>JAWUZG010000036.1:14188352-14834188 GCA_036785705.1 Acanthornis magna
GAAATGTAAATTGGTTGGCTAAGTTTATAGAATAGCCTTCTATAATAATGTTATGACAGATGGCATGTACAGACTGGTTATTTAAGAAGCCCAGTAAGAGCTCAATATTATCTTTAGTTTGGCTTATACAGAAACTTATATTTATAATATAAAAAATAGTCAGGTAGGAAAGAAACTTCATAAGCTCCTGGATCACAGAGAGGATCACTTCTTTTCACATGAAAGCTGTCAAATCCATAGAATCCTAGAAAGGTTTGGGTTAGAACGGACTTTAAAGACCATGAGGCCCCAACCCCCCTCCCATGGGCAGGAACACCTCTCACTGGACAAGGTTGCTCAAAGCTCGATCCAGCCTGGCCTTGAACACCTCCACATGGGTCATCCACAACTTCTCTGGGCAACCTGTTCCAGTGCCTTAGCACCCACGGAGCAAACAGCTCCTTCACTATGGCTAAGTTAAAGTTACTCTCCTTCAACTCAAGGCCGCTCCTATCACTTGCCTTTATGAACTATCACTTGCCTTTATGCTCTTGAGAAGCCTTCTTGTAGGTGCCCATTAGGCACTGGAAAGTGCTACAATATCTCCACAAAACCTTCTATTCTTCAGGCTGCACAACCCCAACTCTCTCAGCCTGTCCTCACAGGAGAGGTGCTTCGGCCCTCAGATCATTTTGTGGCCTCCACCAGGTCCATGTCCCTCCTGTGCTGGGCCCCCAGAGCTGATGCAGCACTGCAGGTGGGGTCTCAGCAGAGCAGAGCAGAGGGGCAGAATCTCCTCCCTGGCCCTGCTGCCCACACTGCTTTGGGCGCAGCCCAGGATACATTTGGCTCTCTGGGCTGTGAGTGCTCATGGCTGGCTCATGTCCTTTTTCAGCCGGGAGAACCTCCAAGTCCTTCTCAGCAAGTCCTGTCTCCAGTCCCACACCCATGTCTGCTGGGACTGCCTTGACCCAGGTGCAAAACCTTGCCCTTGGCCTTCTGGGATGGCATGAGATCCCCATAGGCCCACTTAGCAAGTTTGTCCAAGTTCCATCCTTCCGCGGTGTCACCTGCCCTGCTCAGGTCCCTGTCACCTGCAAACTGAGGGAGCACTCGGCCCCACTGCCTCTGTCATTGATAAAGACACTGAAGAGCCCAAGCCTCAAGACAGAGCCCTGAGGGACACCACTCATCACTGGCCTCCATCTGGACACAGAGCCATTGACCACAACTCTCTGGCTGTGTCCATCCAGACAATTCCTTATCCACCGAAGAGTCTGCCCTTCCAATCCATGTCTCTCCAATTTGGAGATAGGCAGGCCCTGTGGGACCCTCTCAAAGTCCCTACAGAATTCTAGATAGATGACATTGTTACTATTCCCTTTTAGCCTGCTGCAGTCACTCCATCATAAAAGGCCGCTAGACTGGTCAGGAATGATCTGCTCTTAGTAAGGCTGTGCTGGCTGTCTCAAATCACCTCCTCATCTTGCATGTGCCATAGATGCTTTTGCTCCTTAATTGCATTAAGAATAAAAATTAACCATTAATTAAAGCAGTATAATTAAACATTACTCTTTTAAGCTCAAAAATTGTGGTATTATCTTTCTAAGTAATAATCTAAGCTCTTATCTCTGGATAAATATTTGAGAAGTATTTCTTATTCTTGAAAGAAATAAGATTTTCCCCTGGTTAATCCAGGATATAAATGTTTTAAAATACGTATTTCTCTGCTGAATACTCATGGTTCAAAATTTATTGTATGACAGTCCTTTAATTCCCTTTAGCTGTATTTAAAAACCAAGACCAGCAACCTAGAAATCAACCAAACAAGAATAAAATCCTTTGTAATTGCTAGTGAGAGGATGCCTGTGTATGCATTTTACCAATTTTGGGGTAGGATTATTAACTCAGCAGACATTAAACACTTACATGATGTTGCCATAGTGTAGAACCTTGATCAATTCTCACAATGAGTATTGCATTGCAGAAGTGCTCAGATACAATGAGAGGGAGTTATTTAGAAGAGTAAAAGTGAAAATGTACAGTGTCTGCAGACCTTTTGATCTCATAGCATTGTATGCACGCAGGTGTTACCTTTGTACAAACACCAGGGGAACAGTATAAACATCACACACTCTGTACTTTGTGAGGGAACACTTAATGCTATTTTATGGCAGCTCTAGAGGTGTGGAGTTGCAATGGTGTTGGTTTAGAACAACTTCAACTGAGTACAGCAGTAGGGCTGGCATTACTCCCAAAATAATCTGAACAGACTGAGATTATGTCAGACCGTAAAAGAGGGAAGGGTACAGCTCACTGATATGTATTCAAAGAGCAACAGGATTCAAATCCTCTTCAAAGGCCCTGGTGAGCAGACACAATGTCCAGGGTGGCTTGGAGGTAGCCTTTAACACCAGCCTGAATAAACCACCCTTCTACCACAGCTACTGATGGTCTTCAGCACCAGTGCCTTCTGGCTGGAGTGCCTCCACCATCTCCTTTCCCTGTGCACTGCACTGGGCACTTGTCTTGCAATTAACACATTCTTTGTACTGACGCTCTGAGTGTTTTGTGTGCTGAGGTTGGGAGAAGAATTGTTTTTTGTCATGTTTTACACTCCCATCACATTTTGATCCACTTTTGCATCCTGTCACTTGCCACAGGCAACTTTTAAGATACAAAGCAGTCTCTTTCAGTATCCATATGCCAATTCATCTGCTTGATCCCATGGATCTCTGTATGCAACAGGGATTGTGGGGCAATAATATATTCCAGATTGCATACATTAATGGGGAAGAGGAAAGAAGGTCAGCCTTTTTAGAAGCTTTCATTTTTCTGACTTTTCCAGAATTTTTAGAATAGTAGGTTGAACAACTGTGGATTTCTGGCTGCATTAATGATCACAGGCACACCAAGCCGTTTGGTCCCTTGCAATGGCACTGACCACTGTGAGCTGTTTATTAGTGCAGGGTGCAAGTGGCTATAAAGAGTCCTCATCAGGTAAAGTTGCACAGTAGGGTTGGTCATTCTCCAGGAGCTGAGGTGTAAATGAGCGTTACTGGTTCCAGGAAATGAGTTTCTTTTCTGTTTTTGAACTAATAAGGACTTTTTGTAAGGGATGGAGATGCACAGTAACAAATACAACTAGCAAACTAGTAAATACAATAGCAAATATAACTTTAAGTAGAGGGTGCTTTTAGTCATTGTAAAAACTTTTATATACTGCTTAATCCTTTTTATTTCTTAGAATGTAATTGTGTGTGGTGAGTCAAAACTGAAGTTATCCAATGAGTAGTGCTATAGATAATATCATGCCATATATGTCAGAAATAATTTGAAAAGCACATTGCATTACTATTGTGTTTCTGCAAAAGAGGTGGCTGGGGAGAAGAACACATAAAATGAATGGTAGTCTACGCTCTAAACTGCACCTGTTCCTGTATTGGGGTGGTGTGTTTTTATGGGTTGAAATAGAGTACTAAAGAAGACATGTTTTGATTTTACTGTGGCTGGGAAGTTCTCTATCTTGGTATCCTGCTGTAATAGAAATGTGAGTGTTCAATATTTCCCATAAAGAAACTGAAGATAAAGATCCTAGGAATAAGGTAATTTTCTTCCTAAAGATGAAACTATCTTTTTAGCACTACAGAAGCAGAAAGTTTCATGACCAAAGCTAATCATCAGACAGAGTCTGGACGACATTCTTTTCTTTTATGGTGCAACATCCTCCTCTGGAGAGGGTTGTAGCAGTATCCTGCCTTCCACTGAAACACCTGACATAAGTAACTCCATGGGAAAAAAGTATGAGAGGAAGTCATAGGTGCCCTCTTCTATAACAAACCTGTCGTATAGAAATGTTTAAAAATTATTTTCTATCAACAAAAATGTAATTTCAGCTACAAGGCTTTAAGTCTTTGACAATTGGGAGGAGAATCTTGTAATTTTACAATATATTCAGAGAAGATGTTTTATTGACAGTACTGAAGATCAGTCCTGATGGGATATTAAAGGCTCTATTATGTTTTCATCAGAGTATAAAATTTTATTTAGTTTCTATAAGAAAAACATCTAAGTTTTAACTGCTTTTACACTGACCACAACAGAACTTGTTAGCCATGTGTTTCTGCTCTTCAAACTTGTGCTAAACTGTGTACTTCAACTATAATACTCAAATACTTAAATAATCAAATATTTATCAAAAAATAAGTGTGTTTAAATTGCACTTCAGAGTTGAGATTATTTAATAATTATTTGCCAACACTCTTCTAACTTTTCTAAGGTAGAATATTTCTAGGAACACATCCTTTATGTGTTCATCTGATTTTACTGCATAGTTACAAAATGGAGGGACTAATGAATCACAAACCTGAGGCATATATGCTTCTCAGCCTTAAACAAGTCTTTCTCATGTATGCAGAGGTGACTTATCAATTAATACTTCATCAGAGGCAAGGTTCCCGATCAGCATTTCTGACCTGAAAACTTATGATTGTCAAGCTTCTTGTAGTTATTTTGCTCTTTGCCTCATTAATGAAATAATACATTATCCAAATTTATAGACCCCCTAATGGAACAGAAGCGAATACATCTCCTATCTTGTCTTTTGTATTGAAGTAACTGACAGGGAAACCTAAACTTCAGGAGACAATATCTTGTAAAAGTTAAAAAGTTCACTTCCCTTTTTACCATGGACTTACTGGGTCACTTGGGCAAATGCTGTGCAACACGTAGGCGATTGCTGAATGTAATGCCACATGAATCCAGCTTGCTGTGTTCTTGTTTGCATGGTGTTGTTTACGCCTGGCTTTCCTGGCTGTCCTCGACCGAGGCGTCAGCCCCCAAATGCTCAGCGGCTCGATGGCTTCTTCTTCCGTGCTGCTCTGAAGCCTGGTGTGGGTGGCTCACACAGAGGCGGGGCTGCCCACGGCGAGGGATCAACGAGGTGCCGATGAAATAAGGCAAAAGAGGCAAAGGGTTGTGGCAGGGGGTCTCCCCCGAACTCTCCTTTATTAGGGGTAGGGTGAGGGGATCCGGGAAGGAGAGTCGTAGAGGAGAACTCCAGGGAAATGTCCCCGTGCAGCCCGTTTTAAGGGGGGTACCAGCCAATGGGGTAAAGGACAAGGGGAAGGTACAAGGGTCAGGGGTCCAATTAAAACATTTGAGGGGGGGCACAACAGCTCAGAACCAATAAAACTTCTAACATAACAGAACTTTTGGGAAGAAGGGGTTAGCCCAAGGCTCTGGACACGCCTTTCTTCTGGACCAAGGGGTGGATCTTAGATCCTGGTTCCACCCCTCGAGTCCTCCCCTAATGAGGAGCCTCCTACAGAGCTGGAGCGTGAGGCAGCCGCAGCCAGGGTTGGACGTCCCACAGCATGGTTTGCTCTTTGTGTGGAGGCTTTTTCTAAGTCTATTAAGTATGTATTAGGTGCTCATATAAAAGCATTTCTTGCACGTTTTGCACAAAGGATGCTAGTGAGGTATTCTGCTACGGTTTGTCTTATAACAAAATACCCTCACCTGCTGCATCGGAGACCTACTGCAGGTCCTGCATCTTGTTGGAATGCTGTGTGGAGAAGTGCTAGTGAGAGTATTTGTCCTTGCTGTGCCTTGCATTTTTGTGTATTGCACTGAGGAAAGTACATGAGGTTCTGTGCTGAAGAGCTCTCCATTTTCTTAACCATCTTCATACCTGGCAATAGAAGGATTCTTAAGTAACTTCAGTGTCAAGGTGAACTGAGTACGTGAACATTTCTACAGCGTACTGGTGTGAATAGGTCCCTAAGAAAGTTGTGCCATTTTTGTAGTGGTCTGTGACTCTTCAGACAGAAAGCATTAAAAAAGGTATTTCTGCTCCGTTGTGATTTGAATGCTGTATATATTTTTTTTTACTTTGATATAAAGGAATGGGATGATATCTCCTTCTTCACTGACCCTCTGCTGTTCTCGTGATATAGGATGGGAGCAGGCCCACAGTGAAAACAGCAGTGGGTTGGTGCAAAATGAGGCCTCATCCTGTGGCGATAGGATTTGAACTCAAACCTCAAATAAAAACATAGTTCTCCACTCTAAAAGATACATATTCTATAGCTGGAACACACCTTGAGATTAAAAAAAAAAAAAACCTACATAAAAAATCTGAATGACTGAACAGAAAAATGTATTCCCACAACAGGGAACCGTGAAGCATGAACACATTCTGAGGTCACATAGCCAAGGACAAATTGTTTGAAATAGCTAAAAAGCAAGAAAAAATTCCAGTAAAAATCTTCAGTTTGCTTCCTCCTCCTGGGCTGAGACAAATCTTCATTTTCCACTTACTGAGAAACTTTTATGGATTACAGTCACTTGCGTGCTGTTGGATGCCCAGGCTGTATACACAATATTTCAGAAATATTTGCTGCCCATTTTTCTCTTTGTCTCCCATAACTCTGTTGCAAAGAACTGATAAAAGTGATCACCTTATCCATTCACTGCAGAGCATTTAAAACTTGCCAGAGTTTCTTCACACGAGGAGTGAACAGGCAAGACTACCAGTGATGAAAATAGCCCTGGCTGCGAAATTGTGAATGACAGCTGGCTGATATGCTTACCAGAAGCATGGGTTTTTTCAGACAAATTACAAAAATTTCTCTAGTGTCCTTTTGCAACAGAAGAAAAATACTCAGAAGCTTTTCCCAAAGATTTATATTCACACAGAGGGCACTTAAATCTGATATCCTGGAGATCTGTTTTATTTAGTTTCGCTCTTTTTATTGAGGAGAAGGTTTCTCTGGGACCTGTGAGCTGTGTGCTGTAGCAGCACTGCCAGGCTCTGCATGGGCTGGCACTGTGGGGTGTGTTCCTGCCTGGGCTGCTCCCCCACTGTCCCTAACGTGGCAGCTGTGGCTGTGCCTCCAGCCCCTACAGACACACTGCCCTCAGACACACAAGCCCAGGCCGCTGTACTGCTGTTTTATCATCTTGTTGTCTGCTTTCTGACCTCCCCATGATTTTCCACTGTGGGACACAGGTGTGCGCATCATTTTCTTGTGCTCTTCCAGAAGCCTGCGTTCGTTTCTTGGCCCCTGTTTCACTGAGGTTATTTTATTCACTGTTTGTATGGTGCTGGCAAAATGCCATTCTGACTGCAGGGCAGGGGTTTGCTGCCATAAGAGAAATAATTTTGAGAGGCAGAAAAACACATAAGATTTCAAGTTTGATTTACACCCTCTCTTATTTATAAAACAGTGACTTGAAGATACTGGTCCTCTCTTGCGTGAGTACTTCTAACTCACACACTAATTTATCTTTTATTCCATTGCTGACACTAATTTATCTTTTATTCCATTGCTGGAGTAACATGTAAATAGTTTCACCATTTCAGTTTTCTCATGTAAATTACACCATATACAGCATGAGACCCCACAGGCAGGCTACAGAGGTCTCTGCTACAGGCAGAACAATTGTATTTCAGAATCAGTAACATTGCTACTCATAGGCTAGCTATGAGTTAGCCTATGAGTAGCAGTGTTTACTGATTTTACTGTTTGAAAAGGACTTAATTCAAGGCTCACTGAATGGCGGAACAAGAAAATAATTCTCCAGAGAGCATTGCCTCTCCATTTTTTAGCCTAAATATGTAAAATAGATGTGTTTTTAATGTACATGATATACATATGTATTTCGCCTCCTTTAAGTTAGCAAGATGGAGAAAACCATGTCTGTTTGTTCAGCATTGTTTGCAGACATCACTTGCCTCCTCTGAAGAGCTGCTGTTGCCGTGTTTATAGGCTTGAAGTGTTCATGTCATGTTTTTATGTTATGCTGCAACTTAATAATGCACAGTATTTCTATTTTGAGATTAGCAATTGTAGCAGTTTTGGGAGAACTGCTGCTTGTGAGATTGGACCATGTTGGAGATGTTCACAGAGAACTGTCTCCCGTGGGAGGGACCCCATGGTGCAGCATGGTGCAGTGGTGCAGCATGGTGCACCACTCCTCTCCCTGAGCAGTGGAAGAAGATCTCAGTGATGAACTGACCAAAGTCCCCCACGCCCTGTTTCCTACACTGTCAGTGGGAAGGAGGGAGGTGTTGGGAGAAGAAAGGGTGTCTTAGGGGCTTATTTTACTTCTCATTATCCTCGTCTGACTCTGTTAGTAACAAATTTATTTTGTAACTCTAAGATGAGCCTGTTTTGCCCTTGGAGTGTTACTTCCTGCTCCTTATCTCAACCCAGGACTGCTTCATTAAATTTTTTTCCCTCCTCTGCCCAGCTGAGGCAAGGGAGAGCAAGGGAGCGGCTGTTGTGGGTGCCTGGCGTTTGGCCAGTGTCCAAACCATGACAGCAATTAATGTGTTTTTACCAGCAGCCTAATAAGCAGATGTACTGCTCTAATGTGTATCTCTGCTGATACTCATGCTTTGTGAAAAGCACAATCTAACTTTACTGCCAGTCTAAAATTTCCAAAGCTTTCCTCTGCCGTACAGCCAATCTTCCAGTGTGGCCTGCTTTTCTCCCTATTGGTGATTATTTTGTTTTATAATTATTATTCCTTGATTAAATTGAAGATTAGTATTTTCTTTCCATACTAAGATTTTAGCAAATTAAGTAGGCTTTAGTCTCTGGCTTTTATGCCTAATTAAAGATCTTTATTTTGAAAGACTTTAGATTGTCATGCATGACTGCATCTCATTCTCTCCCTAATAATCCCTTTATAATGCTCAGTAAGGTTCATTTCAGCTCATGGTCTTCATCACTGCTTTAGCCTCACAGTCAAGAATGGGCATTTTTCTGAAGAAAAAGAAATTCAGTGCAACACGTAAGAAGCAGTATCCTGTTAAAGTGCCCCTGCGGCTGTAACCCATTTTTCACAGCAGTTGCAATAGCAAGATCATCCATGGGGAATGAGTTTGAGGCTCCAACATGAAGATAAGCCTAAAGAGAGGACACAGTGGTTTAGGTGCTCCAGCTATTTTCTCTACAGCAACCAGGTATGTGGAACACAGAATGTGCAACATAAGGTTGCTCATGTATTTTGTATGGTCCACTCCGTGTCCTGCAAAAGCACCGGACTAAATAATCTGGCACAAAGAACCCCAGAGTGAACACTTCTCCATAGAGAAAGTGATGGGCAGCAGAAATAATTTTCAGTATAGATTCCAGGAGATGGGAAAACTGACCATGTGCCAGATAACACAGAGGCTATAGACGTCTTTGAAATGCTGCTGCACCTTTCCCAGTCTGGAGTCCTGAAATGCACTGTGTTTGCTTACTGCTTTCTGGTTTTCAGAGTATAACAATTTCTAGTGTTACAAATAATAAAAATATGTTTTGCATCTAGGAGGGTGTCACGCTGCTGCACTGTGTTCCTTTTCACTCTGTGTTCACAGGCCCTTCTTTAGGTGGATGTCTGAGCCCTCACACAAATGAGGGCTGCAAGCCCAAGCACTGAGGGCTGCATCAGCACCGTGTGCTGCTGCTGTGCCCCTCAACTCCCTTACAGTGCTGGTGTATCTGGAGCTCCGGAGGGCTGCTCATCACTCTCTGAGGTATCTCCCAAAGGTGTCAGTGACACCCCACAGAGTGTGCCCTGGGCACTGCTGTGGAGGCACCACAATGGCAGAGTTCAGTTCTACCCTCTCTGCCTTCTGACACCTGCCAACAGGAGGTCATTAATCCACTGGATGTACCAGCAGAAGGGGTGTCAGGAATGAGCTGAACAGCCTGGTCCTTCGCATTAAATAAAAATGGGGTTAGGGCAGGACATGGGGTAACATAGGCATGCTTATCTACATTCGTCAGCTGGTTAAGATGAAATCCTGTTTATAACCAGAGAGAAATTAGATTAGAAAGTGTAAATACTTTTGGTTGTTCCTTCTTTGGTGACGTACCCTTCCCATATCCACCACAGACACTATCATCATGAAGAGCAGTACACCCATAAGGAAGCGTAATGCTGCCTTTGCAGGTACCTGTGAGCTCAGAAACTGGTCCTGGAAGGATCTTAGAAGCCAGATACAGAATCAGATGTGGATTGGATTTTCCAGAGGTAGAGCAACTTACGCATCCATTTGTAAAGAATTTTATTGTTGCTTTACTGGAAAGCTCTGAAATGTGGCACAGAGAAATGGCTGCAAACTTGACAAAGCTGAAGGACATATTAGGTTTCTTCAGATTGAGCAGACAGGTCTACATATATGATATTGAGGACTCTTTTGTAACAATCCCTTTCCTCTGATTTTCCAGATGAGCGCATTCTCTGAAGCTGTAGATTCTGGTCCTTCAGTCAGCCATCCTAAAGATTCTTATAAAGAGGCAAATCTCATACTAGGGCACTAACAGAGCTGCTCTTAGTCTCACCAGAGAGACTCCCATTTGTAATTTATTCTGTGAAATTTTGTTTTGTACCTAGTTCAACTAGTTCCACTTCAGGCATTTTCAGTGAACACCATTTGCATGCACCTGTGAAAGAGCTTGCCAGCAGTCATCTTTCCCAGGGATAGTCTCCTTATAAATCCAGAGGAGACATGTCAAGGTCAATGCTCCCTTTTCTGTAAGGCTCACTCACATTTATACAATTCCTACATTCCAGTTTTTGAAACTTCTAATTTCCTCCAGCTGAATTGATTCCCTTTATTGCATTGTGCAAACTGCCGTAATTGAGTCCTTGGATATAAAAATAGAAAATTATGGTAAAGCAAACCTGTTCTATTGCTAATAGAACTGAGATACATACATCTGTGAATCACATAGGCATGCAGACATTATACATAATTATTACAATCTCACTCTGAATTTTTATTTTCCTGTGCAAAGTGACCAGCAAATAACCTATTTTGTGTTTCTTAAAATACCTAAACAGATCCTTCTCAGTCAAATTGTAAGCCCAGGAGATTTTTTTAAAAATGTAAATAAGTAATTTAACAAAACAGCTTTAATTTTCCAGTTATAATGGATCTACAGTTTTTTATATTGCAAAAGGAATTTTATGTTGCACTCCAAGACTTCTTTACCAGAGTGCAATCTTTTTTTGGTGAATGCAGAGTATCATAACCTGCAAATACAATGTGTTTCTAATAAACACCACATGTCCCTTTGACATAACATTGTTATAGTTAAATTCAGTTGTGCATGGTATTCTTAGCTTCTTGAACAAAAATAGTGTGCAATTTCATTCCAGAGAAGTAGTTTTATGAGCACTTGATGATCATGGCAGCTATGTATCTGACATTAAGTCCAATTCTGTTCTTCTCACATGAAAATTTCCAGAGGGTTTGATCTCTGTAGTAACATGGAGCAGTGTGTTACTGTGGATCTCTGTGAAATTGTTCCTCTCCTGCTCCAAGGCAGTGGGAGGTCCAAACTGTTGGGATTAAAATTGTCTGGATGGTTTACGGAACAGTTTATTTGTCAGTATTTGTTTAGATTCTGAATAAAGTTGCAAAGCTTGCTGCTGGCTCATGTTGATGCACAATTCTTGTTTCTTGTACTGTATTGAAGGTGCAAAGACAGTTTCTTTTAAAGCGTGTTTTAAAATTCCATGTATAGCAATATGGTCCAATAAAAGGATACATTACTTCAGGCAGCAAAAAAAGGGACCTCCAGTGGAGAGATAATGATGACTTTTATGAAGTTTATATTCTAAACACAAGCTTTTCTTCAATGAGAGCAGCATGAGAGTACCACAGTTCCAAAATCATAGATTAGTGCTTTTCTTTTGAACCGTAAATAATTTCCTTTAAGTTATTTTGTATATGAAGGTGGATATTTGAGCTATGCAAAAGATAGTGAAGTGTAAGTATTTGAGAGAAAGTAGAGTTTGCAGCAAACTTGCTTTGTGACAGGGTTATTCCCCTCAGTTTTTGCTCTGCTAGCCACACTGATTCTCCAAAGATTAAAGCATTGCAGGTTTTGAGTCTACTGTAAATTATTCCATAGTAATCAAGGTTCACCTTTATATTCATTTTCTGTCTGTTGCCTAAACATATCCTGGAGCAATATACAGATAAACTGGTCCATGGGATGATCAAACCCCTATTCATGCTGATGAAAGTTCATCTTGTTATGATGAAATAGACAGGAAAGTAGCCTGACAATTTTGAAAATGTGTTAATTTTTCCCTTTTGATGACAATGATTCAGCAGACATAATTTTATTTCTTCTCCCTCATTTCTTTCTCAGCTGTGACTTTCATCTGGAAGACGGCATCCTAACATTAGTTATTTAATAGGTGTTATAAAAAGCCCCTGGAACCCCTGTATGACACTAGTGTAAGTGAAGGGTTCTAGTTTTGCGGTGTTCCCACGTGAAACTTCATCCCTGTATATCTGTTTGCAAAAGCAGAACCTGAAAGATTTTTCTGATGATATGGTTGCATAATAAGACATTTCCCTGGGTAGGAATAGTCTTTTAAAATTGTTCCACATTTTCTAGATCCCCTTCCCTTGTAAACGTTAATTTATGGATGCTGCTGTTCATGAACTTGCTTGCCCATTGTTTTAAATCAGCTAGTTGTATCATACTTTGTTAATCCCAGACTTTGTTTATCCAGTTACAAGAGGTCATTGTGGAGGCTCTAGAGTGTTTAATACTAACAATTAGATGTTCAGACCTCTGAGTACAGTGGAGATAGGGTAAGTTAAGTACCTGAAATCCCATCCTGTCCATCTCTCCTTCAGCTCTTCAGAGTGGTGGGTTAGTGGCAAAGTTTTACAACCACGAGCTTTCAATGGGGGGAAAATAACTTTTCCTCTTTGCCTTTTATTAAAAGGCAAATAATTTAAAGTCAGGGCAAAAAATAACCTTTGTAAGTCTGGTCCATTCTCTCTGGTTTTTTTTTCAATTGAAAAAAAGGCATTTACCAGGACCTACTTGGCACACAGCTCTTGGAAGTGAAAAACTAGTTTATCTGTCAGCCATGTACCTCATTCACTCTGATTTAAAAGAACTTACAGTAGAAGGTTAAGAGAAGACAGAGAGGTCATGCTGATTTGCTGGGAATGAAGCAAGCAGCACAAATAGTGTAACATTTCCTTATCAAAATTCATGCTGCAAGTGTGAGCATGGTAAATGGTTACCTATTATTAGACTAAATAAATGTAGAAGTTGCACACTGGATATCTTTATGTCACAGAAAAAGTTCCATTTGTATTTAAAATTAAAAATATTTGCATACAGGGAGGATCATTTAAGATAAATGGACTTGATATTTATGCAAATACACTTCAAATGCTCTTCGTGATATGTGAAAAGTATCTTTAATACAAAAAACCCTTTTTGTTTTGTAGCCACTCTAAGGAAAAAAACAAGCCTTTGACAATATTTTATATTTCTCCTAGGATTATAGAAAGATGACTATGTTAAACACTAAAAAGAACAAACAAAATTTAATGTTTGCTAAAATACATCTTTTGGGGTAGATTGTGTGCTGAAACCAAATTCTGTGGAGGGAGATCTCTGGACGGCCGCCCCGCCCTCGGCTTGCCCCTCCCTGGAGCCTCGGGACAGCCTGGAGGAGGTGGACACTGCCGTCTAGGTTATACCCCTGAGGCTGGGTTAAGAGAGGTGCCGGCCCCGGTCCCGCCCCTTATTCCAGCTCCTTCCCTGCCTGTCAGGATGGGAGGCTGGTCCTGGGTGTGGCGAGACGCCGAACCCCGCCCCTCCTTCCAGCTCCTTCGACACCTTGGTCCCCCTGATCGGCTCCGGGATTCGGGAGCCGCCCCCCGCTTGAAGGGATTGGTCTTGTTCGGGTTGTACCCTCCCCCTTCGTGTTCGTTCATTGGCTGATTGTTTTCCGTTATAAACCTTTGCACAGCCCTGGTCGGTTGTCGGTTGGGACTGGCTAGCAGGTGCCCCTCTCCCCTGTACCCTCCACCCCAATAAACCTGCCTTGTCTTCCGACCACTCCATTGCCTCCTGTCTCTCTGTGACGACCTCGCCATCGATCCAAGGCTTGAGCATCGACAGCCCAGGGTCGCCTCGCCTACAGGAGAAACAACCTCCCGTGACCCCGCGAGGGTAAGAGGCGCACGCCGTCGGCGGAGCTCCCCTTGGATCCGTCAGGTGCCTTCCGCCTGAGCTAGCTAGACTGTCCCGGTCGGCTGCTGGCTGGCCGGAGGAGGACCTTAACCTGAGGAGACAGGTTTCGGTCTTCTACAAAATTCCTCTCACCTTTACTCTTGATCTTCCATTTCTGCCTCAGTACATACCTGTGGCTTCCAGAGGAACCTGAGTTTGTGCCTGTGGCTTTTAGAGAAACCTGTATTTATTTCTGCTGGCTGGTCAGGTTCTTGTTTTCATTATATTTTATTTTTTCCTATTGTTTCCAGAGGCCAGAAGGTAAGCACAAGAATAATGCAGACTCGAAACTCACTTGTGAATTAAAGAAAAAGGAAAGAAATCAGGCAGGAATAATTGAGGGGAGCTAAAAATGTGAACCATCTGTAAAAGAGCAAGGCAAAGGGCAATGGGCAAGGATAAACATGTTGGGTGGGTGTTGACTGGGGTGTAACCAAGAGAGGGATTTTCAGACTGCTCCCACCTCACCAATCTGGAGCAAAGAGATTTCTGTTCCTTCTGTTAATCCTAGAGATGTTCCACCAGTGACTGCTACCCTGAATGAAGGGATGAGTCTGGAAAGGGAACTCTTTCCTCAGTTGTAACCACTTGTTAAAATAGCAGAAATGGCTGCCCTTCTAGATGCTGTTTTTCTGTTGCTCCTTTTATGGCAGAGATAAACTCAAGATGCAACTAAGATCATCAGTAGTGAAAATGACACATTTCTTGTGACCACAAAAATGAAATGATGACAAAATATGCAAGGAAAGAGGAAGATAATAAGATAATGGCAGTAGAAAGGAATGAGAAATAAAATAACGTTCATGAGAGCTACGTATTTGCACACTGGTGGAAAACTAGTGACGCATGCTACCTATGTGAGCCTTGCTTTTCATCCATGTACTTATGAAATGTATATTTGGTTAAGTCAGCATTGTTGTGAGCTCTTTCTTTTGAGAAAAGTTGATGAAGCCAAGACAACTCCAATTTTTTTGCCATTATGTGATTTTACTATGCTTTGTGTTGTGGAAGTACCACTTCCGGAATGATGAAACTTTCCCATTATATCTATTTTTGCACAGAAAGAGGAACACAAGTTACTTTTAGTGAACTTTATACTAATATATAGACTACCTGACTCTAGCTCTGTAACTGTGTACTTTTGTTTTTTCAGTAAGTTCTGTTGTGAACAAATGTGAGTACATTGCCACAAAACTGCTTTGCTCCTCATGATTGAGAACCTTCTCTTTTCGTTATTTTTGTCCTTTAGTGCCCTTAAAAAAGAAGACACTTCTTACAAACTTGCGGTGTGCAGCACAGATATGTTGCCTTGCGGAAGTTCTTTGTCCTTTAGGAAGATTTTAGTGTCTGGAAGGTTGAAATGATACTCCCATTTCAAACAATTTATGATAAAAATGTGTATAGAATTCTAGGGAAAAAAACACAGGTATCTGTTGGTCCATCTGAATTTACTGAGTTTATTCAACTGGACATGTGATACAAATGGTTACTATAAATGTCAACTTTCTAAACTTTACATCATGTATCACAAATATTAGAAAGATTTTTGTGAGCCAAATAGAGGAATTGCTGGACTGGAAAGCTGTTGGCTGCCCAGAGTTTCCTGAGTGTGGGGCAAGACGATGGTGTTCTCTGCTTAGCCTGGAAGAGCTTTCTGAAAATAGCTGTCTTCTTAGTCCAAGCTGAGCGTCCCACTGGCTTGATGAAATCACAGAATATTCTGAGCTGGAAGGGACCAACAAGGATCATTAAGTCCACCTCTTGAGCGGCCCATACCGGGACTGAAGGCAGACCCTCGGCATTATTAGCACCATCTCTAATCTACTGAGCCAGTCTTTGTGGCATCACCTCTGTACCTTCACATGTAATCCTCACAATGTGCTCCAGTTTAGCCTGGAGGGCCTCCTCAGTTCTAGTGGCAGAGGGCTTTACGTGGCAGTATGGATCTCCTTTTTTGCACTCATTATGACAACACTGTAACCAGGCCTAATAATGCTTAACAAACACACTTGATCCTATTGCAGAAGAATATTAGATGTGGCTTCTTCTTTTTTGTTTTGAGTCTGTGTCCAGCAGCCTGTGCAATCTTTGACAGAACCATTGACCAGCAGGAGAAAAGCATGGTAGTTCACTTGGAGATAACAACCTAGAGAAAATACATTTCCTCTTTTGGAACTTCAGTGCCTTTTATCTATTTATTCCCTTTGGATTTGTCATGCTCTGGTTGTATATTTTTAGTAGTTCTTTGAATCAGTGTATGTATCTTTGAAACAATTATGAGAATAATTTGCCTTTTGGCACCTACTCAGAGTAAAACAGTGATGAAGAAACAAGTTTTAAAAACCACATCTGGATATCAGTTTTCTACTCAGATCCACAAAGGTGAATGTTTTCCCTTCAGTTGCTATGAAATTTTGCTTGAGTTTATATTTAACAGAAACTGACCAATTGCATTAATAGAGAAATGGAACAATTCTTTGTGGTTATAAACAACACAAGGAATGTTTCTGTTTGATTGCTTGTTTCAGTCAATGTTTATTTTCTCTGAGGTTAAGGTTAGTGCAGCCAAACGAGTCAAAATGCAGCATCACAAGAGCAGAGATCACCTGTGTGCTGAAATGTCCAAGCACCTTGGGCTCTGACTCTGCCTCTGCTCTGCACAGCAGCTCTTTCCTTCCACTGTAGTTAAGCCTCATTTAAGTGCATCTGCACAATTTTCAATCATTAGTACATTAATCCAAAACAAAAGACCTAAGAAACGAAAAAAAAAGCAAAGATTTTACAAGAGATCATATTCTGCAAACTTTATCTGTGTTTCAACAAGGGAGGTTCCCATATCAGCTAGAGAAGTCTTTCATAGTAAATTATCTATTTACAGTTAATATATACAGCAACCATCCCACATCCAAATTTTCATCTGTTTTTATATTTAATGAAATGATTGAGAGCTTTACTTGAGCAAGAACATAAAGATGTTTCTTTTGCTCTTCTTTTGTGGCTCTCCTAAGGAATTTACAAACAAAAAACCAATATTCCTTATCTCTACGGGTCTGCATTTATGCAATATTTAGAGTCAGAATAATATTATTTGCCTGGGAAATATTTGTAGAAGCAACTCTAAGACAGAAAGGAGATACTAATGTAATCAGATTGCTGATCTTGTGGGTCCATCATGTCCATGAGCCTTGTGCGAAATTGGTACTGATGCTAATAAGAGTTCAACATGGGAAAAGGCATGGAGAGCACTCTCCTGCAGGGTGTGGTTCATTGTCACAGCCATCCCAACCTTTAGCTTTTGCTTTCACTTTTGATTGTGATTAAGGATTTGCATCGAGAAAGTAAATGAATGAGGTTTCAGTATACAGAGGAAACATTTGACCTGTGTATTTCTGCAGAAAGCATATTAATAGAAGGAGAAAAGTGATCTATAACAAAATTGTAGCAGTTTGGAAAGAGACAGTAGCAAATGGCACTTAGAGGAGGAAAGGAACTAACAAGCCATGATGTAACTAAATCCTAAGGTTCAATCACATCCAAAGGAATACTAGGTAGTAAATTAGAAAGGAAGACCTTTCTCTTTTTCTAATATGGGTAGAACTTAGAGTATTCAATGAAGTGTGAAAACTCCAAAGTGTACGGAAATAGAGAAAATGTGATGGCAGTGTGTCAGGAACTCCAATCCTTTCTGCTGTGGAGAGCAGCTCAGGTAGGGTGCAGGGTGCCTGGAGACACAGCATGTGTGCATGATCAGGAGATGCAGTGATATGTGACGTGGAACAGGCATAAGTAATGGTAAGAAGAAGAAATAATCAGCTGTAATAAACATGAGGGTCCATTGGATGTCTCCGTTGTTCTGTTTCAATGAAACAGATGCTCTGCCTTGCAGATTCAGCACGGTAACTCCGGGATGTGGTTTTAGGCTGTTCAGAGCTCTGCAGCAAATAACTTATTTTATGGGTCCATAAAACATGAACACCACACTGAAAATTGCCCAAATGTCTGCTACAGGATTTCCCATTTTGGTCAGTGAGATGTTAGGATTCTGGGCTCCCATCAGACCTCAAGGATACTGTGGCAATAATTATAATTATAAAATGATGTTGGACTTAAATTAGAACTAAAGGTTGGTAATTTTCTAAACAAATGACATTTTATAACAAAAAAAAAAAATTAAAATAAAAGGTCTCAGCTGTTCAACTAATTTGAAATGTTTGTGGTTCTCAGGAGTCTGGGTTTCAGTGAGTAAGTTGTTTATAGAAAAAAACTAAAACTTTTCGGCAATTCCCAAAATGCAGAACTCCAAAGAGATCTTCTAGTGTGCTTCAGTTTCTGTAACAGTTTAGAGAAGCATTGGAGAGAGAATCAGAAATTCAGCTTCCATTGGGTTTAGCTGCTGTTTCTGCCAGAAGTACCAGAGAATAATTGCTTCTTTTACCTTAGTTTTAGAAAATAGGAAATAGGAAAACACCTTTGATAACATAGTAGTGATATGGGCAGCTCCAGCTGAGGGAAGGGCAGCCACAGTTACCTGCATTTTGCTGCTAAACAGGCAACAAGAGAAGCGAGTAAAGATCAATTTTGGTTTAGCTATAAATTATTTAGGTTAGAAACCCGACCTTCTGTTTGTAATCCTATGTTGGCACTTAATGTTATAATGTCACTGTTAGTCTTTTTCTTCCTATTCTAAGCACCGTGTGCAGTAGTCTCTGTTTCTGTATGTATTAGAGGAAGCATCAGAGCTGTTTCAAATAGGAACTTGCTGTAAACCCTTGGGAAGTATTTCAGAAAGACTCTTCTGTGCAAGGCAGGAATAGTTGGAAGCTGGAAGTCACTCGTATAGAAGCTACAGTTGTGCCTTTGGGATATGCTCTAGCCCTTGCTTTGATTTATCCTCCTCCTAGATTTATTTTTGATCCTCAAGACACACTGAAATGCTACAGGTACTAACAGGCATTTGAGAATCTGCAAAGATGAGGGAAAGAAATTCTTTGAATGTGTGTGAGACAGGCATAAGTTGGGTTGCAGTTTATTTTATGGATGAGCATTGTATTTTTAATGAAATTTAAATGACCCAGAGCTTAAAATAAGTGTCTGATCTACTACAGCAAAAAAAGCAGGAATTCTTTTGAAAGACTTGTATCTAAATTGCAATTTACTTCATCTGTAGCTCTTTCTTTCATTGTTTTTCTGTTTGTTTAAAAAAAAAAAGACTTTGGGATTTTTTTTAAACAAAAGACTTTTTTTCTGCTTTGGGTGGGATTCAAAAGTGAAAGAGAACAAAGCAATTCTGAACTTGAATTGTCCATTTGTTCTCATTATAGAGAGGAAACTGGGTTTGTATCTTGTAAAAAGTACACAGGAGAGTTACAATTGATGCAAAAAATGTGCTTGGAGCCTGAAATCATTAGCCTGGCCTGGATAAGCAACACTGTAGTAGGCAGATATATTTGAACAACACTGAATTACAGAAACATCAACAACAAAACAATTAAAAGCTTGTGGGTGGTAATTTATTTAAAGCAACTACAACTGTCTTTTGTGTACCAGAAAAAATATAAGGAATACTTTTGCAGCATTTCTACTACTCTCACATCCATGGCAGTCTATTTAAAGAGAGTTGGGGGATTTGAATATTCAGATTCAATTGAAATGAAAAAGGAATTGTCAGTTTAAGAGTCTAATTGAAAATCTCTGCACTCTTTAAGAGATACCACAATCCAGAAGGAAATTGTTAGTGAGAAAAAGCTTACCTTTTTTGAGAAAGAAAAGGATTTGTAGGAGCCACTGTTCTAAATAATTAATCTGTCTCTCCTGTTTGCCTGCAGTTTCTTCCGTAGGAAATGTCAACTTTGTCAGCCAAGTAGGAATCCTTGCTCAGTAGATGATAGTTTCAAGATATGAAGAGGATTTATAACAGTGTTCAGCATGTCAGCTCTCTACTGTCGGGGTAACTGCTGACAGCGCCAGCCCCAAAAGACAAAATTTGTTTAGTCAGTGGCTTTGTGTAACCCCTAGAAAGAACAGTAAGTTCTTCTGAATTCCTGAACTTTTGGTTATAGACATGTCTCTGTACAGGCTGGGTGCTTAGTTATTAATCATAGTAATTTAAAAACCCCAACAAAACTGAAAAAAACCCCAACAACCCATCAAAAGCAGACCATAAAGAAACCACAGATTGTAAATATAGCAGTGTTTTATGAAGATGTTAGGTTTCTGAAGCCACACACTGCATAGTTTTGATAGAGAAATAAAAAGTAGATTATCTTTTATTTGCGAGCCATTTGTTTTGTTTCAAAAACTTGTAGAGGAGGGGTAGGACTGCCATGTTTCCAGTGACTCTATGATCAAGAAATTCGGGGCAGAAAGGTAAGTGTAAGCCACTACGTACATTCAAGAATCTAAGTCAATTGCATCCAGAACCTTCCTGGAAATGAGCAGTTGGTGTCCTTGTTCTCCTTGTTTCCCCACAGACTTTCTGCTAGAAAGGTTCTTATGTCCGGATTTACTCCAGCAGAAACCAGAGAAGTGTAGTGCTTTTGCCTCGCTGCAGGAGCCTCTCTTGATAGGCTTCATGTAGCTCAGAGCGGGGGAAGGTATCTGGGGGAACCAAAATGAGAGAGAAACCAAGCTCTTAATTTAACCACTAAGATGATGTGTCACTGGCCACTCTTACCACCCTCACAATCAGTCAAGCAGTTTTTGGTGTATTTTCCTTTCGCCTTGTATTCTGCTTATTTTTGATCATACAAACTAAATGACTCCAAGTCCAGATTGCAGTTGCTTAAAGTGTTTCGAACACTTAACATACATTTTATGGGCTATAAGAGAATTCCCTGTATTTAAAATGGTTAACACTAACAGAACCTAGGAAAAGCTTTGTAAAAACCTTTAAGAGCCCTGGATACACAGGTACATTTTGTCTCAGTACATCTCTAGTATCAACTAAATAAATTACCACAACCCTCTGGGAAAAAAAACCCTGTTTTTATTGGACTTCTGAGGGCAAGTAGAGATAAAACAACATTCACTTTCCCTGTCTTCTCTGGATATAAGTCTTTAACCACATAGGACAGAATGGTTTTGTGCTTCCTATTATTTCTGTGGATGAAGTTAGCCATTTGTCTTTTGTCTATAAGGTATTATACTGTTCCCATTGCAGGAAAGAATGAATTATAAAAATAATATACATTTCAAAGGAAGTGTGGATTACAGCCAGTTGCCTTAACAAGCAAAGAGAGAAAGAAAATCCTCTAATGCTGAAAAAACACTGCTGATTCAATACTGAATAAAGAAGAGATGAATAGGAAATTTGCATATGAACTCTATTTGAGAAGGCAGATGAACAAATTTCTACTTTACATTGCAAATCATTTTTAATAAAGTAAAGAAATAGAGGATTTCATAAATGCATGTGAACTCTGCCAAAACGTCATTGTAACATGGAGAACTAAAAGAGTGACACACAGAGAGAAGATGAAAGAGAAATATTACCATAACTTATTGCCTCAATAATGATTTTTAATCCTCCCGTTCAAAGCCACCAGGACTGAAGCTACTTCTCACAAGGATCCAAAGGTCATGTTGTCTCCATTTTCGAGCTGCTGTCAAATCTCAGTGTCTTTCTCCCAAACATTTAATATTTGAAACAGAAACTACTTCTTTCTAGCTCTTTGTTGTTGTTGTTTTTTTTGTTTGTTTTTTATTTTTTAAATCTGTGCAACTTGTGAAATCAATCACTTTCCTTAGTCTGAGGAGCTTCACTGATGGCACACCAAGCCAAAGCCTGTGCCTTTGCTTCCAAATACAAACCTCATCCTGCTTGGCTGTAGTGGTTACCATGGAAATATTGTGATGCAACATCTCCTTTCCTTTCCATGACAGGTTTCTGAAGTGAGAGTTCAGAGGCAGAACAAAAATTACATCGAATAATTGGATATTAGTGGTTAACTGTGTCAAATAACTGGTGGTTTATTCTGCCAGAGTTTTTTCCAAGAGAAACAACTAATTTGAAAATCAAAACTGTGTTCTGTAGCCATATGGCCTGTGGGTCTTACAGCAGGAAGAAATGATACTTTCGGAGATGTCAGTGGGTTGTATCACAGCACTCTGTCTGTGTCACTGAAAGGTCTTAAGCTTTATCTGGTTGCTGGAGATGCTGTGATGCCATGGAGGGTACCATGCTGGAGCTAGACTCTTTTTTAGTCCAAAACACTAGCTAGGTGTTTTCCAGGCACCCATCCATCATCCTGCTCAGAGGTTAGGTAGAACAATGCTTCCCTGTACACACAATCCACTATATACTGCAATATACACAACTATATTTTTTTTCCTCCAACATAAACCTTAGTATTTCACAGTTGAATAAACTGACTTAATGTGAGAGCACACACTGCCCATAGTGAAACCTGTAAGGATATTTGGTAACTTAAGGTTTGGACAGACATATGATGTCTCCAGACTAATCCTCCTGGATGAATTTCCCCAGTGTCAGAAAAAAGTTGTTTTTTTGCTCTCTCTCTCCGTCCCTGTCTCTGCTTTATAGTCTTTATTTCCTTGTTTTTATATTAATTCTCCCTTCAATTTGCATTACATATTCTGCATTAAACTTGACTGATGAATGAGAGGAAATTGCTTGGGTTTGTCCTTTTCTCCCTCTTTCTGACAGCAGTACATCTCTTTCACCCATGTCTAGAATCAACCAGCTGCTCCTGATGCACCAGATAAATCGTCTGTTAAATTGTAGTGGTGTGGTTTGGACTCTCTCACTTTCTCTTCCAGTTGCTTTGAGACATGCCATATGACAAGAGACTGGAGTCTGAAGACCCTGCAACCGAGGAAAATAATTTTCTAATTAAGTATACATTTTCATTATTGTGGAGAAAAAGATGTTTGGGAATGAAGGAAGACACTGCTCCACCAGGTAAGAAGCAGGAGATTGAATCACCTATGTCTGTTAACCTGAGCTAAGAAGGAAGGGAGAGGGAAAACCCTGTGAGTTTTTAGTGCTTTGGCCATGCTAGTTTGAAGAATAGTTTTTTCATTGACATGTGAATTACACCACTATCTGGAGCACTTGGAAATACAATTGACCATGATGGTGACACTTTCTGAAACTATGGCAGGCAAATAGGAGCAAGAGATGGAGTTTTCTGTACATCAAAAACCCCAGAGCTGTTATTATTATGATTATGATTCAGTTGAACTTTGGATCACTACTTGCTTTTGCAGTGTAAATCAGCGTCTGCAATATATGAACACAAGCTAAAATACCCAAATCCCAAACAAAAGCCAACCACAATTGTACAAATGTCTGAATAAACCTGTTTTGCTTTGCTGGAAAACACCATATAACAATAAACAATCTGTGTATTTTGTTCAACTACACATAATACTTACTTGGGAAAACAAACTTTTCTTTCTCTCCCTCAGCTTTTCATGTTGAGCATGATATCATCTGGGATGGAATATCCCTGTGGTAAGTTAAGTTTGACTCACAGCTCCTTGTGCCCATCCCAGCTCCTCACTCATGGGGTGGGGTGAGGAGCAGAAAAGGCCTTGACCCTGTGTGAGCTCTGCTGAGCCACAGCTAAAACATCCCTGTATTATCAACGCTGTTTCCACTGCAAATACAAAATAGAACACCATAAAAATGACTATGAAGAAAAATAACTGTATCCCAGGCACAATCAGTTCAGCCAGATAAGCCAGAGCCTCTGGTTTCAGATGTTTAAAACTAAAAACATCCATACAAGTAACTGATTTAGACTATAATGGAAGTGCTATTACAAAGTGAATTTAAAGCTAATGGAATTGAAGCACTAAGAAGCAGAAAATCATTAAATCAACAAGAATTCTAAATAATCGAAACCTTTTTTATGGCATCTGAAAAAAAACAGAAAAATTGAGATAAAAAACCAGTTATTGAATGACCCAGTGCTCAGAATTTCTGCAAGAAAAGTGCATCACATCATTATGGAAAAAAGTAATTTTGAAAAACTCAGAAATATTTCCTATATAAACTTTCTAATAAAAACATACAACTTAGATTATTTTAATTGGTATTCAATTCTAGGATGCATTTTCATGCAT
This sequence comes from Acanthornis magna, assembly GCA_036785705.1. NCBI lineage: Eukaryota > Metazoa > Chordata > Aves > Passeriformes > Acanthizidae > Acanthornis > Acanthornis magna. The sequence goes on from JAWUZG010000036.1 coordinate 14,212,481, forward strand.
TTCTAGATTAAATAATCTTGATAACACCTAGCAAATGTCTAGTTGCAACATTCAAGTGTGCCTAAAAATGCAGAAAACAGAAAGTGTTATGAAACAGGCCTATCAAATTTAAAATAAAAAAAAAGGAAGACAAAGAAAAAATACTATGTGCCATAGAACTGCAGATCCCTGAGAACTTGACCTTCTTGGAAATAAAAAAAATGATTCCTCAAATGTCTCAAAATGTAGGAACGATGAAGAAATTGCTGAAAGAAACAGTTACATGTTAAAAGCATCTACTGTTTATGTTTTCCTCTGTTCTTGAATCTGGTTTTTAGAATTATTGAATATCTCCAGTGAAAGCTGGTAGGTACAGTTCAATTTACTTGAATTTGCAGATGATCTGAGAATTCAGAACTGCAGGGTATAGTTGTTCCTGTTGATTACGATGAAAAAAATAAAAGAGAATACCTGAAAGTTTTACAGAGCTATATAGATTTGCTGTAGAAATCAAAACCCAGAAAACTGTGAAAGGATTTAGTATATACCAGCATTACCCAGGGGTATTTACCTATAACTCTTTTGGTACATCTTACTCTTTCCAATTCAGATTTTGATATTAGAGAGACTAGATTTTCAGGAATTAAATATTAACTCTATAATTTCTGTTGTAAAAAGGCACATTGATTTTTACAAACTCATTTTACTGAGTTCTGACTTTTATTTGAATGATAAGAATTATCAAGAATCCTGGTGTGATTTCTTTGCTTCCTTGCAAAGCCGTGGAGTGATAAAAAGTAATGTATTTCAACTAAATTATTCATGAAGTCAATATCTCTCTTCAGTGCAGTAACCTACTGACAAGGGGCTAGTTGCCACTGAAGAACTATTGAAAAAAACCCCATGGTCAAGACTTGTGGCAAGAAAAGGTTTCTTTTACATAATCTGATGTTTACTTTGTATACTTGAACAAAATTTCAGCATCTGAGGAGCTTATCTTGCAATTTGCAGCTGGTGTACCATCTTTGTTTAATACTAATGTCTGTGACCATGACACAACCTTTTCTTTGATTCTTAGGGAATTTTTTGACCTAGCATTACAGTAAGGTCAAGAATTGGCAGTCAAGAATTTGTATTCTAATCAAGGACTGCTTTAGCTGTTTTAAGACTTTTCTAAGTTTTTTAAATTACTTTAGTGGCTAGGCATCTAGAATTTAACTGTGGGTTGAATTGGGGCTTTAATTCCTCATGTGCCATTGTTATAATTGGAAAGCTGGGGTACTCATTTCAGTTTTCTCAACCACAAGAGATTAATTTCTTCTGCCCCAGGGAAAGTCTGCCACACATTTCTGTGCTAATTAATGTGGCAATTCATTAATTGCTTCTGTTCATTTACAAAACTTGTCTTACGACTTGGAATACCAAGTACCACTAGTGAGCATGGAACTTTTTGGAGGAGCTTCTGAAACTTTTTGAGTGTATTTTGCTGTATTTCTATCCATTTCTACATTTTAAGACACCCCTAAGTTAGCAGTTCTTGAGAAGTTATGACTCGGCCTAGCATCCTGTATTCCATTTCCTTTCTCTGAAGTCTGCTCAAAATCCTGTCCCAAATCTCTTAAATGCCTTATATGTCCTATATGTCTTCTACAAAATCCCCTTGAAACCAGTAGCTTTCACGTGGCACTATTGAATGGAGTCACTTAGGAGTCCAAGTCATGCTTCAAAAGAGTTTCAGGACTGTGTTCTTGAAAGTGATTGAAATCAATCAGGTGCACACATCGGCGCGTCGCCGCAATTAAGCTCCCGCATTTAAGGACACTGAAGTACCTTTTATGTCTAAATGGAATTTCAGCCCATGTATCACTTAGGTCTTTTTGATAATGGTGACCGTCATGTTTCCCATGGAGCCTTTCTGGTTTTGCTGTTAGCTGACCAGAAAAGTGAATAGCAAATTGTTCGAGAATGCATCTTTATTTTTCCGCTCTAGCATAATATTTTTGTACCTGATTCTTCACACATTATTCATACATAGCCTAATGTCTTGTTTCCTCCTTCAGTTGGCATGAACATTTCCACCTCATTAGGGATCTCATAACTGCATTAGGCAGGGATATGTGAAGAAAATAGAAATGAGACAGAATGTAAATTACTTCTGTGACTGGCACAGAGAGGGATGTGAAGAAACTGGCCAGGAAAAGTGGTGAATTTGAAGCAGGAACAGAGCAAACAAAACTTACTTATTAACCTTGCTGAAGCATGTCTATGCAGAGGCAAATTTTAAGGAGTAGCTCATCTCTGTAATGCAACTGATAAAACACTGGATATAAACAGCTCAGAAATGTGACTCTGGATTTGATTTTTTTTAGCCATCTTCCATACTCAGTATCTAAAATATATTCTTAAAACTTCAGTAAGAGGCTGCGACCCTACTTTTCCTACTCATTTATGGTCATTTTCATTTTGCAGTTGTTTCAATTCTCACTGGCATCCACGATGTATGAAACAATTTTTCAGGATGCCAGTTCTTCCTTTCAAATGAGGGGACAAAAAAGCTCTGTAAAATTTCCTGATAGCTTATTTATCCAGTCATTCAGTTTCTGGTGTGTGCTAAATATTGGAGTACATACTCATGTTGGAGTTGATACTCATGTTTGTAACTCAGATCATGACAGTATGTGCTCCTGAATATTTTTCATTTGGTTAGAATGCTTTTTGTGATTTTATTCCTTCTCATCGCAAGAGAAACAACACCCATTTACTTTGTATTTCTTTAGGCATATTTCTGAACCTGAGAAATATCTATTTGAGGAATTATCATGCCTTGTTGACTCCATAAAAATGCATTTTAAATTACTTCTTATTTTTTACTTTCAAGTTACTTCATGTTACCATTTTCATCTTTCTGATTTTAGAGATTTTTAGGCCTTTAAATTTAATGAGAAAAATAAAGACCTCTTGAAATTGTCCATAAATTACACATTTCCCAACACTTTTCTGTTAAAATAGATCACAGTCAAATTTAAGTTTTGTAGCAGAGTATCTGCTAGGTTGCTCCTTGAGAAAATGTTTGGTTTTAGATACAAGTGTAATTGTTGCCTGAGAGTTTCAGCGAATTTGTGTTGCAAACAAAAGCATTTCAAATCTCCTAATTTAGCAGTTAATGTATGTCAAGCAGAGAAGATTAAGACAAAGTTTTATGTTCTATGATTTTTTAAATTTGCTTTTAATGTTATTGGGCATGCCTGAAATCAGTTGCACACACTGAAAAAATCTGGTGACTGAAACCCCGTGAGCTTCACGTTTTCTTTTCTGGGCATTTTAATGTTGGTTAACTTACCCAGTGCTCTATACTGGATGAAAACTTGTTGAACACATTAACAACACTTCTGCAAATCGGTTTAGTTTTCTTTTCACCTTGAGTAATTCAGCTGCTGCCCACATTCATGGCAGCAGTTCAGCTGTTCTGAAATATTTGTTTCTTGATTTGAGAGAAAAAATGCCCAGTCATTTAACTGATAAAATCTGGCCCTTAGTGCTCAGCTGAGATCACCCACGGCTCTGTGAAGGACCAGTGGTTCTCTTCCGCTGCAGAGGCAGAAGTGCACAAGTTTGAGTCTCAGTGCAGACCCCAGAGACAAGTGATGCTGAGGTATGCGCTACATCATCTGGGAAATCCTATCACAAATTATGATGAGAGAGCTCCACTCCAAACAAATACCAAAATAAATAGCCTTTTCATTTCTTCAGGGCAGAGATGAAGTATTAGGCAGACTGTCAATGACCAATCTGCATTCTTCTATATGACTGTCAGCAAGCCATCATCTGAAGCTTTACTAGAAATACATATGTTTATGTGGAATATACCGAACTCATGTCTAAAGCTCTATAGTTACATATTAAAAAATGAGACTGTCATTCAGCTAGGGTAAGAAGACTGCATGGGCTTTTAATGACAGCAGGACTGGAGCCCTGGTAAACACATCTTAGAACTAGGCTTAGCTAGGAGGCTAGAAAATAGATGCTGTTTGAATTGGCAGATGGTGAAAAGTAACTTGAGTCTCAAAACTTTGTTTTGTTGTATGTTTGAAAGAGTATGAATAAAATAAAAGGAATTTAACTCCTTTTAACAGAATTTAACTGACCATTGCCCTTGCTTTTTGTGAGATAAGTAACTTAGAGGAGACAACATAGGTGCTTCAAGTAAAAGCAAACCATACTTTTTTAAATATATGTCTATGGTGAGATGACCTTGGTTGGAAGCCAGGGTCCAGCAAAGCTGTGCTATCGCTCCCCTCCTCAACTGGACAAGGGAGAGAAAAATACAACAAAAAGCTCATGGGTTAAGATAAGGACAGAGATCATTCTGCAACTACTGTCATGGACAACACAGATTTGAACCTAGTAAATTAATTAATTTTATTACCAATCTAATCAGAGTAATATAACGTAAAAAATAAAAAACAAACCTTAAAATATCTCCCCTCTACCTCTCCTTTCTTCTTGAGCTCAGCTTCACTTCCAATTTCTCTACCTTCTCCCTCACAGTGCAAGGAGAGGGGCAATGGAGGCTGTGGTCAGTTTATACCATGTTTATTCTGCTGCTCCTTCCTCCTCACACATTTTCCCTGCTCCAGTATGGGATCCCTCCCATAGGAGACAGTCCTCAATGAACTTCTCCAACATGAGCCATTCTCATATGCTGCAGTTCTTCAAGAACTGCTCCAGCACGGATTCCCCATGAGGTCATAATTTCCTGCCAGAAAACTTGCTCCAGTGTGGGCTCCACAGGACCATGGGTCTTGCTAGGACCCTGCTCCAACATGGACTTCCACAGGGTCACAGCTTCCTTTAGGCATCCACCTGCTCCAGGATGGGGTCCTTCATAGGCCACAGGTAAATCTCTGTTCCTCTCTGTTTCTCAATTAGTTGCACAAGGACAACCTTCTTTGCCATGGTCTTCTCCATGGTCTTCACCATCTCTGCAGGAGAAACTCATCTCTGGCGCCTGGAGTACCTCCTCCCCCACCTTCTTCACTGGCTTTGGTGACAGCAGAATTGTTGCTCACATATTCTCACTCCACTCTCCCAGCTGCAGTTTCAGTTTTTCCCCCTCACTTTCTTAAATACATTGTCCTAGAGGTGCTGCCGCTGTCACTGATGGGGTCAGCTTGGCCAGCTGCAGGAGCCGTCTGGAACTTGCTCCAGCCAACATGGGTTCAGCTTCTGGTATCCCTCTGCTACCAAAGCCTTTCCACACAAACTCTGTACAATATGTTTACTTACTCTTCAGAGATGAAGAAAAAAATCTAGTGCTTCTGTGGTGCTTTTTTAAAGCTGTTGTATGTAACAGTTACAGCCATATCTAATGCTGAAGGACTGAAGTTGTACCCTGTAGCCTGGTATTCAGGCTGAGCTATGCAGCTGTAACCAGGAATTACTTAGCTGAAGCCCAGAGATGCAGAGGGATGGCATTTCAGAATGAATTCATTGAATTTGGTAGAAGGTTTCATAGGAGTGAAACATACCACTTGGGCTTTGGCTGAAATGAAGCTGAAGGCATTGAGCTGTAGATGAACAATGGAGAGATATAATAGCGTTTAGTGAGAGACTTGAAATGGTTTGGAAATTACTCTTTAAATTATATTTTGATTTGTAGATGAAAGTTAAATTATAATTGAAATATTCATGGCATAGTCATGATGACAGAGTGTGATCTGGTTGCACATGTTTTCTGACAGCACATTAAGGGACAGTGGCGTTAGAGCCTGGTGCCTCTCCTCCTATTCAATACACCATTGATTTTCACATGGGCATCAAGATAGTTCATTTTGCACATATAAAAATCAGAAGGGAATACTGAGATAAAATGGTGTATTTAGGAATACTTGTCAGTCAGCTTCAGGCAGTGCAAAGCCATTAAGGAAAAAAGAAAAAGAGTGGGAAAAAATAGACAAAGTTTCACATTTAAGAAGAAGAGATTGTCTGATTTAGGCTCAATTTTGTTTTGTTTATAAAGCAACTGAAGAGCAATCAGTGGAATGGGAGACAAATTTCAGTCCCATGAAGTCTGCTTTTCAGCAAGAAAGCAAACATATGCATGTGCGTGTTGTGCATTTTTGGTATCCTTTCTGTTCTGTGATCATTTTTATATATTTATGTCCAATCCTGAAAACCTCTATTTGTCAGTGGGCTCCTGTTGTAGTGTAGCGTGAGTGCTTTGTGCTTTATCTTGTATAAGATAATTCCAGCTCTCATCAGTGAGCTTTTTTTGCATTAATCTCAACAGCTCCTCCTGAAACATACAGTTATACTAAAATAAAACACATCAGATAATAATATAGGACAATGCACTATGTTACCACAAAATACACCACTATAACATGACTTACTGTCTGTGTTGATATAAGGTCAAAACCTTTTTTTGGTCTTTTTAATAATGGGGATTATCTGGAAACCTCTGAATCCTGTGCATTGCAACCCAAATATCCTGTCCTTTTTGTTCAGTTATTGAGCATGAAGGCAGACTATTTTTTCACATTAAGTTCTTCATTGCTGAAATACTTGCAAAAAAACCTCCAAACAAAACAATTTATTACTGTAATAATTTCATCTGTTGTTTCACCATCTTACCCATCTTGAAGAACATCTGAGTTTAGAGGAATACTTTTCAGGAAAGCATCTTACCACTAAAAGTAGATCTGCTATCAAAAGAAGCTGACATTAAATGCACTAAACAAAATTAGCAAGGCCTTGGGGACTTTCAGAGCAATTACTCAAGACAAAATACTCTTATGAACAGTCATCAGCAACACAGAAAGATAAATAATGTTAGCATTCATCATGATTGATGTGCTGTGCCTCTATTTGTGTTGAAACAAAATATCTTAGTTTGGCAGCAGCATGTTTGTTGAATAATGTGGAATAGACTGGCGTTGCTCAGTAGTCCTTACTATTACATGTGTGTAATGTAGCGTATTATTTTGTGTCCTGCTGCAGATGTACTGTAGATTATTTTGTGTCTGTGCCTGGGGATTATTTTGTTGATCCTATAAAGCTGCATGGGTTAATAATGTGGTGGAGATTTGATAGAAAATCACCCTTTGTTTCTTAGAAAACTTCTTCAGAATACTTATTTTAAATTACTAGCTTCACCTGTGACATAAACATAATTACTGCTGCAGAATAGTCTTCACTGGATAACTTCAGAAAGGGCAGGAATTTCAGCAGTAGATAGATCAAGCTCTAGATTTTTGTTTTGCACGGACATCTCAGCAGTGAAGTGGTCTTTCATGTTATGAAAACATTACTCTTGAATTCTGTACTTAGTGTCTTTCAGTTTTTCTTTAATGGTATGTGCCTGGTTTAGCAATTCGCTCAGGACTGTCCCACAGTGTCCTTATCAGGGAGATTCAGGCACAGACATGTGCCCACATCCTGCTGCAAACTGTATAGATCTGGACCATGTTTGTTGGCTGTGCAGATTTGAACTCAACTTGCGCCAGAGAGTTCTCTGCTAGCTGGAGTTATTTCTGACATAAGCTAAAAAACAAACAAAGCAAAACAAAACAAAAAAATTCAGACCAGAAAAACACTGCTTTTTAGCAAATGGTTCAAACAGTTCCACATGGTGTTCATCCTGCAATAATTCAGAAACAACAAAAATACAATAGTTTGCATCCATAATAACATCACTGACTTATGCCCAAATACATTTTGAAATGCAAAAATATGAGTAATATTTAGGAGTATGTTTGTGAATTAATTTTAAGATATTATAAGTATGCTCTTTCGTATAAATACAATTTTGTCCATTTTCCTGGCAATGCGTTTGTTCTTTTATAGTGATTACAATAATTAGTCTAATGTGTGTGTCTGTGAGGAAAAAGAGAAATATTCCCATTAAATGTATTATCATTACAAGAGGGCTTTTGTCCAGATTTCAAAAGTGGATTGCAGGTGCAAATGTGGCATTATATTGAGAAGAGCAACTTAATTTTCCAAATGGGCAAAGTTTAATAAAACCCACACCACATAATAGTTTAGTCAAAATTAATCAACAGGTCTGAAAATACTATTCTGAATTTTTCCTGCTTGTATAGACACAAATACGACAACAAATATTTGGATTGTGGTTTTTTTCCAAGCTATCCAGCTGTGTTATTTCAGTGGAGCCTGGTAGAGGTGCACAAGAGGCCTATAATGTTTATTGATGGTAAATGGATTCTTCTGCTCACTCTAGAAATTTTGACTTTCACTGCTGGTCTGCAAAAGTTCAAGGCACAGTCTGTGAACTGGAGTGTATGTTCCAGAGAAAATCCATTCCAGAGGAAGGCTAAAATGTCCCTCTATTTAACGTTTGTTGCCTTAATAAATATAAGAGACCCTTCAAAGCTTAAAACATATTGAGTTTGTATGTATTTTTTGTGAACAATGTAACAAAATAGTAGAAACAAACTCAGCATTTTTCTCTTATCTTTGGCAGAAATATTTGGCTGAAAGCAAAATATTGAAAGGAAGCTCAATTTCCTGGCTCAGAAATTCAGCAAAAAAATAAAGACTGTCAAGTGGGGGATGTGGCTCTTTGTCTTATTTTAAGATTTTGCACTGACTTTTATAATGTTGGTGATGAAACCATATTAACATCATGATCTTGGGAGTTATAGCAGAAGCTGCACAATGCATAGCTAAGGAAATGTAATCCTTAGGTGTATCTTTTCCAGTTTTCACAGAGGGACCTAGTGAGATCCTTGAGAGAGCTCCTAGATGGATGCTATATTTTCCTTGTGTTGATCTGTCTCTTTCCAATAGTAACATCATTAGCAGCAGAGACACTAAGAAGGTACTTGAAAAACAAAACAATATCAAGACAGTCCTAAATTTTTTTACCTCCACACAGGCTTACATTTTACACAGTACTCAGCAGTGTTTGAAGAGTTGAACAAGGATGATGATATATGAATTTCTTCTTCGTGAGCCCGTGAGCAGCCTGGTCCCTTGGGTGGTGACCCTGCCCATAGCAAGGAGAGGACTGGAACTAGATGATCTTTAAGGTCTTTTCCAACCCAAAGTACTCTATGATTTTATCATGTTGGAAAAGATTACTGAGAAGTTCAAACTAGCCCTGCTGCTCCACCTTAGTCATGCCCCTTACACTGGTCTCTATACTCCAATACTGCAGTTTATCTTCCTCCTCTGTCTCAAAACTTTCTGCCCTTCTACTGTCTCGTTTTTCATTATGCTGTTTTTCCCATGATTTGATGATCCACTAGTCCAGACTTTGTCTGGGTTCTATTCTACTCCTGTGTCCTAAGACTTAGCTTAATGGATGAGGTGTTACAAAATAAATGTTTTGTCCTTTTCTCTTGCTACTCTGTTTTGGGGAGTCTGAGGAATGATCAGGTTAATAATATGGGGAATGGTCCTGTATAACACTTGAATTCCTGTCACATTTAGGCACCGAGAAAATAGAAGCAAGTGGCAATTCTGTAAGAAATTTGTTTTAATGGATGAGACAACATGATTAGGAGTGTTCATATATCATATATGGCATGAAAATTTTACCCATATGAATACAGTAATTAAAAACATACCCAAAACATACTCTCAAAGCCTGTATGTAAGAAGGGGGAGGGTTTTCTGGGTGAGCACAGCAGAACATTTGTCCCTTTGCCACATTAAGGGACATTCGAAAGTTATAGAATGTATTAAGCAAATACCAGGGAAACAGGAATGAGTGTGTGCACACACGACTGCATGTTGGTGTGTGGTTGGAAAGGGCAAGGGGTCTGTGTGTGCCTGTGAGAGTGAAAGAGAGTGAGTGAGATGGCAAGAGTTGGCCATATTTTTTTGGGCTCACTCCTTTTTTCTTTTTCTGATCAGGGAGTGCCAGGAACCTCTCCATTCAGGCAGCATGTTTTTGGGACTGGGCAGATAATCTGACATTGGCATATGTCCAGGATCCTGAGACAGGACCCAGGTGGTAAAACAAAAAACTTTATAGTTTTTCTGCAGGAAGTTTTCCTAAAAGCTGGGGCAGTCTTTCCAGATGCAACACCACAGCACGGCGGGGCACAGAAGGCTCACAAAATGAGTTAAAGATAATGCATGTTGCTCTTCATTATAAAGAAGGTTCCTGATACATGTTTCAGGTGGGATTTTGAACTTATTTACAGGTAGGGGGAAATTGATCAATTTGGTAATCAGTGCCAAGACACGGCTGAGCAATTGTAATGCCAAAGGACTGAGAAACATGGGTGTTTCCAGTAGAGCCATTACAGCTCACCTTAATTGTCTCCTTTTGTTTTACTTTGATCATGGGAATAGGAGGTGACAGGGAAGATGATTTCAATGGCAATAGGAAGATACTGTCTTTACACTTGCCCAAGCCACATGCGCTCCCTTTGCACATGCCAGATGGAGGGTGCCTACAGAGCAGTTTGCAAGCAGGACCTTGTCAGGCGAAGCCTTAAGGAGAAAGATAAAGGAGAGATGAAATATCATTGAAGTCAATAGCCAAGCAGCTGCTAAATGAAATTAAGAGAACCGCCTGTGGGAGCTGCTGCCTCCTTGTCCCCTGGGTGAATGTTCGGTCATTTCTCTGCAGGTTCACTGCTGGGTGGGGAGGAAAGCATGTCTGCATGCTGACCATGACAGCTTTTGTGGGCACAGACCTGTCTCACCAGGAGCAGAGTGCTTTTCTGGGGCTGGCAGCACTGTCCCAGGGATGAGGCAGTCCTGTCATGTACTGCCCAAAGACACAAGGCCCAAAGAACTTTTAAACAAATAGACCAAAAAGAGATCACTGCAGTGAAGCAAGGGATGAAGACCAGAGCAGGTGCCAGCATGAACAGTATCAAGGAGGGAGCTATCTAGTTCCAGGGGAACTTCTGCCTGCCCTGCTGATGTACAAGGGAAGCTGCCAGACTATTTGGCAGTGTAATTTTTGTGACAGGGATCCTGTGTAAGCATAGCAAGAATGATCAAAAAAGGCTGATGGCTTTTGCTGTGTGCATTACACCCACCGGTGCGCAAAAATGAGAGCCCTGTCTGTCTTCCCAAGCAGCTGGAGTCCAGGCTGCTGAGCTCTTAACTGGCATTTCCCCATGGTCACACAGTCCTACTGATGAGGAAGACACACATATTCTATGTCCTGACTTTGTTCTTCCCCACCTGTCAAAGGAAGGGCTTCAAACACATCATTCCAGCACCTAGAAAGTCACCTAACAGTGTGGTATTTGTTGTTTTGCTGCCTCTCCTGCAACGTGTCCAACAGTTACAAGGTTTTATTATGAAACTGGCACACAGATCCTGCCAGAGTTCATTTTTTTTGAAATGGCGTAGGGGTTTTTTTTTGCCCCATAATTTGCTGTTTATGTGGAAATGGTCTTTTATGTTGTCCCTTAGTATATAACAATACAGATAAACAGAAGATAATTTATGATTCAGATATCATATATATATGGAATGGTTTTTAAATTACAGAGGGACAATTACCTCATAAATACTAATGATATACACAGGACTTCTAGGCAGCGTCATGTTGGAAGACACTCCTTTGCTAAATTTTTTTAAACCTGTCAGAGAGCAAGCAGAGGCTTGTGGGATGAGCAGTCCCAGATGTGGGTAGGAATTTCCAGAGGGAAGAGAGAAATATCATCTCAGAAAAAGAATGCATAATAAATGCATCTACACCAATGCATGCAGTAAGGGTAACAAAGATGAGGAGCTGGAAGCCTTTGTATGGAGATGGAAGCCATTCAGAAGGAAAGTTATGATGTAGCCTTTGACATGGAAAAGTGATGGGATGACTCTCATGACTGGAGGGCTGCAGAGGGTGCCTTTAAGCTCTTTAGAAGAGACAGGTGGAGCAGGGGAAGTGGTGGGATAGCACTTTGTGTTAGACAGTGCTTTGGCTGTATTGAAGTTGATGATGATGAAGGTGATGTGGCTGAAAGCCTCTGGGTGAAGGCTGGGGAAGGTCAGCAGATGCACATCCACGGGGACTCTGTTCCAGACCAGCCAGGGTGAATGGGCACTTGGAGAGTTCTGCAGAAACCTCACAGTCACCAGCCCTTGGACCCTGTCCTAGGTTACATGGAAGGTGTAACCAAAAGTATGTGTTCTATTACCATCTCCATAAGCCGTTAAGAACAGGTGGGGCAGTGTTCTTTATGTTCAACATGACTCAGCCCTGATAACACCATTGGGGGCTATCTCTGCTCATGGGCCATCAGGGGCTCCGGGAGTGACTCATAGGAGTCCATCAGCCCACTGTGAGATGCCCCACCCAGAGGGGAGGAACTGAACATTCCTACCTGCATATAAACTGAGACCCTGGAACACCAAGACGGCCTTTTCCAGTGGATTCCCAGTGGAGAAGAGCTCAAGAGCCACCACTGGACCTCCAAAGACCAACGAGATCTTTCCACAAGATCACCACTTCAACAAGACTACAACCATCACTACAATGGGATTGCAGCCACCTTTTTAGCTGGACTGCTAGCACCACCCTAACAGGGCGGCAGGTTGTATTCTGACTTTGTCTATTTAAACCGTTGTTTCTGTATTATTGCCTTGCTCTAACTATTAGTAAAGAGCTGTTATTCCTTTTTTCCATATCTCTTGCTTGAGAGCCCCTTGATTTCAAAGTTATAATAATTCCCAAGGAAAAGGAGTCATATTCCCTATTCCAAGGGAGGTTCCTGCCTTCCTTGGCAGACACCTGTCTTTCAAACCAAGACAGACCCATGGGTGACTGCAGCTTGCCAGGTGTCTGCTGGGAATACAGCACAGCACAGAGGGAGCATCCAGGAGGTTCCTAGAGTGTGTGGAAGACAATGTCCTGGCACAAGTGGAAAATGAGCCTTCCTGAAGAGGTGCCCTGCTGGACCTGGTGTTTGTGAACAGAGGAGGACTGGTGGGTGATGTGCTGCTCGGTGGCCATCTGGAGCACCAGAAATCTTAGAGGTTTCAGTGTTGGCTGAAGGAAGGAGGGGCACCAGCAGAATTCCCTCCTTGGATTTCTGGTAGGCAGACTTTGGTCTGTTTAGCAGCTCAATTGAAAGAGTCCCTTGGGAGTCAGTGCTGGAAGGCAAAGGGAGGTCAGGGAGGCTGATGTGCTTTAAAAAGGAATTGTGAAATATTTGGGAGCACACTGCCCCAAGGTGTAGGAAGGCAAAAAGAGCAGCCTGATTAAAGAGAGAGCTTAGGCTGGAACCTAGGGAGAAAAGGAGATTCTATCATCTGTAGAAGGAAGGCCAGGTGACTTGGGGGGACTACAAGGATGTCACGAGGTCATGTAGGGAAAAGATTAGAAAGGCCAAAGTCCAACTACAACTTGATTAAGCCGCTACAGTTAAAACCAAAAAAAGTTTCTATAAATACACTGGCAACAAAAGGAGAAGCAAGGAGTGTCTCCATCATTCGCTGAATGCAGAGGGCATTCGGGGAAGGGGAGGAGGAACAGGCAGAGATACTTAAAGTCTTCTTTGCCTCAGTCCTCAAAATCTAGAGCAGCTGTCCTCAGGATAAGCTGCACCTGGAGCTGGAAGTTGGTGAAGGGGAGGTGAGTGAAGCCCCACAATCCAGGAGGAGATGGTTAGTGACCTGCTATGCCAATAAGGTATGTGTGATTCTATGGGCCCTGGTGGGATCCGCCCCAGAGTAATGAGAGACCTGGTGAAAGAACTTGACAAATCTCTCTCAAGCATCTACCAGCAGTCCAAGCAGAAGGGTCAGAAGGATAATCCAGGGAATTAAAGGCCTGTCGGCCTAAACTCAGTTCCAGGCAAGGTTATGGAAGAGATCATCCTGAGTGCCATTACACTGCACACGCAGAACAGCCAACATGGATTTATGAAAGGAAGGTCCTGTTTGACCAACCTGATCTCCTTCTACAGTGTAGTGACCCACTTAGATGAGGGGAAGGCTGTGGATGAAGTTTATCTAGGCCTCAGTAAAGTGTTTGACATCATCCCCCACAGCATCCCCTAGAAAAACTGGCTGCACGTGCCTTGGATGGGTGGGCTCTTCGATGGGTACTAAACTGTCTGGATGGCCAGGCCCAGAGTGTTGTGGTGAATGGAGGTAAGTCCAGGTGGTGGCTGGTCTCTAGTGGTGATCCCCAGGGCTCAGGTTTGGGACCAGTCCTGTTTTACATTTTTGCTGATGGTTTGGATGTGGGAATTGAGTGCACCCTCAGCAAATTTGCAGATGAGACCAAACTGGGTGGGAGTGTTGATCTGCTCAAGGGCAGAGTGTTGATCTGCTCAAGCAGAGACATGGACAGACTCCATCAATGGGCTGAGGTCACAACGGCAGGAGGCTCACCAAGGCCCAGTGCTGGGTCCTGTACTTGGGTCACAGAACCCCAGGCATCACCACAGGCTGGAACAGGAGTGGCTTGAGAGCTGTTCAACAGAAAGGGACTTGGGGTGGTGGTTGACAGTGGCTGAACATGGGCCAAGGTGTGCCCAGCCAATGGCATCTTGGCCTGCAGTGTGGCCAACAGGACTAGGAAAGTGATGATCTTGGCACGGTACTTGGCACTGGTGAGGCTGCACCTCAAATGCCAAGTACGGTTCTGGGTGTGTCATGACGGGAAGGGCATTGAGTTCCTGGAGACTGTCCAGAAAAAGGTAATAAGGCTCGTGAAGGGTCTAGAAAACATGTCTCACAAAGCACAGCTGAGGGAGCTGGAGCTGTTTATCCTGGAGAAAAGGAAGCTCTAGGGGACCTCATCACTTTCTACAGATCCCTGAAAGGAGGGTGTAGAACAGGTAGAAACCACATCTTTTGTGGAAACAAAACAGTAACATTGGCCTAAAACAGAGTTCCATCAATTAATGTTTTCTTCTGTGCTGCTGGTTTCCAGCAGATTGTAACAGTGCTTTCCATGCCTAAATGTCAGATAAACAACTGGGTTTTCTCTCTCAAATCTAAATGTAGATAATAGACAGCATTGCAGAGAGCCCAGTGTCTTCAGGTGTATAGATATGACCAGGGCAGAGCATTTCAATGCTGATAAGAAGAGAAGAAAGTCCTAATATTTGCCACAAAACTGATTGAAATCCTCTTAATCTTCCAAGGATAAATCTCCAACAAAAGGATATTTTTAACTGAGATAGAATCATATTCAAAACAACAAGATCAAATATACTCTGTTATCAGATGAAAAAAATAAATTACATTTCAGATATTGAAAGCTTTGATACTTCAATGATGTTTTTATTTGAAAATTGCTTCTCTCATCTTGTGTAGAACGCAATTTTCATCACAATAGCATGTTAAATTGCTGAAAAATTATCATTTTCCCTTTTAAGTTGTCACTTTTCCTGTAACAGTTTAATTAGTTTTTTGATCCAGTCACTCATTCTCACCTCAACTGTGTCTATTCAAACTCTTAACCTATCTTTACATCAGCTATAAGCTCTGGGAAGTAACAAATACACCTCAATAGATGAAGTTGTTTTGGCAAGGCAGGCAAAGCACTAGTCCTTGAATTTTCTAGAGAACAAGAAACTTCATGCGTGATAAGCAAGAATAATGTTCCGGGTAGTCTTGTAAAGCACTATTCTGAACTATTTTTTCCTGGCTTACCAGTTGTGCAGATTTATTTCTAGCTTAGCATAGATGAGTGTTTAATAACATTTATCTAGTACAGCTATGTTTAAGGGAAAAAAAAGTGCTTTGGTGGGATGCCTCTCTATGCTGTTTCTTATAACACTACTTGAGAAACTGAAAACTTGAGGACTGACTACATCCCTAGGGAGAAGAAGGGACAGCTAACCTTTCAGGTGCAGAACGCACTCGGCTTCCAGGGGTGATCCAAATAGTTTGGAATACACTCATATCTCCTCAGCATCCTCTGGAATTATGTGAGGCTCTTCAAGAACTATGCAGGTGTTAGGTGCAGGTGCAGGTTAGGTGCAGGTTAGTATATACTCTACTTTCCAAACCTGTGGAGACTAAGGGTGAACAATTTCAGTTCCATGTCTCTTGCTCATGTTCTGTATCCACTTTTCCACACCTGTAGTTTGCAGGATGTTTTTCCTTGTGCTTTCAGTTGCTGCAGATTCCAGTATGTTACAATAGTGCTTGCCCACTGGGCCTCTCACCGGGTTCGTCTACAGTGTTTACATCTTTAGAGCAGCACAGTTACAATCCCTGCAGCCTGCCTGACTGCAGGTTATGGTCCTCAGAAATCCTCACTCATCTGGAAGATCTGTTGAAGCTCAGCTATTGCTTTGGAGACAAAGGGAAGGGGAAAAATATGTTTTGACTTGAGATCAGCTTAACAGCAGGAGGTGGGTCTGCCTTAGTTCGTGTTTCTGCCTCCTGAGCACTCACAGACTTTCAGCAGGGATGGTGAGAGGGGGAGTGAGATTTGTAGAACACGATCTGAAAGATGCCTGTCAAACTTCCCTCCTAAGTTAAAAGGCCTCTATCTCTGTGTGTGGCTTTGCCACAGGACTTGTCCTGTAGCCTTTCAGCAGGGCTGAGGAGCAGCGCAGTGTCAAAGCTTGAATTTGCTTATTTAACTCCTTTTTTGCAGATTTCAGTAAGCACTTGGTCCCAGGTGTGAAGTTTGTTGACCCTTGCAGCTAGTAGCATTTGCACTTCTTAAACTGTCATTGTGTAGTTACTGTGGTGCTGTGCAAATTAGAAATTTCAGTAGAAGGTAAACAGGCAGGCTGCAAAAGTGCACAAGGCTGTAGGGAAATTTTTGTAGGAAGAGGCACCACCTTCTCAGTGCTCCACAGGTGCAGCATGTTCACTAGTAAAGAGACTCTTCCAAACCAAGAAGGGACGGGGTTAGGGTTAAGGTTACACACACAGCAGTAAGATAACAGCGTGCGCATTAATCTGAATATGAAGTCACATCAGATCTTCACCATCCTTTCTTGGTTTGTAAGAGTCTCTTCACTAGTGACGATTGATATTTTTCAAAGTACGTGTTAACTTTGTAGTTTGGACTCTGCAGAGCCCAGACAATGTCACTGGTGTTGATTGATAGCAGACACTCTTTGCAGAAACCTTGGATATTACCCGCTTTCAATTATTCTCCAGTTTGTGGTTTTTTTCCTAATGTTATTTTCCTGTTTTGTAGTCATTGTCCTCCATTTTTCTGAAACCTCTTTTTCTAACAAAAACCACTAATTCCTAATGATTTTTACTCGGCTTGAAGGAAATTCCTTTCCATCAAACTCTATACAAAAGCTTTATTGGTTGTGGTAATTCACAGAAATTAGGATCTTTTCCGGAAACTGATTTTTGTTGGTTCTGTAGCTTCTTTCAAGCAGTTTTACTGTATATGTTATTGCATTTCTGGTTTAGGCATAGAATTAATAAACTCAAATCAAACTCATAGTTCGTGCATAGCACCCCCAAACTGTCACATCACATAGCACTTTTTTGCCATGTATTTATTGGAGTTCGATAGTCCATTTTTCTCCATGCAAGGCAAGTCTTGGGATATAAATTTTTTATTTCAAAAAATTGGAGAAAAAAAATAATAGAAAAGTCTTTGAGGCTGTGTAAAATTCAAGGGAAGAAGAAGTGTCAAAGATTATCATCAACAGAAAGATGATAGTCAGTCTGCCTGCTTTCAATATGCAATATAATATTTGTTCCAGTACTTTTCAAACATTGCAAGAGAATTTTGATGCCAATAAACTAAAGATGGAAGCAAACACAGATTGTTCAAGACTAAAATACTTGCCCATCAGTGTTACAGAACTAGATGGGCAGAAATGGGCACTGGAGAGGCTCTGCATACTGTCTCATATGACACTGCAACAAAGAGGCACCTGAAAAACATGCAAAAGTTAACTTAGGATGAATGAATTCACAAGTTAAAAGGGAAAATAATTGAAGAAAGCTGTGTACAGGGGAATTCAAATGGGCACTGCAGGTTATCTGTCCTGGTTTATGTCCAGAGAGTGACTTACAAGGTGACACCAAAGTGAGAGTCCCTCTGAGGAAGGAGAGGGAACAGGGCTAGATGACATAGAAGCTTCATAAACTGGAGATGAAGGAGATGAAATTCAGAGAGGACAACTGCAATGTGTGGTACTGAAAGACGAAAAATTAATTTTGCAGGTATAGAACTGGTAATAACTGGAGTTATTGGCAGGAGTTCAGCAGGAAAGCATGTAGAAAGGGCTTCATACATCATCATCCTGGAAAGAGAGAAGACTTTCAAAAAATTTCCTGAGTTTTGACAATTACACTCAAAGAAAAATATGGGCAAATAGAGACAATCTGGGAAAAAACAACACTGGTGGTATGAAAAGCTGTCCCTGGAGAAGAAACTGAATGAACAAACCTACAAGATCTTGTTTTGTTTACTGATTTATCAAAGTTTATTATAGAAGAATGACTAATTCTGGTGGGATAGTGCAAAACAAAACTGAGTTTATCTGGGGAATAAAAGAATTGTTAAGAAAAAGATTCCTGCTTCCAAGAAACAGCGCACTAGAACAAGCCATGAAGAGAAATCACAGAAAAAAAGAATTTCTCAGAGGTGGCTTGGTTGCAATTTACTCTTACAGAAGGATGGACAAGATAGGACTTAAAGTCCCTTCTGGCTGTGCATTTTTATTACTTTTCTGTCACCCTGTTTCAGAAAGTGACTTATCTGAGACAAGTTAGAAAGCAGAGGTCTGACAGGCTGGTTTGGCAAAAAGCTGTTGAAAAGGGACATGAAAGAAAGCTCATGAACACTAGCGACAGGAGGCACCTTCCTCTGAAATACAGGAGGGTTTGGAAACCTGCTCTGCCTGCCTGTTCATCTCCCTGCCTCCTTTCCCCTCTGCTTTTAAACCTATACCTGAGGAGAGGAAGAATCATCCAGTGGAAGTCTTGTGACTGCTGTCTCAACGGGAAATGCCACAGAAAAGGTATGTAGGGGACTGTTTGTCATTGCTGTGAGTGAAAGAAAAGGTTTCTCAGCTTCAGCTCCTGGGACTGAACAGCTCTGCCGCCACTGCGTCCCTGAGCAGAGACCAGGTCCTGCCTCTTCTGGCCTAAAGGAGACCACTCTATTTTCTTTTCACTACTTTTTGCTGTTCTGACACACTGAGCTTGGTTAGGGTTTGGGTCACAGCAGCAGTGGCAGATGTGTTCAGCTTTGTGCACACAACAGGTAGTGAGAGCAAGGACAAGGTTTTTGTGGCACCAGTGGCGAAATTGAATAAAACACACCCACAACCTGTGAGTAGAGAGAAACTAACAAGCCAGATCTAAGACTCTGTTTCTTGTTTTCTGCTAAAGGCAGAAGTCATTGCAGCTTGTGATATACTGGGTTCCAAAGTCAGTAACAGAGTCTGGCATGGAGGCACTGCTCTTCTCAATATCAACATGGATGGCCAGACACATTTCTTTGTGGAATCTCTGAAGCAAGCTATAAATGATGAATTAAATGAAAAAAAGTCTTTGCTTCCTTTTTGCCTGTTGAAAATAGTTAGCACTGTGCTCTTTGCTGTGATCTTTAGCTCAAATATACCTAGAAACATCTAAGTAGTCATTAATTTTACGATTAAACAAGTGAAACATTTCCAAAGTTGAACATCAATTTTTCTGTAATTGTCTTCTCTGAGATCTGTATGATACTATTTTTAAAATGGGAGGAAAGGGATTACCTTTTGTCCTGTTCGTACAGGGTATGATAGTTCCAGGCTCTCTTTCAATAAAATAATTCAAATTGGTCAGGACACTCTGATCACTCTCAGAATATTTTAATTTCACTTTAATCTCCAGAAATATTTTCAAGTGGCACTCTGATCTTGATCTCAAAGTAACAATAACCTCAGAAAAGTTAACATGATGTCTCCAACTTGGTACTTTTCTCAGGAGAAAGGTTGGCTGAAAAACAAGAGCACCATTTTATGGCACATCATCAGACTGTAAATGGAGGCTTTCTTCTGTACAGAAAGAGCCAACTTACCTGTTATCCTGCACTGCTGAATGATTAGCTCTTCTGGCATTATTTCCCTCTCAGTCTGAAAAAATCCTCCTGTGAAACACACTTGAGAAATCTCAGTTTTTAAAAAATAACTCCACTTCCTTTGTGATCCAGTGATCTTCTTACTTTTCTGACTTTCATTACGTAATTGTTAATACTCAGAGGGGTTTTGCCTGCTAAGTGATGATCTCTGCAGTTTTTGGTGAGCAAGTGCTGAAGCCATTTTATTTATAACTGATGTGCCTTGGGGATCATAAACTTGTTTGCTTCAGATAATGTGAAAATAATTTATTATTATATTTATTTTATATAATAATTATATTTTAATTATATTTATATTTGATGTATGTTAGACTTTAAAACATCTGTTAAGCAAGAGTAATCTGTTTTTTTCAGTTTTTTTATTCTTTTAAAAATTTTTTTCTTCCTTTTTTTTGTTTGGTTTGGTTTGGTTTTTGTTGTTTTGGGTTTTTTTGTTTTGTTTTTTTTTAAGCAGCTGCCAATGGGCCACTGACTGTTCAGTATTTAACATTTAATGTTCATTTAATGTTCAACTTTAAAATATTTTAACTTTCCCTTACCCTGTATTTCTTATTATTTTGTGACTTAATATCTCTCCTTCTCTCTATTTTGTAGTGATTCTGACAAGTTTTCCTTTCCAGAATAAAAACAATAGCTCACTGCAGAAGGAATGGGAAAAGAGACTGTAGGATTCCCTTATTGTAAATGGAAAAGGAGGGAGGACTGCAGAGTTACGGACAAAAGAACTGCCTATCTATAGGCAGATTCATGGAAAATTCTGAGTGGCAGTGTCAAACCAGTTATTGATAAAAAAGAGATAGGGATGACATCTCAAAGATGCAGTGAAATAAGTATTATTTTTATTGCTATTGGCTTACAACTTTTACTGTGGGAGGAAGTGCAGGAT
Source organism: Acanthornis magna (assembly GCA_036785705.1). Lineage (NCBI taxonomy): Eukaryota > Metazoa > Chordata > Aves > Passeriformes > Acanthizidae > Acanthornis > Acanthornis magna. The sequence goes on from JAWUZG010000036.1 coordinate 14,233,354, forward strand.
TTTCTTCTTATTTTCCTCTAAATATAATTTTTTTATTGTTTTACTTCTTTACTTCTGCTGTGAGTGACAACAAAATTATTCCACTTGTTCTTTTTTTCCACTCTGCATTAGTCTACATTACTCTCCAGGAAATGAAAGGCTGAGTTTTATGTCATCTTACTAATTGCTTTCCATGCAGCAGTCAGTTTCCAGTCTCTCGGCAAGGGCATAAGCACAGACTCAGTCAGTCTCAATGGGTTAAATTAAAGGCTGTACACACTGGGGTGGGTGGTTTAAGATGTGTGATTATTGTTTGGTTTATCTAACCAAGGCATTCTGCGGGGATTCAGGTTTATTACTGTTCTCCTAATGAGGGAATACTTTTCATTTGCTATTTTGTTTTTAAAAGTCAGGTAAACTCTCCTTGGATTCAGTCATGTAGAATTATGCTAGAAATGGTCTGAAATCCCCAGCACTCCACTACAGAGGTGACTATACCACAACTCAGTATAAAGCCTGAACCTCATCTCTTGAGCTGGGTTGAATTTTGGGTTGTGCTCTGCAGCCCTCATGTCCCCTCTGGTGTCCTTTTCCCACTGGGTCTTATGATCTCTGCCATCCTCTCCACCAGCCTGTGGGGAATCACCCCTCCCTTCAGTTGCTCATCAGCCGAGCTCCTCCTCGGACTCTGAGTCTGACCCGGAGTATGCCAAAGGTCCTCTGTTCTCCTCCTGATTCCTTCCTGTGATTCTCCTCCTCCACTGGGCCTCTTCTTTGGAGATTTCAGGAGGTGGCTCCAGAGGCAAGGCAGCTGCTTTTACACAGTATTTGGAATGGTGACCTGTCTGGCTCCAGCTTACCTGGATATGATGTTTCTGCCCTGAGTATCTGTCCACAGTGTGAACTGACCAGTCTCAGGTGGTTAAGAGCTCATTATAATGATTTTCAATCCAATGTTTGATCCAGAAGATTCCCACAGGCCACGTACCTAAGCTCTAATAACATGATAATGATTTTTACCTTCTTGAAGTTATTCTTGCCTCATTGTTGAGGAATAATTTATATATTTTTTAAATTGGTTAGAACTTCATAGGAAGTGATGAAAAGAAGCAAGACACTAGATCTGAAATAATTTGACAAACCGAGCACAATATTACTCAGATTAGGTATCCAGCATGTTTAAATTCCCTGTCACAATGCTGTTCTCCCTTTCTGTTCTGACACCATTGAGGTGTGGCAATGGAAGGCATGAGATTTTCCTGCAGTTATTATCAGTGTCTATTATATATGAATCTCTATTATCAGGAAAATGCAAAATTGCATAGAAAATTATGGACTGGGTAAAGTGATTTTTTGGGGTAACAATTATCATAGTTCATGGCACCAAGAAAACACACTAGCACTTTGGAGTTACTCTTTTAAGTTCTGTATTGTCAGAAATACAGAACACTGAAATTCTACTTCTTTTTCTAGTTACCGGAATCAGGAGAACTGAGTTTCTGCGGCCCCCGTATCTAGGAGATGTGTCTTTGACAGGCATTCAGACGCCACAGAGTGTTCCCAGCAAATATTCCTTGCACTGCCGTAGTAGCTCACCTGTACTCTATCAATTAGTCTTTGTGGCTGGAGAAAGCCTAAAGGAACGATACTGTCTTGGCTCTTGTAACTTCACCTTTTACAAAATGACAGGCTTTTTCGGGCTGCTGGATAAATTTGGAAACACCAGCTCTCCACAATTATTTATACGTGCCATAAGTTCTGGGAAGACCACCCACTGTTTTTTGCTGGTGACCTGTCCTCCAGAATGAGATTTTTGTGTCCATATGTGAAGCATCAAACAGTGTTGTTACCAGAAGAAGTCAGCAACATCATGTTTGTCTTCAGTGACAGCACGTGCTGAAGGACTTGTATTCAATAGGGTTGACAAGAGGCTGTGACTTGGCGCCATTCAGAGGACTCAGTGGGGGAAGAATAAAAAATAGTTTATTTTTGCTTATTTTCAAAGCATTTCCCTGACAAGGGAAAACTGTAGCTTGCTAAAGGAAATGAGAAAGGCTTGTTACACAAGCTGAAACAACTGGGAATAGTGAAGCAGGGCTTTGAAACCAAACAATATGTAGAAAATAGCAAAAATGCTTTTATTTTCTATGCAAGAAATATATATCATTGTCCAATATAAAAGCATTCTGGTACTTCCTCAAAACATATGAAAAAACAACTAAACAAATAAGAAAGAAAAATAACAACTGAAATTCCTTTTTCAAACTCTGACTTCAGTGGCTTCTGGTAAAAGGCAGCTGCAGAAGTATTCCAGAGTTGTGTGGGGATGTGTGGTTTGCAATGAGGAATGTGTTGTTTGCACATGGCTGCATATTCCATATAATTCACTTTTTCAAATGTCAGACACCAAATGGACTGCGGTAACTTCTCCAAAATTGATAGTACCACCATTTTCCACTACAGCCCACTTTTCCCCATCAGCACCCCAAACCTCATTCAAATGGCAGCTCCTTTAGCCTTGCTTTGGGCTTACAGTGATTAGTGTAATGAACAGCTGTTCCTGACAAAGGCTGCAGATTGCTAGTATGAAATAAAACTATATTAAATAATGATTAATTATAATGATATATGCTAAGCAGCTGAAATATTATATTTTTCTATATTACTCTTCAATATTCCCCTATTACCTTTTTCCATGGAAGCAATTTGTAAGAGACAGAGGGAAGCTGGAGTCATTCTCTAAGTGTAAATGTCATTAGTTTTGCCTTTTCTGGAAGCTGGCCCTCAGAAATGTTATTTTGTTCTTCAAGACAACTGTCTCTGCTGGCGGAAGGGCTCTGCATCTCACACTTTGCCTATCAGGGCACCTGAAGGGTTTAGGAATCAGAAGACTCGATGAAATGCAGCACAGTGCTCCAAAGATGTAAGAGCTATTGGATCTGGATCCTATACTTTGGTGAAAGGATGCAAAGTGAGTTTACTGGTGCTGCAACATGAGAGTGTGTAGTTTCCTGTCACTCAAAGGAAAGAGTGTGCAGGTCCCTGCCTTGCTGAGTTTGCTTGCTGAAGAATGCTACTGTTAAAATAGACGTAGTGAACAGCCTGGTCAGCAGCTGTCTAAACGCTGTGACAACTTAAGTGAACGTTTTTCAAATTCCTGTTTCAGCTTTGCAACAGCAATCCTTCTGCTTCAGAAAATTAGGGTCTTGATAATTGTAGTGTAAGCATGTTATTAAGTAATTCACAGAAATCAGGGTATTGATGGGTTTTTGCATATGCTGCACCATTCTGATAGATCTATGCAATTCCATCATAAATGATAAAATATAGGGGTGACAATGTTTGCAAATTCAAAGTAATTAATTGTCAAAATACCCTTGGGAGATAGGAGGAGTAAGTCGGGTGAGTGATTCCAGTGGGCTTTATAGTGAGGCAGGATAGATGGGTCAATGGCACACAAAACTACCTCTATCATGATATCCTGCCTGTGCTTAGTTTGGATAAAAGAACAGCCCTGAAGAAACAACATTGTGGAGGGAGTAACAGCTAATAAAGCCATGCAACACATGCGACAGGAGGACAAACACACAGAATGGAGGAGTGCCTGCCAGTAGAGGCAAAACTCCGTGCCAGTATCTTCACTACTATCAGTGCCTGTGCTAACTGGAGTTAGGTACCACTGCAACCTTACCCGCATTTTGCTTTCTGCACAAATCCTCTCAAAGGAGCATAGCATCATGATTTTTATTTTTATTTTTATTTTTTACTGTTTTCTAGGCTCTTGCTGCTAATATCCCTGCCATTGCTGAAGAATTCTTTTTTCCCTGCCTGTTGCAACTTGGGCTGGGCAATTGATTCCAAACATTTTATGTACCAAATTATAAGTGGTAGGATACTGCAAATGTTTTCAAATTTGTGTAAAAAATTGGTGCGTGGTTTCACATACAGACATAAAAAAAGAAAGGAACAACTAAGGGAAAAAGAGGGAAAAAAAGGAAAAAATAAGCCCTTTTGATTATAAAGCCTCAAATAGGTAACAAAATATTTAATTTTAAATCAGCAAAGAAACGGCTTTGTCAAGCCCAACAGGATTTTTCTTTCATTCTTCCTGAAAGAGCCAAGTGTCTTTCTGTTGCTCAGACACCATCAAGGGCTGCAAAGCTACTGTCAGGAGGATGATATGGCTGTTCTGCATGGCTCCAGGTTCTGACTGCTCCAAAGGATGCATTCTGCTGGGATGCCTGGCAGGCAGGCATCTGAACATAGGCCATGCACATGCTCTGGAATCTGTCTGCAGTGCATCTTCCTCCCCTGAAATCCAGTGCACCCTGCCCACGCCTGAGGGCTTTTCTCAAGGTTTTTTTGGGCTTTGCTTGTGTAGCTCCAGATAAGCATGTTTGCTGGAGCTCCTGCTTCCCTCTTCCCATCGTGGGGAAGGACTGTAGGCTCCCTGGCATGGAGACTGCTCCTTGGCATTAATAGGGCAGGAGTTCACATGTCACCGAGCTGGGTGGAACAGCCTGAAAGGATCTGCTCCCCAGGGTTTCTGAAAGACTTAGAGCAAGACACTAACACAAACACATCTAGTGATATAGATTTCATGTGAGTTTTGTAATCAAATTTTTGCCATATTAAGAATAATGTAACATTTTAGGCAGATTGCTTAAGAAGAGTCTCTGTCTTAAAAAAACCAAATACAGCAACAGCATAATCAAATATGCAAATTACTCCCCTGTGAGATATTTTTGCTTTAGACCAGTATTCCCACTCTTGGGGAGTGTAATTTGTGCAAAGTACATACATATATATAAATGGATTTTCTTAATTCAGGCTTGTTATGCAAGCTACAGCTGTCATTAACATATACAAAATTATCATATATGGGGAAATTATCAACTGAATATACATAAATGGTGATTAAATATATACATTTGCTCTCTAAACTCAGGAAAAGAGTTAAGTTGCTGATAAGTTGAAGTTGTTAGAAAAGAAGACAATAATTAATGTTTCCTCTACACACTTACATTGTTCCTTACTGAGAAGTTCTACAGCTACCTGCAATGATACAGCCTTTTGCAGACGTGATCTCTGTAGCTGGATGCCTACAGGGCTTGTTTTGGTTTGGGAAGGCCATTGTTTCTTGTTGGGAAATTTTGGAGAAGAAGGAATATGCCAAGCTACACCTAAGACCAAGACAAGCAAGAAAAGCTGCAGAAAATTATGTGAAAAATCAATACATTTTGTGCCAGGAAAACATAAATTTGTATTTGCTGAGGAACATGCTTCTCCTCATATTCAAGTGGGGACAGCTGTCACTGAACTGGCCAAATCCATCCTTCAGGGTGACATTTAACAGGTAGCAGATCTCTAACTGTGGTACTGCTCTGTACCAGGGACCAAGGGACTCCATGAGCAATGCTGCTCCACTGCAAGTCCCTTTAGTGTAATCTGGCAGATATGGCCTTGTCTCTTGTGTGTGGAAGAAAATGTTGGAGACACCTGGTTTTTGATTGCTTATGAGACTCTGTTATAATTCCCAGTGATGTGACAGGATAATCCTTCCTCAGTATGCAGAGGAATTCAGAAGAGAAATAAGCCCTTTACTGAGAACACATGGTCCATTAGGATCACTTTGAAAGACGGTGATGGAAATAACTGCAAAGCCAATTGCTGCTCCTAAGTGCCTTCTGGAGAGATGACTGAGCACTGAAAATCAGCACCAAATGCTTCATCTTGCAGAAGGACTCAGAGGGAGTTACACAAGTGATTGCTGTGTAACACTGCCAAAAGGATTTTGTCAGTCTTTGATTTACATCAGCAACATCAATTTCAATCTTGCTTTGCATTTTGTTGTTTAAGTGTTTGCTTACAAAACTTGATTGATAGCTATAAAGATGTATTGATTTCAAGTTAAATACTGCCTTTATAATAACCGCAGTAATTTTTGGTAACCTTAATTTTATACAGAATCATTTTATACTTTATAATAAATGCAGTAATTTTTGGTAAGCATAAGGTTATATGGAATCATTATATATTCCCTCTAGTAAATATTTATTAAAATTTTAAAATTTCACAGTTTAATTGTGTTTAAAATGAGAAAATAGATATTTGTTTTTCAGATAAATAGAGGTTTATTTATTAATTTATTTATGAACATTTGCTTACATTTGGGTTGATGTTGGAGATCCATTAAAATGGACTGAAAATTGTTAAAATAACTGCAAGAACTTTAGAAAAAATATCTTAAATATGATATAGGCAGAAAAAGGTACATTTATGAAAATGAAGATAGCATATAAAACTGGTAGGCATATTAAATTTTTTAAAAAGTTAGTTGACACACATTATCCACTGCTTGTGGTCACCATGTTTTTTAGAGATGCATTTTGAATTATGACATTTCTTTGTTTCCTATGCTTTCAGTCAAAACTAGAGTGAGGCAGCAGCTTTCTGGTATTGTCATTCCCTCACTAGTTAGACTAAACAAAACAACATATTCATATTTTAAATTTTTTAAATAATTGCAAGAACTTCAGGAAAAACACATTTGTTTTTTGTGCAGTGTATATGCGCACAAAGGCAAAAACTTTGCCTGGAGAGGGTGTGTTCTTGTACTTCCTCAACAGCTACAAGAGGTAGGAATTGCAGAACACATGAGCTTCACATCCAGCTTGGTGTAGAGTTACTCTCTTGCAACCAAAAGTCAGTTTCTGTCTTCTTGATCAGCCTGGGATTCATTCCTGTGATGGTGTTACTCCTTCCCATGGCTCACGTGGTCAGTGATGTTCTCACCTCTGCCATCATACAGAAACTTTTGTTTAGACTGGACTCAAGAAGGTTATGGGCTAAATACTGAGGTCCCTAACGGAGTCCTAAGCCTTTGCGACTGAGATGTTTAGAAGGAAACCTTGTGTTCTCTCTGCAGCTTGATCTGGAGGCTGTGTGACAGACCACCTACGAAACAGTCTCAGCTTTCCCACTCTCCCTTCCATGAGGATGGCAGGAACTGTCTCCTGGAGTCTTCAATGGAGAGGAAGAGAAGGTGATGATTTGGCTCTAGCCTGTGCACCAAGTGATAGAGGGATGTTAATGCTGGCACACGAGGTCTCTGTGGATAAACACATATGCCGTCTCATATGCAAAAGGATATCACACCTTGAACACCTCCAGTGACTTGACAACACATCTCTAAAACTTTTCTACATCTGTATGTTCTTGTTGGGTCAAGTTGAGCACTTCAAAAATCTATCATTTCAAATTCTCACTTACAATTCAGGAAACTGATTTAGTTTAGGCTTGAAGAGTAAATATACTACATCTTCTGAATAGTTCCCCTTGATCTGTGGAATTTTGTTGTGATTGATGTGACTACAGGATGATACTTAACTATTCCTACAGTACTCTGTAGCTCTTCAGCACTTGCTCTTGTGCTGTTCTTCATTGTGTGGAGAACAGCAGACTGAAAATAAGGCAAAGTGTTTACTACCCCTACATCTTTGTTGCCTTCAATTTTACTTTCCAGTTGAATCTTTACACACTGTTTCTTGAGTTATTATTTTTATTTTTTAATTCTGCATCGCAGCAACAGCCTCATAATTTCTTATAATCTATGAAATTTATTTCAATATGTACCAGAAATTTATTATTTGTCCATAGCACAATACAATTTAAACTGAGGAGCTGAACATTATTAACTTTATAAATCTGCTGATCTAACTGATCTACTCACTCGTTTCACCCTGAATAAAATTCAGCATCATGTTCATGAATCTTGCCTTTAAACTTGAGATAAATGTTTCAGACGATACTCTCTTTTAGAGAGGAGGGAAGGCTTCCATATTGCAGAATTTCATATGTACAGAGAAGATGAGAACTGTTCAGGGGAATTCAAGGAGATTTCCTAGAACAGAATTCTGTGTCTGGATCTAGTTTATGAGAAACTGTGCACAAAGATATTATGGTTATATATGCATAGAAATATACCTTATGACATATACACAGAGAATTATTTTTCTTTCAGTAGTTAAAAAAACAGTTATACTTTCTATCTGCAGAAATAATGCCCTTTAAAATTTGCCTGTACTTTGGAATGATATGATACATTATGTCCTTTCTACACTGTAATATACAGACTATTAAGTATCCCTGCACAAATTCAATAACTTGTGCAGTGTTATATTGCTTTAATTGTGTGAGGCTTAACTTGAATACTTATTGACATGTAGTGAATAAATATAAAGCTTTATTTCAAAACTAATTACCAGAGTCCCATCTCTCTCTCAGGAAGGACAAGTTTGAGCAAGCTCGGCTACATCTCTTTGTACCATAGAAATGGATTTAGTGACATCTTGATATTTGTTAATTGATATTTTAATATTGGAGAGTGCTGATTCATTTTGTGCCAGGTTCAGTGTTCTTCCTTTTCTGAGGATTGTCTGATGAGATTCTTTTTTTTTAAATGAAAATCTCTATCTCTTCAAGAACATAGCACTTCTCTGTTGCTAAGGGTAAACCTGTGGAGTATTTAGAACCTTATGCAATCTTACTAAAATTGTAAGTCATTTAAGGTGAAATCATGCCATTTTTCTTTTTAATGCTGACATTTTCCTCTTGTGTTGTCAATAATTATTACTGGATTAAAGCCACCATATAATTGTTGTAGTATATATTGTTTCAGACTGATATTTTCAGATTATAGTTGGTGTTGCAATTCTGAAATTCTGCTTTGCTCTAACATTGTAAACTAGAGCTAAATTGTCCACTTGTGTGGTAAAAGCTATGGAAGGCATATCAGAGGAGAAAATCAGCAAAGTGTTTTTCAAGACTCATATGAGATTTCTGCTACGTCCAGGAAAACAAAAATGTAGAATGATAGATTGGATTGGGTTGGAAAAGACCTCAAAGATTATCTCTTTTGAACCTTCCTGCCATGGACAGGGACACCTTTCACCAGACCAGGTCACTCAGAGCCTCACCCAACTTGGCCTTGAACACCTGTGCTGGTTTTGCTTGGCCCAGGGTTCTGGAAGATTTTCACCATGTCCAGCAGAGCCAGTCTCTGATGGCTCTGAAGATGATGGACATGCTGCTGGCCAAACCTGGGCCAATTAGAGATGTTAGTTAGCCTCTGTGAAAACATATTTAAGAAGAAATCAAAACAATGTGAGCACACACTTCTTTTTAGCTGGAGGAGAAGGAGGAGGTGAAAATATGTGAGGGAGAACAACATGGAGGCACCAAGGTCAGTGGAGAAGGTGGGGGAGGATTGCTCCAGGTGCCAGAGCTGAAAACTCTCTGCCAGCCGTGGTGTAGACCATGGGGGAGCAGGTGGTCCCCCTGCAGCCCATGGAGTCCAGGGGATGCAGACAACCACCCACAGCCTGTGGGGAGGTGCCCACGCCAGAGGAGCAGGTGGAGGCCTGCAGGAAGCTGTGATCCAGTGGGAGTCCCAGAGACTGAGAGTTGCAAAGGCCTTGCAAGAGAGAGAAAGGCCTTGCTCCTGGGATGGAAACAGCCTGGCCTCAGCTCAGAAGTCTGCAACTTATGGACAAGAACTCGTGCTGCAGCAGATTGGGGTAGGTTTGCTGCATGTGAAATTGGACCCATGCCAAAGAAGTTCACAGAGGACTGTCTCTCGTGGGAGGAACCCCACGGCTAAGTAGAGGACACTTCTCCCTGATGGACTGACCCTGACCAAAGAAAACCCCCATACCCTGCCCCTCCCTGCCCCTGAGCTGTTGGTTGGAAGGAGGGAGGGGGTGAGCTGAGAAATGGTGTCTTAATAGGGAGAGGGGTGAGTAGAGAAACAGTGTTTGTAGCAGGTCTTGCCTATGCTGGGACCTCAGAGCTGATGCAGCACTGCAGGTGGGGTTTCAGCAGAGCAGAGCAGAGGGGCAGAATCCCCTCCCTGGCCCTGCTGCCCACACTGCTTTGGATACAGCCCAGGACATGTTTGGCTTTCTGGGCTATGAGTGATCACAGCTGGGTCATGTCCACCCTCTCACCCTCTCTGGATCTCTTCATCCCCAGCCTGGATTGATACCAGGGTTTGCTCTGGTCCAGGTACAAAACCTTACACTTGGTCTTACTAAATCTCATGAGGGTCCGACAAGCCACTTCTCAAGCTTGCCCAGATCCCTCTGGATGGCATCCCATTCCTCAGGTGTGTCAACAGCACCAGTCAGCTTGGGGTCATCTGCAAATTTGTTGAGGGTGTACTTGATCCCTTTGTTTATGTCATTGCTGAAGACATTAAATAACTCTGGTCCCAGTACAGACCCCTAAGGGCACCACTTGTCACTGATGTCCACCCTGAGTCACTGACCACTACTCTCTGGATGTGACCATCCAACCACTTTCTTATTCATCTAACAGTCCACCCACTGAATCCCTCTCTCGCCAATTTGGAGAGAAGGATGTTGTGGTGGACTGTGTCAAAGGCTTTATAGAGTTCAGATAAATGACATCTGTAATCCTTCCCTTGTCCACTGGTGGAGTCATTCCATCATAGAAGGCCACTGGGTTGGTCAGACAGGACTTGCCCTTGGTGCTGGCTGTCACCTCCCTGTCCTCCATGTGCCTTAGCACAGCTTCTATGAGGAGCTGTTCCATGATCTTCCCAGGCACAGAAGTGAGGTTGAGAGCTTGGTAGTTCACAGCATTTTCTTTTCTACCCATTTTGAAGATGGGTACAATGTTTCCCCTTATCCAGGCACCTGGGAGTTCACTTGATTGCCATGAATTTTCTAATATCATGGAGAGTGGCTTGGGAACTACATCATCCAATTCCCTGAGGACTCTGGGATGCATCTCACCAGGTCCAACAAACTCATGTATGCTCAGGTTCCTCAGATGGCCATGAACCTGATCTTCACTTATAGTAAGAGGGACTTTGCTCCTCCAGTCCCCATACTGCTGTCCATCCATTCATAAGGTGTGGGAAGAGAGCGCCATTGAAGACTGAGGCAAGAAAATTATTGAGTACCTCAGTCTTCTTCCAGTTTTGCCAGTTTAACAGCACTGTTTATCAGGTGGTATGTTTTCTTTCACCTTCCTTTTCTGATTAGCATACCTGTAGAAGCCCTTCCTGTGACTCTTTGCATCTCTTGCCAGCTTCAATAGTAGGGTTGATCTTGCCTAGTTTTACTAATCTTCACACTGGACCTAGAACTAACTGCATCTAGAACAAAGTCCATAAGAACTGTGCAGAACACAAAATTTGTTTAATCTACTTCTTAAGAAATATGCAAGAACATTACACAAAATGAAGTTTTTACCCTTACAGGAATCTGTGCTTTTAAAAAAATGCATTTCAATTGCAAAGGTATTATGTCTTAAGCAGCTGTATGATGCAGTGTTTATTAGAGAGCAGAGTCATCGAAGATTAATTGCAATCATAACTCCAGTCCAAGCTAACTATTGTTTTGCTTTATTGCAATGTGACTTCTAATTAAATTCTCCTGGTCCTCCACCTAAATAAATTTAATCTCGGGATCACCATTGAAAATTAACAGGGCTATTCCCTTTTAAAGAAAGAGAATGCACGGGTGCAAATAAACCTGTCTTTTAACATCCTTTCTGCCCCATTTGTACGTGGCAGAGGCTCCTTTCACCATCAGAGTCAGCCACTAGAGTTGGAAAGAATCATTTTAATGATGTCTGATTTCTTGCCCTTGGAAGAATTTGCTGAGATCTACCCTAAATCCAGTATGAATGTGGTAAGCTGATTCACCAGGTGTAAGAACCTCAATAAGAGGTGTAACTAATGTTGAAAAACATCTCTATTTGAAGGCAAAGCCTATTAAAAATTCAAGGGTATTGTTGGTTGTCCTTGGGGTATGAAATGATACTGCTAAACTACTGCAGTTAAGCATACAGTGAGTAGAAAGCTATGAAAAATTGAGGACAGCTTTATTTGGTCTGTTGTCAGAATCTAGGCTTTACATATAGGTGCTGGGTCTGCTCTAGAAGATAATACACTGCCATCATGAACCATGCAGAATGAGAGAATTCCTGATTCTGATATTCACCTTTGCTGTCAAGGAAGTGGTTACACTGCCTCCATAGCTGCATCAAGGGACAAGAAGGCAATATAAGACTGGGCTAGCCCTGTAAACATGTAGATAAAATTAACCACTGCCTAAAGCAAGCTTAGTCAAAACCTGTGCTTTTTCACTCAGATTAATTTGAAGCATTATTTTTGATCCGGCATACCCATTGAAAATTGTCCATCGTGTTCATGCATTAAAGGTGAATCTCAATTCTTTTTTTCACATTGCTATTGGTTAGTGCTAAGATACATGTTATTGTAACAGTCACCAAATTCATAAACCATCTTGACAGGAAATATTCGTTACAGCTGATATAGAGTGATCTAGGCCAGGGTTTAGAGATGCTCACTTTGAAGCATATTAGAGGTCATTAAAGAAATGTTGGATGGTCATAAAAGCCTGAAACATTCAATCAGTAATTTTTCCTTTAAATTGCTCTAGTAATAAAGTTTTATAGGCAGTTTGTACCACTCAGAATTATATGCCATTCAGTTATTCAATTTTTCATGTTCAGATTATATTTGCAGCTGAGACACTGCTGTAGATGTGTTTATTATATCAGGATATTAAGTAGAGAAGCTTGAACTCTGGGAAAATAAAGTTGGAAATCTGTTAAGATATTCTTCAAATCGTGCAGGCCCAGGAAATTTAATCATTACCTAAGTATCTCTTTGTATATTATTCCATACTTATTTTGCAGTCTACTAATCTGTCTCAGATTTTGTACAGAAGGTTTACCTACTCAAATGGGAATTGTTGAAGTTTGCAGTGGAAAAGAAAAATATTTTGGATGGTTTATGTAGACACCAGACTACTTTTTCTAAAGTTAATTGCCCACTTTTAGTAAAAAAAAAAAAAAAGATACACAGGATTTGAAGTGCTTGTAACATATAACTGTGTTTTCTTTATAGATAGCAGTGGAATAAAAATTTAGATGTAAAAACATACTCCACTGTATTTATAGACTTGGAAAGGTACTAATGTGGGAAAATTGAATTTGATACTTAAATTTAATATAATTTATGGGTATTTTAGGAAAAAAAGTTCATAAATGGTTTTGTTTTTCACTGGCATGTTCATATTTTGTCAATATTTCTTCTTCTCTTCTTTGTTTTAGACCATAAAATCTTCTGCTGGTTCCCATCTTCCAGAAATACATCTGTAGACCAGACATTATTACTGAACCTTTTCCAGGATAGGCATTCAAAGGGAGGACAAATCTAAATGATCTTTAACCTTTATAAAGTATACTTACCCTTTGTATTGCTCTGCCAATCTGTGAAAAAGGCTTTCAAATTTCAGAGATTTTAAACTTTCATTTACTTGCAATTCTGCATATTTATGAGAGTCATATGCCCTTTTCAGCTTTTAAAGTGTTTTAGAGCAATGTGTAATTAAAGGAAAAGATCATATCTAAGACTTCAAATACATATACTCTTGCAGTGAAAAATGAGATTAAAGATACTATTTTGGTCTCTAATCTTACCTCTTCATTTTCTAGCCAAAATGGTATTAGCTTCTTTATGTGTAGCTGACTCACCAAAGCAGCAGCACTTCCATGCTCATATTTTAAATAATCAGCAGTCTATTTTTATTAATTTGTCAAAAAATAAAGATGTGAGAAAAAATCTGAGTTATTTGCAATAACAGCAAAGGGTTTTGCTTTAAATAATTAATACCTTGCTATGACTCATAACTGGTGCAAACAGCCAGAGGAGCTTTCTTTTTTTTTATTTTTTAAATTCACAGATTAATTAATTAAAACCCCCAAAATGTTCTATCTCATAAATCAATACCAGCAGTAACCGAGGAGTCAAATGGCAATCAGATGCTGGGTATTTCTTCTTGTCTGGCTGCTGAAGGTGTGACAGTGTCCCTTGTCCCCAGCCATGGTCTGGGAGCTGGAGGGGCTATAGGACCAAGTTGCCTGCTGGTACTCAGTGACCAACTAAACAATTTCACTTCAATTTTCTTTCTAGCATACATGTGAAATGTGTGTGGTGGCCTGCAAGACATTTAGGAGGGTGACAATAATCTTGAAATTTTCATTTTCAGGAAAAAATTATTTTCCAAGAAGCCTAATCTGTCTAATCTATGTTTCTTTGAATGAAGTTCAAGGTGACAAGAATTTCCTTTTTTCAGTTTAAAGCATTCTGTTGGTGTTTCTGTCTTTTGGGGTGTTTTGGTCTTTTTGAATGTTTCACATATTTCCATAATAAATAAAGAAGTGATCATGCAGTTTGACTACATGATTGTTGTAGGTCTTTTCCAACTGAACCAACCTATTAGAAATTAAATTAAGCTTTTACTTAACAAGCAAAATCTGACCCTGGAGTGTCAGCATCTATTCTTACTTTTATGTATTTTTTTGTCTTTTTCAACTGCCACGGAAAAGGGTTAGTAAAATAAATTAATGCTTGTCTAAAACCTACATATGTATTTTACATAGTTAAATTTTAGAACAAATGGAAAGTGCAGGTTTTTTTACAGCTGTTCTGTAACTTGTGATAACCAGAGAACTCGAAAGTATTAAACTTGTCTGTGTAGGTATGGCTCCTGTTGGTAGGTCTTGACATAGCTAGGCATGATCTGACCACATTTTTGTTTTAATCTCCAAATGTATTCACAGCATTCTTCTGGAAAACCCCTGCAGATAATTATTCTAGAACGTCTTTTATGAATGGATTCACTGCATAGGTTATGGGTGTCCTCTTCTCCTAGAGAATCAGTAGGAACACTGTATTGGAAACTACATCATTTGTAGATACCAAATATTAACTCTGAATTAATAATAACCTCTCTTTTCTGAAATCTGTATCCACAAAATCAACAGTCATGACTATAAGGTCAGCATATTACAAAATTATAAGATCATACTTCTTACTACCGTATGTGCCAAATTTTTGATACAACCATTAATTCCTTCTGTAATCTTTCCTGTACTTACCTAATTATCTATACTTAATTATTCAGCATAAGCTCTGGGTTTCAGATATTACCTGCAGTACTGTGACAGTACAATAAGGCACGATGGATTGTTCCACACACTGTGAGAAAAAACAAACCAAAAGAGATGTTGCATAAAATGATATTAACCCTGTGGAAATGGTGGAAGCTGTATTTTGCTGTGTTAGTGAGGGCTAATTAACATAGTCTCACAGTAATCTGATACAGGAGAAAAGTGTGTATGTAGAAAAATGAGAGTACTGTCTAAAAGGGTAAACTGACTGATAGCTGAGAAGTGTTTTCAACATCTGTTTGCAGCCTGAACACTGTTCTTGGAAGAGAAGCCTTTAACCTCCATAAAGATCCACCATCAGCTGGTGTAAATTCCTTTTCTTTTTATGCTGAGATGTAAAATGATATCTCAGGATCACCTCAAGCTGTGCCTGACATCTACTGAGGATTAGAGTAGCTTGATTCCCTGCAGAACTGAAATCAGCCTTAGTCAGACAGAAGCTCCTCATTTCACATGAGCAAGGCTAAGCAAAAGACTCCAAGGCCAGTTGCTGGCACAGTTTTTAGTTGCCAACAGCCTGCATGTATCTTACACTACTTTTCTCATTTTCTTTTTTTCAACCTCTTGCGTTTGGAAGTTAAACTGCCCACTATTGCTATTGTACCAGAAAATGAAAGAGCAGCTTTTTTTCAGGCAACATCAGATGATAATAATGTGGATTTGGTGGTGAGAGTTGCAAAGACCCTTTCTCTCAGGCCTGAGTATCAGCCTTGTTTTTCATCTTGTGTCTCTGTCTCACCATTTTTCCCTCATCCTCTCTGCTTTTCTTGACTTTGTACTGCTCTGTGGATCAGATGAGCAAGCAATGAAGTTAAAATATGTGGACCTGGAACAAGTGAAACTAAGTGCCTCATGTGCCGAAATTCTCACACACTCTAATCCTTCTTTCATTTTGCTGCGTTGTTGTGAGGTTGATCAACACTAGGTTAGAATCAGCTGAAGAATAGTAGAACTCTACAAAATTCAGGGCGAGTTTCTAATATGGTCACTTTGGCCTCAGAGGCACAATCTTGAAAGATCTTTCTTGTAATCATGAGGAGCTGTCTGTGTAAAGCTGGTGAAAAATCAATTCTGAAGCAGAAAGATCAAAAGAAACCCTAGACTAACTGTGTGAGTACCAAAAGGTAAATAAATGTGGAACTAGATGTAAAGTGACTGGGGCAATGACAGAGAAAAATGCAAAGCAAGATGGATCATGAAAGAGAGTATTAGTTTCTAATCTCTTTCTAACACCTAATTCACTGCAATAATATTAGCAGATGTTAGGAAAACATTTTTCTTCATTTTCATTGCTTCACATATTCATTTCTTAGCCACAGGTTGTGCCTTTTCCTATCTTTCATTCACTCGCATCTTGTTTTCTGTCTCATTTTATTTTCTTTGGGTCATGTTTTGACAGGCACTAAACACAAGCAACTTGCATCAGTCTGATTGTATTTGTCTAGCACTCAGCAAGGAGCTGATCTGAAGTTCATTGACATTACCATTGAGTTAGGGGACTGGATCCTACCCAGTGCTCAGCAGCTTTCAGAGTCTGTGATCCACTGCTCCGATAAAGTGCTGTGTGAGCAGCTGTGCACAGGAGGCCTGCCTATTTCCATGTCTTATTTAAACATTATCGAAAATATATTTTTATAACTCTCTATACATCCTTCACATGCGGTGCTGTGGGATTTGCTGGACTATTGATTGATAGATCTAATAATCTAAGAATCTCCTAAAGCATTAATGAAGGGAGGTTTCCTGAAAGTCATGACTGTTAATACACAGTCTGTATAAGAATTGCTAGTGGCATTGGGAAAATGCTATGAGATATAAAGTCCTGTGGAAAACAAGTAAGGAATTTACATTTAATTAATATAGGCTGGTCTTATGGCCTTTGATACAGATGGGATATGGTAATCTGTGTCAGGATGTGTATGTGTAACACGAAATCAAACCTGGTATTAATCCCGTACTTGCCAAAGTGACATGGATTTTGGACCTAGCCTCCTCGTGGGCATTCATCTATTAGCATTTGGTTGAAAGAAGTGTGTAAGAGCTATCCTGAAGGTGAACCTGCGGTCATGATTCATGAGAAGACCTTGAAGCTGGAAATTCTGGACACCAAATATGCCATCTCTGAGGGATCACAGTGCTCATGTATTTGCTATTTGAGGGTGGCATCAGCAACTATGACAATAGAGTCATGACTTATCTTAATATAAATGTGTAAGAATTTTCTGAGATGCAAAAAAGACTAGGAAAATGCTGCTGAAAATACCAGACATGTTGCAAATTTGATTCTCGGCATTGTTTTTGCAACATTTTTTCCTCAAAAGGATGGGGAATCATGGAAGACAATATTAAATGCCTCCAACCAGTATTACTTAAATATAGTATACAGCCTCAACTGAGTCATTGAGCTCATACTGTTGCTATGAGAGTGGTTAGTAAGTCCAGTCCAAGTTTCTTTTAACAGATCAGCCATAACTGAAGCTGATGGTTGCAGTTACCCCACTCCCCAGCTCTCAACAACTCATCAAACTAACTTTCTTCAACATTAATACCTAAAATTTCAATGCCAGGTGGCAGGTTAATCACCCTGTAGAAGTGGAGGGAAGTCAAATAAGGGGAAAAAATCAACAAAGGTCTAGAGAAGGCCATCCACTAGGAGACAGAGGATCAGGAGGACAGTTCATGCATGATGAAAACAGTAAGTTTATGGCATGACAGGCTGTGGGCAGACCTGTGTGTAGTAGCTTTTCTAGTGGCTCTAATGCTGTGCATAAAGAGCCATTCCTGATGTCTCCGTTCATAATGTTCACAGCTCTTGATGGGATTCCTAGGCCAGAAGTGAAATCTGGCCAGGCCAGATGCAGCCACCCAAGGTCAGCCCTGCAGCCCGGAGAGTCAGCCCACAAGCAGAGCTCAGCTGGAAGAAAAATGAAAATATCAGATTTCACACACAGCAAGATGGTGGGGCAGTGGGAGGATTCAGTGGGAGACCTCACTGGCCCTCTTGACAGACCAGTTTTATCAGTGTCTCTTCCTCTTCCATTTTCTATCCATAACCATTTAAATGTCTGAATGTCTTCAGCTCATTTGTTTCTCAGAAGGGCAGTCTGATAAAGCAATTTCTGTCCCAGTTTCTGCCACATCACACTTCATTTTCTTTCACAAATGAAAATTAATTTTTAACTGGAAGACATTTTGGAGGGCATTGCCAGTTGGAACAAAAATTTTGGAAAAATCGGAAAAAGTCTGAGGCTTACAAGTTTAGTGGGGGTTGTTGGAAATATATTTGGAGAGAATCCGATGAGACAATTTTGCACAATGCATGTAATCTTATACTTCAGTTTGATCTGTAAACATTAGAGCAACCTTATTGTACTGCTTCCATTTCAAATTCGCTATCACACGCACCAAGATACTTGAAGGGACTAAATGTTTCTGTAACATCAAATGAGTTGTGTGAAAATTGTGTATCTGATTTGCTCAGGGAAAAGTGATAGAAGGAACCCATGATATTTGTTATGAGAGTATTGAAAATAAATTACATGAGATTCTTGTATGGTTTTCAATAACAAGGATTCCAACATCAAAGGCACAAAACAGTCTGTCTCATGCATATATGCATATAACCAATTTAAAAATAGAATATGCTCCTATTAATTTTTTTAAAATCAAATTATTTTACAAATTAAAAGGCTATAGTCAAAATATAATAATGTATAAAATTTTAGTGAGGTGTACAAATAAATGTAATTAAAGAATAGTCTTCATCTGTGACAACCTTTTGCATAGCCCATTCAAGAAACTCAACACATCTATAAGCATGGATTTAACAAGCCCATTTTATTTGCTGTCCTAAATTGCCATTTTAAGTAGTTGAGGCTCAGATAGCAACAAATGTTGTTCTCTGTTGTCTTGTGTGATATTGTCTGTGCTCAGGACTACATAAGACCCTATCAATGGTCAAGAAACCTGCACACTTGGTTAATTTGGTGATATGATTGGTTTGCCCACAGGAATGCAGTGTTTCATCACCAATTGATGATTACAGTGGGAGGAGAATTCAATTTTTATTGTCCTCAAGGTCAGCTGCAAAGTCCACAGAAGTCATTCATGACCGCATCAGTGAGATGTTTCATTTCCCCATTGGGCATGACCAGTTGCAGTACTGCTGATATTCCAGTGACATGAAAAGCTATGCTGCAAGTTCTAAGTGAGTGAAAGGCTTAGGGTGTGTCTAATGGTGAAATCTGCATTAAAAGAATAATTAAATCCTTAAATTAATAAGCCCTCAGTGATATTTAATGTGAAGCCTCTAGGTACCAAAAATGATGGGAACATAAATTTGCTTTATGGGGGGCCCAGGAATCTTTTCTCAGTGTTTATAGCAAAGCTGTGAAGGTTTGTAAGCAAAATGTAAATCTGTTAACTGAAAACATGCAATCAAGAGATGCATTAGAATTTAAAATATTTGAGATAACTGCATTAGTAAAGATTAACATTGCCATGGAAATGAACTGTTGTCAGTCAAGCTGACCTGAAACTATAATTGGCATGCAGGGCAGCCCTTACACCAAAGGACTTTTGCCTTTTATTATTCAGGATCTATATTAAGGTGATGCTTCAGTACAATCCTTTCACCTCCCACTTTTAAGTAATGTTCTACTTCAAGTGCTAAGGAGACATTGATTACATGTTCATTAACCAAATGGAAAAATGGAAAAGCAAATGGAAAAAGAAGAAAACATACTACACTCACAGCTCTGCTAAGTACAGATAAAGGCAGGTTTAATAGCTTCCTGACCCATTATATGGATAAATATTCCATAGCTTTTATTCTGTCCCAGCAGTTTATGCTGTATTTGTGCTGGTTTGGTCACTTCCGAGAATGGGAATTTCATTTCACTTTAATCCATCCCAGATGAATAAGAATTGTAAATAACAGACCCAGTGTCACAAAAACGCTAAAAGCAAGCAGGCTATGAGAGCACACTCAGCAGAGCCACTGCATTCACGTCCCTCAGACACCACATAAATATCTTACAGTGCAGTGGAAGTGGGGGAGTAGCCAGAGCCCCCCACCACACCTGTGCATTGTAAGATGGCCCATGGAGTTTGTGTAAGCATGGTTAATGGTTTTGTGCATTTAACAAACAATAAATTAAAATCAGAAGACAGGAAAACTGCTCTGCAGCCATTATGCATATCCTCTCCTGAAGCATCAGGACTTAAATGCAGACTCCATCTTCGCAGCTCCTTCCACCAGCTAAAGAAATACTCTAGAGACTCATGGAATTGAACTTCCTGGCTTTTCCTTTCTTGCTACTTGCAAGCATAACCCTCTGCTAAACATTAGATAAGAAGGGAGGAAGTAGGAGGAGAATAGTAGGAAGGGAAAGCCTGGCTCTTGTCAGCCCTTGCCTCCACCCCTGCACCCCAGTGGAGAGGCATTGAAGTGAAAGTGCTGGGCAGAGGGGATGCTGCAAAGGGGAGCAGTAAAGATAATTTCAACATTTCTGGGGAATAGAGGCACGGGGAAGGGTTGCTAATCCTTCTCTGGCCAGTCCTGAAATCCACTCTGGTTGTTCCCAGACTCCTCTGAGCCCCTGCAGCCCCTCAGGTAATCTGTGATTCCTTAGCACTAGTCCCTGGCTCTCCTGAGGAGCCTGCTCAGAGCCTGCGTCTCGCCTTCAGAGTGTGTGTGGAGGCTTGAGGCAATGTGAGAGAGAATGCAGTAGGCACAAAAACAACTAAAGGGCAAACAAAATACCTGTTTTCATAATAACTGAGAAAACAGATTCAAACGGATTCATTTGGGTTTAGCATACTGTGCTTTAAAGTCTTCTTGTCACACCAGGAATGAAATGTTGAAAGAGAGCATGTATTGATAATTTCCTGATGTAACACAATGTTGAAGAAACATGTACCAAAGTATATTGTCTGATTTGCAGTGTATGGGCAGTTATTATTTTCCATTTAAGAGTGAATGAAGGAAGTATCAGATGTGTAGTTAGCTGCAGAACTTGGAAATAGTAGAGATATTGTGAATGTCCCATAAAGTTGTGTGCTTTATAAAAATGGGCAGATGGACAAGCATCCTTTATTTGCTTGATTTTATCAGATATATGGTCCAAATCCTTATTTTTAGCTCAAAACACATTATTTTGTGAGAGGTATGTATCAACAAATGTCACTGTATGGCTGGAAAGCTCTTTATGTTCCTCAATATTTTCTGCTGTGTGAGATGAGTTATATCACAATCACAATACCATTATGGGAGCAGGCTTTAAACTGGGGTTGAACAGGGTACAAAATTGCTACAGACATTGTATCTGTCTTGACTTACACTATAGATTCCCAGCATGAATATTTGCAAGAAAGAGACTTTTGTCAATTCTGGAAACCAAGCCTTTCAACTAAACATAAGGATACCACAGAATAAATTTTGGAATTAGAAGAAAACACTGGGGAAAAAATAAGGTGAAGTCAAGAAATGGTGCTTCCAAAGGTTTCAAAAACATGTGGATTTCTTTATGGTCTTATTTGGACACTCCTGGCCATCTCAGCCAAAAGCATCTGCCCACCATTGACATGAAGGAAGGGCCGCAGAGGCTGAGGGGCAGTCCATCTCTCAGCCTGAAGTTTCTTTGGGGAGCAGTACTCAAAGGCCCCATACACAAGAATGTGGAACACATTCTACAAAATTTAAACACCACAAGGAACTTTTTTCATGCCATTAAATTCCCCTGTCTGTGAGGCAGGATATGTTCCTAGTGGGCAAAAGTTTCAATGTAGTTGAAGATTAAGGTTTTGCGTTCCCTAAACATGCTGTTAATATTCAGTAAATAATTGATATCTTCATGCAAATGGGATGAGTTTTCTCCATCCACAACTCTCCTAAACTGCAATAAGGATCAGGTGCTGTAGGTCCTTCTGTTGCTATAGTGATGCAGGCTATAGAGGTTTTCAAATCAGTAGGGAGATTATCCAAGCTGTCAAAGTGAAACACAATCTTTAAGATAGCTGGAGAGGTCAAGATAACATCTGAAGAGTGGCAGGGGACTAGCTGAATGCAAGCTATTCAGTTTCTGGACAAGGCCATAGCAGTAGAAATACTGCTAGGATATAAATAGGAGGAACTGCCCTGGGGTGCTGTGTACAGGCAGGACAGCTGAACTGCTAAAGCTCAGTGGTGGGCTGATGAGTCTAATGACACAAGACAGTTTTTTTGCAGAGTCACCTGAAAATACACCCCGGACTTCTGCTTGTCCCAGCTACATCCCAGCTCCGGATATAATAAATGCATATCTGCTGTTCCTCACTGCCCTAGTTCAGGCGGGAAAGAAACATGGCTATGCAGGTCTAGAGAAAGGCACAACATTTTCAAAGGAAATGTTCAACATCTCTGTCAATGATGGACGGTGGGATCAAGGGCATCCTCAGCAGCTTCACTGACATCACCAGGCTGTGTGGGGCAGTCGACACGCTGGAGGGAAGGGATGGCATCCAGAGGGACCTGGACAGGCTTGAGAGATGGGCCAGTGGCCTCGTGGAGGTCAACAAAGTGAAGTGCTACACATGGGTCATGGCAGCCCCAGATGCACCAACAGCTTGGGCAGAGAAGTGGTTGAGAGCAGCCCTGTGGTGAAAGACTGTGGGGTGATGGTTGATGGAAAACCCAATATTAAGCAGACTGGAAAGCCAAGGAAATCCTGGGCTGCATCCAAAGGAGCGTGGCCAGCTGGGCAAGAGAGGGGATTCTGCCCCTTTGCTCTGGGGATAACCCACCCAGAGTGCTGTGTCAGCTCTGGTGCCCCTGATGTAAGAAGGACAAGGAACTGCTGGGCAAGTCCAGAGGAGGCCATGAAGCTGTTAAGAGGACTGGAGCACCTTCCCTATGAAGACAGGCTGGGAAAGTTGTGGCTGTTGAGCCTGGAGAAGAGAAGGTTCAGTGGGGACCTCACAAGAACCTTCAGTATGTGATGGGGCCTCCAGGGAAGCCAGAGAGGGACTGTTCATCAGGAACTGCAGTGGGGACACGGGGGAATGGGTACACACTGAAGGTGGGGAAATTTGGGTTAGGTATTAGGAAGAAATTTTTTTAGTGTGAGGGTGGTGAGACATTGGAACAGGTTGCCCAGATAGGTTGTGGATGCCCCAGCCCTGGCAGTGGAGGTTGGAGAAGACCTTAAGCAACCTGGTCTAGTGGGAGGTGCCCCTGCCCATGGCAGGGTCAGGTGGGATTAGATGATCTTTAAGGCCCATTCCAACTCCTTAACACTCTATGATTCTCTGATCCTATAATTCTGTGATTCGATGAAGACTAGTGGGGACACCAGAGCTGTGGGGTGCCCCAGTGCAACAAAACCAGAGACAGCATAGGTGGAGTGATCTACAGCACCACTATGCTTAGCAAACCTGAATCCTGAACACATGGTGGTGTCACTAATTAGACTGGCCATATAAAAATAAGCAGATCTTAGTATTTAACTTTGCAGCAGTTAATGCCAACTCACTCATTGCAATTTTTAAACATATTTTAATTTTAAGCACTCTTCACTCCTACATTCTCCCCCCCTTCCTGCTTTAATCTGCTCCCTCCTCTTTGCTACAGAGGCAAGTGAAGTGTCCCAGTGCTAGCTAGCATGCTCTGGCAGTTTTCCTTCACAGAAAACCTTTGCCAATTGTCAGAATAACTGCACGGCTGCATAACTTCGTGGAGGGGAAAGAGAAGCAGGGAAGCTTAAGAGCAAACCCAGTATGATGTGGAGATAGGATGATCTCCAGACTGGAACTGCTTTAAAACTATTCTTGCACCACTGCTTCCCTACCATTCTTGTGTGAAAACACATATGGCTTTAAATGGACTTCAAAACAAATTTATTTGGAAGAACTAAAGATTCTAAACAAGTTTTAGGTTAACTAGTGCAAGGTTGTAATAAAAATTTTTCAGCAGTATTTTGATTTCTTTGTGTCAGTTGTGCAGACTCTGCACTCAAAAATTAATTAGGGACTGGTTTAGTATGAAGTCATCCACCATCCACAAGGACTATTTTAACAGCCTCTGTTGTCGTGCAGCAAGGGCAAAACCTACATTTTTCTCTAAAACTGGTTTCACATCATTGCTTAGTTAGCAGATGATATTTAGGGAGCTCACTGTCGTGTTTCTCCTGCCATAAGCTGCCATTGACAATTTGGCAAAACACTGAAAAAGAAGGATAAAAAATTGACATAACCTTAACATATTCTCATTTAATTTGATGGGAAAAGTGATTCCTGTCATACCATTAGCGCAGTTTATTCCTTTCCTGGCCTGCTGACAGTGGAAAAGTCCTTGGCTGCCCTCATCCCATCAAGAGGAACAGTTACTGCCTGTTGCCGAGCTAGCAGCATCCTGAGCAGAGAATTGCCAACACCAGCAACCTACCAGTCTCGCTGCTTTCTATCTTCCACTTGGGATGCACAATAAAACATCCTGTGCACACATTGGTGTGTCCCACACCTCACACCACCTTTCAATGTGGTGAGGACATGGGGTTCAGTCTGGCAAATCCCCTGGAAGGACATGCAAAACTGTCCATGTCTTACAGACGTAGCAATGGGATTATGAACACAAATATCTATCCATTTTGGCCTTTTTAACAATCTCGATACCTTTGAATTGCCTGAAGTTTCTGTCCTTCACTGGAACATTTAAAGCAATCCTGTTTGACAGTTTAACCTGAGTTAATAAAGGGGTCCTAGTACATCAAAGTTCACTTTAAATTCTGCAACTGTGAGGGGTGTATGAGGATTACTACCAGAGTTGTAGGAAAACAGCTGGAACTATATTGTTTTGTGCTGTATTAGGAAAACAAGAATATTGCCATCTAGTCTAAGAAAGACTTTTGGCATTTTGGTTTTTGAGAAGCTTTAGAGAAACCACTGAAGGATGATGCTGCTCCTAACTATGGAATGTATGAGGGAAAAACTATGAACAAGAAAATATGGTCAGAAAGTTTAAAACATTTGATTGGTTGAATTGATTCCAAATATTCATTAATAAAAGGGAGGAGTCCAGTGCATCAACACGTCTTCCCCTTCAGTTGTTGCGGAGGCTCGGGTCAATCACACGCAGACCAACATGATCAAGGTGAAAGCCGTTTATTCCAGATCAGAAGGCTACTTATATACATTTTCTACTTCTCTATATCTAAGCAGTAGAT
This sequence comes from Acanthornis magna, assembly GCA_036785705.1. Taxonomy (NCBI): domain Eukaryota; kingdom Metazoa; phylum Chordata; class Aves; order Passeriformes; family Acanthizidae; genus Acanthornis; species Acanthornis magna. Next base: position 14,258,604 of record JAWUZG010000036.1, read on the forward strand.
TGGTTACTAGCTACTTGCTTGCACATCTAAACGAATCACTTAGAGCGATGGTGAGCTGTCATACAAACGCTGCTTCTGTTGGCTCTGCTAAGCTAATGCTGGATTGTGCACATTTCACTGCCCTGCCTATTAAGAACACCCAACATTCAGTGGGCTGCTCCCCAGAGCAAGGCACTGAATGAGGCACGGCTTAATCTCAGGAGGGTGACACATAAAGCAGCCACATACCCGCACTCATTCAGGGGACATCTGCAGATGAGTAAAATGTATTTTATGAACAAGAATGCTTATTATGGTTTCATCAGAAACACTGCGGCCATGCATATCATGAGAACTTACACAGCATGGAAGCTAATAACTACTGTGAGAGGCAGAGTAAATTAATTTGGGATTAAAGTAATGTTCACACGGCTATTGAACTTCCAGTTGACTTCAAGGGAAGACTCCTACTACCAAAGACAACAGATCTTGCTCATGTTACCCATGCTGAACGTGTAACTGTTTCCATGCCCATGAGTCTGGTTCTATCATCCTTAGCTTTCATGCCTCTGTGAAAAATGTCTCTCTTCAAACTTCAGTTCTGACAAGTAAACAAATATATAACATATTAAATAAACTTGTACTATGGTAATATTCTTTCAGTTTAACTGAAATGTGCTATAAAACTTTGTGGAGAGAAGTACCTGCATCCCTGTAAAGAGTCATGAATAATGTGGCCTTTTTTTTGGTTTTGTTTTGTTTTGTTTTGTTTTTTGTTACAGGAGCACTTTTCTCAGTCATAGTTTCATGAAAGGTAAGAAAACTTTTACTGATTCCAACTGCTGCTGCCGATCCTGCGGAGACTTGGAACAGTAGAAATAGTTAGGGGTTCTCAAAGACAGGGCATAGTTAACTGTAGACGAAGCACATCCACACACCCTTCAAAGTCTGCATTTTCTTCCAATGTGGGTTTTTTCTGCTTGTCTAAGCTGAAAAAAACTGTGAGTTTCACAACTGCAATTTGGACTGCAGAAAGCCAGACTTTTGGAGCAGCTGTTCAAATGAAATGAAGTCGGAGAGCTTATGCATGGGGATTTTGCCTAAAAAAAAGGAGCCACTCTCAAAAAAGGAATCCCACAGCTGAAGAAGTGTCATCAAAGCATGAAAGGGAAGTTCTCCTCACTCAGGCAGCTTCTCAGTGGTTCCCTGCATGGTGGGCAGTCGTGTACCAGGCGGACCTCTCTGTGTCCCCACCCACACAGCCAGGGCAGGTGCTGGCCCTGCGCTGAGCCCTCGCCAGGCATACAGCCTCTGCCCCAGGGCACAGACCCCTTTGGCAGGGTGAGGGACCCACGGGAGCATCAGAGATTGCACAGGTAATGTGTTAGCGGTCCTGCCATGACTCTGGTTTGCTTTTGTTAGCAGAATGTCAATCAATACCTACATTTGTCACGTTGTGTTTAGCATTGGTTGTTTGTGTATACACAGAGATATCTGTGTCTATATATGTACATAGAGAAACATGTAATGGCATCTGTCTTTCACTGTGTATTTTTCATGCTTATTTTACTCCCTTTTTGCATGGATTTTCAAATTTCCGGCTGGTAAGTGATTCGATGCTAATGCAAATACTGAAATGCAGTTGCACCTGAATTACACTGCAATCATAGTGGTGTATCGATAAGGTTAATTCCTTCTTGTGAAATGAAAATCACGGAATGTTATTTCTCCACTAGGTCTTTAGAAGCATTTTCGCCTTGGCACCTGTTGCTTTTCCGTGTCTGCAGAGTTTTCAGTTGTAAGTATTCTCAGCCAAAGTTTCTAAGTAGTCAATGTTAATCTGAAAGTGCTTCAAATTGAACCACCTTCTTCATTCTGATTTCTGATGGTATTGCCTGTCTTCTGCATATCTGTTTAATTTCAAGCAGCAGATATTTACATTGGCACATGTCCTAACATTGACAAAATTAGAAAAGCTATATTAAAATACAGGAGTTTTCCGATAAGCTTTTCTTACTATAAACAGCACCAGATGTAACAGAAGTTGTAGACTTAAACGTAAATAGTCGTGTAATATCTTGCCTTTCAGAAAAGTTTCTTTCCAAACGGAAGCAGTTATCTGACTCATAGATTTTTTGGTTTTTGCTTTTGGGGGTTTTTTTTGCGTGTGTGTGTTTTTGTGGTGGGTTTTTTTTGTTTGTTTTGTTTTGGGTTTTTTTGGTTTTGGGGTTTTTTTTTTGCTTTGTTAGCTATAGTTGCATATATTATTATATTATTAGTCATACTGGAACACATCCTTTTTCTAATGCTACCGTTCCTTTGCATTAATAATATATGAAGGCTATATGGTACCCAAATTCATGTTCCATTGGGTTTTGAATCTTAATTCAGGAAAACATCTCAAACCTATAACTACACATGCAAACTCACAGGATTAAGATTTTGGCATGCAGGTCCATCTCTTTCCTGTTCATTTCCTCGGAACAGAAGCATATTTTTAACCAGAAATATAGTTACACAGTCATGATTAGCTGAAACTTATGTTTCTACTGGCCACAGTGGATACAGGTAGATCAAAACACTTCAAGTTCTGAAGAACTGGTTTTATATAACTTTCTCTTCTGCCTACCTCAGTTAAAGTGCTATAATATTAGCAAGATTTGCACATCATTAGTGCAGCTAATTTGAAAATTTCACCTCCTCCTGCAGCTATTTCATCTCACACTCACAGGCTGTGTGCCAGTGATCAAGCTGTGACTTCAGTGACCCGTTGGAACATTGATTTACATGCTCACATGGCTCTTTTATCATCTTGTTTCGATTGTGATCTGTTCCAAATTAGTACTGAGGCTATCTCAGGTACTAGCTGACCCAGGAACTAAGAACTGACTTTTTCTACTTTCTTGTCTCTCCTGCTGGCTCAGTTGGCTCAGATACAAAATGTGTGTAGGAGCACATGCATTACCTTATTGTGTAAATATCTGAATAGGTGAAATTATGCAAGAATCATTAACATGTAAAAATTCAAGAATCAAAGGAGACAATCAAAACAGAAGTGATAAAATGAACAGAAAATGGACCAAGTATTTTCAGTTGCAACACTGAATGGAGCAGGTTCATACAAGACTGAAAAACTGGGATTCAAACCAATAATTTCAAACAAGATGGAAACCAGTATGAAGAAATCTGAAGGTCATAGTGACACCATCCTGCTGCCTGGAAGGACAGAGTAATCTCTCTGCAGCATTGTGGACCCTTAGTCTGTGCTAAAAGCTGTGATTAAGGAGTAAGGTGCAGCAATGAAGACAAGCTGCTTGGTGGCCATAATACAGTGCTGCAACAAGGCAGAAAAGAGGTGCAAAAAGACAAGGTAACTCTGATTTAAAATGTTAGTGACTTCAGTACAAGATGTGGCTGAGATTTAAAGCTTTCTGGTTTTCCTTTCTTATTTACGTTAATGTATGTCAGAAATACGTGATACGCTCTGAAAGGGGCTGCTTCAAAAGAGTAACTGTGTTTTCTTGTTCCAGTTTTTGTAATTTTAGTATTCTGTCAGATCTCTGCCTTTACAGAGAGCTACATTACTGATCCATGCAGCATCCGTAAGTATCCTTCACTTTGAAAGAATAGACAAACTTTATGCATTAATATTGGAAATAAATTGAGAGTAGGTTCAGATAAGACATTAGGAAAAAAATTTTTACTGTTGGAGTGGTGAGGCACTGGAACTGGTTGAGGGAAGCTGAGGACACTCTTGTCCCTGATAGTGTTCCAGGCCAGGCTGGATGAGGCTTTGTGGAACCTGGTCCAGTGAAAGGTGTCCCTGCCCACAACAAGGAAGTTCAAACTGCATGGTCTTTAAGGTCTCTTCCAAGCCAAACCATTCTACGACTCTATGATTCTCTAATCCTGTGATTCTATGCCTTGTACAGGGTTTGCTTTTCAACAGGTCAACAGTCGTCACCAGATTTTTTTTATTAGTAAATTGCTGTTAATTGCTAATACTTTTTAATTAGTTAATTGCTAATGTTGTAGCATCCAGTAAACTAAAAGTCCTACAGAAAGAGTACAGGCACTGTTTTATTGTCTACTTCTTCAGGTATGCACCATGGCAGAACTCCTGGGAGACACAGAAACTTTGAACATATCCCATCCCAAAACTAGTGACCAAGGTACTGCCATGACTTTCTTTTCATTAAAAACTATTTTCTGAAATCCCGAACAATCTGGAGCAAACACATTCTTATTATTCTGAAATTTTTCAATGCTTTTTTTCCTGATGTGGCACGTTCAAGTTTTATTACTTCCTGGCTCTGAAAAAAATGAAAATGTAATAATGTAAGCACTCAGAAACCTCAAAGGATACAAATGTCATTTTTCTCCTAGCTTTCTAGTTTGGAAGAACAATTTACTTTTTGCTTATTATGCAGGAAAACATGTCTCCCCAACTCTGCTCCAGCACAATTTGTACTTGAAAATAATTTCATCTTTATGTTTCTCCCTAAGATTGCCACTTATGAGAAATACAGTCACCAAAATAATTATTTTCAAGTCTCTTTTTTATAATTTTGGTCTACGGCAAAGCTATTATTTCTGAGGTAGAAAGACATCGTATCATGAGACAGGGTGCATCCCACGGGCTACATGTCTTGTTTTAAGACAATTTAAAGAGGTGGACTCTCTAAAATTAGTGAAACTCCCCTGAGTTTCAACCAGTTGCTTTCCACCAATAAGGGACAAATATGTGTAGATATAAGTGAAAAAATAGGAGTTTACTAACATGAGAAACAGCAACGGGGGGAAAAAAAGCAAACCAGTAAATAATCACTTAATGCAAAATTGGAAAATGTCACCAACCCCAGAGGAACAAAGAGATACCCAAAATGGCAGGGTACCACCTCCTTCCAAGACTGTGGCCCCGATAATGTCTAGGGAAAGGGAAAATGGCAGCAGACACTTTCCCAGATGGTGTCTGCCACGGGCAATGGCGTGGCTTAAAAGAGAAACGGGAAATGAGTCAGCTCTGTGCCCCACAATGACGCTACCCAGTCAACAGTGCAGTCTGGGAGTTGAAGGGGGTCCATCAAAAGAGATGAAAAGATGGTGGATGAAAAGAACCTTCCTGGGAAAGCAGGAGTTTATGGGGCAGTTCTAGGCTCAGATGAAGACTTGACGGCTGTTGCCGCCTGACGCCTTCTCCTGCTGCCCGCTGGACTCTACCAGTGTTGGTGTTGACATTGGGGGCACAACCTGGTCTGTCAGTGCCAGCAGGGACCAGCTCAACCTTCGCTGCTGATCGTTTGCAAATTTACTCAGAAAACAACTCCTAATTGCAAAAAAGCAGTTTTTCTGAGTTGCTATAGTTGCAAGCCCAGCAACCTCCACAAAACAGAGCCTTCAGCAAACACTGCCAGGCAAAAGAGGAAGGGTCTTGGGTGCCCCAACATTTTAAAGGGACTGGCACCTCCTGCCTGCCCCACAGTTCCAGTTCTGACCGCACCAGGTCTTAAAGAGATGATAGTTTTGGAGCACAGATAGATATGGAATACAATGGCACTTTGTGTTACCCATGACAGCTATTCAGTCACATTATTTGAGCATTATGATGATGGGAAGGAAACATCACCACTGATCTGATGTCTGAAGATTTTTAGCTTTTTAATATATTTGTAGCTCTGTAGATTTTTAATGTATAGCTGTATAGTTTCTAGCACTTTCTCACACTTTAGAGCAGTAGCTACCCTTTCTCACATATTATGCTATATTCTTGAAATTCTGTTTGGTTCTATTTTTAAGGACAAGAATTTCTAACAAGGACATCCCATTTTGCACCAGCACCAGGGCCAAAATAAGTAGATACTTCATAGACATAACAAGGTACAGGGCTAAGAACCCTTAGAGGATCTATGGTGGGGCAGATCCAAGGGTGGGGTAACAGGGCAACCATTCTCTTATTGGATGTACTTGCTAGACATGCTAATTAGTTAAACTTCTAAAAATTGTGAAAATTCCATGCTAGCCATGCACATAGGTATAACATGCACCTGAAAGTTTTCATTAAAAGACCACTCTTTATGTTTTGAATTTTAATATTGTTTGGAAAGTTTTTTTCCTATTTTAGGCAAGAGATCAGCAGTAGGCAGAGAGCACACTGAGCATTCACTGAGTCTGAAGCAACGTGTTTCTGCACAGAAGGGTGTCATGGTTTAACCAAACCATCAACCAAACCCCATGTAGCCGCTTACTCACTTCCCCACCATCAGGATCAGGAAGAGAATCAGAAAGGTAAAAAACTCGTGGATTAAGACAAACACAGTTTAATAGGGAAAGCAAGAGGCCTGCACACAAATGAAGCAAAACAAAGAATGAATTCACAGCTTCCCATGGGCAAGGAGGTGTTCAGCATCTCCAGGAGAGCAGGGCCCCATCACACGTAATAGTGACTTGGGAAGACAAACACCATCACTCCAAATGTCCCCCTATTCCTCCCTCTTCCCCCACTTTATACACTGAGCATGATGTCACATGGTCTGGAATATCCCTTTGGTTAGTTGGGGTCACTGTCCTGGCTGTGTCTCCTCCCAGCCCCCCAGGCACTCCATTTCTCCTGCCAGTGTGGCAGTATGAATAGCTGAACAGGCCTTGGCTCTGTGCAAACCCTGCTCAGCAATAACAAAAACATCTTTATAGTATGAACTCTGTGCTCAGCACAAATCCCAAACAAAACCCCATACCAGCCACTGCGAAGAAAGTTAACTCTACTTCAGCCAAAACCACCACATAGGGAAAGAATTCTATCTTGTGATGTGATAATTGATGACCTGGAGATGGTGGGGTGTTCCATACTTTGAAGATTATTGTTCCAACCTTCATTATATAAAACTATTTATACCATGAATAATTTCCTTGTTAATGAAAGAATTGAGGGAGGCCAAATGTATGTATTATTTAAATGGATTGTACATCTAGGACTTGAATTGTATGAACTGTGTGTCTTTAGCCACACTGAGTAAAGAAACCGATTCCCTGAGGCAGTGCAATCCTCATTTCTCTGCAGTGTCTATGTTTTGACCTCCACTGTTCTGTGAGTGTTGGACCTCCTTGTCCTTATTGCTCTGAACCAAGACGTAAATTTGCATTCATAGCACCTGATTGTTAGCAACTATTAGTATTTCCAAGAGAATTTGGGGTTGCCCCTCTCCATGGATAAATGGTAGGGTGGAAAGAAGTAGTGGTTTCTGATAGTCCCCCAGCCTGCACACTCTCGAGGACTGAGCCAGGTCACAGCTAAGCACCAATTAATTATTTGCTGTAGCATTACAATGGCTTCTACTTCAAATAAATAGGATTTTAATATGAATTTTATAAGTGTGCAAAGAAATGGAGTTAAATTATACACTAGCAGTCACGGAGGTACTTCATCTCGCACCCAGAAAATTCCCCTGAGTGGGGTTTTTGTTCACTCGAATATTGCCAGATCAAGTAGGCAGGAACCAGAAGCAAAGAGGAGACACCTGGAGCACTTGTATCCTTGCTCTGTACTCAGATTGCTCCCGCCTCTTTGGACTCATGCAACATTGTCATCATCTGGGGAAATGGACATTAAGTACTTATTTCTCAAAGTCATGCAGGAAGAAACAGATGACAGTTATGAGAACAATCCTTAATGTGATTAATATGAGCTTCCTTAATATGATTAATAAGCTTTATATCTTCACTTTGCATTTTTATTTTTAAATTCTGAATAATTGAAAGTCAACTGCTTGTAATAGGATAACAAATCTCTGTTGGTTCTCACTTTGTTCTCATTTCATGTTTGCCTTTATGTTATAAACTACCTATAAGAAGACCAAAGAGTTTCATCCTGGGACTTCTAAAACTTATGTCAACTTTTTAGATTTTTTTTTATCTTTGTAAAAGAAAACTTGCTATTTAACCCAAACAATGTTCATAAATATGCAAGGATGACTGAAAAAAAAGCATGCATAAAAAAAAAGGCAGAGATGGAAATAATTTACTAATGCACCCATGTATGTTTGGTTGATTCAGAATTCATTGATTATAGAGTGACTCTACTTCTATGTTACCTGTGCTTTAACAGTCTGTAATAGGGTAAATAAAATTCTTTTCAGTGAATTTCTGGGCAACATTCACGTGTTTCACCATTAAAAAAGACAACAAACCAAACCTGCCCACCCCCAGAAATAGTAATCCCTACTGAAACACAGTAGTAAGTTTGTGATGTAGTGGTTGTTGCTGATGTGGTGGTGATAACATGCACATTATGACATGCCAGTGGTACACACAGCCAAAGATGTTTTCTGCCTTCCTCCAGCCAATTGCTTATTTTGTGCTTCTGTATAGTAAAATACAGATAGTAAGACCAACGTCTCCAGTTTCTTTCAAGCTGCTGTGTTTCAGAGCAGCAGTTGCTCCTCTGGGAAGCCTTTTCCTCTGGCAGAAATTCTTGTTTTCATCCCTGTCATTTTCCAGATTTTCTAATCTGCCACTGTTGTGGTCTGTTTTTTCTTTTTTCCTCTACATTGGAGTATCTCTGGGTGCCTATTAGTGATATGGGCTTAGGAGACATCATGGCCCAAAGTGTCAGAAATGAGACATGTGTACAGCATATGAATATCATTAAGGGTAAAACATGAAAAAAATTTCTCCAGAAGTGTTACATGTGTGCTATAAACACCAGCACAATATAATAATTCTTTTACTATGTTACTCAGGAAATTCAGCTATGTTGCTGTTCCCTGTGTTCCCCTTAGCAATTAATATATTTGTTATCTACTGTTTTAATTAAAGATCTTACATTTCGTGCTGATTTGTACTTATAGTGAACTCCTATGGTTGTATTACAACCACCTAAGCTATATGTGTCATTCTTGCTTCTTTCGCCTTTTTACCTCAAAATGTTTCTGTCTTTGGGGTTTTTTAAATGTATGTTCAGAGTAGAAAAATAAATTGATGGATTTTAATGTCTTTCATGTAATATTATTTTTAACTACATATTTTTATTAAATATAATATTATTTTCAGAGAGATACAAAATAATTAATATAACTGTGTGGAAAAAATTCTGGTTTTCCTAAGAGTCCCAGATTTCATCTTTTGTCATTAATGACATAATAAGAGCAACAACAATGATAATTAAAATTAAATAAATACTAAAATTAGCCACTATGATCCCTAACAGAGGTCTCCAATCCATAATTTATGCAACAAAATCTGATTTGCAAAAACTTGTAAAAGGAAAGTAATGAGGTGTGTTATCTGTTGCCACAAGTTTTGGTCAGGAGTACAGTACACTACTTTTGTTAGTTTTTCTGTTCAAAATGCTTAAGAAATTAAGAGAGGATATCATACTGAGACGATCTTGAATATGAGCAGGCTTTTAACACCAGAAAAAGTGGTATTTGTATACAAACTGCGGGTAGTATTTGCTCATAGGGAACATTTTAAACTTATTAAAAATCCAATTAAAATCATCATTCTGTATTTTCATACCATAATTTAGGTAGAAGAGAATTTCTGAGGTCATTCAGGTCTGCTTCTTGCTCTTAGCAGGGGTAACATTGATGGTCAGGTTGTTTATGGCTTAGCCCACTCAGATGGTGAAAATCCCAGGGGACAGAGATTCCACCATCTCCCTTTCCACTCCACCTTGGGAGTCTCCAAGTTTTGTGTGAAGGTTTTCTATTATTTAAATGACCTCAATCTCCCTTTTCTGGTTTTGGATTGAATCAATCTTTTTGAAAGACAGACTGACACTTGACATTTTTCTGTCTTTGGTGCTGTCTTCTCCCTGTATGAGGGTAGCAGTGAGCAGCAGCTGCATCCCCCCAGCCGAGCAAAGGTCTTGTGTCACATACAGTACAAGATCTTGTGCAATCATGTGTCACAGACTGCAGCCAGAATGCCGATGGGGAAGCCACTACAGAGAGACGTCATTTCTACATCTACCTGTGCAGAACTGTATTGAAAAAGCAGGTTTGATTGCTCTAACTGTAAGAATTTCAGGTAGGGTACAGAAGGGCCTATGGATTATCTTACTTAGGACAAGTTTAAGATTAAAGTTCGCCTCTTGTTTTTCTTTGTGCTCCAAACAGCACCTCCCAGAAAAACTTTTGAGATTGTGTGGTGTCAGAGCTAGCTGTGTATATTGCAGAGAGGGAGACTAATGGTGCTACATGGATTGGTTCTTTGAACAAACTGGGCTCCTCCAGTCCAGCACATGAGTCACTGTACTGTATCTGTTTTTGGATCTCCAGAATAATTCTTGCAGTATTAGAGCTGAGCTACCAAATGAAGGTGGTTGTTTATAGGTGAAAAGACACAGCTTTTAATTAACTTTAAGTCTTCAGCTTTAAAAAACCCCTAAAACCAAGCATATATATTGGTTGATGCTTATTCTGATTCCATTGTAAAAATACTGTAATATCCAAGAGCTACCTATCCTTTTTAATATGCTTGCAATTTTAAGTAAAATTTTGTCTGTATTTTCATTTTCAAAAATATGAATGTAATTTGTATTTCAAGAAGCCAGTGAGGCTGATAAAAGGGATAGACAGTAAGAGCAGCACAGTATTTAAATAAAAGAGTTATCCCTGTGGGTTAGGGGGGATGAATAAACATAAGAACTAAGAAATGGAAATGTCCAAGCCCTCGGCTGATGTAAATTGGTGCTGATACCAGAAGAAATTGTGCCACTTGACACCATCTAGGGTCCAGTGTTACAGGAGAGTATGAAATAAAAGGCACAAGCAATTGATTTTGAAAAGTAATTTGTAAGCTAAAATCATAGAAACAGGCAAAGCAAAATTCTATGGCTTAAAAAGGTGACATATTCCTGGTAATGTTTCTTCTTTGTGGGGATTTACCGAGAGGATACAGAAACTAAACATAGCCCTTAAGAAGAGAAATAGAAGAAAGATGTAGAATTTAAACTAGTGACTCTGAACTCAGCTTCTGGGGATTTTAAGAAGAGATTATGCAAGCCAGTCAGTCTTTGCTAATTTTCTCTGACAGATCTGGTGGATTGTCTTGGATGATAACTCAGAAAAGACAAAAGAATAAAAGGAAATATCATGATGATAGATATTAAGTTTCCAGAAGTCTGGACGGCTTCTTTTTTCAGAAAAGTTTTTCAGAGAAAAACTTTGTTATGACATTGAATCCAGCTAACAAACATTCTCCTCTATCACAGACACATCCTCTTTTTGTCTTTCTTTTCTATGTTACTTCTCTATCTGTGCTGGAAATTGCTACCTCCCAAATCACAGTGTTTCCATTTATTGATAGAATTGTCCTAAAATAATTTTTAAAATGTTTTAGGGAAGAATGATACCATGACTAATAGGACCCATTTGCCTGATCTTTTTTCCCCTTTTTTTTTCCCTGAAATGTTTTTCTCAGAATTTAATATTAAAAAGGGAAATCCTTTCTCTTCAAGAATATAATTTGAATCTAGTCTTAAAAATAGTAGCTTCAGATAAGCTACTAAGTGAACATGCATGTTGTCAGAAGAGTTTTTAATTTTTCATAACAGTAATAAGAAGGAATGACATCCACTACTTTTATACTGATTCATATATCACATTTGCTATCTATTTTATCAATGTTAACAATGACATTGTTTTCTTGCATTTTTGAACAGTACGGGATTAAATTTACAGAAGGACAATGTGTAGATCTATTTTTTAAGTTAAAGGTTGTGATATTAGATAATTGATAGAAAACTGACCCTGGGATTACAGTAACTATGTATTCAGGAAAATTTAGTCTGCATGATTAGTGTAGAAAACTTTTTTCCTAAGGATTGCATTCAGCCAAAAGCTACTGAGTATGAAGAACACTAGGCTGACCAGCCAGGTCTGTGTATTTCAGAAAACTCTTTTCCTTGTGAGTCAAGTAAGTTCTAGCATTTGTATAAATGAAAGACATGCTAAAACCGAGTCTGCTTTAAGATGCCCAAAACTGTTAAGTCGAAGTAAAAAGGAGGGCAGAAGGGGTGTTGAAATTTTTCCTGCCTGGAAATCAACACACAAAGTCAATTTAAAAGACTTGAATTAAAATACATAAATAAATAAAGAAGATAGCGAAAATGAACATTAAAAAAATCAAGATGTTTAGAAAGCCTATTTGAAAACACACTTCTGTCTTCATACTAATGCCAACTAACTAGCATCCTCCCCTTCTATATTTGTTACTGTTTTCCTTTTCTGTCTATGTTAGAGACTGTTGCTACCTCGAGCTCTGAGTCAGCATGGAGATAAGAAAGTGAAAAGGTGATAATCTTGAAAATTTTTATTTGCTAGTCAGTGACGAGGAGTGCCACTGTAGTTTTGAATTCAACGGGAGCCTGCAGTTCTGCTCCTTTTTGATTGCTGACCTTGCTGTACAGCTCCTAGGCTTTCCAGGGTGCTGAAATCAGAACAGTGTAAAGGCACACTTTAGTCTGACATGAAACATTAAGGTAGTGCTGTTTCCTTTTTAAACTTCAAGGTGTTCCCGATGGCACTGCTTGTCTCGGCTCCAGGAGAGAAAAAGGAGGGTGATGGGTTTGGAACAGATGAACTGCATAAAAGATCAGTACAGGTTGGTATGAGGCTGTGCTGTGCTGGGCATCGGTGTGATCTGCTGTTTAAAGCTCTGCAGGTTCCCGCTCCTGGGCAGTGAATGCCAGTGTCAATCACTGCAGTGCACTCTTCCTAAGGCCAAGTTTTCAAAATTAGCACAACTATTGCCACTTTGTGGTAGATGATAATCTGCCATGGTATCTCTAGTGGCATAAACTGCTTCTGTCATTTGCTTTTGTCATTTGTTGGAGGCTAGTGATTAATCAGAAAGGCAGAATGACATGAATCCTAGCTCCACAGCTTTGTTCCTCAACCATGTATAGTGTAACAGTTTGATAAAACTGCTCTTGGGACTGTCCAAGGTGCAGACTGGAGAAACAAGTGTCACCTCCTCCCATTGAAAAAATGGGGTCCGGTATCACTGTGGGCCATGAAAAAGTAAACACTGCAAGAAATGTTCTTATATAAATTTTGTGAGTGTGTCTGATGAACTGTAAGTACAAGTTAAGTGTTTGAAGCCTTCAGAGATTCTGTTTTTTGTTTAAAGTTCCACAGCTCAGCATGTGTTATTGATTTCATCCTTTTCTGTACAGTTATAGTAATAACTTCTGACTCAACTATTAATAAAATTTAAAAATTGAAGTTACAATGATTGATTTTGGATAATTAAGCTGAGTAGGCCCCATTGCTTGAAAAACTGTTGTGCAGACATGACTCACACATACAGGAAGAGTTTATCAATGTTTTGCAAAGCAAGTTCATCCTGGCATTTGGTGCTTGAGCCTTGAATTTGGTCATCTGCTTAGCTCACTGTGCAAAATATCTAAATTCTTACACAATGTGAGCTCAGTCCCTGGGGTGAGCAACCACTGTGACTCCTCAGCCATAGAAACACAAAGAAAGGAGCACGTTACAAGGAGCAGCTCTCTATCACCCAGTCACCCAGGTCTATCAGCCCTACCTCCACATCAGTCCCAAACTGGTTCACATATGGGTTCCCTCTGCACCAGGACCATGTTCCCAGGCATGGGGACACCAGTGGGATCATATAAACTCTGCTGGAGAAACCATTTACTTTAACAGACTTGTGTAGCTCCATGTTTCCAGCTAATGGTTTTCAGTCAGAAAGCTGCAGAACCACAACAAAATTTCAAATCCTGCTAGAGCCAGGCTGCTGTGGTACAGACCCTTGTAGGTGTCTGAGCACTCCAGTCCCAACAGACATGACTGAGTAACATGTGAGAGCTGTGTGGCCCCTGCACCTCTCTGAATGCTATCAGAGATGGTGATGTCAGTGCTCTGCTGGTGTTGCTACAGACCTGAGAGGAGGGCATGGAGGTTGAATGTTTGCATTGGCTCATATACACATGATGCTGGGTAAGTGTGGTTAAAAATACCTGTCTCTTCTGCATTTGCAACTTGGATGTTATAATAGGGATTTTGTTCAAAATTCTTTCTCTGAAATTTCTTTCATTTATACAGTGAGAAATAACTAAAACTGTTGGGTTTCTTTGAATGTTGCTAAGAGGAATTAGGGATTATGCTGATACTTGAATTTGATCTAAAATACATTTCTAGTAAAGCACATGAAAGTCAGTGCAGAGCTTTTTACTGGTATTATGTATGTGACATTATCTTTTAATATTCTCTGATAAAGAAAAAAATAAAATTTCGTGAGTTAAGAGTCATGATTATGCCTAAGGTAGTTTTAAAGGCCAATTGGTAACTTTTGAATTAATGCTAACTTCTAAACTAACTTCTATTTAAATTAGCTGTCTCGTGCAGTTTTTCCTTCTCTCCTGATAAAGCTTGGTACAAGAGGTATTTGTGATGAAAGCTTAATATTCACAATCATATGAAAAAAAAATTACAAACTTGAGTATGTGTAGTTGATATTCCAGAGTTATCCATTAAAAAAATTCTATTACACATGGACCCTTTATTTCTTTCTCAATTGTACTGTAAGTGCAGAGACAATTTAAGACTCTGAACAAAATACTACAGGCGTTGGAGGTCTTCCTGATTTCACTGAGGTGGTGTTATTTATAAAGCAATACCGAGAATGTTAATAAGGCTATGTTTGTGCTGCTCCTCTGTGTATCTGTGAAGATGCAAAACTTAGAAAAATCCATGCCCAATAAAGTATTAACACAATTTAAAAATGCCCTTGACAAAATTTTTAGTAATGCCACAGCATCACCAGTTTCCTGGAGGTCAGGTAACTTCAATTAGCTTTTCTAATTATGTATGGCTTGGTACAGAAAGAATTTAAGCTGTTTGTTAAAATTGTTAGAATTTCACTTGTGGACTGCAGCCTTGTATCTGCAGCCTGCAACTCAGAAATGTCCCAGAAATCTGTTTTGAAACGGGGTCCAGATGCCTTCCATTAGATCTTGCAAAAACCAACATGTTCACGGGTTTTAGGAAATGTCCATTTTATTGACATTAGAAGCAAGTTGATAGAGATACAGTATTTTTGTTTCACACCAAATTCAGGCAATTAAAAAGGGCAAAACTGAGGAACTTTCCTCAAAGTGCTTTATGCATATGTCCCTGTTGGGGCCTGTAGGAAGCCCAGAGGTGCCTGCCTGGCTTTAGCAGTGAGCACAGCTGGGTTTTGGTCACAGAAAGGAGCACACAGTGCTGGTATAACCATGTGTGCATTCCTCCAGTAAGTCTGCTTTTTCCTAATGTTTCATCTCAAGCTTCCCTTGACTGCTAGTGTGACATCAGTGTATGAGTTTCTGAACTCCACTCCTTTATTTTCTCTCTGGAAAGATGGGTTTTAGTCTCTTCACGCTGATGCCTTTCATGATATAAGAACGGTCAGCACAAAGCTGGTGTCAGTGTTCAGTCTGGCAGGACAGAGGACAGTGCAGGTTTAAAACAGGTGGGGTGAGGCCACTCTCCTGCCACTGATGCCTTTTGACAAGGACTGACATGGACAGCCTTGCTCTTACTTATCCTTATTTTACTGAAGTAAGTTGGCTGGCCAGACTAGTTATTTCTGTGCTTATTGAATGCAAGTGTAACATGCTCCATCTCTCTGAAGCAATAACTCAGTCACCAGGTCATCCGTTCTATCACCAGGTCATACAAAGATCACTGCACCACAGGTGGGAAAAAAAACTGTATTTATTGTTCTTTGCTTAACTACAAACGTTTAAATAATTGTACTGATTTGACTGGACTTCTTAATAGACATATTTTTTGGTATGTTAATAATTATTCGTGATTTTAGTGAATGAAAATATTTTGTTTCCTTGGCAAACAATTTTTCTTGATGTGTGATAGCACCCTGTGGCTGACACATCAAAGTATAAGAGTTTTTTGTTTGTTTTGACAAGACTTTGAAAGATAACTCATTTTAGATGCGTTAATCCTTTTCTAAACATCAAGCTGACACATCCTCCCCCAATTTATTAAGTGTTGCAATATCTTCCACTGTTGACAAACAGGAAAGTGTGTAATTTTTAAACATCTTCCACAAGAAAGCTTATTTTATAAGCTTCTGTGTCTGGATCCCAAGAGATGACAAACTTATCACTACACTAACAATTAAGCAGGCAAGGCACTAACACTTTGCATAGGTTTCCACAGCAATTGATCCAGACTTCTAAAGGAATGGAGAACTTCCAGTTCTTAAAATATAAATTTGTGCTGTGATTAACAAGGTTTTCCATGTGAAAATTGAAACTAAAAAAGAAACCAAACAAAATCAAAACACAGTATCTTATTGGAATCAAAGTTAATTTTCCAGTAATTGTATGTTTTATGTCATAGTAATGTACACATTAATTATATGAACTATTTAATGGTGAAAATGGCATGGAAATTTTGCTTTGATATAGCCCATAGAATAGAAAAGTGACTTATATCTATTTGAAAATCTGATGTTTGTGTAGTTTTCAGGCTTATACATTTCCTTTACCTGATGATACGATTTGCAAATATTGATCTCTTGAGCACGGTTGTGAATTTGCTGTGTTGTAACAGCATTATTAGTTAAGTATGTTTGTAATATTTAGTGCATTCCAAAATTTAAATCCAAAATTTAATTAAATTTCAAATGAGAGCTGTTTGTATTTGTTGGCAAATTCAGTATTTTTCTAAGGAAGTCTTGATTTTTAACTACTTTGATTTGAAATCAGATATTCCAGGCTGATTTTCTTCTATCATCTTTTGTTCTTTTATAGCATCATTATTTCAATCTTATCTTTTATAAGAGAATATAATTGATATTTTTCAAGAAAAACAGCATTATTAGCATGAAATGTTTCTATAAGCTCATTTCTTTGTTTCCAATAAGGCAGTTTCCAGATTTCTCATAGTAACATTATTAGGAATTTTGGTCCTTCCTAACAATTCATGTTTCCTGCAGAAGTGAAATGCCCTTTAATGTTTACTTAATTTTAGTGCTGCAACAGAACAAAGCAGACAGACAAAAATACCCTTTTAAGGGGATGTATTGGCTTTGTATGCCCAGGTTTTGGTAGTGGGGCAGCTACAGGAGTGGCTTCTGTGAGAAGCTGCCAGAAGCTTTCTCCATGTCCCACAGATCCAATCCCAGCCAGCTCCAGGATGGATGTGCCACTGGCCAAGGCTGAGCCAATTAGAAATGGTGGTGACAGCTCTGTGATAATAGATTTAAGAAGGAGAAAAAGTGCAAATATAATTGCAGCCAGAGAGGAGCAGAGTGAGAATATATGCAAGGAACAGCCCTGCAGACACCAAGGTCAGTGAAGGAGGGACAGAAGGTGCTCCAGGCGCCGGAGCTGAGGTTCCCCTGCAGCCCAGGGTGCAGCCCATGGTGAGGCAGCTGTGTCCCTGAGCCCATGGAGATCCACAGGAATGCAGGGATCTGCCCATGGAGGAGACCCACGCTGGAGCAGGAGGATGCCTGAGGGGAGGCCGTGACCCCATGGGAGGCCTGTGCTGGAGCAGGGTCCTGCCAGGGACCTGCAGACCCTCGGAGAGAGGAGCCTACACTGGAGCACGATTGCTGGTGGGACTTGTGACCCTGTGGGGACCCACACCGGAACAGGCTGGGGCTTAAGGACTGCTCCCCATGGAAGAGTGACCCACATTGCAGCACTTCATGGAGAACTGTTGCTTATGGGTTGGAGAAGTTTGTGAAGTGCCGTCTCCCGTGGGAGGGACCCCACGCTGGAGCAGGGGAAGGATTCCTTGCCCTGAGCAGTGGCAGGAGCAACGTGCCATGAACTGACCATAACCCCCATCCCCTGCCCCCTGTGCTGCTGGGGAGTTGAGAGGCAGAGATGCAAAGGAGGGAGGGGTGGGAGGAAGGTGTTTTAAAATCTCATTTTACTGCTCATTATCATGCTCTGATTCTGTTAGTAAAATATTCAGTTTATATCTGTAATTTGAGTCTGTTTTGCCCATGACAACATTTGGTGAGTGATTTCTCCTGGTCTTTATCTTAACCCATTGTCCTGGGGTGGTGTAATGATATTTGTATTCCCTATCATTTGTATGCTTGAGTAGGAATATGGTCCTGTAGCTTTAACTGTGTCCTGCAGCCTAGAGAAGCTCTGCCAGCGAGGGATGTTTTGAAACTCTTCCCCCAGCTGTTCTATGGGGGAGTGAGAAGGAAGGGACACTTTTTTTTTTAGTCAGTTACTGCTGCTGGTTGCTGTTGCTACTGGTGTGGCTGTTGCTTGGGTTTTCTTTTTGGGTTTTTTCCCTGGGATTGCTTTTTCATTGTTTTTGAACATTTTTCTTCGACTTGCTTTCTCATCTGAGAACCTGAGGAGCCCCGGAAGACAGCAGACGAGCATCCTCCAGGGAGCCACCGGAGTAACTCCACCCGGCCCCTCCAGGGACCCTGGAAGGGGGAAGCTGTGCCTGAGGAAAAGGACACTAAAGTTCATCAGCTGTTTATTCAGGTTTAATGACCCCTTTTCCCCTTTCCCCTTCCACTGAGTGGTCTGTTAATTAAACAGTTCTTTTCCCACTTTCAGCCGAGATATTCTGTTGTTGTGGCAGAAGGGGTGCTAGAAACATTTGCTGTGGGGGAGGCACCTGTTCAGAGTGCTTTTCACCTAGGAAATTTGTCTCTAATCTGAGACACCCATGAACCCATTGTTATATTATCTCTTCCTGTCCTTTTGCAGAGAAGAGTAACAGAGAGGCTTTGGTGGGTGTCTGGCACCCAGCAGGGTCAACCCACTGCAGGGGTAAAAGCACAATGCAAGTTTATGGAGGAAATCCACCGATGGTGTAAATTTGCCTTAGATCCCAATGGCATGAAGGCGACCTCCTGAGATTACAGGTACCTATGTTTTTCCTTTCCTGTTTTTCCACATTTCTTATAGCCTTTAATCAGTTCTGTTTACGTGTATAATGAGAGAGAGTACTTTTTGATCTGTTAAACTGGGGATTCAGTCTTCTATAGTTCATACTCTTCAGTGTGTTTACAGCTACTTTTGCCCACAAACTTATGCATGTATGTCAAAAACATAGAAGAAAGGATAAAAAGTTATTACACTTTAATTATCTAATAGAAAAAGATGGAAGGAAGTTTGCATTGAAGAAAAAACTGTAATGAAACTTGAGAAAGCCCCATTTTGTCTCTACTGCTGTTTCTGTAAGTACATAAAGTGAAGTATACAATGCATATTGAGAGAATGGTCATTATTTTTAAAAGCAAAATAACACATAGCATTGAGAAATACAGTGGTGTGAAAGAGCAGTAGCTGTCTGCCAGAAATTCTGTCTGATGTCAGAGGAATTTGCCAGCTGAGGGCTTTGCAGGCTTTTTGTGAGGGTTTACACAGCTGGGCCATTCAGTTATGAAAGAATCCTCTCTCACAGCACACACAACTCCTTGTTGAAATGGGCCACCTATGGAATTCGGACTAGGTTGATCAGCTGTCTGGAATATCGTGGAGTATTCTTTTATATGCATAATATTGGTGGTCTTTTCAAGAAGTTTATAATATCATTTGTCAGAAGTGAGAAAAATGACTTGAAGATCCTTGAGGTCTTCACCTGCAATTAGTTAATCAGAAACAGTTACCATATCAAATTAATTTTTACTACTGACTGCTGGCAAATAGCAATGTTATGCTTCCTTGCAGTGGTGGGGTAGGAAGCTAAGCAATATTTCTAATAATGAGATTATCCTTACCTGGGTTGTAAACATGGGCTTGAGTGTCAACATTTAGGCATTTGTAAATGAGTTGTTGTTTTACTCTCTTTTTCATTTTTATTGACTTGAAGTTTCCCGTTGACCCTGACAACAGGGCTGTGGCTACAAGAGAGTTCTGTAAGAGAGATGTGGCTTAAGTGTATTCCAAGAGGAAGAATTTTCCAAAGGACTTACGTACCATTTTTTTACATTTTGTAGAGCAAATGAACATATTTATTTATCCAGTTATAACTTTCCAATGTTTCCAACAGTTTTGCACTGTTCTGTTTTCCTTATGTGAATAGAGATGACTGATCAAAATAAAAATATTTTCCTGGTCTGTCTGAACACAAGACTGTAAGTTTGCTAAGGCCAGCACAAAGGAGGAAGGGAATGTGCAAAAGCAGGGCAAATTTGTCCGTTTTTGGTAACAAAGCTCTCATAGCCCAACTTATGTAGCTGACTATAAGCTGCCAGCTATGAAAACAATGCTTATGCCCTAGTAAAATGGTTTTGGGGCCAGTGACTGCCTTGTCTTGGTTATCATCTTCTTGCTTGTCTCACTACATCCTAGCACTGTGCCCCTGCACGATGCTCCGTGCGGTGGTGCCCAGCTGAGGGGCAGGATGGGTGAGCAGTGCTATCAGTGCCTGCATGTGCACAGGGTGCAAAAGAGCTCTGCTGGGGCCAAGCTTGTAGGTCTCACCACAAAACCACAAAGTGTTTCATAACTGCTTAGAGAAGAGCTCAGAAATTTTGTCATGTGCAAGCCTCAATTATGAAACTACACAAGTCACACAATTCAGACTAAATTTTTCAGTGGCCAAGGTTTTTCCATCTGATTTGGTGTTTATGGCAAATTTGGAACCTCTTGAAAAAATCACTTGTGGACCCACAGTTGGTAAGGGGAATGAGGGAGGGAGGAAGAGGTGAGGTTGTTCCAAGGGGTTCTCATCTCAGGCTTGGGGGCTAAGTTTGTGGGAGTATGCCACTGATAAGTGATATGCAGTGTTTCAAGAAAAAAAAAAAAGGCTTCCAGGGCTCAGTAAAGCAAGCTTTCAGGTTGCTTCAGGTAGGCTGCGTATCTGAATACAAAGATAGATCCATGACAAATAATTCCAATGTCTGCTTTTTGGCTTTTAACTGGATCACTTATTAGGCTAATAGAAAACAGATTTACAGCCTTATATAATAAGAGAACACTGTTATGAGAACACTGAAACCATTTCAGTTATTTTTTGCAGAGTATATACCCATTAATGTGAGTGAAATATTTGGGTTTCTTTTGTTTCAATGTTGAATTGTTTTTGTAAAAGCTAAGGCTTCCACTGGTGTTGTTGTATTCAAACCATGGCCTGCAAATTCTTGCAAAATGGAAAGATACAGTAAAATGAATTTTCTAGTACAGAACTATGTTTCCTCTAAGACAAAGTAGAACTAGAGAGGACAGTATATTTACTCCACAGATGGGAAATGGCCAGTTTTATTTTTCACAATTAGCCACTTCAGTATTCAATGGTAGTTTGGACACAGTTTGAGTACAGTATCTGACAGACAGCGCCAGAAGGGAACATGTTTTTTGACATATGCTACATAAAAGATATCATAACACTCTATTTAGTGAAAAACAGGGCACATACTGATTATTCTGTCCCAGTCATAGCACAGAGGTATTGCAATAGAGAAGGAGAAAGGGCACACACAGCTCATTGGATGACTGTATTAAAACATTCTTCCCCTGATTTCATCAAGTTTAGTCAAATTTTACTAGAGACGAACAAGAAAAATTGCACTAATAATCTCTGCACAGAGGATGTTTTTAAAAATTGTCTCAAATTATCCCAGCATTTACACAGGCATTCGCTGGATGTAGTCATTTCTGCACCAGAGTCTGCCACTGATTTACTCAGATTTATATTGAGTCTAAATCATGTTAGTGCTTCAGAAGAATGCCAGAATGCAATTATGCAGACTACAAAAATATAGAATATCTTTACTTAATTAAAATAAATAGATGTGGGCACAGCTGTAGTGCAAGATTCACCAGGAGACTCTTCTGGCCCTTTTTCACCTGCCAGGATTCCTCAGGGCTACTGGCTGTGGATACCAAGTATGCGGATTTCTCCAGCTGTTTTAAGCACTTTCACTTCAATACCCACTTTAGTCCCATTGATTATTGTCCTGTGTTGGCAAAATTTCCAGGACAAATGGAGGCAGCTGAAGGACAAGAAAAGAATATGACTCTTTCTGTACAGTAAAGCATGGAGATATTGTGCAATAAAAAATTAATATACACTAAACAGTGTTGGTAAGTTTCCAGAGCAGAAAAGGCTCTCTTCCTATGAGGGAATGTAGCCAACCAGATGACTGGCATCTGTGTCTTCCTCAGCTTCAGGCTCTGTGAGCACTAGCAGTACAAATTTATCTCCCCAAAGACTTAAATCAAGTGAAGAAGACACATCATCTATCAACATCACTGAACATCACTGTAGGCCCACTTAAAAAAAAAAAAAAAAAAAGGAGTGAGTATGTTGGAAAGCAGGGAATGCCTTGCCGTATCAGGAGGGAGGGCTGCACTCCCATGATCATGCGGCTGGGTCTGCGGTAGGACTTGGTTTAGCTTCGACCTCTCCATTAAAGAAACTCAACAGAATCTTAACTCTTAGCACGAGGGAAAGTATGACGAAATTGACACATTTTAGACAAGCAGTAGGAAGAACCTTCAGTGAGGTTTCCTCAGTGGTGAACTGAGAAGAAATAATTAAAAGTGTTGGAAGAATCTGATGACCAATACTTGTATTTTGAGTGTTGCAAACTTGGAAACGTGAGAGTCAGGCCACACAAATCCAGAACAGGACAAAGAATTCAACCTAATTGTACCTAATTTCTTTGCCCTTAAAAAACTTTTGCCAATTTGACTCCTAGAAGAACAGGAACAGACTGTCAGGAAAATTTTCTTGTCTTCATGACACAGAGATGGAGATGTACCCAATGCTGTCAACCTGACAAGAGCCAATTCCCAGCATGAACAGTGGTGGGACTGGAAAAGCAGAACATAGCTCTTTTCTCCAGTCTTAAAGGTGCCCATCCAGATGCAGTCAAGCACCAATGATATATACAGTTTATGCCCATCTAGATACATGTGAACTTCTAAAGAATTTCAATGTAAATCTGTAAGAATGAATAGACTGCATCCTGGATTTTCTGAAATTGAAAATTCATGCTGGTTTTGACAGATCTTCTTTTAAGGTTTAAAAGCACAATGAAAAAATCATTTGCAGAGACTGAAATGTGAAGGTAATTAAAATGAAGTCTTTTTGAGGAAGAAGGGAAAGAATCATTTTGTAAAATAGAATTTTAAGGAGACTACAGTTTATGATAGGGAAACCTTCTCCCTACTTTCATATATCAGCTGAGGAGCTAGCTGATATAAAGTTTTAAAGTGCATTTGAGCCTCTACCTCTTGTTCATACAACCTACATTTTGATTTCTACATTGGGATATCCTAAAGGTATCTGTCTTCCTTGTCTCAGCACAGTCTCTTACTTGCGGTCTGCAAAGATCTTTTCCTAGTGTCTGAATAGCTTAATCTAGATTCAGTGATACCAGTGAGTGGACCCCTAAGTACCTTACATGTCTTTGAATTCTCTTGGCATACCAAACCCATTTACAAATCAGCAAAGGATTTGCCTTTGCATTGGGTTTCTCATGTTGAACAGAGGTGCCTTTGGATCTTTCTCTCTTCCTACATCATGCCTCAATGTATTTTTTTTTAGTGCAAAATGAGTCAGAACCATTATAACAGTTTTTTGTCATGAAGAAATTTTATGAGCACTTATAATTTGTAAATCGTACTTTATTACAGATGTGTTATTATTCACTGTACAACTAGCCTGCTAAATTGTTACCTTTTTTTTCACAGTCTACCACTATATATCTTACTAATATACAGTGTGACATGTTTGCTTGTCAGATGTCTTGATCTACTTATGTTTTGCTATAATTATCTTCCATTACGAGATCTTCTAACATAAAAAATATTTATTTTCTTTTATATTTGTTTATTTTCTTATTTGCTTATCACTGTTCTGTGTTTTCCTTTATGTCTGGGTAGCTTTCCAAACAACCATTCTGTTTCCAAGCTTCGGTACCACTGCTTGCTGTCATGGCAAAATTCCTGCCAGAGCTCCTCTCCATTCGCATGCACCCTTCAGTGAAAGACTTCAGTGAAAGTCAGAAAGGACACTACATACCATCGTGGTATATCTGTTTGCCATTCAAATCAGAAAATATAAAGCAAAGAAACCAAACTGAACCGAACCGAACCAAACCAAACCAAACCGAACCAAGCCAAACCAAACCAAACCAAACCAAACCAAACCAAACCAAACCAAACCAAACCAAACCAAACCAAACCAAAAGAATAAACATGGTGTTTTAAAATTACATATGCATTCCTTTTTCATTATCCTTATATATTGACACCTGCACCTACTTTTTAGATTAGAAAAAAAACCAAAACAACTTATAGTAATTACTAGAATTGCTGACTCTGATTGTCACTGACTGCCAAAATGTTCATGTCACCAGAAGGTTCCTTCTAGACTGACCAAAAAACCCAAATTTCAGTATTTATATTTTCTGTTTGAAGTCTGTTGTCATGATATTCCAAACACAGTTTTGTAGATTCTTGAGCCCCAACAATCACCCAATATTCTGGGTACTCAATAAAACTGAAGAGAAATTTCAGTTTTTTAATGTTCATTTATAACTTCCCCACAAAAAACATCATCACAAATGGCACTGTCAGTGTTGCTGTTGAAAGACTCTCCAGAGGCAAATGATGTAATATTCTTTGACCCTCAGCTGCATTTCTCTCAGAACTGACAGGCAAATCCAGGCAGCCTGAACATCTTATTTACCCAGGCTTCCCTTTCCTAGGCTTTGTGGGAAGTATTTTTACCAACCAAAGGACTTCAACAGCGCTGATCACTTGTTTTTCTTTGATCTGTAATTGCTGGTGTAGAAATGTGCCCTTTGCCTTGCTATTTGGTGGCTGACAGCAGGCTGAGATTCAATCCGTTTTACCTGAACTGGAATGTGTATTTAAACCTGATTTTTTTACATTCCAGTTGTACAGGAGATGGCCACAATAAGAGGTGATGACCTAAGCAAGCAGGAAGTGTTATGGAACAAGGTAGTATGGCTCTACTACCAGAGCAGAGCTAAGGGGACATGTGTGATTTTATGACACCATATCTTCTGGTTGTGATGCTGTCACAGAAAGGTTGCTTTCTGTCATGTGCTCCATTCCTCAGATTTGGAAGACTACTACTTAGAACTACCATTGTGTTAGACTTGACCTGGTACACTGTTCCATATTTCACAATTATTATTATTATTTTCAATTAAATTTAGTACTTGGATCAATTTTACATCAACTGTAATGAAACTGAACATTTCCATTTATGCCGTAGGTTCTGGCAACTTTCTGTCATCTTTCTTTTTCATATGTGATGAATTCACATTAATAAAATTGTTAGCTTCCCTTGGATCATTTTCATTTTCAGCAATACCACTCTGTTTCTTAAGATGGCAACAATTGTGTCTTTTTGTCTCCTTCAGCTTTAGCCTGGACAATAATTTTTAGCTTTGCTGATGTGAGCTGTGTTTCAATGTCCTTTTGAAACTCTCAGTGTCTTCATTGACTTGAGAACAGTACTTTAGTGATTCTTTGTGAATGATATTTATTTCTCTTACAGATTTTCAGGTTTTATGATTAATTATATTTGCAGTACATGTTTTCTTTCTTTCTATGTTGAAAATGGTAGGCAGGAATATAATTACAACAGGAAAAGGACTTGCAAGGTAAATGCTGTTTTTACATTTATTGAAGTAATTATCAAGGTAATAGCATAGCAATGGTCAAATGGAGCATAGTAAAACATCCTTGTCTATTCCTTTCAGGCTTTCTTGTGCTCAGTAAAGGAGAGGGCATGGCTCTAGTAGCAGTGAATTGGTCTTTTCTGTGATTTGAGATTACCATAAATTTGTGTGGTGATGTCCGCTTAAACAGCCTGGAGGCTGCTCTTTTTTTCTGCCAAACCTTGTTATGAGCCCCAAGTGAGAGCTTTAACTTATATGTGACTGTACAGGAGGGAAAAGGGATTTTATGTAAACCCTTCTGTCAGGTGCCCAGGCTGAGTGTTTCACCCATCCCCCAGCAGCTGGGAACTTGGTGGCTTGTCCCCAGATGTCAGGCCCAGGATCTTCAGAGGACAGGGGACAAAACACACCAGCTTACCCGTTCTTCTCATGTGTCTGGGGTTATGCTTAGGTTGAAGGACATGTTCAGGCTTTGGATTGCCTTTTTGCACTGTGTTGGTGCTGGCAGTGATATTTGCACTTGTTTCTAGTACATGTTTTTGTGTTACAACAAAATATATCTTGATATGCAAGAAAAACCATTCTGAGATATAGCTAAACTGCTGATTTGGAAGACCCACCCTACTGTCTTGCAGATCCTGATACTTGTGGTTTCGCTGCAGTGTTTACTTTTTTTCCCAACATCCCAGAAAATTCAGGGAGATGTCATCTACTATCCTGAAGAGTTGGTCGTGCTGGTTAATCTGTGCTGAGAGACCACATAATCACAAAATCATTTAGGTTGAAAAGACCTCCAATGCCATTGAGTCCAGCCTTTGACCAATCACCACCTTGTCAACCAGACCATAGGATGAAGTGCCATGTCCAGCCTTACCTTAAATACCTGCAGGGGTTAGTGAATTCACCACCTGCCTGGGGAGTCCCTATTACAAAACTCTCTAAATGGAAAAGTTCGGCTGCACTTGGTATTTTCATTATCTCTAGACTTTCTTGTCATCAAAACAAAAATAAAAGCAAATCATTGTCTAAATTTCTATGCCAAATATGATTAGGATTACTAGTACAAGTTTGCATCAATTAATTTTCTTTTATATGCCACCTCAGATTGAGAGGATGAGAATCTCTGAGAATGTCTTGCACCCGTTTGTGCAAACTTTGTTTGAATGACTAGCTTCACTTCAAACACATTACTGTTTTGACAGTAGAACAATGACAAACAGGAGGACAGAAGAACAGAAGAACAAAGGATGCCTACAACAGGAAGCTCAAGGAAGTCCTTTGCAAAATTTGAATATTGCAAGTCCCTGCAAATAGACTATAAACATAATTCCAGGGCTGATCTTACCATGTTTAATTTGTTACAAAGTCCCTTGATGCTTTCATTTATAAGTTGTCTGCTTGTCTAAGCTTTAATTTTTTTTTTCCATTTTAAAGAATAATCCTATGAAATTTGAGACAATGTTAATTAGATTATATTGATAAGATGTCATAACGTGGAGAATACACGAGCATAATTATAGATGAGTTCCTTTGAGTGTGAAGACAGGTAGACTAGTGGGATTTATTAATAATTTCAAGGCTACGTTGTTTGTATATTAGACTTAGTATTACAGAGGAACCGCTGTCTTATTCAGGCCAGTTTGGCTCTAACAAGTGAGGCCAAGGATCATTCACAATCAATTAATATCAATTAAGACTAATTCACAAAGCATGATCCCAGACTTGGATCTCTGGTGGCTACAGGAAGTGGGTTTTTTTACTCACTTGCAGGCCTCTGTGATGGAGTTTCGGGTTTTTTTGCACTTCTGTTTTTCTTCTTTGGGTTTTATTTACAGAACAGAGTTCAACATTTTGATGAACAGTTGGACATTTAAGAAAAGTCCAAGCCTTTTTTTATTAACTAACAGACTATGGGTTTATGATACTGTTCTACACTAGCAAACTAGTTTTTATTATGTTTAACACTACTTAAAAGGATATTTTAATCTCTTTGCTCCATTCATGTATTAATGCATTAGCCAACACAGTGATGTAATTCTTAACAGAATCCCTTACAAGCAAATGTTGTTGTTAATGTTATACATAGAGCTACTCCGAGATAGCTGTTTGGGGCTTTATGGGTGTTGTTTTCTTTTTCTTTTCATTGATGATCACAGAGGGGGCCTAAATTCCATATATGAGTAATGAAAAGGGTGTTTTTATCTCTCTGCTTTTCATGTACAGACAGAATCCCCTTTATTTCGGTTATGTTAAGATACAGCCAAGTATGTTTGTACTTAAGAGTGTACTTACAAGGCTGAGATAAACAAAGAGCGAAAAATAATTTAGGGCAGTGACAGTGGATATGAGTCACATTTCCAATGGACACAATACATCTACCCTGACATACACGAGAGGACAGTCTGAGCACTGCTTGTATCAGAAACTCTTCTGAGATAATAAGGGTTACCCCAGATAGCAAATAATATTTCATCTTTATATTATTCATTGTGTTCTGGGTAAGAAAGAATTATCTTTTCTTTCCTGGCTCTGTTTATATTTCAGTGATGTGGTTATGTTAAAGTGAACATATTTGTCTTTGGTTTTTGAAATGTGCTGAACTATTTCACAGTGTTCAACAGATTCAATATTCATAAATTCTGCTAGAAACATGGTAGATATTAAAAGAGATTAATTTTGTTGAGCTTTTTTCATATAGCCCAATCAAGATTCTCTTAGTACAAACTCACTTGAAATAATCCTTACAAATGCTTAAAGGTTTTCATTCTTCTTTTTTTTTTTTTTGTGATACAAAGGAAGATTTAGTGTTTTACAGCGTCACTTCCATTGCCCTGGCATGAATACAAGTAATTAACTTTCTTCAGGTGGAAAAATTAGAAAAATGATCTTATTTCTTCATTATTATTTCCTCTCAGCAGTTGTCAGTAATGCTTGCTATTATGGAGGAAAGCAGAGGATGCAACATTGGCCTTATTGACGAACACCACTGTAGAAGAGCAGAAAACAATTTTAGACATTAGAATTGAGGTTCACAGAAGAATAATTGTGTATAAATAAATTAAAAATTGTAAGACTGCTTTCAGTTAGTCTGATTAGGTAAAAATAAGAAAGAGCTGTAGATTACCCACACAGCTGTGTTTACTTATAACATTTGTCTCATTTAAAAAGTTAAATTAGTTCACTTCTGCCTAACCTGTGTTTTGCCACTCTTAGGAATAAGACTAGGAATGTTGCAAAAGTGACTTAAGTCAATCATACCATTGTTCAATGATATAATAGCTGCCTTCTTACCTTTCTCCTCTCCCAACACGTTGTTCTCTCCAGTCCTCTTCTTCCCACCCTCTTTTGTTCCAGCCCTGGCTACATAATCTACTTATCCAGGCAAATGCAAAATTCCTTCATGAGTCAGTTCAACTCAGCAAAACCTCAGAAAACTACCAAATTTCCTGCTGGCTTACTTAGTACTTCAGGGTTGAACAGCTGCCAGAGTTGGCACGAGATCCAAAACAAGTGTATCGCCAGAGGAAAGGCAACAAGGTGAGAACTGAGGAGATGGTCTTTCCTTACTTTGGCAGCTCTGAAGTATTAATTTACTTTATTGCATCTCCCCAAACCAAGTCTTCAGTGAATTTCTAGATTTGCTGGGAAATGGTGTGAGGGGAAAAGAGAACTGGCAGTTCCTCCAGTGAACAGCAAGGAGTCATGCATGCTGACTTCCCAGCTGAAGTAGGGGAAAATGGGTGGACATGGTCAAATTCTTCATCTTCATTGACCTCAAACCCTGGAGATTTTTACAATGGGAAGTAAAGAAGCTTGCTGAACGTTTAAAAAATAAAAAGATGAAACTGTAGAAGCAAAATCAGAAAGTCTATGAAAAATAAAATAAAACTTGCAAGGAATGTCATGTGTAGGAAAAACCATCTCTAAGAGTTGTTGCCAATACAAGGCAGAGCCAGCAAAGAATTATTCTGCTCTTCATCACATTCAGTGAGTTTTTGACAGATAATGGTGAGAAGGGTAAAATGTTCAAAAACCCTTTGCATCTGACCTCTGTTAAAAGGTTAGCTGCAGCGCAGTAGACACTGATAATCACTGAAAGAGGTAAGAGCTCACCCCCTGGTAATGAACCATTTACTCATTGGTTGGGCTTGATGAAATACTGAGATGCTTAAAGAACTAATCAATGAAGTCTCTGCCTTTTTATGCTTATCTTTGAGAACTTACAGAGTACAGGGAGCATACTGCATCACTAGAAAAGACCACAGCAGGCCTTTCTTTGGAAGGAAAACAGCAGGACCTGAGAGTTATTGAATGGTAGGCTTAGCTTCAGCTGCTGAAAAAGTACTGAAGCAAACGTGCTGTTTATTTGCAGGTAGCTAAAATTTATTAGGAAGATGAACAACAAATATCTTCCATGAGGTGACTTTCCCTAGAACAAACTGTATCAAACCAATCTAATTTCTTACTCTGACAAAGCAAAAATCTTTGATGTCAGATAGGAAACAACAAATGTCAGTTATTTTAATTTTAGCATCTTTAGAGCTTCTCTTATACTGAACTCCCTCTCTGCAGGTCTTTAAAAAAGGGTTGAACTGCTCCCTGTCAGAAATATTTAAAGTACAGCTGATCCTGTCCTGAAGCCAGAGGCTGGTAGAAAGGGGATGGTTGAATCCAGTCCAGCTCGTCTATATCTCTGATAAGTTAAAAGATGGATTCGACTACAATTTCACTCTTCACAACAAGATAGGAAATAGTAACAATTAGGCCTTAAATGAAGGTCAGCTTGAATACATTTGATGTGATTGTAAGGTACATATGCTATTCAAATACACAGCACTCTGAGCAGTATTTCCTGTTAACATAAGTGTAATGAATCAATAACTAGGGCCATACTATAAGGGAGCCATTAATTATAATGGGGTTTGTCTTGTTTTACTGGACAAGTCTAAGGCTGTTTCAGCCTCAGGCCAAACAACAGTAACTGGATGAATTGCAAAAGCTTTTACCCCTTTCTCTAAGTAGGTATCTAATAAATATAGATGTAAAAAGTCCCTTCATACGTGCATGTTGTAGCAGCTCTCCTGAATGCTTAGGAAAGGTAAAATTATATAGATAAAACACCTTCCTCACAGACAGGACATGTTATCCTGTAACCTGACTTTTCTGACAAGGCTGCTTTGCCAAGACAGGGAAGAGGACAAATAAATAGCCCTTGCATGAAGAGGTGCATGGTATTAGTAGTGACGAAAAATTGCTGACCAAGAGCAGCCTGGACCCTGGAATTAGCCATTGCCAAGTCAGAGGTGTGAGAGATAAACCACTCTGTATCTCTTACATTAAATTTATTTTCTGAGTTTATAAGTCCTGGAAAAAAACAAGCACCACACTTTGTTTTATTTACTATCCATTTTGTAATTGTTGCTCTGTACTCTCCGTAGGCTGCTCAGGCTGTTTACAGACGCCAAGCAACAGAGGTTGGAAATTGTGGG
Organism: Acanthornis magna; assembly: GCA_036785705.1. Classification (NCBI taxonomy): domain Eukaryota; kingdom Metazoa; phylum Chordata; class Aves; order Passeriformes; family Acanthizidae; genus Acanthornis; species Acanthornis magna. The sequence continues at coordinate 14,289,692 of JAWUZG010000036.1, forward strand.
GAAAGTAATTTTCAATCTCCTCATGGGAAATGATTGTATCAAGAGACATATTTTCTCTAAGAAGTGAAGACATGTCTGCTTTGTGGAAGGGGCGCAATCAAACCAAATGTTCACTATGCCCCAAAGTGCACTCTGCACACCTTCCCCCCTGAGCAGGGCACACTGCAGCCAGCTGCAGCCCTCTGTTCATGAACACAGATATTTCCTGGAAGAAAAGCCTACGTGAACAGAGGGTTGAAGTGCTGCCACGTCTCCTTCGGAGATGGATTACAGGGATCAGGAATACTGGGGTCGCTGCCACAAGAGATCAGAGAAATCCTGAAGGCGCAGTTTAGCAAAGCTTTGTAAAGGTCAGCCAGAGTGTCTCTGCAATTCCTGAGAGCTCTCTATCCCACTGAAGTGCTGAGCCCCTGAAGTGCTGCAGTGATAATGAAGCATATCAAAGTGTCTCAGTGTCTGTCAGCCTGAACTTGTACTGCTCGCAATAGTCTTTTTACCTTTTTCTTTTTAGGACACTGGGACTTTTCATCTTAGTTGTTTCCAACTTTTATAGTGGATAATGCCTTTGATGATTAAAACTCTTCTAAAACCTATCTGAGCCTCCGGCTCTCCAATGAATGCTTTGTCTCCCAAGAGTCACTATAATGTGGTCAATGGCCTGGCCCTTTTTTCTCTGATAAAATTAATATCTTTCTGTAAAAATGACTAAATCTTACTATGAAAAAAGAAAGATGATAAGGCTTCTAGAACTGTATAAGAGCATTGCTTAGTATGATACTGATTGACACATAATTCCTGAAGAATCATGAAACGCATTTAATAAAACTTCTAAAGGTGCCTGCAGGTTTTGAAGACTTTATGCCACAAGTATAAACAAATTAATGAAATTACGTGCCAATCACTGTTTTAATCTCCAGCATGCTTACAATTTTGAGTCTTAGTTTGTATAGTATGGATGAAAAATCAGTCAGTGCAAACTAAATGAGCAATATAATAGAGTCTCCAGGCAAGATCTGGTGAAAAGTAACTACAGTGGCAAACGAACAGTCCTTGCAAAGAAAACATTATATCATCCACCACTATGTTAAAGATTTTAAGTGTTAGGTAGTCTTGCCATCCATTTTGGTTTCACCCTTTCAAGATGCTTAAGCGTGTTCATAGCTTCAAACATACGTGACTTCTGAGACCAATCTTTACTTCTCAGTGTTGCCCAACATAAAAGTCTCATTTAGTAACAATGAATTGTTTTATTTTATAGTATTTAAAGGAGGACTTACACTTTATTTAAAGGGAGGCAAACAGCTTGTCAGAGACATGGAAACATCAAGAAGGACTACAGAGGTTTGATTAAATTCTAAAAGCAATTTGTGCAGGAGTCTTCTCAAAGGAAGATTCTTAATTACATCAGAAGATTGGAATACAGACACTTAGTAAAGCGGTGCATGGCTTGGAAATCCAGAGCACCGTGAAGTCTACCTTCATCTCTAGAGTAATGCAAATTACTAGCATGCATAGAAGGGGAAAATGGAACAAGTGTTCTAACAAATGACAGCTTGCTGCTGAGTTGTCTTTTGCCACTTAGCTCACAGAAATGTAAAGTGTTCAAAGGCATCAGTTCCTTTTCAGGATACGTAAGTCATCAGACATCAGCATTTCCAATTCCAAGGCTGAGGATTACTTTTGCAAAATTTGGCCTGTACATTTAGAAATATTCATATTTTTACTTTTCTCTGCATTAAGTGTCTAACTTGGGTGTGACACAGGAAAAATGTTTAGGACTCTGTGTTCCTTATATCTGGAGAGAGACAGGCACTTCCTTTTGTCTCATTTCTTGGGCAGGGAGTGCACAAGGGTAGCAGTTTTATCAGATGTGACTATATTGACACTATCTGTTTATCAGTGACACTTACTCTGCTATATTAAAGTTTTTTAAACCTGTTCTTGGCACAAGATTAAGCCCATTGCTGAGTATTGCACACAGCAAGCTTGTTTGCTGTAAACATTCCGTGAGACCCTTATTAAGTGGTGACCATGCAAACTCTCAGCATGCAGCTGTGGGGAGGCTGTGGGTGCAAGCACCATTCTGGCTCTGTGCCCTGGGATTTCTGATGGCACTGCAGATGAGGAAGGGTCCAGCAACAAATCTATGCAGTCTTAAAATTACATGCAGAATATCATTCCAAGTGAGTCTAAATGGATGGGAGGAAGGGTGAATGGAAGAAACCAAGGAGTGTGTGGAGGGTGTAACTTTCCCACAGAGTCCATGCGCATTTCACTGCCAGCAGCACTTCACAAGGCAGCAGTGAGATCAGTGACACTGACTGTGCATCAGAGCATGAACAGCACCAACTTTTGTTCCCTCCCTCTCATGTTCCTGCTTCTTAAGTTGGTGGGAAGAGACCCAGTACCCCAGGCAGGGCAGATGCAGGTTGGCCTCTGGACTGAGACAGTTTGTCTGACACATGACTGACAACAGGAACTCATTTGGTCATGCTGTCATCAGCACAGTTCTTGCATTATAATTTTATTGATTTTACTAAACTAAACAGATATGAGCATAAAGAAGTGAAAGGTATATCTGCCATTGCTTCCCAGGTAAGAATCAAAAGACAATCACCTTTTTTTTTATAGGACTACAAACTTCCGAAATATTGGCCTGCTCTTAGCAGGGGAGTTGAGTTAGTCACTCAAAAGGTAGAGATTCTCAACACATTCTTCATGTGTCTTTACCAGCACTGCTGGGCCCCAGGTGTTGGGAAAAAAAAATCCAGGCTTATGCAAACACAGAGCTGCTGCCAGTGAAGGCAGAGTTGATGTGTGAGCTGTTACTGGAGCTTGATCCCTATGACTCGATGGGCTCTGATGATATCTCCCCGAGGGGTCAAGAGAGCTGGATCCTGTCATTGTGAGACCACTCTCCATGATCTTTGAGAAGTCCTGGAGATCAAGAAATGTCCCAGAAGGCTGGAAGATGGCTAATGTCACCCCCACCTACAAGAAGAGCTTAAAAGAGAATCCAGGAAAATATAGACCCATCCATGTTATGCAAAAGTTACGGAATGAATACTCCTGGGAGATATCATGTGTCAGATGAAGCACATCACTGGGAAAAGCCAGCATAGATTCACCAAGAGCAAACTGGGCTTGGCAAAATTTTCAGAATATGGGATCAAGGGTACCTGTATAAAGTTTGATGATGTTAGTAAACCATGCAAGGAAGCAGACGCTTGTGAGGGGAGAATGACTTCCTGCAGAAGGCCTGGATAAGCTGGAAGAGTGGGTTAACGAGAACATTGTGAAGTTCAGTGAGGACAAGTTTTGCACCCAGGAAAGCATAATCAGCTGGCTGGGATCTACCCAGCTTGGGAGCAGCTGCGTGGGAAGGAGCTGGGGCTCCTGGTGGACAAGCAGCTCCGTGGGAGTGACCGCTGTGCTCCTGCAGCACAGAAAGGGAACAGGATCCTGGGTGGCTCCAGCAAGGGCCGCACCAGCAGAGATGGAGAAGTCCTTATCCCACTCTACACAGTCCTTGTCAGGCCACACCTGGAATACTGCGTCCAGTTTTGGCCCTTGGTGTACAGACCAGATGTGGACAAGCTGGAAAGGGTCCAGAGAAGGGCCACAAAGACAATCCCAGGGCTGGGAAGCCTGGAATGTGAGGAACAGTTGAGGGAGCTTAGTTTGTTCAGCCTTGAGGGTCTTGAAGGCCTGGGGGAGGCCTTATCCCTGTGTTCCAGCATTTAAAGGGTGGGTATAGAGAAGACACAGGCTCACTTTTTACCTGGAGTTGTATGGAGAAGGGGAGGGATAATGGGAACAAGTTACTTCTGGAGAGATTCCAATTGGACACAAGAGAAAAAAAATTGCAATGAGAAAAATTGGCCATTGAAACAATCTTCCCAGGGAAGCGGTGTGAAGTTGGTAGCTTCACTAGATCTGAGATTAACTACATGGAAGTGTATCACAAATGGAAGCAACAGATAGTGAATGATACACAGCTGTATATGTGAAGAACGATAGTGGGGAGAGAGGAAGGGTGGAGAGGTGAGAAGGAGAAAGATCTTTGTGGTGTGGCCATTTCTAATAATTGGTGCATTGAATGGAAAGGACACTCAATGAAATCATCCAAGAATATCCTGCCTGATTTCAGAATCACTGAAAGGGAGTTGTAAGCTTGTATTTCAGAGATCAAGGCCTGAATTCTTGCTCAGGCTGTGCTAAGTCCATGCAGTAAAGACGAAAGGCACTCCTTTTCAATTCTGCCTCCTCCTATAGGGACTATGTGTGGGAAAGCCATGTGAGGTTGCTGTGGTGTGAAAGCAGAACATAATCACGGTATTAGTTGAGATTTTGTTTCCTGAAAAAGAATGCTGTTTTGTGTCGTTTGGTTTTTGGTTTGGGGTTTTTCGGTTTGTTTGTTTGCTAGGGTTTTGGTGGTTTTTTGTATGGTTTTTGGTTTTGTTTTTTTGTCGGGGGGGGGGGTGTGGATTTTTGTTTGGGGTTTTTTGGTGTGTTTTTTGTTTGTTTTGATTTGTCTGTTGGTTTGGGTGGTTTTTGTTTTCTGTTGTTCATTTTATTTTGTTTTTTTTTTTTGTTTTTGAAAACTGGTAATGAGATAAGAAAAACATCAAGGAATGGCAGGAATTCAAAATAATAGAAACATTTTGCTTTTTCTGTTTCTATTATCATCTCCTTAGAGCATGCCATTTCTTTTCACTTCCAATGAATAATGAAAAAATAGAAGACAATCCAAGTGCTTTCTTTGGAGAGCAAGTGAAACAGGAACCACACTTATTTATCATCATCAAGGCTTGACATGACACTGTTTTCTGCATAGTTAATAAAAAAACAAAACAGTGCAACATTCTGCTTTCTTGTTAAAAATAATGGAAGTCAGCAGAAGGCATGCATGTTTATTTTAATACCTTGAAGAAAGTCCTCCTTTGACTCACTGCAAATCAACTGGAAAACCATTGATTTATATGAATGGCAAAGAGAGTTAAAGGAATGCCTATTATTGATGAAAAAATGCTGTGGAAATATGGCAGTAAGTAATAGAAGGGTGTGAGTTTCAAGGCCGTTTAAGCATTCACGTATTTTAAAGCACATAGATAAGAGACAGTGTTGATGCACACCCTGGCACTGTGCTTTGCTATTGGAAGATAAACAATATTTTGCTATTCCTTTTTATGAAAAAATTAAACCCAGACTTTTGAGGCTTTATAAACATAACTTCTAAGGTTGAATGTTACCAATGGAAATGTTAGGAAATAGGAGTATGAAAAATGTTATTTTGGCAAAAGGAAAAGCAAAGTACACATGACTGGAGGAAATGTTTCATTTGTTGAATACCAGCCATAAAGATCCAAAAAACAAAAGCACTACATAGCAATTTAACATGCTCAAATCACACCCAAAACTATGTCTCTGTATTACAGGAGGAGAAGTATTACATATATGCTCATTTTGGCATTTCTAGACAAAAGAAACACAGTAATTCTTGTGTCTGGTTTTTCCATGGATGTATACTAGCCAATGGAATAATTAATCCCACAGATACTGGGCTAGAGAGAGTACAAAACACACAGTGCAGAATTGTCTCTATATGTTTTATTCCATTTTTTCCTATCTTTACTTGTTCCCTGAGCTTTCTGAATAATTTTTCATTCTCTGTGATTTAACTAGACTTTGAATATGTGGATTGTGATACAATGACAATCTCTACTTACCTTTGCTTAGTAAGCGAAAATGAAAACTATTATTTCAGTGTATGAAAGAACTTAAAAATGAAAGCTGACTTGCCTTTATGTAACAAAGAAATATATTTCACCCTCTTACCATTTTTTCCTTCATTTATCCATTGAATAGGAGGGGGACAAGAGCAGTGCCCTTTTTCACTGCTTCAAATTTACCTAACCAGTAGCACCCCCCAAATATAGAAGCAGGGTATCCTGTTTGTTGTTTCAGCTTGCTGTCAGCAGAGCTCAGTTGGGCCTCCACCGTCCCAGGAGGATTTTCTTGACCCTTGGTACTTTAAAAGCATTCAGTATGTGAAGTTTGATTTCACAGCGTGGAGAGATGCTATCAGAAAAATTAACATGATCTAACGCACATCAAAATTTCAACATTCTTTCTAATAACAGACTCCCTCTGGGCTGACATAACAGTACATGGTTGTTTAACAGTTCTTTAACTGAGCAGAAAATAGCACAGTCAAATCTATTAGCTGGTTTTTTTGCCTTAAGATCTGTAAATCTACAGAATTAAATATATTGTAATTATTAATTACATATTAGCAAACATATCTTTAGTAAATTGGCAGATTTATTTTTAATATTCTACAAAACACTTTAAAGAATTATAATTTCTTAGACTTTTATGGATAAAGAAATTTCAGTTTCTAAGTTAACTTTAAGTTCTTAACCAGTTATTGAGAATTTATTTATATTTTGTCTTGCCATGAAAATATACCAGAGGCTGCTCAATTATAGATTAAAATACGTGCAGCATTTAAACGTTTGTGCCTTTGATTTGTTGTTGTTTATTACCAAAAGAAATGTATGACTCTTTACTATTACATTATCAGTGTTTGCAGCTGAGTTTGGCGAATTGTCACATTCCTGTGTTGTGAGCATCTTCCAGCTGAGGAGATCGCAAAAAACCTGATCCTTTAACAGAAGAAGTGTCCATGAGGCCTGGCCTGACAGCCTGAGGGAAAAAGGGAAGTAAAACTGACAACAACTGCCCTGGTAGATATTACAGTGACTGAAATCCGCAAGAAGATTCCCTCTGATTTTAGCAGGCTTCAAGGAGCACAAGGATCTGTCTTCTTCACCTGAAATTGTCGGGAAAACCTGAGCACTAAAGCTAACAGCACAAAGTCAAAACACTTGATCTTGCTCCTCCAGTGCTACTCATAGTTTAAAACAACTTAAATCTTTAGTACAGGGAGTACCCAAATGGATGTTCCGTGGGCAGATGGGACAGTGCCATGGAAAGAGCTGAAAACAGTGTCACAGCAAATGCTTTTTCTCCATAAGTAAAGTCAGCGTCCGTAAGAGTTCCTTCAGGTAACTAGTGAGTGCAGGTATTTGTACTCACAAACCTCAGCAGACGTAGTTTCAACATTAGGAGACCAGACATCCTCCCGGCTTTTCCAGCCTGAGCTGAAAACACAGCAGCTGTCACTTGCACGTGGATAACACCTAAACAAACGGACCAAGCACCTCTCAGAACATGAACTGAGGGTGGAGCAACCCCAGTGCTGGCTCTTTTTGAAAGTGGAACAAGCCACGTCCTCTTCTGATTACGTGAATGTGCTATAAACTGTGTTATGAAATAATTAGTTGAAGTATCCTAGACTTCATAGTCGGGCAGAGCAGGGAAGAAAGAAACTGTGGTTAGCTTAAGTCTCCAAATATCTGCAAGAGATTCATTTTTCACTGGAAATTTCTGTCAAGATAACATCTGGTGAGTTTCTGTTTCGAAGAATATTGTCAACAATATTTTCAGCTCATTAAAAGAAAATTGGTGGTAGGAATGTGTAAACTGTAGCTCTACTCAAATGAGGAAAGCAATTACGATTAGTAAGGAAATGACATGCACTAGAGCTAGGAAAATAGAGACAAAGATGACAAAACAGCTATCTTGTGCTTGTACCTCACAATCTAAGCTTAGAGTAACATGGTATATTGAGTTGTATATACTTCAGAGGAAGATAAGACCAAGACAGGAAAAGTTAATATTGGACAGATAAAGTGAGATTTTAAAAGTAGAAATAATACAGAAGGCACTAAACCAATTTGCCAGCAGGAATTTGTATAGCTTCCTGCTTTAACTTTTGATGATCTGTCCTAATATTTCACTTACTAATTAATATGAATGAAGATGTATATTTTTAGTCACTTGCAGCTTTTTGTTTTGTTGGGTGTTCTGTTTTTTTAGTTTGGGTTGGGTTGATTTTTGTTTGGTTTTTTTCACACACATCACCTTTAAAGCCATCAGTGATTTTTGTCTGTCTGGAGAATAAGAATAGATCATAGAACCTGTCACCGAGTAAGAAAGGATATAAGTAAGCATTCAAAGAGCACCTGAAGAAATTAGATAGAAAGAAAAAAGGTAGCATGACATTGTGCTTTCAGAAGCAACACCTCAGAGAAAGGAGTACACAGCCTTTGTTCCAAAGGCTGACAGACTTTTATTAAGTTAATTTCCAGATAATGTAATGCATAATGATTAAAGATTTACCAACAAAGAAATATAAGTTTTATCTGAAGACTTGCATAAAATGTTTAAAAGTTCAGGCAGAGAGATTTTAGTAATCCTGCTGATTTCTCATCACAAAATGTCTCTAATATTGTGCTTTTCTACCATGTGATATTATCATGATGGCTGAACTTTGACCAGACAAGGAAAACTAAGAGCTCCGGTAAATATCCAGAACTTTCTGGATGTTTGTTTCTTTGTGTGGATCCAATAGTTGCCATAGCTTCATACTTGCACTTGTGAATAAATGCAGAGAAAAAAAAGAAACCTGATACTGAAATAGAGGAATCCAGAGTTTTAAAAATAGACTTTTTTCCCCTCTTTGGGTACAGTATATATTACCCTTTATCACTAACTCAATTTGGAGAAGGAGCAGATAGTTAGAAACCACTTACGAGGAGCTTCTCTCCAGGTGTGCTCAAGAAAGCGGAGCACTCTCCTTCTATAGGGCTGAGAAGGTCCACACAGCTCTCCTCTGCTGGGAATGAGGTGTCTTTCCATTGTTGTTTGTTCTCCTTGGGCTTCATTAACCTCCACATATAGTCCCTCACGGTAAGTGCTGCAGCAACCTCTCTCTGGATTGTCAGAGGTACCATCCCACTCCAGAGCATCTCTGATACAAATTCAAACCTATAATTTGTATTTTATGGTATGACCACCTTATATGTGCTATTATTTTGCAAATCCATCTCTTTTTAATGCAAACTGTCTGAATTACAACATTACTTTAAAAACCAAGTAGTAAAAGTATTTTTCAGCAAGAAGTGGTGGCTTTTTGAAGTTCTCTACAAAGCTACAGTCTGTTCCATTTCTTCAACATAGAGATCAAATCTTTCTTAAAGGGGTGTCACCAGCATCTGATAATGAGAATATTTGCATTTGGAGACTTAGGGAATTGTTCTTCAGCTGCAAACAGCTGGTAATTAGCTCTTTTTTGTGTTACAAAAGGTACAGCTTTCTTGGCTTCTAGATGTTTAACATGTTGCTTATCAAACATCTGAAAATTATAGCTACAGCAAAAATTCCCTTTTCCTCTGCTACCTCTTTCCTGCAGTAATTTATTATTTTAAAACAAGCATAACATACACAGAAATCATTCTGCGCGTCTCTGTCACAGTGCATCATTTATACCTACTGTCCAAGCCACCACTGCACATCACCTCGAGGTGGTTTGTATCCCATCAGCACTGCTCAGGGAGCAGCTGGGCACACACTGACCCATCTGACCATGGGCAGCTCTCTCCCCACCTCTTACTCTAAGTAACCTGGTGAGTCATGTTGCATTTCTTGTTGGCATCACAAAAGGGAGATTTTCTCACCATTCTGACATTAAAGACAAAGAAATAAACTCCCATTTAGGCACTAGAGGACTCTTAAATGTCAACAGAAATATTGAAGTCTTGATATTGTATGGGGTTTTTTCCCCCCGCCCCCGCCCCCCATATTTGAAGCACACACTTATTTCCTCTTTGATTTACTGGGGCTGGGGGAGGGAGGAATGAGTTAAAGCCAAAAATCTAGGAAGACCGAGATATCAAATTTCCCTTACACCAATATATATCTGATAACACGCAAACCATATTTTTAATTAGCTAAAAAAGCCTCATTGGGTAGCATGAATCTGAAACTCTTTTAGAACAGCTATCATAAGGTTTTTTTGAAAAGAAGTTGTGAACTTGCATTGTTAACTCAAACAGCTCCCATATGAAATGTTTAGTACTTAGATGTATACACTCAGAAAGCAGAACCATGTTTAACAAAATGAGGATTGGAGGAGACGTCAGCTCCTTCTTAAAATCTATTAGAAAAGAAGGAATCAAACAAACTGATTACTTGCTTTGGGAGTAGAAGAGTTTTTTGCCTGAATAACTTTGAAAAGAAAAATATTCACAGTGGAATATTTATGCTAAATATTGATGTTCCACCCCAGTGAAGGTCACAATTAGTGCACTGGGAGATTAAATGATGTATGAAACAGCAAGAGAGAATATCTTAGTAAGGTTATAGAATAAATATATTTTGAGGATGCGAATGTGGAAAAAACAGAGATTGTTATGCCTTGATTTTGCTACACAGTCCCTATAAAAAATATCAGTCATAGACATGCATTTCAGGAGCATCTGCCCATAGGAATCTGACTGGAGCTATTTATTAGAAAAGGACCCAAATACAAGAGCACAGGATATTGCACCTAAATGGGCAAAACTTTAAAAAAATATGACTCAAGTGAATTAAATTATTAGATCAACAAATTTCTTGAAAGTGGATTCAAGGGAAAGAAAACTGAAAGGAGGCACAGTCTGTATTTATTGCTGGGGTTCCAGCAACAGAGCTGTAGCTCTGGTTGAGCTGGCCCTTCCATTTACAGCCCAAATATCTCAAAGTTTATTATCCATGTTTCATACTACAACAGCTTGAAAGTGAATATATGGATGTTAGTGAAACAGGTTGTGCAAAGTTAATCCTTTCCGAAATTATAGAACAGTAATACACAGAAAGTGGAATGTGGTTTCAGGTAACATTTCAGGAAGTGAGATCTTTTTAGTTTTAGAAGAAAACATTTTGTTTCAGTCTGTGTATCTTCTTGTAACAAGCAAAGGACTTTTTACTGTCTTAAAATGAAGAATGAAATATGGTTTTACCTAGGTATAAAAAATTTTGCCTGGGCAAACTTTTCCTGAAAGGCTTTTATCATAATCACAGTAATTCATTGTGAAATTAAAACAGCTTATTTTTGGAACAGTAAATTCACTGGGTAAGGATGTGGGTACTCTGACATATACAGGGAGATGTTCAAATAAGTCCTTGTTTCTGATCAACATCAGTATTTTATGAAAAGAAAAAGAAGAAAAAGTGGGGGAGAAGGTGCAGATTGTGGGATTTTTTTTTAATTTTAAATGTACATTTTACCTATATTTCTCTAAAGAAACTGGGACCAGTGGTACATATTTGGCACAAGTAAGTAGGCAGCTGTTCCTGGGTTAGGACTGAAATTATTGAAGCAAAAAAATATTAGAATAGCAGAACACTGATGGATTCAGTCACAATTTCCATTTGCACCTTCACGAGTACCCTAATCAAGAGTTATGTATGTCAGTTCCCTTGGGCAGGGAGCACTGTGTCCTGCCTGACCCACCCAGCAGCTCTGTCCTTGTAACCCAGAATGGATATGAAGGTGCTGAAGCAAAGGCTGGTGCCATGAGAACTGTGTTTGGGAGCAAGAGCCAGACTGCATGTCTTGTGTGTCTAGGTGAGGGGACAGCTGAGCACAATGCCTCCCGCTGTGCCCTGCTCTGTGGTCCCTCTCCCCTGCCTGTTGCCTTGCCTCTGCTGCCAGCTCTGGAGCAGGGCGTCCACTCCCACAAGGTTCAGGCTCTGGGTCCCCTCAACAAGGGACCTTGGAGCCATAAACCAAGGATCCTTCCTAAACACCTCAGTGGGTTTCTCATTTCACATTTCAGGAGAAGAAAAAAAAAATCTGTTTTACAGTGGCTAGCTGTGCATCTGCTGATATTGGCTTGGTGTTGAAAAAAAGCTGCCAAGGGAGATGAAGCACACTGCCTACTCCTTATTAATACTTTCAATTGCTGCATATGGCATAAAGCTGCTGAGCCAGAGAGATCAGGGAAAATGCAGTGTGCTAACAGCAAGCTTCAGAGCAGAGAGTCTGCTGGGGCAATTCTTCAGCATAGACTTCAAGGAGCAGTACATGCATTGTGCAGGAACAACTTATTTTAGGATATATTAGCCTAGAACTTACAAACTCAGAGGAGTAGAAAGAATTTGCAGGAGTTAATGTATATCAGGCCAGAGGTAAAGAGTTTTCCCCTAAATTAGGAGCAACTCTGTATCCCCAAAGACAAGAGGCTATGAAATTCTAAAATCCATCTTCAGACCCTTTGGGAGCCCCAGATGTATTTCTTGCATTCTGAGGGAGTTCCAGAGCCACCCCAGAGGACTGGTTCTTCTCTCCCTCACTCCTTCCCTTCCCTGCTTCAGCACTCACAGGTTGGATTTATCTCCCTGCTCCTTTCCTATCCTTTAACCTCTTCTTTCTGCCAAGAGACGCAGCCTTGAGGGCTGTGCGCGGAGGAACTGATGGAGTAGGTAGTTAAACAGCCCTGAAAACATGAGGACTGGATACTCCTTTCTGCTCCTGTGGGCGAGTAGATACCAGGAGAGAAGGCTCTGAAACACCCCATCCCAAAGCCAGCACTGCAGGAGCCTGCCCTTCCTTACCCCAGCCAGCTGAGGCCAGGGCTGCAGTCCTGCCCATCAAGCCCTAGGAGCAATAACTTCCACCCTAGGGTGACACTCCTCACTTCCCTCAGCCCCACAGAAGGTGTGTAAAATCTTCTCTGCATCCTCGCAGGAGCCTGGCAGCTGTTCCAAGCTGGTGCAAGGAGCCAATGGCATACAGCAGTACCAAGCCTGCAGATGTGGGGTTTGAAATCCCTGCTGCAGCCTCCAGGAGGATGAAAGTTGTTTCACCTCCTGTGACAGACCTCAGAGCACCCTTTCTCACCCTCTGCAGGAGCCATGCTCCAAAGACTGGACCACACTCCTGCAGCAGGTCTGGGAGGGAGCTGCCAGGGCTGTGCTGACAGAGGCCACTCTGCAGGGTGCAGTGGGACACTGTGGGGCAATGCGGGACACCAGGGCCAGGAATGGGTAGGCCTGATGGGGAAATAGAGGCAGGTAGAGAGGTGCAGGAGAGCAGGAAAAGCCTGGCGTTGGTGTTGCGGTTTAAGCTACGTACCCAGGGGGTGTTGCGAAATGCCATGGAGGTGCGAAATGCCATGGTCAGGAGCCTTAGCTGCTCCCAAAACAGCCAATAATATGATGATAAAAAGGCTTTTGCACCATGAGACAGGGACAAAAGGGCAGAGGCACATTCCTGACTGTGACAGAATCCTGCAAGGAAGTGGCAGAGCTGGAGCTTCCAGCTATGAGGAGGCACTCCACAGAGGTGTTCAGAGGATGCACGCAGGATGCCAAGGAAAGGCAACCTGTTACAGACAGCCTGCTTGACACGTATCTGGGAAGGATGCAAAAGTCTCTCAGCAAGTGGAAGAATGTGGATACCTGCCCAGGTCCTTGTTTCCATGTTTCTATCTCAAATGGCAACTTACTGCCTGGCTGTGAATCCAACCCAGTCCTTCCAGTCCCTGACCATTTTGAAGCACACAGGGACTGTCACCAGGTTTTGCATTTAACGATATCCATAACCTGGTATATCTTTATCCCTATTTTTTTATTTGTTTCCTGATGTTTCCAAAAACAGTGGAAAGGTTTTGGACTACATTGTGAGCAAACAGGCAAGATGCAAACAGGAATGGTCCATTCATCCCTTTGGTGTATGTTTTTAGTGTATGCAAACCAAGAGTTCTGCTCTGGACTTATTAGTTTGTGAATATTGGAATTTCTGCAGAATTTGTATTTGTTTTTCACAAAATTATCGAAAGTGATTGGTCTAGGTCAAAAGTTCTGTTCAGAAAAGGTTTTTTTCCTTTCCCCTGTCTCTTCTCCTTTATGACCACAGGGTGTTAAACTGTGTTCAGGTCCCTGCCTCAAGAAAACTGTGCCTCTGGAGACTGACAGGTGGAAGAAAGAGCCCAGAGATCTTTCTAATGATTTTTTTGTATAGGTGCAACCCACATCTTGCTGATATCCTAGATTTGCAGTGATAGGTCAGTCCAAGCATGTGTGAATTAAGAAAATAAATGTTTTACTTCAGTTAAAATATGAGGTGAATAAAGAGAAATTTAGATCCTCAGATTTTGAGGTGTACCTCAAAGAAGACTGCCATTCTCAATAAGAGAACTGTAGAGCTTGTGTTTCAACTTCAGAAAAAATAAATGTTTTTTCCTCTTCTAACTCTGCTTCTTAGCTTAGTACAAATTATATAGTGGGGAATATTAATCAGAGCATGTGTAGGTACTGACAAGCATCTCTTGTCTGGGAGGTCTTGGGCATGAGTTTACTAATGAGAAGATTTCTCAGAGTTTTGGTGGAGACTGGTTGTGGTATACAGACCATGGGTGCAGAAAGTTTATTTTTTTTTCCCTTCCACTGTAGGGTCCAGGTGGTGCAAGGTCCTGAAAAGCAGATGCAGCTCAGAATAGTAGGTGGTCCCCAAGCTGGAAAGCAATACTCTGTTATCTGTTAATGTATTTTTTTTATGTTAACACATCTGTGACTGAAATAATTTATATGTGTCAGAATAGGGTGTTTTGGAAATAAGAACAGTATGTCTATCTGTCTGATAAAGGTCTACCTGCTGGTTGACTGAAGGTGAAAGCTCCCCAAGTGAGCATCATTGTTGTTGAAGTGTTTTTCATGCTAAGAGAAAGTGTCTTTCATAAGGAAATGAGGCAAGTGAAGCTCAAGTAAAAGGAGAAAATTGTGACAAGGGGTAAAAAGTTTCAGTCCTTTAAAAAAGGAAAAGTCCAAGTAGCAAAACAGAGTAAGGAATAGGGAAATAAAGACTTTAAAAAACAGAAACCAAATACAAATGTGAAAAAAAAGTCTGATATCTACTTGCTGAGGTGGCAGTCACAAATGGATAAAATGTTATCTCTGTGTAGTGCACATGACATGCAGCACACTCTCTGCCCACGGCAGTGAAATGTGCTGGTGCAGAGTTTATCAGAACACCATCAGGTAGCTTCTGAGAGAGTCTCCTTCTGGAGAGACACTGCCTAAGTGTCAGTGCATGTATTGACACTCACTCAAAAAGCAACTTGTTCAGCATGAGCCCCTGAGAATATCCACAACAAGCACAGGAGAGCTGCTCCTGATGCCTGTGCTCTGTGCCTGGCTGAAGACCAACGCTCCAAACTGAGCAGCCTGCTCTGGCATAGTTTGCAGTTCAGTGACAAGAAGAGGGGGAAAAAGAAGGAAGGCTGTGTGTTGGTGTCTGTGTGCTCGCGGCTGCTGCAATTTGTCACTGCCTCCAGAGCTGCCAAAAGTGCTCTGCAGTGGCCACAAGCTCATGCCTGGCAGATTAGTGGGAAGTGTAAGGAAGGCAGGTGGGAAGAGGGGTTTACTCCTTTTTGCCCTCTGTCTTGGTGATGGCTGCACTGAGTATTGCAGACTACGTGCAGAAATGAGTACATGCTTTTAGTTATGCTGGTTGTTTTTTTTCTAGTGTTAGTTTTGCTCAGATGTGCCTGTGGCAACCTCAGAGCAGCCTGGGACTTGCTCAGCAGCAGATGCCTGATAGCTGTCAGCCTTCCTGTGCAAAAGCCAGCCTTTTCTTATCCAGTGTGGTTGTCCAACTCCTGTTTGCAACAACTAACCAGCCCACAGTTCAGGCAGGCTGAACTCATTCTGCACATGAAAATCATTTGGGGAGTTATTAAAAAAAACCAAACCTTAACTGTAGCCCCATGATCCCTGATAGCACAAATGGGAACTGTGCTGCTGACATTGCTGTGATGGAGCACATGTTTAGCTGAGCCCTGCAAAAAGTCAATCCAGAGCTGCTATTGGCTGAGAAGAGGCTGTACCAGACTGTTACCAGGGTTGATTAAGACTGATGAGATTGGTGGTTAGGATGGCAGGCTCTAACTTGTTTTTCAAATGGCTGTAAAAACACTACTGGGAATGTTAGTTAATAACTTCATGCTGAAGAGAATATGACTGTGTTCAATTTGAACCTCAGACAGTATTGAACAGTACTGAACTTCAGGCAGTGCTGAAATCTGTCTATAGGATTGAAGAGCAGCTTGGGTTGGAAGGGATCTTTAAAGACCATCTCATTCTGACCTGCTTGTTAGGGGCAGGGACACCTTCTGCTAGATCATGTGTTTCAAAGCCCCATCCAGTCTGGACCTCAACTACTTCAGGGATGGGTCAGCCACAACATCTGGGCAACCTGTTCCAGTGCTTCATCACACTCACAGTAAATAATTTCTAATACCAGATCTAAACCTGACTTTCTCCAGTTTGAAGCCATTACTTCTCATTCTGCCTCCATCTTGCTTGTAAGCCTTCTTTAGGTACTGGAAGGTGCTATAAGGTCATCCCCCAGTCTTCTTTTCTTCAGACTGACAGTACCCATTCTCTCAACCTGTGTGTTAGCTCTAGCTGAGATCGAGTTCATTCACAGGAAAGGTGTTCCACCCCTCTGATCATCTTGAGAATGTCCATGTCCTTCCTGTCCTGAGGACTTCAGAGCTGGATGCAGCACCGCAGGTGGGGTCTCACCAGAGCAGAAGGACAGAATCCCCCCCTCACCTTCTGGCCACTCTGTCACCAACAGAGAAGTTAAAATGTGCCAGCCCCAATATCGACCCCTGAGGAATGCCACTCGTCACTGCTGTGCACTTGGACATTGCACTGTTTACCACAACTCTTTGAGTGCAACCATTCAGCCAATTCCTGAACCACTGAGTGGTTCACCCATCAAATCCATGTCTCTCAGTTTTAGAGATGAGGATATTGTGTGTGACAGGGTCAAATGATTTGCATAAATCCAGGTAGATGACACCGGTTGCTCTTCCCTTATCCACCAAAATTGTAACCTGATCATGGAAGGTCATCACATTTGTCAGGCACAATCTGGGGATTCTATGGCACTCTCTTCTGTGTTCAGTCCTTCCTAAAGAGCTGTATTTTTCTGTTCCAAAGCTCCAGTCATAGGAGTCATCCCACATCTTCCTGATGTCAGATCTGACAGTAAGTTGCATTTCCACCAGAAATGAAGAAATTTTTCTTTGATTTATACAGTGATCTCACTTTTTAATAAAAATTTTAGACTAATGAAGACTCAAAAAGAAGTTCCTAATTTTTTTTCCATTGAAAAATATCAAGGCCACTCCTGGCATATTTCAGTATTGGGAAAAAAAGAAAAAAGTTCAGTAAATTGAAAATGCATGGGGTTAAGTACCATTTTAAGGAGTTGAGGGGTTTCAGCTTGGTTACTCAGAACATCTTCCAACAAATGTTCATCAGCTCCTTGCACAAACATGCTACTACTCACTCCTGCCACTGGAAAAGGCACCAGTTCCAGCATTGATTCCTGTGGGAAAACACTGCTGGCTCATGTCCAGCTTAAAAAATGTAGCATTTTGACTTTTATTCTTTATTTCTTATCCTTTAACTAGCTTTCAGTCCCGTTCCCTCAAGGTTGATGACAGCATAGTTTCCCAGTGATTTTTGGTGCAGAAACAAATATTATATCCTTGAGGGCTCCTTATCCTTTGCATACTGACAAATTCTTAGTTCTCTAGAATATTATTGAGACAGAATTGCCCTTTGTGGAAGACATGCAACCTATCTCTAAATAAATCTGTCTCTGTAAGCTGATGATATTTTCCACGTTCTTCATAATATGCATTATTCTATAACCAGTAATATTTTTGAGGTAACTTATGTACTCAGTAAAATTTTGCTATGGTGCATTAACTCCAAAGGATAAGAAATGATTAAAAAATTAATATGAAAAGTAGATAAACATGCCTCTTGTATCTTGTCCCAGGGGAAGGGTTGTTTGAAGTATTCTCTGGTAATCCACAAAATCCTCTTTTCCTGTGGCCTATCGAAGTAAACAAATTACTTTGGCTTTCCTGGTAGAGAAGGTAAGCTCTGCCTTTTGATTACTGCATGGCAAAACCTACAACTTTCTTTCATATTTGAGTATTTGAATGGGAGATAGGTCCCTAGCATGGAAAAACATTTTAATTGGGCTCCGTTTAACCTCGCCAAGTCTAAGAATTTATACTTGAATGTTTTATGAGATCTTTTTCCTCTCTTTGTCCTAAATCCCACAATAGAGATTTTGGACTGCATTTTTTCTTTCCATTCCTTGCAGCTATCCCAGTAGGTGACCATTTCTGATGTATGTCCTGGCACACTTTTACAGTGCTCCTTAATCTTGGTGGTAAGCCTTACATTGCCATTTAAAAACTGTCATTCAGATTTTCACCTTTGTGTGGTCTGGATCATGTTAAACTAATGATGGGATCTTGCCCTAAAATTCTGTTGTGTTTTTACACTTGTTACTAGATAAGAGGGTTGATTACACAGCCATTATGGGTTGAAAGAAACCAGAATAAACCAGGAAAGAACCTCTCCTACTGCTTGTTGTTGCTAAATTGTCCTGATCACTGCCTCTAATTGTCACTCAGTGGGGAGGGACCCTGCTGCTGCAATGCCAAAAGTTAGTTAAAGTAAAGCTACCCATCAGGCTGGGCTTACTTTTCCTACTGCCATCCTGAATGCTCTGCTCCTGCTGCTTTTCCTGGATCAGCACCAAAGCCAGTGACATGGCCAGGTCTGAAGCTTTCTGGACCACGATCGAGGAAAGCTGAATCATTAAGGACCTTTCCAGACAGGTATTTTAAGTACTTTTTTCATGAAAATCACACTTCAGAGACCACTCCTGAACCATTCCACGGACACAGTGTTATGATTCTCTCTGGTATTCACTGCACAGACTTTCAGGGGCTAATCCCGCTGCAGGCACTTCTCTGCCTGGGCTTAAATTCACATGAGGTAGCAGACCGGGAATCTATAGTGTAAAAGGACCAAAAGTTAGGAGCAGGGAGCTGCAGACCTATTGCTGGATTTTCTGTGGTCGAGAAATTTGTGGGTGAGGTACAGGTGCATTACAGAAGCATGCAGGTGAACTACAGGCAAGAAAGACGGAAGACCCATAAAAAGAACTCACCTCAAACACTTTATGAGACCTGTCAGTGACCATGGAAAGCCAAAATCCTTGTGCCTGACCAGTATGTCAGTGCCCCATTATGGATACTCTTCACTGACCAATCTGGACAGCTTTCAACAGCGCTTGGCACAGTGTCTTCACACCCCATTTCATCCCCCTTAGCCGGTGCTCAAGGTTGCAGGCTGTGTGTGTGTGGAATCATTGTGGAATAGGTTTCAGTCATGCTCACCACACCCTACAGAGAAAGTAATAACCGCATTTCATCCTATAATTTCCATATTGGTATAGCTTCTGTTAGGATGCGAATATAACTTCCCAGTTTCCTTTAATTTTACCCCACCCACCTTTCCACAGGCCTGAAAGGATACAGCTGCTCTGACCTGCCAAGGGGAATAGCCTGTGATAATTTATAGGAAAAGAGGTTATAGGCTAAAATCCTAAACTGGGCCTAACAAATGACACAGATAGAATGATATTTTATATCATCAATTCATATTACGTAGTTACACCTGTCTATAAAAAGAAGGGTAGGTAGGGAAAGATTATAGATGATGAAATTTAAAACTTTTTTTCCCTTAGAGATGGTTAAATAAGCACTCTTTTGATTATAATGTGTTAAATACTAATGTTTTACACTACATTACTGTATTTCTTAGAGAAAAATACAAACACATATTTCAGGTGAGCCCAGAGTGTGTGTACTTTCTTGCCAAGCCAGAACTCTGAACATTTTTGTGGTTTCTGAGGGACTGGTAAGCGAGAAGTATTGCCTTTTCTATACAAGGAGGTGGAGTTGGTTTAAATGTGATCAAGGCCCACAGGAAAGCTCACTTTTCTGGATACCAAAATTAAGTTTTTCTCCTATTGAAGGGAGCTTTATCTTTAAACTGCAGTTTTCTTCCTTCATACAATATGAAGAGCAAGAGATGGAGCTACTCAGGTGTAGTGAATGACTGGTAGGACCTTGGTAGGACTGCTGCAGGTATTGTTCCTCAAATACATAAATTCAAGCATCAAAAAATGAAAGAACTGTTTGTTTTGCTGAATGTGACTCACTGTGTATGTTATTTTCTACACAAAGTCAAATGTTCTCAGAGTCTGTACTCATTAACTGGAAAGAGACAGAAATGATTTATACTCCTATTTGCCTCAGACCTACAAACATGACCATGTGGAATTTTATGCACCACACATCATAGTCATCCCTGACTATGAAAACAGTTTTCCTTCTCAGCATCACGTATTAATTTATTAAAATTTAAAAAACCGAAAAACAAAAAAACCCACAAACCATAAAATGTGTTCTTAACTTAGATAATTCTAATAGAAGAACAAACCTATAAAGTTTTCTCCTACCTTCTTGTTTTATTTCACCTAGTACTGTAAGGTGAGGACATAGACCTTCATTGTCCAGGTGAAGAATTTTTCTCAGCATACTGTAATTTCTAGGTAAGAAATGATGGTGTGCTTTATAGAGTATGCCTATTGAGGATAAGAGGCTTAAGACTTTCTGTCCCAGAAAGTGCTGTCATATACTTAAGCGTAGCATGTTAGATTGCTACATATAGAACAGCAATATTCACTCCCATAAAACTCCCCTGCTTGTACGATTTCAAGCAAGGAATACTTAGAAAAAATGCTGCCCAAATCCTTCATAAAACTAAGACCAAAGTGACTGCCTAGTTACATACATAATACTGGAAGTTAGATCTGAACTAACAGCATCATCACATACAATATGTTAGAGACAAATATATGCAGAACATAAAATTCTATTAATGCAGCAGACATATGTCACTGGAGTCCTCCAAATATACCTGATCTGCACAGATCTTCCTGGTTAGGATCAGCTTTCCTGGTACAATACTTCAATACAAGGAACAGCCAGAAACATTAGGGGTATGCCTGTTCCCAAAGTGTATGTAGTTCTTGTATTTCTGTGGAGCTATTAGGTTTTTGCTACAAGAAGCAACTTTGATACTGTGCTAACAATCTTTAAATCTTTAGCCTCTGTTCTTTCTAAGAGGATTTTACCTGAAAATTTCTAGACAATGTCATTTTTTCTGTGATTATATGTATGTATTTTATATATATACACATACATACAAATATATAATATATTATAGTTTCCTAAAAATACAGGAATAAAGCTTAAAAATAGCTGTGTAATTTCTCAAATAGTAAAATTGATTCTGAAGATTGCACAGAACAAAATACTACAACTCCACAGGACCTCAGCCACAATTTTCTGAAAGGAATGGCTTTTTCTCATTTCCTTCTTCCTAGGCAGTGAAGTGAGCAGCTCCTTCACACTCCAGCTGTGATGAGTTGTTCACCACAGTCTCACAGAAACTTGGTCTGTGCTCTGGCACTCTTGCTGCAGTCTGTGACTAACTCCTTGGACACACTGTACAAGATGTGTAGTTCTTTGACCGTACCTTACAACAAATAAACAAAATTACTCCTGGAAAATGAGTGGCAAAGGCTTCCAGTCAGCTTCCTTCTGGCTAGAATATTAATCAGTAAATGTGTTGTTAGAATGAGATATTCCAGAGATATTTGAGTGTAATTTGTTTCCAGACTGTTTCTCTTATGTGCATGTGTGCCTAAACATAGTGAAAAAAAATCTCTATAGGAAGATTTAATTTTTACACAGTACTTGAATTTTTCATCTTATTACAAGTCAAGAAGCTTATTTTCCCACATTTTTATTACTCCTTTTTTGTCTGAATCTGGATATGAAGCCACTTGATCTAGTGAGTAGCTTATTTGATTACCAAATTTATCACAAAGAATTGTTGTCAATAAAAAAGCTACTCATAATGAAAAGGAGAATACACTTGCCTTCCCATATTTACATGCCATCTTAGAGAAACAGATGATGAGATAACAAAACTTAGTTGTTTCCTTCATGAAAGAAATGAGAGAAAGAAAAGTTCTCTAATGAAAAAGCCCCCATCAAATGTCAGAAACCTTTCATTTTGGTATGTTTAACTCCAAAGAATACAGACACGAGATTTTTTTAGAAGGAAGCATCTTTTCCAGCATTTATTTTGTGAATGAAATTCTTAATGATTTAGACAATGCGTATGCCATTGAAAATAAGTTGTGGAATTAGGTTAAATTCTGCACAGCAAAGCTGGACAGTGAGGGAACTGTGGGAGATCTGCAAGTACTCTTTATTACGTCAAAATGTCATCTTAAGTTTTTTGTAGAACCTTCTGAAAGGTATTCTACTTGTCAACTTGGTCTTCTAATTTTGGTATTGCATTTATTTTCTTCCTAGCAGAAATGTAAAGAAGCTTGTAATTTTTGTCCTCTTTGGTCTTACGGAATGACGACCACTGGCAAGGAGCTTTTATAGATAAAACTTAGGGATTTTATGATTATCCAATTCAAGTCAGTGAGACTTCCACACCAAGCAGCAACCTTGCCCTTTTCTGAGCCCAAAATGCCATTTCACTGCCAAGGTTTCCAATAGGAGAATATTGTTGGCAGTGGTTGATGGGATGGGGAGAGGAAAATTTCCCTTGCCAGACATAGGCACACTTGGGAGTGTTACACCAGGGGTTCATGGCAGTACAGTTACACATTATGTGGTACCTGCCTGCTGAGGCAGAGCAGTCAACCTGAACAAAATATACAGAATGGGGTTTCCTACCATTTTCTGTAATGGTAGGAACTGTTCTTGTGGCCTATATGTAGCTAATTAAACAGGGATAAGAAAACATACTTTCTAGTTTAAGTTGTAACAGGTTATTGAACTTAATAAAAGGATAGTTAGAAATGCTCTCAATAAAACACCTGTGACCAGAGTGGCATTGTTGAATAGTTGAGGAACAGTGCATGGAAGAGGTGCTGCTTATGAGTTGTGGGTGTAACTGGATACATAAGAGAAGGAATTATATTTTTTCTGTCTCTATCTAAACCAAAATGGGAGCAGGTTGTGACACTCAAATATCAATAGGAGAGTTATTTGCACTGGAGGCTGTGAAAAGATGAAACAGAAAAGAAGAGCAAGAAGTTTGGTATGACACTTTCTGTAGGAACAAAGATATATACATTCAGAATCATTCAAAAAATGTAAAACAGATCTTAAAAGAAAACACTTGGAATGTGGTGAAGAGTTGTTCCTACAAGCTGTCATGTTCTACCACAAAACAAAAAATAAGCGCCAAACCCAAGACTTAATATAAAAGTTCTGGGACAATATTAGGAATCTAGGAAGATGATAAACAATGTTTAGTTTTAAAATGGCCTACTGATAGAATAAACACTTGAGGAACAATAAAATAAAATCTGACTAAATGGGAATGAGGGAGTACATTAACCAAGGAATAACACTTCTTGTACCAATCCCTGACATATTCTAGCAAAGAAGAGTTTGGAGCCAAGGAAGGCAATGGTTAAAAATATAAACAAGGACCACAAAATATAGATTAAAAAAAGCTTCATCATTTTTAAATGGAAGAGTAGTAATGGTCTACTGGAAATATTGGTCCACATGGTGACTGACATGCTGAAAGAGAGCCAAAAACATAAAAGGATGGGAAATTTCAGTCTTCATGAACTGGTTGCTTTTATAGCAAGAAAATAAATTCTGTGTTTAGACAGTAGAAATTGTTACATCTTGGAAATACATCTAGTTAGAAACTTAGATAAGAAATTTTTGTAATCCTGATCAGTGAACAGAATCTGGATCAGGAGGTAATTAGAAAAAAAACCTCAGCAACAGTGGCCAGGAGGTACAATGGACTGACAGAAACAGGAAATATAGAAGCTTTCTGATACATTTGGTTCAGAAAAAAGGGTGCCACTATGGAAGAACACTGGGTGAGTTCTGTATCCAAACCACTCTTTATGAGTGAAGGTCTGAGGCATATCCTTCAAACCACTTTTTTAATAGTTTATGATGACTTACTCATAAAATACATAGGTATCAGGACCAAAGAACCATTTAGTCACTCAGGAGGTGTTCTAGTGTGGTTGCACTAAGCTGTTAAATGATAGCTCAACTATTTCATACCAGAGGAATGGAAAGGTGCAAATGGGAAATGAGTTTTTTTAAACAGCTGTAGGAAAGATTTAAAAACTGTAGTAAAGCACTTGCCTGGTCATCTTCTAGAGATTTTAATAAACAGAATTAGCGTATACAGAGCTAAATCAAATGTCATGGGAAGAATCAACATAACTACTGAAGTTCTTCAGAGGTGGAGTTCGATATGCTGATATTATTGATATGGTTGGCAAGTTGTATTTGTGTATGCAGAAGGGTTAAGATCACGTTATGGCTGACGGGAATTTTGTCTAAACAATCAGCACATTATAACATATAATTCTTCTCATCCTGTTGCAAACATCTGCATATAGAAAAGTACATCACCTCCCGGAGTCTATTGACAATGGAAAGACCATAAACATTTAAACAGACGTAAACACCCAAAAGTTATGAGAAATTAACCTCATCCTGGGAGTGATTTACTTTTTCTTATAAGCACAAATTTCATGTTTGGGGAATGACAAAGGTGCAATTTCCCTGTATTTCCATCTTAATTCGAATCCCAGTGTGAAAAGCTGCCAAGGGAAATAAGGTGAAATGAGATTTTTAGCAACAGAGGAAATATTAATAGATCCAATACTGTCAAAAATACACAAATGCTCATTCTTGGGGTTATCATGTCATGTTCAAGACCAGATGATGCGCTAGTATAGAATGCAAAGACAGAAATAAGTTATTGTGGGGTATATGAATGTATTTTTAAAATTTATTCAGATATAGAAGGCAAGAATAACAATTCTAAGCAGGTTGGAGATGGTGTTTGCTGTTTGAAAATTGGCAAGTGTCATACAATTTTGTAAATGCTACAGGGAATCTACCTTTGATACATAACACTGTTGCAAATCTGGTTCATAGCTTCTAATTAGAGTCTTCCATCTGGCAATATTTGAAAAAATCTTCAAAATATTCCATATCATTAGATGCAAATAGAATAGTATTTTTAAGCTAGTAATAGTTTAATTGGCAAGCTTACTGCCAATAAAAGTGTGCTAAATACAGTATGAGGTGCAGATGAAATCCAAATCAACTCTAAAAACTAATTAATAATAATTAATGAGCTGCGTACACATAGCTGTTGTATTAACAAGTAAACACAACTGACTGACAAATAAAACCCATAAAGCACAGCCCCTTGAAAACAGCATCCACAGTGTATACAGTGTGCTAAAGCTAACATTTTATCAATATATTTTATAATAGAAAAGTAGTTTAAAAAATGATAGAGTTGAAAAATTATGCTATCTTTCCATTAGCTATTTTTTTAATGATGTGGAAGGAAACACCCTTTCCCCTAAGCAAAGCTAAAAACAGAAAAGGTATTCTGGTTTTAATGTCTACATATTAAATTATTCGAGACACGTAAACCGTCTTTGAAAGTGAAAATTTAGCTAACCTGAAACCAGCAAACTAAGCAGATAAAAACCAGTAATACTGAGAAACGAAAAATGGGTAGTATCTTTCAAAGATTACTTTTCAAAGTAATGATTTTCTTACGGAAATGAAAGCAATACATGTCAGGGTGACCACTAGTTTGGAAAGGTTTAAGCCAGTATTATACCTTAATGTGGAAATGAAAAACAAGCATATTTATGATGAAGGGAAAAGACCTGGAGCAGGCCCTAAGCCATCTGCTTGTGATCTGCCATCTGCCATCTAGATTATTACAAGCAAAGAGTCTGTAGTAAATTCTTAAAGGACTACAAACCCTTCTCAAATTCTGGATTGAACTTTATGGATATTAATATGTTGGTGTCTGCAGTGTTCTGCTCCTTGGGCATGGGGAATTCTGTGATTCTATCTTTACGCATCACCACTGAGTCATGAGCATGAATGTTCATGTCAAAGCAATGGATTACGATTCTGGTCATCACTATACCTGGATTCCATCTCTGAGAGCTTCACTGTGTTTCAAGGGACAGCTCAGCAACCTGAGAGAAATAGTCTGTTGCTCTATACAGGAATGGAGCTGTGAATCATGAGTTACAAGACCCTACATCATATGGCACAGCAAAAACTCTAACGCAGGATCTCTCCAGGAACGGACTCTACTTGAACTGCAGCTTTTCACATGCTCTCATAACATCCTGGTTCCTTGGATCTGATGGACTTGTATCATTGATGGAAACCCTTTTTTCTCATGGAATTCTTACAATTGGAAGGAGATCAGCAAAGAAGCCTTATTTGTCACTGTTGGTTTACTCTGACATAAAATACATTAGCTAGAGATGTTTTAAATACTGGACCCT
The DNA here is from genome assembly GCA_036785705.1 of Acanthornis magna. Classification (NCBI taxonomy): domain Eukaryota; kingdom Metazoa; phylum Chordata; class Aves; order Passeriformes; family Acanthizidae; genus Acanthornis; species Acanthornis magna. Next base: position 14,315,937 of record JAWUZG010000036.1, read on the forward strand.
TTTATAAGCAGATACACAAGCACAGACTAAATACACAATAGGAATGTGATAGTTTGTGAAACCCAAGGAAAAAGGGACATTCAAGGCATACAAATGCCATATTTGTAAATGTAAAGGAACTTTTAAGAATACTTCTGCATAGACACATGCAGAAGAGCCTGGGTGCACATACTCACAGGTATAAGACCTCCCTAAAAAATGAGCTCATAGGTTTTCTCATAATGCATCTTTAGCTGCTTGTCTAGCGTACATGTGTCACCTGACAGATCCTTGGAAATCTTGGGAATCTTTATCCCCTTTTCTCTCCACTTCAAAGCTAAACTGAGCAGCCTCTTCCTAGCGCTGAGGACCTATCACAGAGAAGTAAAGCGATCTTCTCCTCCTCCTGACGGTTTTGTTACTCATCTTAACTCTTGTCCATTGCAACTGGCCCAAACTACAGGCTGAAATGACATGGCTATTTACTTTTCCACTTATTAAATATCAATGTAGCTTTCTTAACTAGTGCAGGCAGAACTGAATATTTGCACTAAAGCAGCTAAGGGAAAATTGTGAATTCTCTCTGACACACAGACATCTAAAAGAAAGGGACAATAATTTTGTAGCAGACCATGCCACAGAGAGTCATGATCCTGAGCAGAGTCCATGCAGGGAAGGGGGAGGTGCTGTGAATGTGTCAGGACTCAAGGATCCGGCTCTGCACTGCTTGATGTACACACTCTCTCCCTGAGGAAGTGAAGATATTTTCCGTTTCTTTAAATAGTTTTATTCCATGAAGCTGTAGAGCCCAGAGCAAGTGCACTGTCAGTAGTGCTGCACTCTGCTACTTGTCCTCATATTTGCATTGCCCTACAGTAGAATTCCAGTGCGTGACATGCGTCTGTGGCCCCAGGATGGAGACCACGCTGACTTTGCAGTGCTGGGAATGGCAAGCACACAGCAGCACGAAGATTGCAGGTGCTTTGGCACCAGGTTCCCGGCAAAACACCATCAGCTCATGAGGGACGTGGCATGGCCAAACTGTGGGACTGTGCACAGAATTAGTCAGAGTACCTTAGAAATACGCACCCACCGGTTTTTGCAGAAAAAATGCTTCTTAATACTAATAGAAACACAGGACAGCTTAGGAGACTCAGTATATAAGGATCATTCCACAAAACAAAGGGACTGTATTTAGAACAAGAAATATTTGAGATTAAATGACAGAAAATATGAACTGCAAGGGAAATCCCACCACAATCTTTCTAACTACAAAGCTAGTCAAATTCAGAAATGGCTTGCCTAGGATAGCTAAAACTTGTTCAGACAAAAGAAATGTCTTAGGTAAAGTTGATCTATAGCAGGGTTTCAAGCAAGCTGTGCAATCCATTTCCTACTTCAGCAAAACTCCTTGATGCTCTAGGAGCGTCCTCAGTGGGAGGACTATCCCACCAAGGCTGAAACATGGGATAGTCTTTATAAGGCTCCCTCATAAAGATCCCACACTCATATTTAAATTCAGAATGGTTTTCACATCCTTCCTCACTATCCAGAAAATTGCAGCTTTTACAAGGTTGCCTGAGGAGTGGGACAGAAGGCTGTCTCATGGTCTTGTGAAATAGCCAATGAGTATTTTTAGTCTGGTTTCACAGAAAATCCGGCTCTTGCATGTGATTGCAGCCAAAGATAAATTGCTCTGGTAGTGTGAAACTTGGTTTGGTCACTAACCCTAGTCTCTAAACCTGTTGTAAATCATAGTTTTGTCTATTCATACCCTTAATTCTTAACCTGTGAAAACAATTTGTGGATAGAGGAAAAAACCTAGTGTTTTGTATTCACAGGGATCATGGCTTCTTTAAATATTCATCAGCTGGAAAGAGAGAGCACACACAAGAGTGAAAGAAGAAAAATGGGGAAAAAAATAACAAAACAAAACACCTTCTTGGGCAGCCCACTCCAATGCTTAACAACTCTTTCAGCAAAGAAATTCTTTCTGATGTTCAACCTGAACTTCGCCTGGTGCAGCGTGAAGCTATTTTGTCTCATCCTGACGCTACTTGCATGGGAGAAGAGACTGAATCCCACCTGGCTACAGCCTCCTTTCAGGCAGTTGTGAAGAGTGATAAGGTCATTCCTGAGCCTCCTTTTCTTACGGATAAACAACCCCAAATCCCTCAGCTGGTCCTCCTAGGACTTGATCTCTAGACCCTTCACCTGCTTTGTTGCTCTTCTAAAGCAATATTTATCTCTTTCCTTATTGATAATTTCAAATTGCAATTATGTCTGGGTCATAAACAATGGTACCTGGACTGACTTTTAAAAAGTCTGCATGCTTTTCTGGTTCCTCCTTGCTGCCTAAGGAGAAAATATCTTTATACCACATCAATAGGAAAGAGCTATTTCGTAAAGAACAATGTCTGCTTTGTGCCACATAAAACATTCCAAGATCTATTCAAATTAAAGATCACTGATATATATTCATGTCACAAAAAAAAAAAGTCACTAGTTTCCTCTTCAGACAACTTACCAGCTAGAAATCTTCTTGTTTTTTCTATGTAATTTCCAGTATTACTTCAGCTTCTGTGCAAAGCAGGGGGTTTTGCCACTGGCACAGAGCCAGGGAAGCCTGAGACAGCACAATTTAGGGTTTATTATGCTTTAGAATGAAGATACAAGAGTCATATATCAGAATGTATGATGCAATACAAAAAGGCCTGTAAGTAGAGAGAATTACACTATAATTAAGCATCTTTCTCAGGTGTTATGCTTGCATTCAGTAAATATCAGTGATTGAAATTCTTTTGTAATGTTTATCCACTAATAAAAATGATATTAAACCAGTAATGAGGTTTGTGCATACTGAATTTTGATTATATTAGTATTCCTACATTCCAGCTGCGCAGGGCCACATCACATAAATGGATTCTTGTATAACCACAGAATGGCTTGGGTCGGAAGGGACCCTAAAGATCATCTATTTCCCAACATGGGCAGGGACTCTTTTCACTGGAGCAGGTTACTTGGATCCCCATACAGCACGGTCTTTAACACCTTTAGGGATGAGCAGTTCATAAATTCCCAGGACAACTTGCCCCACTGTCTCTCACCACCCTTATAGTAAAGGATTTCTTTCTATTACCTGATCTAAACCTCCATCAGATTAAGGCCATTTCCCCTTGTCCTACACTACACACCCTTATACACAGTCCATCTCCACCCACCTGCAGGCCCTTTTTAGGTAGTGGAAAGTGCTATAAAAACTCCCCAGGGACTTCTCCAGGCCTAACAACACTGACTACCTCAGTCTGTCCTCACAGCTCTGTGATCAGCTTAGTGGCCTTTCTCTAGACTCCTTCCAAGAGGTAAACATCTTTCATGTGTTGGGGGCCCCAGAGCTGGACCCAGCACTTCAGACAGGAGTAGAGGGGAACCATCACCTCCCTCAAACTGCTGGATACTCTTCTGTTGCTGCCCAGGACACAGCTGGTTTTCTTGGCCGCAAGTGCCCATTGCTGAGCCATGCTGAGCTTTGTGTCCACAAGCACCTTCAGGCCCTTCTGCCCAGGTCTAGTCTTGATCTGCTCTCTACCCAGCCTGTACTTGTGCTTGGAGTTGCTCCAACCCAGGTGCAGGACCTTACACTTGGTCTTGATACAAAAAAATGAACTTACTGCTGTGGCAGTCAGCTTCATGATAGTGCAAGGCACCTGGATATATGCAAAGAGATGTCAATCCCCCATTCAGAAACAATCATGTCATGTAAATCCAGTGACTGCTAAATGTCTAACCAATTCCATCATCAGGGATTAGACTGTTTCCTTTCTAATTCATTTCCAACTACTTGCTGTCTTCTCCTATAATAGTCAGATTTTAATTCTTTCATACTGCATTTTTACCTTTTTTGTCTTTATAAACAAATGCAAGCTTCATTAATTCAGATTTTTTAATTTCTTAGGTCAATCTGTATGTTACCAATATTTTACTTTAATGTAATATCTAAACATAGACACAGGTTTAGCTTCATCTCTGATCACAGGCCACACTTTTTTGTTAAAAAACCACTTTTTGTTACAGACCTAGCAGGGTTTCTCCTGCCTGGATGAACTCCAGGCTGTGTTAGATATGACATAAATAAAGCAGATAGGTACAAGCAGGCTCTAGTCATCATCCCTATCTTAACACTTACAGACATTTGTCAGAAACGGATCCTTCCTGGTGCAGAGCCTTGAGGATAATTGTGGTCCCACCGCCCACTGACCATTAGGGCACATATGTTCAGCCTGCCAGAAACCCAGCCTGGCACAACCCAAGCTTTGATGTTTCTGGCATGTCCTAAGGGTAGAATGAAGATGCTGTTGTTCTTAACACATAAAACAGAGGGACAGACTGTTCATGAGAAATAAATAGAACATGTCTGTTGTATCCGGCTAGGTGTGGGTCCCTGGTGTGACCAGATTCTTGAAACAGAAGTCCTTCTCTTGAGCTGTTAAAGTGGTGACCAGCTAGGTCTATAAGTCTAACAATCTCCCCACCCCCTTCATAGCCTTACAGTTTTCTCTGTTTTCAGAACCGTGGCAAACAGCTCCCATGCTTTCCAGAGGACTCTTCCTAGGTTATGAGCACTCACAAATAGCAGAGACCTGAAAAGCTTTCTTTCCCTGGGAAGTGTATATCTCTGACTTTTCAAGATCATTTCAACTAGATGGAAAGAGCTCAAAATGTATTGTCCTCTTACTATTGACTCTACGGCAATTGTCAGAAACAGAGATAAAACCAAAAAGGTAAAAATAGGCCCTATAATGACGATGGAGTTTGCTTCTTCAAGATAACATTGGGGCATATTTTGCTTATTCGCTTCATAGCTTGCTTATTCATTTACTGAGCATAGTTTGCTTACTCATGAAGTATCGGGGAGACCTGCTTTGTGAATATCATTACCAAGTACTATAGTGAAAATAGATACATTATTTCCTTTTAAATTAAAAAATATCAGAAACTCTTCGACTACTTAGAAAAAATGTGACTACGTTAATTTGAATACCAGAGTGGCATTTTTCCAGTAGTGATAGAAGATAGTGGTGTGGTGATCACTGACAAACCACTCAGTATGGCACTCAGTAAATTTATGCATAAAAATCTGCGATCAGTTTGTTAAAGGACAGAGCGGGGAAAAACACTGAAGATAGGGGAAAAGAGAAAATTCATCTTAATTTACTACAGGCTACAAGCAAGTCTTTGGAATGCAGTGTGTGTGGGAGAGATAATGAATATGTCAATAAAATCAAAACACTCATAATTTGTAGAGGAAGCCAATGAGACAAGGAGTAGAGAGACACTGCAGAAAGAGGAAGCAGCCAGGTATGCCAGACAAAGGGTGACTGCCTGAAGAAGATGCAGAGAGACCCTTGAGTCTGAATATTTTCAAGGTCGAAAAGATTTGGGACAGGAAGCCAGTGAACAGAGCTGATTAGGGGAGTTAACATTCAAACATTCAGACAATAAAGATGAAATCCAAAACAGTGATTTATGTGGACTGATGAGGGCAATGACTGCATTTTGGAGAATACTTTACTAATCAAGACAGCATGCATGAGTGCCTGAATGAAATGTTTGGCCATAATGATGGAGATTATAAGGATTGTTCTTTGAAGATGTTGAAGACAAAGAGGTGGCAGGTTTTTGGAAATGTATTTGTCATTAGCAACACTAGTGAGAATGGTGTCAGTGTGAAAACACAGAAAGTCAGACTGGAAGGCATCCAAAGCAGATGAAAGGGAGTAGATTGTTGTACTTTGCAGTATAATAAAGAAGTTTAGAAGGAATGGAAGGGAGAAAAATGGGCAAAAGATATACATGGGCAAGAAAAATCAGGACTGATTTTTTGAGAAACATGGAACCTTGAGATGAGAGTTGAAATATATGGAAAAATTTGAATAGGAAGTCGAAGTAAGAGAAACAAAGAGAATGTACCACCCATCACAGAGGTCAATGCTGAGCGACAAGGTAAGATGGAGAGTATAAAAAAGAGAAACTATTTAGTAGACCTCAGAAAAACTCATCAGCCAGAGTGTAAGTTTGCCATAGAAACAGCCCTCCCCCAGTATCTGTATTCAGAAAAGCATAACATATTCTCTTTGGCTGTAACAAAATCTGTGAATTAATGTATGTCTGAAACCAATCTCTGGCCCTGGCCATGTGCTGCAGAAAGCCCATATCCACATTATTAAATCCTCTTTTCTGCCAGAGAAGAATGGTTCTGTACAAATTGTCTGTAGTTCCTCCTAATTCTTAAACTGACTTGGGGATTGTTTGGGAAAATGCTATTAGGCACAGGTTAAGCATGTGTCAGGGACACTCTAGTAGTTTGATAGTTTGAATAATAGAGCTTCAAAACTTTTAAAGTTTTATGAAGTTTATTATATAAAGATACAGATCCATTCTGGTCAATCCCGAGTTTCTTGCTGAAGATGGCTATACATGTCTGTTAGGGTAAAGGTGTATGGTAACAGAGTGAAAAGGATAGGGTCAAGATGCCAAGAACATGTGGCACGGTTCAACATTGCTGCTGACATGCTGAATATCTTAATCTTTACCATTTCAGGTTAACAAGATATCAGGTTAAACATATCGTTCCTTTGATGTATTTTCATCAGATGTAGTCTGAGTGTGTCACTGAATTATTAAACTCACAGTTTTCTGTGAATTTATTTAAATTAAAAAATTTAATAATTCTTCTAGCAGATAAAGAATGCTTCACACTCACACACTCTGGGGAACAAAGGGAGCATGTCACCAAGAGTGGGCTCTAGCAGCTGTGGGTAACCAGCTGTCTCACTCCAGTTACCAAGAAGACTAACACAGATCAATAGCTATTGTCCCATGACTTTCTTTTGAAAAAATCAGCATGAATAAAGGGATAAACTGGAAAGAAATTGGATTACCTGTTTTCCAAATGAAATCCATTACCCGTGTGTGGTAGACTAGAAAAATATTTAGTGGGAAGCTGAACTTGAAACACTTCTGAGCAGAGAAGGGAGATGCTGTGCTGCCTCAGCCAATCGAGTACATTGACCTCTGAGAGCACATGGACAGCACCAGCTTCTGCAGAGGATGGTGCAAGAGGCAGTGTAGAAAGGCAAAGCAGTTTCACAAGGATGTATGATACAGTCTTCATTCCACACAACCTGAATACTGTTTACTGACCAGAAGAACTATGTATTTTATCTCCAGATACGTTCTTCTCATTCCTTCTCTTCCCTACAACTTCTCCTCTTTTCTGCAGCTCAAGGTGTTCTTTTTGCATCTCCAAATGTCTTTGTGAGGAATCACCTCTGAGCTATAACTTGATAATCACAGTCTCAGTGTTGTCGTCATTGTCTCCACTGCAACTAGCTAGGTTGTATAACAAAAATAATTGGTCTGTATTCTGCTAATAAAAGTATCCAATTACTGTGTTCTATGTTGCAGAGACATTGCAGTTATGCGAGGGAATTCAGAGAAGATCTCTGCTTTTTTTAAAAAACAGTCATGAATCCCAAAGGGCATAATTTTAACAGACAAACTTCCAGTAAATAGAAAAATTAAAGAGAAAGTGTTATTTCATATAGATTGCATCCTTTAGGAAAACAGCGATCCAATAAAGCAGTATAAACAATGCAAACAAAGATTTCTAGAAATTTCATGCTTCCCATCATATAGATCAGGATGAAATGATATCTTGACCAGACTCTTTCACATATAGCTGATTTATTTCAGTGTCTGCCCTTGAGTTATTGATGCTCATTGTCAGGCAACAAGTTTTATTAATTAATACTCAGGACCAAATAACAGTAAAGGGATATAGCCCAACAAATTATACCTAAAATATAATGATTTTTACAACCATAGTAACAAAACAAAAAAACCCCCAAAAAATAGTTCTGATCAGTTTTCTAAGGAATTCCTGTCCCTAAAGGAACAAGACTTCTGAAGAACACTCACTTTAAGTATCACATTTTGACTAAGGTTCCTGCTATAAGGAAGTTGCATATAACTGTTTGTACATAGGGGCAGAACTGCTCTTTTGAGTATGTTCTCACACTGAGAGAAATTTGGTTTTCCTCTTAGAACAGGTGACAGATGTGGCTTGCAAGACGAAAAAGTTAAAGAGGATCTCTTCACCTGCATTTTCATATCTTTAGGGAATACTAACTCCAAAGAGTCCCTTCCTCTTTGTAGCCCCTCTATCCTGGCTTTTTCCACCTCCCTTCATCATTGGTTTCCTTCAGTGCATTTAGTTTCCACCCATTTGTAGAGTTACTGGTTCGGTTGATCAATGTCCGTGCTGCCTTCCTATGTGCACATTCTATAGTTAAAATATCTTTAGAGTAGTCCATATTTCTAGACATTTACCATGTGTTATCCAACAGCAAACACTAATGACGGAAAACTGTGATTAGTCTTCAAACATCCTGTAACAATAAGGTAGGCAATTATCATAAGAGACATTTTCCATTTCTGTAAATTGCATGCAAAGAGTAACACTTCAATAAAAATTCAAGTTTTATGACTTGTGTCTCTGTCCCAGTTGTGCAGGGATACTAAGAAGTTCTAATTGGAGCTCCTGCTTCTCCTCTTGCAGGATTGACATTGTGAAGATAGTGTGGCAAATCCTCCCTAGTACGCAAACTTCTGCTGCTACTTCTGGAGAGCAAATGACAACTTTAGAACTGAATTCCAAGCCTATTGAAACTGATAGAAAGGCTCTTGTTTCAAGAACTGTGGATTACTGTTGCATTTCATGAACTCCAACAAAAACACTGAGAATTCTATTAAGCCTGTGAAAGTGAGGTGGAGCCACATTATGTACTACCAAAGCTAACCCACGTAGACAGCAATCAAATCAGCTCAAAGTGGCACCAGCATCAGCAGGTGTATTTTCAAATACTTTTTGCCTCTGAAAGCATATAAATATGTCATTAAGAGCAAAATAAATCCTCATCAGTGATGGAGTTTAAAAGACAAACTCAAACACCTGCTAAGCTATTTGCATTCATTAACAACCAAGCTTCATTTCACTAGAGGTGGGGCACCTGCAAAACTCACTTTGCAGAATAGGATTGAATTCCTTAAGTTAGTTCCTTTCAGGTTTCCTAATTTTTCTAAATAGTTTTCACCTTACAATACTTTTTTTTTTTTTTTTTAACACTAAAAAGATCTAGGATGGTGCTGATAGTTAGAAGTTTAAGTTTGCACCTAAGAAAGTCCATTCCCAGCTTTCTTTACATATGGTTGATAATACAAAATCAGAGATCATTTTACAGTCAAAATGAGAAGCAACAGTTCCTCTCCAGCTATTTCTTTCCTTGGGCAATGAGAGGTGAGAAACTGTTCACAACTATTTAAACAAGAATACTAAGTTCTTGGAAAATACATTATTCTAAATCAGATCTTTACCCAGAAATACATGAAATTTTTTCAGTTGTTGCTTTTTTAGTGTGATTTGCTGTAGAAGGACTAGTAAACTTCTCTTCTGATTTAATCACAGAATATTCTGAGTTGGAAAGGACCTGCAAGGAGCATAAAGTCCAACTCTTAAGTGAATGGCCCATAGAGGAATCAAACCCACAACCTTGGCATTATCAGCACCATACTCTAACCAACTGAGTTAATCTCAGGATCATTTATCATTTGAATAAAAATATAAGAAAATACAACATCATCTAGAGAAATATACCATAATTAATATAATAGTTAATATTCAATGCATCAAGAAATTCTAAGCATGCTAGCTCTTTGCCAGATCTCATGAGAATTCATGCAAAATCCTGCCTGACATTATGAAATATACTTGAATGTCATGGTGATTCATACTCCAGAGATGTTGAGAAAGATGGAAGATTTCCAGTTTTTAAATAGATATTTGTATGGCCTAAACGTAATATTTTGTTAAAGCTTTCTCAGCTTTATCACAGGACAGATTTCTAGAACTATTCCTGTCATTAGTCTGACCAAGAAACATTAAAAAAAACAACTCAGGTTAAGGATAATTAGTATTATTTTGGAATTGCTGGCTGAGCATGACAGGATACCGGCTGAAAGACAACTTGAGCTGTGTTGTTCATATAGTAGGATAGAATACATAGTTGGAAAATATTAAAGTCTCTTGAACATTTATACAAAAAAAAAATAAAGCTCCATTCCTTCATTTTGCACTAAACCTGAAAAACAAGTCAGACATGCTAGTAAAATGTGCTTGTTACACCTGGGTACCATAGAGTCTGAGTCATCTTGAACTATCTTAACTGCCTGATGTTATCATGTGTCTTGTGAAGACCAAATTCTCTCCCTTTAAGCCTCAGGTCCCTTGGTTGTGCAGTTGAACATGAGTCACAGCTTTCAGTGAAGAAACTTTCTGCCCTTCATATACAAATAAAAGATCGAACATAAGAACTCTGTTCTTAAACACAAAAGTTAACGGAAAGATCACAGAATGTATGTTTTCTTAGAGTATTTTAATTTTCTAATTGCTTTTTGGTATTTACTCTTGCTTGCTGTGTCTTGTAGCACATATATCAATATGTTTGTCAAGTATGACCTTCATCATACAAAGACCAATGTCCAAAGTATTGTTTATGTAATTATTTAGGTGTGTAATGCATAGCTGCAGAGTTTCTTGCTGGTCACTGTTGGCATATTTGTCTCAGAGTTCCCATCTGTTTTGACTACCTTAGAATACTCAATTACATGAAAATTTAGTTAGGTAAATGCTCTAGTTTCGGCCCAGCCTGGCCACCTCTGGATACATCTAATCCATTTCTATACAGAGAGAATGTCAAGAGTCACCATTATTCCTGACACCAAATTGAAGTAGCTGAGTTGCTAACTTGCTAACTTCAGTACTCGCAAAGTCTCAGGGGCTGTCACCAGGAATGAAGATTGTACTTCAATGTTACTGATGTAACTTCAATGTTACTGATGATCATGTTACTGATCTCTATTTAAGTTTTTTAATAACTTTGTACCCTAATACCTGGTGGATATGGAAAACAATATCATTTGGTCAATCATCTCAAGTAAGAAAGAAAACTGATTTTGGTACCTCTGCACTCCCAGATCTGCCTATCACCACAACCACCATCTGCTCCGCCTTTGCAACAATCCTGCCCTCTCAGGCCCTCTTGTCTCTTCTGCAGTGCTGAGGTTGTCATTGGAGCTCCATTCCCATTTCTCCTCTCCATCAAGGTAGATGTAGAGCAGTACTAGCAGACTTGCTCTGAATGCCTTCCCGGTCTGGTGTAGCCAAGCAGCACAGATACGAGCTGTCCCACCTGCCACTCTGTTTGAGCTGCTTGTCAGCTTCTGCTCTGTCATTTCAGTATATTCAGGTGGATAATTTCATGTGGAGTCTGAAATGATCAGACATGCTCCTGAATCCAGGAGCTGCTGTGCTCTATTCCTAACACTTTGCTTGCTGACCTTGGAGACATGGAGATAAAATCTTTGACATGCACATTCCAGCACAAATTTCAGATACTTAGTCAGCAAGGCAAGTCCACTTTTAACCTTCAGAAACACAGCAAAAACCTGCTTTGAGCTCAGTCACACTATCTGAGACATGAAAGGGAAGGGATTGTCTGCATGGTTTGAAGAGTAGCTCCTGTTATAATTAAGGCACCAAGTTAAAATATTGCCTGGATGGGGACAGTAAGCCACGTATACCGTGAATAAAAAGGACGAAGGTAGTAGTCAGCTAGAAATGGGTGTATAATCAAATTTCCTTGGTGTCTCTCTTTTACCCCAAAAGAAGTCTTGGATTCTGAGGAACAAGGGAGAAACACCACCAGTCATTTTTTTCCACAGCACAGATGTCTTAGTGCTAATACATACAAGTCTCTCCAAAGAGAATCAGCCTATTTAGAAATGAAACTCAAACAGAAAATCGTAACCCAAAGAGATTTTCAAGTCAATATCTGATTGAGATATTCTTGCCTAAAGAGAGGATTTTCAGGAACAGACAGCAAAAAAGCTAAATTGTCTTCTGATTTATTAAGCAATTTTTTTTTACTATGTGTCACCGCAGACCTTCTGTTCAAAATATTCCATATTGATTCTTACAAGTCTCTTCAGCTCTTGTTTTCCAGAGTCTGTTATTTTCATACACCCCTCCTACACCCCTCCTCAGTTCTGTGCAATTTCTCCTCTTAATGGAAATCTGGAATGTCTCACAAAAAATAAGAGTATACATACAATGTTTTTTCCAATCTAAAATTCAGATTTCTCCAGCATTGATAAAACTAAGATTTAAAACAGAATAAAATGTTTTATTTTATGTTGCAGGAAGGGAGACACAGTCATTCAGTGCAGCTCTTTTAAAACTTTTATTTATCCCATTCATTTATCTCACTCTTTCTCCCTCCCCTTTCCTTTTAATATTGTTTTACAAATAGGAGAGTAAAACACTCTGCCAGCTTCATCAGGAGCCCTTACAACCTTATGCAGCCCAGAAGATGGACAGAGAGACCCACAACTGATCAGGTAATGTTTTGCTATGTGTTTGCACCAGTATAATTCAACTGGAAGAAACAAAAGTTACACCAACATCGAATTAGCGTGCGAGGATTTGGAAACTGGACCCTAATTTGTTCAAGAAAATCAAATTGTTGTTGTCGTTGTTATGGGCTCCAACCCCAAGACCTTACCTGGCACAAGTCACCACTTTTCCCAGTGAGGACTTGACCACTAGAGCTCATCCTAATTTTCCCCCTTTAGCACACCCAGTGGTACAGCTCCCAGTTTCCCAGGCTCTGGCCCCACACCCACATCTGAGTTTGTGTGCTCTGGAATAAAATCTATTGCTGGATTGTGCTCTGTAATCAGGAAAAATCAGGAAAACGGGTTTTTCCTCAAATAGTATGAAGCTATCTTTTCAGAGTTATCTTCTTAGATAATGACAATATTTTAAAATTAATGGCATGCAGGAAAATTGGTTTAGGCTAATCTTCCAGTGTGAAAACTTTTAGACATAGCTGAAAATTAAAATTTTCAAAATATATGTACCTAATTCTTTTTTTTTTTTTTTTTTTTTGGTTGAAAAAATACTAAATGTCCTTAAGGCTGAAAAAAATGAAAAGGAGGGAAGGGGAAAGTAGAAAATACTTTTATGTCCTCATGCAAACTTTCTTTTAGTTTGTCATATTTTCAAGAGTCTCCTTTCTTATGTTGGCAGTATGGGTGAGAGAGTGAAGAGAGAAAGACAGCAAAAGAGGATAGAACCAATTTTGCCAAATGCACAAAATGCCCCAATTCTAGCCTTTCAGTTTTTATACTTTGTAGTTCTTACATAAGATATATATATTGTTACTGACAAAGCAAGACTTATGTCTTTCATTGTAATGCATTGCTGTGAAATCTTCTGGAGAATTTCGTGGTGATCGAAGTATCCTTGTTAACAAATCACAGTGCAAGGTCAGGACCTAAACCTGTTTGAGTCTTGGCTGATTTTATTTGTAGACAGAAATATATATGAGAACTAGAATTTCCCTATTATTTACATCTCAGGAAATCCTTTAGTCCTTTAATGCATTAAACAGACTGTAAATGCTCCCTTTAGTAACAGCTTGAAAATGTCATGCTGGGAGAAATTACAATTTGGGGATTTTTAAACAAAACATTATAAAACTTACAACATAATAAAATTTTAGATACAGGCAGTAGCTTCCAATGATTGTACATAATAAATTGCAGTAGCTGATTGGTATTTCAAGCACATAGGAGGTGTACTGAGGCCTAATAATCAAGTTCAATAATTATTTTGCTCTCCGTATTAATGTGGAGCTTTGAGTACATCCACACAGACCTTTGGTTTACTGTATATTTTTGTTTTCCAAGTGATATTCCAAAGACATTCCGTAATTATAAAATCTACTTTAAACTGTCAATTTAATTTTGCATGGGTGTCTGTAACTTGTGTCAGAAAATAGTATGAATAATTTCTGAGGATAGGACAAATAATAGGAAGAAAGGGAGGTTTCACAAAAAATAACTTTTTGAGAAGTGAGGTTCTTCTGAATATTTTTTAGGATCACTGAAGTAAATGAGAAAAATTAATCTAATTTCAGATATGGTTATAATTCAAAGCCTTTTCCCACACTTTTGATGAACAGTGGGAATCAGATTGGCCAATAAAACCCTTAAACAAATCAAAGTGGTTAATTACATAAGTCAAAGTGGCTACTGATAATACTAAAACCAATTTTAAACTGAAAACCTTCATGGAAATAATCTGTTGTAAGCACCGGATTTTTAATTACCTTGTGTTTCATGCAATTCCTATGGCAAAAACTGGAGCATTATAGTTTTTCAATGTAGATTTTGGGTGAAGTATTTTTATTTAAAGGAGAAAAAGAATAGAAGAATCCCCTTCTTTCTGGTGGGGTTCTGAGTTTCTGTGTCTTGAAGTGCTTTTCCACGCATTAGCTTTTGTTATATTATTGTCCATCTATATTTTAGACTGTAAATCACCCAACTGAAGAACAAGAATGGTTGTACTGTCTTTTCTGCACATAGCATAGGAGAGTATCTGGCATTTTTATGACTTACTGAAACAATCTTGGCCTTAATAGCTGTTCAGGTTGATGTCCTAGAAAGTGATCACTTACTGCTTGACAAAACAGGCAACTGCCATAGATTGTGTTAGTCAAGCTCAAGATTGCTGCATTACTCTGTGGGAAAAGAAGGTTGTTTCTTCTTTTGATATAACTTGCCATGGTGCAAACATTCCCAGTTTCCTTACTGACACACTGAGAGAAGTAGGAATTGCCCTGAGAAATGGCCCTGGAGGGTGCCAGGCACTGAAATATCAATACACAGACTGAACTTTTTCAAAATCCTGTTCCTGTAATAGTCTATCACAGCTAACTGGAGTAATGTGGGTTTACCAGAAACACAGATAAAAGATAACAATATGAAGGATGAGAGTCAGACTGGAAGAAGGTCGGTGGTATTTGATGCACAGAAAAATAAATATCAATGTTGTTAAGATGTCAAAACTATGGAGCATTTGAAATTTGTAAAAATCTTAGTCAAGGTGAAAGAAACACAGGCAGGATACATCAGATAGCCAAAGGAAATTTGATCTTCTCATCCTGTAGAAAGATACTTTGCAGAAGCAATATGCTGCACAAGACATGCTTGCCTATTTCTGAGAAACACAGACTAGCAAATTGCTGGTGACACAGACAGATTCGCCAATGCCCTGAATTTTCACACCTAGAGTGCATGAAATAAAGTTCAGAAGAGACTTTAGGGATCAAAACCATCAGATCTAGTGTCACAATGCAGGGGATAATTGTAAATTTTTACAGAAATCTACATGGAGGGATAATTGTCAAATCCTAAATATCTTGATGGGTTTCTGAAAACCTTGAGACACTACCACAGCTGTACTGTCCTGGCCCAGTGCCCCGAATTGATCAGAGGGATCCTTCCTGACACTTTTGCCCAAAGACTGTGAAAGTACTGTATGTTTCCCAGTGCTTCTTGTAAGTAGGATACGAAATCATAACATTCATTAGTTTCTGGAGAATACCTGAAAAGGAACAGAGGAATTTGGACTGCTTGCATTCCAGGCTCTCCTTCAGCTCCTAACCGATTTTGATGTAGGTATGGCTTGAGTCAGCAGAAAAGCATATGTAATGGACCTTCAGAGCTTCAAAGTTCAATATGTTGGAATAGTTACAGCATGTCTGGGTTTACAGGATGGGAAAAGAAAAATAAGTCGCTAGGAAGAACACAGCTGTAGAGAAATATGAATGTTGCTCACCAGAGTGAGAAAGTGTCACTCATCTTCCTGCAAGTTAAACCATGAGCACTCTCAGACCTCCCTTAATGTGTTCAGCTACTTTATTTATTTGAACTATTGCTGGGATATATACCTGGTTTTAAACTAGGTATACAATCTTAATTTTTACTGGTATCTTTTAGTTTCACTCCTACTAACTTATGTGCCTGTACAGGTATGGGTGCCTTCTGTCCTTTCATAGCCTTAGACTCTATATTGATATATCAAAATACTTGTTTTTTGTGGCCCTAATTATAAAACAGTATGCTCAGAGAGAGGCTCTTTACACAGCATTCTGAATAATCCCAAAAGTGGGGAATGAAGAATAATTCCAACCATTCAATTGACAAGCTTTTTAATTTTGAGTTTCAGTATTTGTGCAATAATAGGGCATTATAAAAAATGTAGATTATTCAAGAGGTGAAGGTCGGCATCTTCAAAAGAGCCATCAATAGAATCAGGTGCTGAACTCCTTTGAAGCTGCTTTCAAATTTCCAGCTTAATTTTGTTTATTCCTGTGGAGTCAGTCTTCAGAGTAAAAAGAGGAATATAAAATAAGGAGGACACACCCTTTCCAAAAGATATATTCATGGCCTTAGACTATTTGGAAGGAGTTCAGAGAGTTTTATCTCTTTCATCCTTAGGTGCTACTTTTTCTCCATGGGAGTATTAATGGGTCACAGCTTAATGACTGTTTCTTACTTCAACATTATAAAAAGAGGTTCAGAAATATCAAGGTGTTGTCAGCAAGACAATCCAAAGGCATGGAGGACAGTGATGCAAATTCAGTGTCTCTATGCCTCCATTTTTAATGTGTTCATGGTAGAACATAGCTCAGAATGTGGACTGGTGCTGGATAAAGAAATACAGCTAAGGGAAAGTGTTCGGGAGTTTTCTGCATTTAGATACCACAGGCGACAACTGAAAAGTACTATAAAATATAAACACCAGAAACTGTGTCCCTCATTGCTGAAAGAGATTTCTCTACTACAAAAATTCATCCTAGCTTTAAGGTTCCATGACAATTTAGTGCACTATCCCTTAGGTATTCTACATTTTAAAATCTCGACTGGTTTTGCTTGGGTTTTTTTAATCATTTCATAGTATCAAGGCTGCACACTCTATCAACATATTGAATGCTTTGTACTATGAAACTTGTCCAAAATGGAGGTTTTTCTGAAAACCAGAAAAACTTCCAGAACCCTCTGTGATGTACAAAGAACACTGTGTACAGTATGTAGCTGTGAATCCAGGCGGTGAACTTGCAGTGTTGGTTTATTTTGTTGCTCAAATTTTTGTTGCAAAACAAGAAAGAGTCTTAGAATCCAACCAAAAATTGTTTAAACCAGTAGCTTCTAGAGCAATTATTTAAATCTGAGTTAGAGTAACCAGAAAAATAGGGTGCTGTTTCTCTTTATGAAAGGAAAACTATTTCTTAAGCTAATTGAACAGTCGAAATGGAAATTTTTCCAGATTTTTAAGCAGCGTCAGAAGCTGATTTTATAGTAATGATGCAGTACCAAATACTTCCATTATTTGGATATTTGTCTATACATTAAGCTAGTTAGAACTGGGGGGGGGGATGAAATTAATTTGAAGTACTTGAGCAAAAGTCAACAAATTCTATTTTATTTCTTATTGGAAGCATTCAACCAGGTTTAATGGGCTTGAACAGTAGAACAGGTCAGTTGACTAAGGACAGGAGGTAAAAGATCTCATAATGTTTAGAGAATTTGTCTGCCTTTAGCAGTGGCCCAGAAAAACCTTCAGGGGCAGAAAAAACTGTTTAATTAGGAAGCACAATGAGCAATTGGCAATGTTTAAGTCTTCTGACCCTTAAAACAGACACAGATTAGAGACACCTTTATGTGTCACATTAAAGCAGTGCATTACATAGTTTATTAAAATAAGTACTCTCTGATGATGCTGAAAAAGTGAAAAGACAAGGATACTGGATGACCACTACACTAAAATCTCTCCATATCAAAACAGCGTCACTTGTTTCGAGTATCTGTATCTCATTCTGACTTATGCAGACCTTAACCTTCTATTTCCTTTTAGCGACTTATCTCTCCTCTCACTGCATGCAGAATTCTATCTTACTGTGGCATTTTGAACTCGCTGTCCCACTTGTGAAGAGATCTAGACTTAACAGCTTAACAACACATTCTGGATATACTTGCAACAGCCAGGAAACTTTTCCCTCCTCATGTACCCAGCTAGCTGAGAACTGGGGACTGAGTAGCTGCATTATTCATAAATTTGATAGGTTGTTCTGTGTTCTAATTCTGTTTCCATTAAAACACACCTCCCAAAGAAACGTCTGCTTAACCTTTTTTTCCCCTTGAATAAAATGCTAAAGACTTCTTTTCTATTTTCCTTTACACATCTAATTATATGTTTCTACTATGCAGGATGTCCTGAATAATGAAATTTAAATCAAATGTTTGCTAATTTGCAAAGTGGGCCTTCTTAGGATATCATACAATAGAATCATTGAATTGGATCATTCAGTCATTGGCTTCTGTCTTTCACAACCACATCTAAAAATGTTGGGAAGAAACTAAAAATACACATCACTGTATCTTTTATTGTCCAATATTTTGTCTCACAAGCTTAAGTACCTGCTTTTGTTGTAATTCAAGAAATTACAACAATGGACTGCATTTCTTCTGAGAGGAAGTCTGCATCCTCCTTTATCACAGCTGAGAGGGAAAGACAACAATGCTACAGAATCAGTAAGTGACCTGATCGTCTTTTCCTGGGTGTGCTGTGAGAACATGCAGTAGTTACACAGGCTGCCAGCACATCTTTCAGTGCTTTGCTTTTGTGCTACACTCTGCTATCAAAAAGAGTGGGCATGGAAAAACCTTCCCGCCCCGACAAACACTTAAATACCCCCCACCCAGCAGCTTATTTCCAGAGAAATACTGGATGTTAATTCCTTTAGTAGTGGAGTAAAGCAAGAGAAGCAGGTATATCTTCTCTTTTTTTCTTTTCTTTTTTTCCAGAAAAAGAATAGCGTTTTTGTTTACAATGGCAAGTGAAAAATTATTTCAACCATTGAAATGGTCAATGAAGGTACTAAGGAACCCCATGTTGTTTCAATGCTTTGTGTGGTTAGTCTTGAGTGAAAGCTACTGTGTAGAGAGACATGGAACTGCTGAAAATGGCAGCACCAGCGTGGCCATGGAGCAGAGACTTATTGTGCTCAGTGCAGTAATGGCAACACAGAAAATTACACAGACTGCTGAGAACTAGTATCTGCCAAAGTCTAGTAAGCTTAGGAAGGCTCTTATACACCAACTTGATTAAGTTTGATGTGATTAGTTAATTTTGCATTTTCTTCGTCAGTGTTGCAATTCAGTTCACTACCTTCTAATCCTCTAACTATAGCATGAAAATGATTGAAAGAGCAATTTAAATTTAGTATTTAGTTTGTGACTTAGTGTATTCAACACAATTAACAGTGAAGAAATGAATGAGTAAACTGAAAGACTGGAAAGTTAAATACTATTGATGTATTAAGCAACATGACAGAAAAATTGCTTTTGCTCCAAGTTCAGAAAAACACTCTCTTTTGAAGATAACATATGTCATGAGAAACATTCACCTGCTACACTAAGATATTAAAGAAACCTCGATGATCTTTTTGAAAAAATACTTGCTATCCCCATCCTTGAAATGTAGCCACTGTGGGTGTTTAATGAATGTTCAGTTTTTTTTCAACATTTTACAGAAGCAGTCTTAATTCAGAAAAAATTGCCAGATAGAAAGTGGGAAGTAAGGACACAAGAACAAAAATGTAAGGATTTAAACACGATAGGAAAGGTTCTGCTTTTTATGCCACCATCACTTTCAATATGCCAAAAGAGAATACTAAGAAGAAATAGATGACCAAAATATTTTCTCCCTAGACATACTGCTAGACAACCACAACCCTGGTTGTCAAGTAGTTGTGGCAAATAAAAAATTAAATGTAAGATCAATACTTCACTTCTCAAACCCTAGGCCTGGCGTGATGATGGCAGACTTCCTTTAGGGACGTATATATATTCAGTGTTCTTTATCCTGTGTTGAAGCTACAATGCCCTTGGGGATATTTCCTGTGAGATCAGGGAATGCCATAAACGGAAAGACTGAAAGAAATATGACTGGTTAACATGAAAGCTTTTAGTCTGCCATCATGAATACCTGTCTCCATCTTTGCTATCTACAGAGAACGCCTAAGAGCAAAATTCCTGCCGTTCTCTTTGCCCCGTGCATAGTTCCTCACCCTAACCAAAAGCCCTGGCTCTGCAAACCCTTCAGCAGGGGCTTCAGTGGTGATGGTTATGGATTGTTTCCAACATAAGAGCAGGAACCTCACCACTGCATATTTTTGGACATTTTGGTACTTCTCCCTGTTGGACTGGTTTTTTCCTCTTAAGAATCAACTGTTGGTTCAGGATCACTCTACTGACCAAATAATTCTCCTGGCCAACAAGTGAGGTGCAAAAAGAAGAAACAGAGATCTTGTTTGTAGAAAAAAAATTAGGGAATTGTCCTTGTTCAGAGTGCTTTTATTTCACTGCAGGATTATTTAAGGAAATATAAGTTAATGCAGAATCATGAGCAAGATAAAGACCACAAAAATGGATGTATTCAAAAAGTTTCTTCTGGTTATATTCATGTCTTGTCAAGTAACCCAACAGTCACTGGCATTTGGGAATTATAACTTGTCTTTTTTATCTCAATTTTTTCACGCACAGCACATCAATGCTCTGATTTTTTTCACATGCAAAACACAAGCAGCACTGGGCAAAGTTGCATGGTGCACTTTTAGTGTCTGCTTTGAAAGCCAGGCAACCATAGCTTGGTCATTCCTACTAATGGCAGTTCCTGAAAGGCATACACAGAGGGTTTCTGGAGGGAAGCACTTTCACCCCTGAAGAAGCTGTTCCTCAGCAACAATGACCATTAAACTGTACAAATGGAATCTATTGAATTGCCTGCAATCTTGATTCATCCAGTCAAAGAATTTGTCTGATCAGATGCACTGCCCTCAAACTCCCTCGGGTTATCACACTCCTGCAATATGTGCTTTAAAAGCTAAGCAGTTCATCTCTTTGAAAAAATGGTGCTAAAACATTCTCTGGTACAAAGGTTAGTCTTAAAACCCCTACAGTTTACCACAGAAAATCCTCTTTATTATTGAAACTGGCACAACATTGGCCTTCTCTTTAATTCTCTGCTATTGTGCAAGTACCGTATGCTAGTCTTCTGTGTAATTTATGTATCATTCTGGAGGTGTATTCTATGCAGTCATGCTAATTCCTTCTGTGTCAAAAATAAGTGCGTGCTAAAAGGCTGTGCAATCAAAAAACAAATGGCAATCTTTTTCTAGACAAACAGCTGCAGTGAATTCAGTTACATGTCACAACCTTTCGGTTTAAGTATTTATTTCAAATGTATTGAAAATAAGTCAGTTACCTGCTGCTTGTGTCTATCTGGCCTGTTATGTCTTCTCAAGCAGTCCTTGAATAAAATGGATTTTTGTACAGGCTAACAGTCTGAGTTAACATCTTCCTTATATTTGTAGTAACGAACAGGACCTTTGATATTGTGAAGTTTATTTGAATCCTAACTTTGATATAGAGATTAACATGTTTTGATTTAGCAGAACATTCCAAACACATACTATTTTGTATTCAGAATAGTACACAAAATGTGCCTTTTCTGCAATTCTAACTAAATGTTGTTAAAACATTATTTGAATTGTACCAGTCTATAAATAGCTATTTCATTTGAGAGAGGTACTTTATTCAAATGAGACATAAAATTAAATCAGCTTAGTAATAACATTTAAAAATATTTTATTGTCAACAATTTCAGAATGTTTTTCAGAGGGCAGCAAAGTAGAAATCTATGAAACTGCACACTGCATTTGTGGCATCCTTCCTGCAGGAGTGAAACAAGTTTTGCTTCTGTCCTGTGCTGCGTTTTCATGGAGTCACACTGGACATGAGATAACATACCAGCACCAAGGAAGTTGGCTTAAGACATCATTTGCATTTCAATGTGTGACTTTCCACAAAGGACTGTGATGCTGACTGCAGTGTACAGCAGTTCACATTGGGAGCATAGGATATTGCTGTACTGCAAGTAAATCGTGATACAGCAATTATAAATAGGTTATGCAAAATGAGGGCATTGTATTATTTATACCTGTGCATTTCATGTTGCAATGTAAAAGTAGAAACACAAACATCCTACACTAAATCTTTTGTTTCTCAGAGATACTCAAGCAAGGGGTTCATTATTAGACATGCAGGTTTGCTCTATGGGTTTTTAAAGATATATGAAAGTTCTGTTGTAGCATTTTATACCACTAAGGTAAATAAGGTTGTACATATGTAACAATAGGTGCTAATTGTCTTAAATGTCTTGTTTACTTTAGGGAAGCTAAAACTAATATATTGGATGCAAAGAGAGGTTTTGTTCTTTGCTAGAATATTTTAACGGCCTCTACATATTATATTTTTTCAATCTGGCTTCTGTCTCTGTAGAATATAGTCTCTACTACTGTATGTTCCTGGAGTCTGCTAGCATGAAAGCAAGAGCCAGGTCAAAGTTCAAAATCTTATCTAGTCACTTCTCTCCATCCAAAATTTCACTGCAGACATGGCATTCAAAGAGAAGCTGCATAGCAAAATCTGGTGCAGATAACAACAAAGTAACCTGCAAGACTCTGCTCATTTGTGAGAGTTTTTCTCCATTTTCAAACTCAGCTATGGTGAAGTTGCACCCGTGTTCTCAGACAAGGCAGTACAGACCATAAAGTGTTATAGAAATGATTTTTAATTTCTCCAACAATCATTTGGCAATTTCATGAAGTGAGGACCAAATTGATGTGACTTTCTGTAACGTTAGGATATACAGCAATTGCAACACCAAAGTGGGGAAATTTTCATAAGTGGCCTATACAGTGATGAGGATATTTCAGCTTGTCTCTCTTATTAGAAAGAGAGACACATCATTTGTGTACTTATGGAAGACTAATGTCCCCTGTTGATCCAGGTGAGTTTCTGGGTTTGTTAAACCGCTTGTGGGAAGGAGGAAAACTAAGACTCATGACCTTAATTTGCAATATAAATTAAACTTTAATACTGTTAAAACACAGTCAAGATTAAAAGTGGGACTTTTACAAACTTCTCATGGTATAAAGAGAGCCTACAATGATGATAGACCATCAGTCTTCTTCATAGTCTTAATTCATTCATTTTGCTGGTGTGGTAAGCTGATTTGAGAGAAAGGCCAGCATGTAGCAACAGTTTCAGCTTGTCGCTGCCATAGCTTACCTTTTATTTTACAAAAAAAAGAATTGCAATAACATACTCCTTTCTAGGCACCCAGAGGCAAATCTGAAAGCTGCGTTCAAATCTATATGCAGGCTAAAAACTATTTTCCTTGGGAAAATCTAAATTGGACAGTCCCAGATATATATAGGATATGGCCTGCCAAAAGTATTGATCAGTATTGGTCTTACAGTGATGGGACACAGTGATGTAGTACAAAAACAGATTACAATGAAGTCACACTGCCCTAGAAGACCACAGGACCAGCTTTTATGAGTAACTTCAGGATTCAGTTAAAATAAGGTAAAAATCAAATTCTAAATTAAATTACTAGTTTACATAGCCCAGCAGCTCACAGACTTGTAAGTAACAAAATGCCTGCCACCTACAACACTAACCCATTTCTATTAAATGCTAAGAGAACTTTTTACTTTGCCTCTGGTCATATAAATATTAGTCATGACAAAGCATAAAAAGTTAATTTTTCTCTTTTTGAGTCCTGTAAAGTTGTTGCCTTTCAGATAGCTATGCAGCTTGAAAGTTGGTAGAGACGCACAAACTGATCTTACTTTGGCAATAAGATGGATTTATTGCCTGTTTTTCTTGAAAATTGTAGTCCTCCAAATTATTATTTAAAAGCAAGTTGGGTTAGAAGTCAAAATACTTATTTAGGGGTGTGAGTGAGGAACATAGCACTGTTTGCCTCTCTGTGATGGCCTATTTATCAAGTCAGGTCATAGTGCTTTTTTTTTCATTTCAAAGCTCTTGTTAGCAAACACTCCAAATTCTCCTACCTTAAATTACATTAGATAATATTATTTCCTTATTTTAAAATGTATTAATATGATAGGCTATTGGGTGACATATATTAGAGTGTTCTTAGCCAGGACTAACAAAAGTATATTATACCCATACGTATGTAATATATTTCTTGATATATTTTGCTACTGTAATAAATCTATTTATTTTCAACACCTCTAAGTATAACATCTTTAGTAAAATGTCTAATGCACTTGACATTGTTGATATGACTTCATAAGTTTTCTATAACCTGGTTAAGTAGAAGGTGTCTCTGTTGTTCTGTGCTGAGAGACTGCAATGAATCAAGAGGAATATTTTAGCACTGATTTTATTTAGTGAGATATAGCTTCATCTCATGTTGGCAGAAACTCATTTTGTACATGTTTATGTGGTAACCCATAATTCGAAATAAAAAACTGTTATAAACCTCTAAGTTGATTTGTATATCCTAACAAAATAGTTGATTTAATATTGCATTCATATACATTTGTGTTACGATCTGATTACTAGAGATGCCTCTACTGAATTGAGGTGCAACTGAGACCATATGCCAAAGTCAATAGTAAGTATTTTATTTAACAGTTAATGTGATGTGAGGGAAAGATAGAAAGAAATAGAAAAGAGAGGAGCTGGGGGTGCGGGGAGAGAAAGAAAGATCACCACCCCTGTGGATCCAGTGGCATCCCATAGATCCTTTTCTTCTGGTCTCCCCTGTGGCGGGGGTCCTGCAAAACATCGACTTCAATGGTTAATATACTTTCAGGGATTCCTGGTACCTCCCCTGGGAGGAAAGTTTTACACCGTTTTTGTCAACTGACTCTGGATCTATTGCAGCACTGAATCACATGCAGTCCTCTGGTGCAGGGCCTCAGGAATGACTCTGGGGCACTTCAAGGATCTCTGATGGCTTGTGACACCTTTTAGAACATGAGACATGCCTCTCGTGTGAATACCCATGTGAGTGGGACCCTCCCGAGGGGGTGGTGGTGGTGGAGTTTTACAGCTGAGCCAGTTTGTGTACGGGAGGGCTCCTAGCAGGGTCTCCTGCTTGTCTGGCTTGTAGCGTCCTGTGATGGGTGCTCACCCCCTCTGTATCAGAGGTTGCACCATCACACACCCAAAACCTCTCCTCCTCCTCGGTTTGGGGAGGATGAGCATGAAACCTGGCCTCAGCAAATTGGGCCTTTCCCTGCCCAACATAGCCAGAGATGATTTTCAGGGCATCTGCTAGGTTGTGGATACATTCCTCTCCCCCAGCCTTGTTTATGTCTCATCAGACCTGAGATAATTGGACAATAGTGTCACTTTTATCGTATATCACATTCAGGAGGCATATTCAAGGGGGGCTTTGGTGGTCGCAGACAAGCTGCTACCTCTTTGCACAGTTTGCTACCATGGAGAAAGTCTTTTGGTGATTTTAATGATGTTTGAGCCAGTAACCATTTCACACTCTCACAGTTTGACTTAAAAAATTATTAGTATATGTGACAAGAGATTAATATTTATCTATGTATGATTTCTTTCTATAGCAAGTCCCATAAAAACATTCTTGAAAGCATTCACTAATTTTCTTTACTGTTATGATAGTGAAGAATAATGAACAGCAGTGTGGAAAAGCATCCCAATATGGTGATGCTTTTAAAAACTTATACATTTCTTGTCATGCAAAGTTGACCAAAGTATTAAAAGACAACATGAATGTTGGTAGAGATTAATTTCTAGTTCTGAATTGTTCATACTATTCATACAAGAATTATTCATACTTGCTCTAATATGGTCTGTTTTTAAATTTGTTTTTCTTGTCATTGTGATGGCAGGTACTAGACTAATCCCTAGACCAGTTTCTGAGCCTATTTTGAAAGTAAAGTAGAAAAGAATGGAATCAGCAGAAATATCTGATTGTGCTCCACTCCCTTTCTTCATACTCCTGCATGTAAGGGGGTGGACCAGCTAATGAAGTCAAAAAGCTCAAAGGATGGGTAAGGAGTTTTGATGGAGTGGCAGATTGTTCAGTGTTTTAGCAGCTCTTCTTCTGAGGAACATAACCGCTGATAATTTGTATTCTTATCCTTACCGTGTATTTGCCTGAGGGTTTTTGTTTTCTTCAGTCTTCTTCTTCCTCCAAATCTGGCAACATCAAACATTTGGTTTGCAGCTGACTGCTTTTCTCTTTGTGAACCTTTACTCCATGCTATTTGTTCACCCACTCCCACTAAAAAGATGTCATCTGAGTGTAGCTTGATGCATTTTTAATCAATTCAATGCAGTCCTGTTTTAGATGTGGACATGTAAAAGTCATGTATTTCTCTAGAGCTCACATTACAAATGTCCTAGTTAAAATTTGTCTTACTTTGAGAAAAGCCCTTTTCGAGTAATTTGTATACAAATATCGTAAAATTATTCTTGTATTTGAAATTATGTGAGTGTTTTTTCCACTCATGGAATTTAGCACAAATATGAATGGACAAGTTACAAACTTATGTTGAAACAAAACAAAATAAAAGATGGGTCACCCCTTATTTTGGGGATTAAAACTTCAAAGTTTGGCAAGGTTTGACATTTATTAAAGCCAGATAATGTGTTTGATCTGGAATACAAATGTATTTATACTTAGTAAACAGAAACTCTTCAATGCTCATTTTTACTATGTGGTAGAAGCTAGAATACTTACCATCATTGCAGACAAGAGACAATATTCATTTTACCACAGGTCTTCCTTACATTTCTAGACTTTCCAGATTCCTAAACAAGGAAGATAAGATTCATAAATTACCTTTATCAAGAGGAACAAAACAGCTGCGTGTCAAGTTGCTACATCTTGAATGTTGGTGGGAGCAATCTGTGAGAGTTTTGCTATCAGGTGCATAAGGATGGTGAAATATTATGTTTACACAGGGGAGGCAAACTAAAATTACACCAAAAACCTCACTTCTTTCATTTTTCAGATTCTAAGCATTTGAATTTGCAATGTTGTGTTCTCTTTAACAGAGTTTTGGGTGTCACTTCCTGTTTCTTTTTTAAAAAGAAAGCTGAAAAAAAAGCCAGAAATTTTATGCAAATTTTATGCTCATATTGAAAGCCATCTGTTATCTGTAGATTCCTGCCAGCTGAGTTACTATCATAACTGAAATCAGTGTCAGTTTATGCTTTACCACTTAAAATGTGAGCGCTTTCCCCACAGATTTCACTGGAGAGACCTGGGACTCCTCTAGCCAGTCCCTATTTTTGTCCTCAGCCTATTTCTTTTTTGTTTTGTTCTGGTCCATTTAATGTATTATTTCTCCTTGCATTGTTTACCTCAAATCCTTTATTTTCCAGTATTCTATAACCCTCCCTGCCCTTGGGGACCGCCCTATGTCAAGTCACCCTATTTCTCCTTGCTTGGCCCTTAGGAACATCATTTAGCTGTGGGCCTGGCCGTGTTATGTCTGGGACTGGAGCAGAGGATCTCAAGGGTCTTCTCCAACCTAAATGATTCAGGGATTCTATTCCATGATACTTCCAATGTCAGGTCCCAGCATGGGCCATCTCCAGAATCCCAACTCAAGTTTGCAGTGTCAGCGATGTCTCATTGTCCAGACACTCATATTTCAACAGAAAAGGTATCTCAGCTTCTCTTCATCAATGCTTTATGGTGTAGCTACAATCTGAGTAAAAAACTGTACTACAGCAGATTAAGTCCTATTTCAGCACAAATAGGGTTGGGGTTTTTTCCCAATACAGTTTAAAGAAGTCTTGTAAGAAGGTATTTCTGGCAGACTTACTAAGCAAAGGTGGTATCTGGGGGACGTATTGTGGATTATCTGGGCACTGTGTTGCTCCACTGGCACCACACAACTACGGATCAGTATCTGTTGAAGTGAGGTGTTAGTGCCTTTTTTATCCATGCAGCAATGTAAAACTAAGAGTACAGATGGATCTTAGATGTACATTCGTCTAGATATAGATACTTAATATTATGTATTGTTGTAGTCACACCTTCGATGTCGGTGGTGTGACCGGTCCTTGGCGAGAACTGTCCTCCTCTTCCCAGGCAGGGTCACCTCTGGGCACACGCACCTGGCACTAGGCGGAACAGGCAGGTGGAGTCACCCCTTTGGTGGCACGGCCCCAGGCAAGAGAATCTCTGCGCAGGGAGGCGATGAAAAACGGGAGCAACGGAGAAGTAAAAGGCTGGAGCGAGGCGTTCTCCTCAAAACCCTTTATTAGGATAGCAACCTGTGAGACCTAACTCAGGATTGTTACAGAGTAACAGCCCCTGTTGGCACAACCAGCAAAGCCGAACCAACTGACAAGCAGCAGTTGTGCAAGGTGTTAAATACCCGGCCGACTAGCCAATCGCAAGCAAGCTTAGGGGTGGGGAAGGGGCGGTGTCCACATCTCAGAACCAATAAACTCAAACCTTATATGATACATATTTGAATCAACCAATCACAAACATAACTGTCAAGAACTGTCTAGAAAAAGGGGTGGAGCTAGGATGATAGGCAGCTCCTTCCCTGCCCACGGGGCTGCTCTCAGATCTCTGTGCCAGCCCCTGTCAGGGTGGTGCCCCCCGAGAAGAAGGATCTGGCCCTGGAGAGGGCGGGAGCGGGATTTTCTCCCGCCACAATGTATCTGTTAAGATAAGGTCTGTATTAATAACAACTGACCTAGGAGCAAGTTCAGGATGTTTTGACTGGTTATGGATGCTTTATAAGCGCAGTTGCTTTCCCAGAAACTTGTATGCAGCTTCAATACTGAAACACAAAACAAACTATGGCAAAAGTTAATGTCAATAAACACTTGTAGCATAAGCTGCCAGACTTTACTGACCAGAATTTACTATCCACAGAGTTGTATATATCAGGTAAATGAACATACATATCAGTGGCTGGACCACGTAAAATTTGGTGTACTGAATCATACTTGGTCTCAGTGGAGCTGCTTGTAGTCTCAAAAGAGAAACTAAACTTACTTTTCACTTCCAGATTGTTTGTTTGGTGACGTTTCCAAAACAGGCAATGCTGGAGACAGGTAGGAAAATCATCTGACCCTTAGGAGTGAGTGGTGGCTTCCCTCAGAAGCATTTGAAATAAAGAAAGTGACTGTGTAACTGAGTGTGTGTATGTATGTATTTATAAACTTAACTATTAGGTAATTTTAAACCATGGAAATACTTTTAGTTATCAAGATTATAAATCTTTAAGTTGCATATACTAATGGTGTTTTATGTAGTACTTTTAATCTTTGATTAACATAAATGCATCCAGAATCAAATTTTAAAAAACCCCACTTAATTAATCATAATAACTCCACTGATGTGTTTGTGTTCTGAACTGAATTTTGTCTTTTTCTTTCTCACCCTTGTAATTTCTATTCTCTCTTCCCATGCAACAGCTGCACATACCAACTTGCAATAATAGCAAACCTACTGCTGAGGAAACAAGAATACAAGCTGAATAACTAAAACAAATAATACTTTTGCATAAAGCAGGGTAGTGTTTATTCTAATTATCAGGCCATTTCTTTGCTGCCTGATGAAGAGAGTGATTACTAGACATTCGTGTAAAGCTTACTGATCATTATTGTTTTATCTTTTAGCTGCCCCCATTATCCTTCTCAATGTTCACTTAAAGATAATGAACTCACATAATTCAGCGTCACAACGTGCAAATAACAAATGGTTCATACTTTTTCAAACAATACAAGTGTTAAGGACTGTCACCTCAATATTTGAGAAAATACGTACAAATAATGATTTTTTTTCTGTATATATACATTTGTGTGGGTGTACATGCAGGGGTGTTTTTTTTAATTAAAAAAAAAAGTTAGCCAGCTACATATTCCCTTTCAAAAAGAAAAAGTCTTGGAGAATCAAATAACCTCTCATATTAATTCTAGATAAGCCTGGCAAAAATGAAGTTTAGTCTTAGTGTTGCATTTACTTTTAGCACAGAACTAGAAGGAATGTATTTTATACTGATTATATAATACATATAAAGGTATAAATAATTAAAATTAAATATATCCTCTGTCCCTGCATTTAATGTATCAGCATTCTGGTGTAGGAGTGTGGTGGAGAGCCATCCACCCTGCATTGCTCTCCTCTGGGGATGGGTTCTTGCCAATGTGGGAGGGTGGGAGCAGGGTGGGAGCTCAGACCTGCCCTGGCACACAGCCTCCAAGCCCACAGCAGAGGGAATCTCCTCAGAGTCTGGCCAAGGTAAGTGAAATCTGAGACTTTTCTGGATGGGAAATAGTCAGATGTTGCTAGGCTTGAACTTCAGTTTATATGAATGGGAAAACATCTTTTTAAATGTCACCAAAGCTTGGAAATACAGACATTTTTAACATTGGTGTTAAAAGGCAAGCCTATAAGCAAATGCTTTCGTAAACCATTTTGATATATTTTGAGGGTTTTTTCAATATTTGAAGCTATAAAAATTTACACAGCCACTAAGCAGACTTCTCTCTGCTGAATTTCTTGGACTTTAGATCAGAAGATGTTAATTCAAGAGTCAGGTTCATTTTAGGTGGTCAAGCTACTTTCACCTCAGTGACTCAACGAAAGACTGGGAAGCTCTCATTCATGAAAGTTCAAATAGTGCCTATTCTGCACATTGAACTACACTGAAGTGGCAGATAGCAAACAGACAACTTGGACTACAGCTAATTTTGCTTCTGTACCCCACTCATTGTCCTGTACAACACCTCTGTTTCCACATTCCTGGCTGGGCTTCACTCAAGCTGTGATCAGCTCAGACTCCTGTCTCTTGCAGGTGGTGCTGGCTTCTTGCTGGGGACAGGTCTGGAGGGCACACAGAATGGACAGTTTTGCAAGTGACAGTCATAATGGCAGGCAGAGAAAGCCTGTTTACCTGTTCAGTCAGTGTCCTTTCTCTGTGTGCATTCTTCCCTCCGCCATAGTCTGACTCCCTCCACATCCCAAACAGCTTTAACCTCTTTCTGATGTTGCTGTTAAGTGGAAAGAGTTCTACTAATCAGAGTAACTGCTAGTATTTTAATTTAGTAACAAATTTTTAAATTCTCCATGATGACTGAACAACCTGTTGCTAAATTCTGACAAGTAAAAGCAGCATAAGTCATTAGAATGTTTATTCCTTTAGACATGGGAGTTTATTTCAGATGTAATGTGAGGCCATTTGAAAGCAATATGAACTGCTTTAAAGCCTATTAGATTTGGAGCAGAGGTAAATAGCTTTATTAACACAGAAAGTCAGGATTAAATGCTGAATTCCTTACCTGCACCTGTAAATTGTGTAGGAAGAGGTAAATAGCTTTATTAATTCAGAAAGTCAGAATTAAATGCTGAGTTCCTTACCTGCACCTGTAAAATGTGTAGGAAGAGGTCAGAATGATTAATTTTTCAAACAAATATAAGTCTAGTTGCACAGTGCTGGATGTTGAAACATCTTTAAAATTTTGGTTTTATGCTTTGTGTCAGATATTAAAGTTAAGCCACAGAAAAGTAAGAATAAATATTAATACACAATGAAAGTAGATGTTAATTCAGTTCATGCTCTGGAGTCATGAATTTGCTGTTTAAGTTCCTCAAATAAAACTTGACTATATTTCAGACCAGTAACTTCATCCTTCCAATTTCAGTCCTCATTTCTTTCCAATTGCTATCTGTCCTATCTCCCTGACCTACATAAAAAATGTGCTTGTTTTTAATTAGAATTTCTAGAAAAGTCAGATAAAAATTGTAAAGATTTTCTGAGAATTGTGACTGTTTTACCCTGAGTATGCTGGATACCTCGCAGAGTTTGTATGAGCTTGTCAACCAGAACAGAAATTCATTAGTTTATATCAACTTGTATTGGTGAGGCATCAACCCCAACTCCACATAGTCTCATACAATGGATGAAAGCATGGCTCACTCTTACTCAATCGTGCATGCTTACTTGTGTGCACAATTTTGTGTACAAGCACTGTTTTAAATATTTTTAAATGTTAAATATTACTGTCTGAGCCTATAAAACTGATTATCAGCTCTTCACTTACCTAATCTATTAAAAATGTTTGACCACAGAAAAAATTTGCGAGAAGAAGTGGACTTGACAAAATATGTCAAGTTACAAACACTAGACTTAATTTTATCTACCTGGAAGTCCTAGCTTGGCAAATGGTTCAAATTTCTTAGATATCAGCATAACATTGATTTCTTCCCAAGGTACAGAGGTGAGATCCTGTTGAAGCAAGATGCATTTCAACTGTCTAAGACTCATTTCTACTTCTTCCCCACGACTATATTCACCTAAACTACTGTACTGCTTATGTGTGCATGCACAATTTGCAGGGGATTTACAATTGTGCTGTTAAACTAAACTAAGTTCTAGTTCATGACCTTGCCTGCACCACTCTTTTCATCACAGACTCCAAAGACTTTTATGTCAGAAGCACAGCAAATACAGCTGAATTGCTTACAGATGAGGCACTTGTAATTTGCAACTCAGCAGGTTCAAGGTTAAGGACATATATGTTCTCCAGTTTTCCTTCCTTTCTTTTCAAATCTTGAGCGATGCTTAAATCTGTGTTCTGGAAGGGAGATAGCACTGTCCGGTCTTAAGTAATTATGGTTTTCCAGTAAGTTGTCAGGTCATAAAACAACAGTTCACTGAAAACTAAAACTGGTGACAGTGAGAATTAAATAATATAACAGCAAGTAACTTTAAAAAATCTGGATTATTCATTTTCATATACAATGACATAAAAATAAAACTTTACATTTTCAGAATTCTCTTAGGATGCTGAAAAAATCCAGGACGTTTTTGTGTTTTTTCTATGTTCTGGGTTGCAGTTTAATTGTTAGAGACACACACGGTAATTGTCATGCTAACAAAGAATTTAGAGTTTAAAAAATAAGGCTTGGTGTTAGAGGGGTTTTTTTTGTTTGTTTCAGAAGAACAGAAAAGGAAGTAATTGTGCACTAGACCTTGTGTTCCCCACTGTTCTCTGTAATACTGAGTGGCTTCTTCTGGTTTTAATCTAGTAATTACTACTGATTTTTTTCATACAAATTATTAATGCTGAGTACCTAATGGTTCACCTAACACCGAGTTTTTGAATTCTAATACACTGAAAAAGTGTGTAAATGGCCACACTTCTGCAGGATCAAACACATTTTCTCTCTAATTTTAAGCCAGCTGAGGAATATAGTGTTATTTAATTGAAACCTCAGGTTGTGACTCTGAAGTATAATTTCTCTTTTCACTTCAGAACTGCTTACCATTTCTAATATGCAATTCCGTGCTTCAGTTATGAAATATTTTTGTCTAAATAAATGACTGGCTACAGAACTTATTTGAAACTGGTTCCCATAGAAACAATTGAGGGGGAATCATGGCTTTACCACAAAAGCCTTTTATTTTTGTTTAAGAGAAACAATCAACCCTAGTGATTGCCGCCTGCAGCTGCATAAATGTCAGTGTTATTCTCTGGTCCCCTCTGTATTCTCTGTATCCCCTGTGACACTGCATCAGCAGTGTAAGGGTGTTGACCACCCTGGCAGAGTGCCCCAGCTCCCAAGGTTTAAACAAAAGGATTGCAGGTAGGGCTCAGCAGGACTTGGTTGTTGAATAATCTTCATGCTGAGTCCATGCAAAGGGAACCTTGTCACCCTGTTAGCACGGGCATCCAAAGTTAAAACGAATGTGCACGTTTGGAAACAGTTGAGATGGAAAGCAGGCTCTCCTGTTTATCTGCTGGGTTAGGAGATTAGGAGTAAGCATCCCTTCCATTGCTAACTTCAGCTCAAACTGTAACTTTCTTTTCTGATCTCTAAAAGTACCATTTTATAGTCCCATTTCTTAAGTTTGAGATTGCAATTTTATGTCTAATCTTTCTTTATACCAAAAGGAACCCCACCAAAGTTAACTTCACAGTCCATTCTGAACTCCTGCTTTCTCAGAGATTTTTAAATACCTACCCCAGAGATGCTACTTGGAATACCACCATGTGTGCATCCCACGTACAGCCCTGCAGGAATCCCAAGAACACCTGTTGTGTGCCACCTCAGTGATACCACCTTTGCCATTAGCCTGGGCTGCAGGCAAGCCAAAGTGCTTTTGCTAACTCACTTATGCCTTGCTCCCACCAGAGGCAAAGCCTCCACCGTCTGGCACTGTTCCACACCTGCCCTCACATTTAAACATCTGTCACTGTCTAGTCAGCAGAGAGATGAACTAAGCAGGGGCTTGGACACTGCCATGCCCTGGCATTAAGACCAGCCCCGCAGCTCATTTCCTGTACCTGAGGACATGCCCTCGTTTCCTGGGTGCTTGCACCACAGACAGATCAGCAGCTCTCCAGCACACCAGCAGCTTGACTTTAAAGCTGGAAGTTGTGTCACACTCCTTCAGACTACGTTGGTGTGCTCCTGGGCATTCACCAGGCTTCTGCTGGAAGTGTGAGTGCCTGGAAGCTGTTTTCTGCCCCCACACAGACTTGAAGGGAAATGCTGCCACCAGTCCAAAGCTGCAGCTGTTCAGGTGCTTAACTTCCATAGCTTCTCTCTCTTTTCCTTTGACCTCCTTGTGAGAAATTTAGTCAATTAAAAATAAAAAGGAATTCCTTTGTCACCTGAAAAAGCTGGACATTGTGGTTTGGGGAACAAATAAGGTATTTTATCTCAAAATTTCTCAGTATTAAACTTCAGTGTTAAAAGTAATTTTTAATGCATCATTGTAAAGAGGCAAAATTGTTCATTTGGTCAGTCTAAAATGCTTTACTGATTCAGGCAAAGAGTTCAGTCCTTGAGTGTCTGTGAAACAAATGTACTTGACTTCTTTCTTTTAAAACCTCTAGTTTTGATAACTTAACACTTACTTCCTTCTCACAAAGACATGCACCATTTTTGTGCCTGAGCTAAGAATTCTATTTCTACTAGTTATTTGAAACTCTTCTAGGAAAGGGCCTATTGATTCAAGAATTATCACTTGAAAAATGGATTTATTTTATGGCAGTCAGTAAAGACTAATTCTTGAAACAAATAGCACCAGACTATAAATATCTCATCTACACGATTAGAGATCAAAAGTAGGAAAATAGGAATATAATCCAGTAAGTTATGTTATTTTCCTACTGTGCGTTGTATGTGCAAATGTGTTTCAAAACTTTACCTATGTTGCTAAAGTTATGACATAGATTCTGCTATAGTTGCTACTGCAGAGGAAAGCTCTGGTGCAAAAGTACCTTCTGAAGAACCGACAGCTTCACTGCCTATTGAGTGGCTGTGCCTAAGTAATGTCTCTGGTAAGTAACATTCAAGTGAGACAGGGCAGCTTTAACAAAAAAGGAATATTTCCAATATAAAAGAGATATTCTGAGACATGTCTCTTACTATTGACTGAATGCCTGTACTTTTGATTTCCTAGAAATGTTTAAAAATTGTGTTTGCATTCTCCTCTGCTAGGAGAAAAGACAAAATCTCCAACAATTATTTCCTTTTGTTTTTTATTTTTAGTTCCAATAGCAAGAAGAATTACTCATAGTCGTTTAAACAACATGGGAAATTTAAAATGGGAGAAGACTTTCTTGTTAAACATTTTAGCTGTTTATAGATTGAACTCTCTGATCTGCACTTCAGTTTTTTATTCCCACATATTTCTGCAAAATGAAATTTTAGAGTTTTTTCCTGTGAAATCTGAATTCATAGCTAGAGTATTCTCTCGTCCTCAGCATGTTTGGTGTACATTCTAAGGACAGTAATTCTTAGTCTGTTTGGATGAATTAACCTATGGCCCCAAACTTTTCACTTTGTATATTACTTGTTCTGAGCGCAAATGCATTTTCTTCATTTGTACCACTATAGATCTTGATATCTGAGTGTCAGAGCACAGGTTATCTTCTCTGAGGTAGCAGAAAACTCCTAACACAGGAAAGGCACCAACTGTTAATACCTACTGCGAAGTGATCCTGCAAGGCTGGATCTACAAGCCTGGCTCCAAGAACAGTCTGAGTAGAAGGAAGCCAACACCTGCAGACATTAGGTGCAGGTCTTTGTATACACAGTAAGACTTCCTCAAATACTGCTCTATAGAACTACTGGACTAAAGTGAGATGCCCTCTTCATCAAGAGAGATGAAGAAATCAAGTTTTCAAATATTATAAACTGTTTAATAATGAAGCAGTCACTGTTTGTGTTCAAGAGTTCATAGTGCAATATGCAGACACCCATTTTCATCGCTGCTGAAAACTATCAAGGAAGAACGCATCCTGCTATGGTGGGCTAGGAACTGCACTGTACTGTTGTGCATTTACAGCAGAATTCTTTCTAAAAGGTGTATTTGCCCTTCTATGTGCCAGTTCAAATGCTGTATTCAAGAGAGCAATTTGATACAGCCTCTGTTGATACTGAATCAAAACCTCATTTGGCATCAGCTGCTTCAGATTAAATAAATTTGATTTGGAGTCACTAAATTGATTTGAAAAGGCATATACACTAATAGGAGCAGGAGACTCTGAATGTGATGGAACAAGCCTTCCTGTGGACACAAAGAAAATGAAGCAGGGAAGTGTTCCAGCACTCCTGCTCAGGGAAGTGGCTCCAGGCTGAGTGCTGCACAAAGTAAGAGCCTCCACCCAGCTTCTGACAGGTGAATGGGCTCTACTGATCCCCCTGCACAAAACTTTCATTCTGAGGTGTCTGCCTTTTTCTGAGCTGTATGGGTACTTGCATTTAGCAGGCTGAGAGACAGATTTTGTGTTTGAGTTTCAACAAGTAGTCCTATCAAGCAACTCCTTTACTGCCAAACAACAGCCATAAAGAGATTTTCATATGTGATTCCCAATAAGATCTAATGAATATGCGTATACTGAAAGTATATTTACCTCCACTGTAGACAGAAAAACAGCTCTAATTGTGTTTTCAAATGACTGGAAATCATGCAGACATGGTTGATGCAGGGCAGAGCTCAGGCTAATAGGTTCTACTTCTTGGAAAAGGATTACATCAGCGCTGAACAAGCCAGACTCCAACAGGTTCCCAGCAGCACAGTGTACATCCAGCATTCACCTTAACTGTGACTTGAGTAAAAGCAGTCCAATATTTTTTCCCACTTCTAAATATTTATTTCTATATCCATAGAAAGTCCTGTTATCTATATCCATGTGTCTATTTTAAAATGCTTTCTTATGAAATAATATAAACTAACAAATTTAAAAGTCAGAAGTAGGAGTTTATTGTGAAGATATTTTTGTGTGGAGGGTAAGAAAAGGAACATACTGCATAGAAAATGGATTTGAAGGCCCCACATTGCCGTTCTGAAAAATTTGGAACAGTTGCAGGAAGAAATTGTGTCCTTAAAATTGACAAGCCTATTTGAGACATCATTTAATGTGCATTGACAGTGAGTTCTGCAAGCAATGCAGCCAACTTGCTTCTTACAAAGTAAAATTTTGCAGCATGCTGGCACAAAAGCAATAAGCTTTTCTGTGCAAATTTTAGCCTCCAGTACATCAATCAGACATTTCAAATCAACATAATTATTTTCTTGACAAATGTTTGGTGGACAAACTGAGAATAGAAGCAGGCAGAGGAACATTTCATTCCTACTAGCTCATTTGTAAGCCAGGTATGAGCTTGGAAAAATCGGTGGTTATCCTGGTAATCCTTTTACTTAGACAGTATAATTCTATTAGCTTTAGAGAATAGGAACCTGCTTTATAGCAGTCATTCTCAGGACAGTTTACAATTTCAAGTGTGGCCCAAGATGACTGTGGACTTCAGCTAACATGTCTGTATTAGTTCAAGGAGCCACCCCAGACAGGCTTACAGTAGGACATAGTGTGTTCAGGGTTATGGCAGTTGTTAGTGTAGTAGTGGACTCCCCTTTACCAGGGCTGAAAATGCAGGGTTCCCTTTCATATGTGCTGTACAGTTTTTCTTCTGTAATCGTACCTAGAATAAAAATGTTTTGTAGCTGCAAATAGAAAGATGGTTTTAATACTAACTACTACTTCATAAAGTTTACTTCTAATATGCAAAAGGATTATTTGTATCTTTATGTATCCGGTAAGATATTCTGTTTACAAAGTAAATGTGTGGGACTCTTTGGGCAAAGAAAATATGTAGCTGATGGAAGAAGAATTCTGATCAGTGTGGTGTACCAGCATTTTAAAAGATGCATTATTGTTTCTGTATAACCTTTCACTTAGCACTTAGACAATCTGTTTTATATCCCAGTGAAATCTGTGTAGGACAGTTCTTCTAAAAATACAACTCTGTCCTAGAAGGCATTGAAAATTTAAATGTAATAAAAAAATTACGTCTACTTCAAAGTGTTTATTACTGTATTTGAAAAATAAAGTGGGTTTTCATTTCCACCAACTTTTGCAGAGAGCTGAAAGTATAATTTCTAACCTACCTAAATTGCTTAAAAATTGTTTATTTGGGAAATTGTATTTCTTTATATTGTATTGTTCCATTTTGATGTTGGACAATGTGTTCAAAGGGTTGAACTTAAGAAATCAAGAGGGATCTGACAGCAAGATATTCTCTTTGAGGAAATCTTGGCTTTACACCTGGTCCAAAATACTGACACTCATCATTCTCTGTATGCTGGAGTCCCAACGATTCTTACATATTCTGTGTCTACAGAGAAAAAATGTGTGATTTTCTTTAGCTCTATGGGACTTGTGTGCTTGGAGTTTAAATTTGGGCTGTCCTATCAGACCATTACATGATGAGAGATGGAAAACAGTTGCGTGGGAGCATTTGCAATCATTTTAATAATTAGACTTGAATTATCATTGAGTTATTAGAACTTCCAAAAAGTCATATCTGTCTCATTTAGGATGAAAGATAATGTATTTAAAGTAAGATAATTGGCATGTAATGTATGGAGAATTCTTGTTTCATAACTCTAGATAAATGATTCCTCAGCATTCGCATGTGCCTTTTTAAAAAATTTTCTTAGAGCTTTAAAGTGCAGAGCAAGAGAAATTGAATCTGTGACTGAGTTTCTTAAGTAAATGGTAGAAGAACATTTGCATCTTCATACCTCTGCCCAGTTGTTTTAGAGATCTCTGGTAGAATATTTCGTTGGTAAAAATCCAAGTCTGAGATTTTAATGGAAAAAAATAATATATTGTCTTTGACATAAACATTGCCTTGAGGAGTCAGAAAACTAGATGTAGTGTATGGGGCAATATGGATGGTTGCACATGGACAAATTGATACAGAGAACCTATCTAAAACACGAAAAGAATTTTTTTCATCTGGAAGGGGTAGTAGGAGCTACGTTATTTCTTGGTAATGTTGGTTTCTCCTCTCCATACTGCTTACTGTTTTTACCTCTGTTCCTCTGTGGGTTGCTCCTGAGGCTCTAAAGCTAAATGCCACCTCTAACTTGAAAATGGAAATAAATTGACCATCTGGTACTTGTGTTTTTTCATCTGGTGTAAGATTTTTAGCCTTTAAAGTTGACAGAAAAGCAAAAATTATTACCTTAGCTGTCAGGTAACATTTTGAAAACCTGTATGTTCTCTCTGTCATTTAAAGGCAGACTTTTTCCTATCAAACAAATCCAGTAAAATGAGTACAAATACAGAATCATATTTGAAAAATTTTGTTTTAATTTCAAAATTACAAAACATGGAAAGATTTCTTGATAAATTGGAAGTCGTCAATATTAACCATATATATCTTTACTGTACTGTGACATTTCATAAATTTTCATCTTAAAATATAGATTACATTTTGTGAAGTAGCTCTTCTGCTTTCATTTCTTAGTACTGTTGTTCTACTGTTGATGTGTTACTCTGCTGCGTAACACCTATTTTTGTGTCATTGGACCCAGTTCTGTGTCACTTAACATTTCCCTGGGAGGTATGATTTGACATTCCATGATAATCACATTTCGTTTGCTTAATCAACCATAAATTTTTATGTGTACAGAGCAGAAACCTTTGCTTCGGTTCATTATTTTTATATCTTCTGTGAGAGAATTGATATGTGACGAGAAAAAAATCTTGATTTTCATCTTAGTTTTCCTCTCAGCACTTACTAGTGGGAACCATTAACCTGTGGTTAGAAATTTAATTCTTTGTTTTCCTGTTGTGTTTTCCACCTCCTTGCTGACCACTCAGCTGAGCAAGTTCAGCTGCTTTTGTTACTGCACCCTGAAAACAGCTGTGGAACCAGCATGACCTGAAAACACCTATTTTTGCCATCATACTTTTAGCTACAATGAGTGCCCCAACCTGGTTCTTTCTATTGCTAAGAAAACACTTATACAATATGACACTAAAACAGAAGTACTTTTAAAGTATTTAATTAGATTCTTTTTTGCTATTTTCAGTGTGCAGCCTTCTCATATCGATCTGTTTGGTTGTACTCTGGCTGGAGTTCCACTTCAACGCTCCCTCTTTTGGCCTTGGACAGGTGCTGTGGTGAATAAAGGAATAAAAGGTAAAGATAGTATTGGATGGCCATTCAGAGAACCGTAGAACACAATGGTAGAATAATCAGGATTGGAAGGGACCTTAAAGAGCATCTAACTCCAACCTCTCTGCCGATGCACAGGGATGCTACTCGCTAGACCAGATTGCTTGAGGTCTCAGCCTGGCTTTAAACACTTCCAGGGATGGGGAATCCTCTCAGGACATCTTGTTGCAGTGCTTCACCACCTTCTGAATAAAGAATTTCTTCACAATACCAAATCTAAACCTTCCGTCTTTCAATTTAAAACCATTGCCCCTTGTTCTGTCACTGTAAAGTGTCACGTATCAATAGTCCCTCTCCCTAATTTTTGTAAGCTTTCTTAAAGTACTGAAAAGCTGCAACGAGGTGTCCCCAAAGCCATCTCCTCTTCTTGCTGAACAACCACAGCTCTCTCAGCCCAGCTGTCTCAACCAATCTGTCTAATGCTAAAGACTAAGAAATAAATTTTACAGGAATTTGCTCAGAACCAGCAGCAAGTCATTCAGTGCGTTATGTCCTGTTTGGCATTCAAGAAGTATATGCTTCATATATACGAGTTCAATAAACTGGGTGGGACAGATGTTGGCTTTTTCCATCTGAAAGTATTGTGCTTCAAACATACCACTAGAACCATTGCAAGTTCATCATCAAGACCTGAGAACAAGGTCCTTGGATTGCTCTGTGGCATTTTCAATCATTCTTCAAGACTGTGATCTTCTTCTTTCTTTTTTTTTAACAGCTATTCAATTCCTCATCCATTTAGCAGTTGCATTGATCTGTGAAACTTATGCTTATGATACTTGAGCATTGTTTCTATTAAAAAAAAAAAAAAAGAGAGATTCGTATACTGTGCAAAATAAATATTTGGGAAAGTTTAAAAAAGGAAGTTCACTGTTGAAGAAAAATCAAGTGGAAAAGACAGCCAGCATATTTTTTGTTCCTTGATAGAAATATGAATTTGTCTCAGTTGCATTTGTTTTTTTCCTTTGGATATATTTCTCTGACCATTTTTCATTGCTTATAAATCTCAAACATGAATAAAAAGGAAATTTGCTTTTGGATAGGGCTAAGATGTTAGTTTTTGAGAAAGCTGGATGTGTTCAGGCAAGGCAGAAGATT
Organism: Acanthornis magna; assembly: GCA_036785705.1. NCBI lineage: Eukaryota > Metazoa > Chordata > Aves > Passeriformes > Acanthizidae > Acanthornis > Acanthornis magna. The sequence continues at coordinate 14,357,419 of JAWUZG010000036.1, forward strand.
ATTATCCTCTTGAGCTACTGGAATCAAGAGAAAGGAGAAACCTTAAACTTTGAGAGATCGTTCTGAGATTATATGTCCTGAAAGTTCTATATTTGATTGAATTATTCATGGGTTAATTCAGCTCTTTCATATGAACCTGTTAGATACAGAATGTACACTTCTAACTGTTCAGTCTGCAAATGTAAGAGTGTTTCACAGCTTGTTTTGTCTTGGTCTCAGAGCAAGATTAATGCAGTTTTGATTAAAGTATGTTTAAGTTTCTCCTTTTGGACTGATTGATTTTTCTTGCCATTTCAAAAGGGACGTTTCAGGTCAGTCAAAAGTATTCAACAAAATAAAGTTGAAAATTATTCTAAGTAGAAAGAAGCACATCATTTTACATAAGACGATACACATGTATTTTGAACTTGTTACTATGTGTTACAAAGTTAAAGAATAAAATTTCAATACATTATAATCAGTTTTTATAACCTGGCTGGTATTACAACTTTCACCTGAAACAATATTTCCTAATCTCTCTGGAGAGTACTAAACTGTCTACACGGGATTTTTTCTGCTCTGTGGTCAGAGTAAGACCAGTTAGATCAAGTCACTTAGGACCTGAGATCTGATTATAAACAAGCAGAATCCACAGACTCTTCAGGCAACATCAAACCTGGCACTAGAATTAATCTCCTCCAGCTGAATATCTTGTTGCCCCTAACTTGACTAGTGTGCGTTTCTGGGTTGAACAGAGGAAGGAGCCCTTTGGCATTTCTACCACATGTTTATTGAAGGTGTTTTGAGCTGAATTCCTCAGTTAAGGAAAGACTTAGAATCATGACACCATTAGACATTAAGATAATTATGAAAAATCTGTCAGCATTGCATGTTTTCCCAACCCCCTTTCTTGTCCTGATTTGTGTTGATTTGTCTCTGAAAGGGAGTGATGATTCTTCATTTGCAAGATACATTTAGTACAATGACTTTCTGTGGTTACTTACCTTTTCATGATCATTACATAACCTTAGATAATAATTTGTCTTCATATCGTAGAGGACATTACATAAGAGAGGGTGCTGCACACATTTGCTTCAGATGCTACAAAAGCAGATAGTGTTTCCCCCTGCTAACATTTGAGAAATATTGGAATCATTCGAGGCCATTAAAAAATAAAAGTATTTAAAACAGTTAGGGGTTGTTGCTCTGATTTTCTGATATTCATGGAGATTTGCGGAAGCTCGCAGGGAAGTCAGGCAGGCAGCACACAAGATGGTGAAAAGAGGAACTTTATTTACAAAAACTTCTTTATATATTCATTAATAATCTAATAATTATTGGTTGACAGTTTTTCCGCCCCCTATAATGATTGGTTACAACTCTAGAGCATCCAGTACCAAAACAAAGAGATTAGAAAGCACAAGAATGCAACTTATCTCTATTCTCCATGAGAAAGAAGAGAAAGATTTTTAAAGCAATGCAACTACAAGGGGTCTCAGGTTTTGTGGATTTTTTCTGAATGTCCATGCCTCAGAGAATAGATAAAGCAAGATTTCTTGCTTCATGACTTTGACCTCTTCAGAGAAATAGGTTTTTCCTCTTTTCAACTACGTCATCTTTCTGACTGTTCAGCAAGGCTGATATGCTGGTTATCAGGTAACTCAAGATGCTAAAGTGGTAGGCACATGGTAATCAAAACTCAGATGTTCCAATTTACATGGCTAGTGTCTAACAGTTCTTTCACAGGAGAATTTTCAAGCATAACACGTATAATCTATGATACTGGGAGATGTGGTACTACACAGCACACAGGTTAAGAGGAGATTTAGAGCTGAAGGAAATGGGGTTGTCTTGGCACTTCAGTCTGGGTCAGTGCCATTAGTGGAGCACTATCTTTTCTTTTAGGTTTTTATCCACCTGACATGGCTTCAGCAGAATGCTAAGTATAACGGCTGATCATAACAAGTAAAATGGAAAGTTTTGGGATTTTTTTCATATTTGGTCAACAGTTTAATGAGGAGAGAGCTGTCTAAGGAATTGGTCCCTCTATTCCTACAACAAACATCTGGGATTCAAGATTAAGATTCATATGTGTCATTCATTCCCACCTCATCTTCCATACAGGCTCATATATATGACTTCTGGCTTCATGTCAACAAAGTCCTTCGTGCCCTAGCCAGCCTTGATCCCAAGTCAGATCCACTTCTCTATTCAGACACTTACCCAATGCTGTAGTAAAAATCTCCCCATCCTTGCTGCGCTACCTGGCCTCCTGCACCAGGGAAATATCTCACTGATTTTTCTTGTACTAGCTCAGAATATTCTCCATAATGAAAAAATAACCTAGCATGGACTCTTCCTTTCTTTGAAGGATGTTGAAGGGGACGTAAGTAGTGGAAAGGGGAAGCATTACAGAGAGAGAGAGACTGAGAGATTGGAAAGTTTTAAGATACTTCAGAAGGCAGAATCCCTCCTTCTTCCTCAAGCAGCCTTCAGGCCATTACTAGAAAATGTAGCACTGGGATTGTAGACCCTCTACTCTACCTTTCCTCTAAGTACGTAGGAAGACCTGGTCTCACCCTCTGTTTTTCACACAGGTAGCTATGACAGGGCTAAGTATTTCATAGCGCTCCAGCTGTTGATAGAACTCCTCTGTTTCTTCTGGCACAGTTCAAACTACCAGAAATGCTATCTACCAGAGCTTATAGGAATGTTACATATTCAAGAAAAACTGCTGGTAGGATATTTGTTAACTCAAAATCAATTCCTTTTTTTGCAATACAGATTTCAATAATTGTAACAATTGCTCAGAACTAAATGTGGTTTTCCCTGTAATTGTGAATCAGATGCACAGGATTCACTAAAACCAGTATATTCCTTAATGAGGAATTGAGGGAGTCAGAAGCTTTTCAATAAAGTTTTTTTACCATGGGAAAATTCAGGTTGCTTAGTCTGGATCCTTTATTGGAATATCCGCTTCAGCCAAACTCAGCATCACAATATTTCATGATTAAGACATTTTTATATATTTTGTTGTTGTTGTTGTTGTTGTTGACAACTTTGCCAGTTTTCATTCTTTGCACTTTGTATCAGAATTACATGCTAAATGCCAAAGTCATATTTTTGATGAGATAGAAAGCTTGCTTTCTAGCTAGTTTTTATCAAACCTTAAGGCAGTCTTTGAAATTTAATACATTCAATTTCACTCTAAGAAAGGGAACAGAAATCTAAGTACTGCAAGATAGATATGCTTCTTTAAACTAGAATCTTACTTTCTTTTTATTATGATGATTTTGTATATTTTGGTAGGTACAAAGAATATTAAATAACATACAGCATCTGATTAGTGATCATTATCTGAACATACCACTAGAACAAACTGCTTCTTACTGCATATTTTAGCATTTTTCTCATACTTTGTTTTTCCATTTCAAAGGATAATTCCATTTAAATCGTATTAACATGTGTTAATGACTTTTTATTCTTTATTGATTTATCTCCTGTACTTTGTTCAGCATAAGCAGCCTGACTCTATCTTATTTCATTCTGCTTCAATGACTTTTTAAATCTTCCGTCACAGACAGTTCATGTTTTGATTGGTGCTTCTCTTATCAGGATTTACTTTAATATAAAATTAATTAGAAAGGAAAATTGCATGCTCGTGATTCATTAGAAAATATATTATTTTAAAAATATATAATTCAGGGCACTAGGGGAGAAATTCGTCCTGATCTAAATAAAGTGATCAAGAAAGTAGCTATTGTCACATAGTTTGAATGTATGTTCAATAACTCGTATAGCCAGATTGTACCCTCTCCAATACCTGTTAATAATTCAACATCTCTTTTATGGCTTAATACATGAGATAAATCAAAAGACAGCCATAATCACCAGAATTACCAAGAATAATAAGATGATTCTAGTGTTAAAACTTAGGTGCATGAAATCACATGGTAAATTTAAAATAGAATGAGAAATTAGTATATGGATTTTCTTACTGAGAAATGCATACTAATAGTATTTCCAATTTTAATTTCTTCTTGTTCTTTTCACTACGAACACTTAACCTCCTTTGATGATTTGCACTGGCTTTTTTTGAAAGAAGTATTGCTGTTGACCTGTGTAACTTGTTAATATATTACATGTACTGTCAACATGGAGTCATTCACGTCATGTATGTGTAGTTCCTTGATGTGTAATTCATAGAAAGATGCAATAAGTTGAAATTCAAAATAACTCCAAGGGTATTGAAATATTGGAGGAAATTTCAGTTCTATTCACTTCTTGAGCCACTAGGCAAATCTAGAATAAGAACACAGGCATAAGACGGTGGGATTTTCCTAGCTTCTTAGCAGCTTTATTGAAGATTTATTTCCATATGCAGATATATTAACTTTTTTGCATGAGAGATATTAGTCCCCAGTGTTAATGCACTGCTGTGGTATATTTTCTTCTTTCATGGCATGCAAACTTCACACTGAGACAGGACTTTCTTGATATGCGGGATGATCATCATATTTCTGCAGAGACTATAATGGCAGAGACCAGACAACATAATTTCTTTAAAAGTAAGCATTGATCTTTGAAAAGTTTTTTTCATAGTTCCTTATAGAGAACGGTTATAATTTTAAAATAGGGGTACCAGAAGAGCTAGCAGATGTCAGCATAAGCAAGCAAATCATTACCACCAAAGAATCAATAACTGAATCCATAATGTCACAGGATCCTCTGGTGTGTTGTTTTTGTGTCCCAGCATGCACTCCTATCTTCAGATGGGAATATAATGGTAAAACAGGTATCTTCTACTACTGCCAAATTTCAGATGTCAGCTCAGACATAAGAGGAATAGTATTTGCTCTTTACCCTGATAGAAATGTCAGTGTCAAAGAATGAGGACTAGATGGTACAAAGAACAATTTGCATTTTTATTAAAACAAAGACTATACTTAAACAAAAAATTAATATCATGTCACTAACACAGAGAAACCATGGTTATGCTTTAGGCAAAAGGAAGGCACTTAGCACAGTTGAGACTTGTGCAAAAAGAGTATGAAACTAATGAAATCAAAACAACTGGGGAAACACACTGTTTGGACACTGGTAAAGTCAAAAGTGTTGGTTAGTACCCTGAAAAACAAAAAGTCTGTTCTAAGTTCTAGACAATGAAAGAAACTACTTATTTAAAAAAAAAAAAAAAAAAAAAAAAAAAAAAAAAAAAGGGAAAAATAAGAAAAAGAAAAAGAAAAAGAAAAAGAGAAAAAGAAAAAGAGGAAAAAAGAAAAAGAACCAAACAACAATCACAACCAACAAAAAAGAACATGCACAATATCTTGGAATCCTTTATCCTTTTTCTATTCTAAAAATGCATTCATTCAATTCCATTACACCATCTACTATCAGAGCAAAGAAGAAAATAAGTACAAGAAATCTAGATCTCATTGCTCATTAATCTGACGAAAAACAGGCCCTTAATGTTTAAATTTCTGCTACTTCAACACTGATTAAAGACAGAGAAGAGATCTTCTGAAAGATTTAGAAACAATTCACACAAGCAAAGGAGCAAATAGCTATTATTCAGCTTGGTTTGCCTAATCTATATCTCATGTTTAATAGGACTGTTATGTCTGGACAAAATTCTGCAAAAATAAAACCTAAGGATTTGCAAGCACTCTGCAGTTAAAAAAAAAAAAAGCCACAACTTTCATTTCCATTCAGCTACTCTGTAATATATTCTCTGAGTTTTGAGAGACACATTTTAAAGATAATGACCTGTATGGAGAAAAAAGGACGAATGGAATAGGGGGTTTTTTTGCTAAACAATGCATTAATACATTTTCCCATCTGCCAGATTTCTAGATACTTAACTGTTTGAAATCTTTTCATTTTCTTAATATTAAAACTGTATAGATGCAGCAGTGACTATTTCAAATGAACAACTGAAGATATTCCGATACAGCAAATATATTCTCCTATGATTTGTATTCTTAACACATACTGAATCAAAAGACATTTTGGTCAGTCTTTTTTTTATTACATAAGGTTGCTACAGAGGGACAATCTGAAAAGCTAGTTTGATGTTTGTAGTATTATTGGCCAGAAAACTGAAAGACAAAATGGTTTTGTCATAGATATAATGAGCACAATTCAGTAAAAGGTATTGAGCTTTTATAAGTTTATAACTGATTTTTTCCCCAAGTGCCAGATATAAACTTCAGTGCCTTTTTAAAAACTATACTAACATTTGTTTGGGTGCTTTTGGTGAGGGAGGAGTCAGATAGCAGTTGCAACAGCTCTAAAGATAAACCCTTTGTGGTGTCTGGCATCTATAGTCCATCCTCACCACCCATTCCTTAGACCAACATTACTACAGAGGCAGGGAAACAAATTCCTTTGCTTGGGGATACACTTAAACTCGAGAACCTTTGGAGCAAAAGAATGAAAGATGAAGGTTTCAAACCCTCCTATTGCACAGACATCTTTTGGAAAGATTCAACTCAAGCAGAAACCATGCTGTTTTCCATTTCCCTTTCTTATCACAGAGACGCCAATCCTTATCAAAGTTGAGTAAAAACTGATCTTTAAGGCAGAAAAAATAAATATATATGAGTATGAAAGCTAGTAGTATCCCCATGGGTTTTAGTTTGGGCAAAATGGAGCTGGTACTGTAGGAGATAAACATCACCCTTCTGATTCAAGTACTATTAATTGTACAGAATGGCTCTAAAATAAGAAACTTTTTGTCAAAGATTTGCTCCTTTCACGAAGAGAGAGAGGATTTGAACTGTGATCATCCCATGTCAGATGATTTCTCCAAGCACAATCTGCTGAATAAAGTGGGAGTGAAGGCAGGGAGATTGGTTTTTCACCTAATTTACCTGAGCTCAGGAGCTTTGGGCATCCTGCTCAGATGTATACGCAGTGATGTATGGACAGGGAATTTCAGCCATATTGTAATTAGCTGTGATGGGTATATATTTGGTGTGAGATAATTGTGAAGTCACTGAGTAGTTAAAACCTGAAGATGTTTGGGCCCTTTGGAAAGATTGGGGCAGGGGGGCAGACACAAACAGATGTGCCAAAGGGATTCAGTCTAGGAGCAGGCAAAAGTTGTGAAGATAAAAATTTTTCACAAAAGTACCTGAATATCTACTCTTTGATTTTAGAGGATCAGCCCATCAGAAACACAGTGGCTTTTTCCATTAAAATTAGTGGTTCCCATGCAAGCCTTTAGTCTCAAAACCCTTGGGAACCATTTTCAGGAAGAGGAACAAAAAGTGGGACAGCAGAAATCCCTCATGCTCACACCTGAAGTCTGAAGCCAGTGGAAGAATCCATGGAACAGGAGTAATACATTGGTAAGGGCTTTTGAAAATCCCACCAGAGCCTTTTACACAAAGACATAACATGGAATCTCGCAAACTTCTGTGTTTAGTGAATTTCAAATAGAGTCCATTCACAAAAGGAAAGAGGAGAGGGTGTTTTCTTTCAAGGAGTTTCTTTTTCTTTTAAAGACAAACTTGCTGCAGAGGTCCAGAACAAAAGAAGTATGTGCTATTCAACAAACAACAGACAGTTGAAGATAATTTACAGCCTGAGTTGGAAGGATGTTATAGCGGGTCGAAAATAACTGCTGCTTTACTTTCTCAGGCATCTTGAAAGATCTTTTCAGATAAAGTATATTAACCTGCACTATAACTGACTGTATCATTAAAGCAGATTCTAAATTAATATGAATGAACAAGAAGTGGTGAACTCATTTTAGAAATTTTCCCAAGTCATTATCTTTCTTCTTCACGCATGAATCTAGAGAACTATGAACAAAGCATTGACACCATCATTGATTTACCATTTAAATACGTATTATCTAGTGCTAAGTGCTGACACTGAAAGATCCACTTGCATGAAACCTAATTGCTATCAGAAACAGCTATACAATGGAAAAGAATTTGGGAAAGTATGTCTTTCGTTTTTAAGATACTGACTTTAAAATAACTGTCTGTTTTCCAGTAACTGTAAACAGGTTTGTAATTTAAAGTATTTGAAATAATTGGATTTTCCAAACATAAATCAGTAACTTTCTGTCCTCCAGCAGCAATAACAGAACTCAAAACAGAGTACTACAATCAGAGGGATGAATATAAGCTAAAAGGGCTGGGAAGGGTCAATGGGGAAGTTTAAGCCAGAACATAGGATGTCCCTAATTTCCCCTCTTACTTCATGTCCAACAGTGGTTTAAGGAGAACAAGGAAATCATCTTTCTTAATTATAAAGATATTCAGAGAAAATATATCTGTCAGAGCCTTGGTAAATTTTTAATTGGAACATATTTAATTTAAAATATTTAATTTAAAATTTTAATCTTCTACGTTTGTCTCATAACAACATAGCCACTTTTCTGAAAACAACATACCTACTATAACATTTAGAGTTCTCAGGCTGTGCATATCAGATCTTAACCTCCTACATGACACAAAGAGACAGAGTTCCCTGAATTGATCAGCACACTGACACAGCTACCTGAAAGCTCTCATACTGAAGGCAGGAACAAATTCTATGTGTAGTTAGCTTATTTGATTCACAGAAAACACCCTAAAGCTTGTGAATTTAAATTATCAACAGCAATATTAGAAACATGTCATCATTGATGTACTTCAAAACCTGGAAGTCAATGGTTTTATAATGCCATATTCTAGCAGATTAGATAAAAAACTGGAGCAAACAGAGCCATTCAGCCTTAAAAATGGGCTCTAGGGGGAAGCCCAGATGATAGATGCTGCTATTTGAACCCTGAACTGTAAGCTGAGACAAAAACATGACTTTGAATCTTGAGACAGTGGTGAAGACAGAAGGACCAGCTCAGTGGTCAGTTTGTACAGGTTGCTTTGAAGCAAGCAGGTACTCCAAGCTTTGACTGGATTCACGAGTAAACACAAAGTGATAGCTATTCAGCGTATCAGGAGCAGGCTTCTAGCTGCTGGACTGGAAGCTACAGACTATAATTCTGTCACCTTCCTTACATCAGCTTCATTCTGGTCTAACAGCTTGATTGAGAGGTATCACACTCTCAGAGCTAGATTAACAGCTAGATTGAGAGGTATCACACGTTAGTCTGGAGACGTGTCCTGTGCAGCATCCTTTTGACTTCTATGAACTGCACCCAAAGTTCAATACCGCAACCCCAGGGTGAAATCTCTTATTTCCCAGAACTTGCAGAGAGCAATCAATACACTAGCCCAGAATAAGGAGATTTAGGATTTAAACTCATGAACTTTTCTTTTCCTGAGGGAAGAGGCAAACTCTTAGTCTTTGATGGAGGAAATAAATATTAAGCTGAAGCCTATAACCAGGCTAAAGAAAGGCTACACTGTGTTGCTAATGCAGTAGGTCTATAATATGAGCTCTGGTTCCAACCAGGAAAAAGGAACCAAAATCAAAAACAAACAATAAACCCTCCCAAATGAATAGTCTAGCATTCTAGATCGTCCTAGTGCTGATGATCCAGATAAAAGAATGTATTAAGACATAACCATGCAACAGTTGGGTTTGTATCCTGTATTCATCCACTCAACCAAATATTCAGAGTTGCCAAATAAAGGTAACTCCCTGACATTTGGAGTCGTGCCAGAATTTATTATTTGTAAATTAATCTGCTTAAGGATTTACATCATTTAACTGCAAATAAATTATTAGGCTATAGTCTACCATCCTTTCTGGTATTAGAATTAGAATTGCAAATAGTTTTGTAAAGAATGACAGAGATTATAGCCTACCAATATCAGCAAATGAAGTTAATGCTTTATAAATCAGACTCCTGCTTCAAGCAGTCCTCAAGTAACTAGATAAAAAGACTTCATTAATACTGTATGCAGTTCCAGGAGTCAGGAAATTTTGCTAAAATTCAGGGCTGGAGAAGGTGAGGGGAACAGAAAGGAGGGAATTACTATAACTAACTCACAAAGTGCAAACTATACGCTTTGACTAGATATTTTTGTGTTCCAAGAAGGCATCATTTGCAGGTATAAAACTTCCCTTTCTTTCAAAAAAATTACAGAATGCTTAAGTTTTGGTCCTGAGAACCTCTAGGGAGCACAGCTTAAATGGGACATTATCATCATCATGGGAGACCCTGAGATGCTCTGAAAAGCTGGTTCCCAAGCTACTTTCTGTCAATGTTGTTTTGGATTCCTTGCATTCATTGCATGATACTGTACTTTTACTTGGTATCTACTTTGATTCTGTCCTTCTGAGCAGCACTTTTCTCCCACAACAAAGTAGAGAGTGACCATTTTATTCCCAGGATTCTTTCCAGTGACTGCAATTAATTTTCTAGCCCAAAAGGCAGCTTTCTCTCTAACCATTGTCAAAACTGCAGTCTGTGTGCCCATGTAACCATTGTCTAGTACTGATGACACCCTTGATTATACTGAATTGTGTCTAAAATTTTAACGGATTAATTTTTTTTTCACTTATTCTTTTAAAAGGAAGATAATTTTCTTAGAATTGTGGTTATCATCTTGCAATACAATTTCTCAATGTAAGATGAAAAGCTAAAAGTTTATGAATTTTTGACAAAAATTGAACCAGTTGTGCTTGGGATGCAGAGTCATACAAGATTTATCATTTGTATTACTATATCTGAGGCTGATTATAAGTGGAAATCATTTATCAATGCGGATTGAGTATTATCTTTAATTCTCAAAAATCACATCTGCTCTAAACTGATTTTAAACTATAATGGTTAGATTCAGAGAAGTGCTGGTCACCACTTAGTCTGAAGGTGAGAAGGAAAAGTGAAGCAACCTGTTAAAAAGGTCAGAATTTTTCATGTGGTTCCTTAGAAGTAATAGAAGAAGTAATCGAGAAATACAGTAAATACGACCTGAGAAGTAGAAATTAAGCTCTTTACTTGACAACATTGTTACTCTGCTGCACTGGAACTACCTCCTACCAGGACCAAAACCTTTAATCTTTCTGAGATCATTCCAGCACAGTCAAGAATAGGCTGAATTGCAGCACCAATGACAACTGACTCCGTAAGTACTTTATTCTTCTCATCAGCTGATTCAGTTGAAACGCTTCTTTCATTAGTCATGTTTCCAGATTTTTTGGTTTTGGTAAGCATTTATTTTTAATGACATATAAAGAATACCTAAGAAATACCTAATAAAGAGAGCACTCTGAAAGTAAGAGGTAGTGTGAGCTTGAATGCAGGAGAGAAACGTCCGCAATGAACAGAAAGAAATGATCCAGGGACTGAACACAAGGTCTTTGCCTTGTTTTATAGGAGGAAATAAAATCCCCAAATTACATAACTCCATAGTCTACATCAGACCAGATGGGGATGGAATTTGATTTAACAACCTCACAAATGCAGACAAATATCTAGTCTCTTCCTCTTGCTTCTAGCTGTAATATATAGAAAAACTATTCACAGACATTTAAGTGTTTTATAAAGTAAACAAGCATTTTTGCTTTTTATAGAGAAGGGAAAAGCAAAGCAAGTGGCTTAAGAAGATTCGTGTGCAGTCATAAAAAAAGAGCTAGACTTCAGGGATTCTGGGAGAAGGTCAGATGAGGAGAGAAGAGCAGTTGTTTAAAACTGAACATAGAGGGACAGAGTTTATACTAAAAGGCAAGTGCCAGAAGGCTATAAAAAGTTAGAATCCATGGTACACTCTTGATTAGTATGGGATATAGCCATTTGTTCCTTGTTTCAGATGTTCAGGTATACCTTGGATTCAGAGGATCTGGCAAACAGAATGCCTAGGTATCGTAGGAGAATTTCCATTCAAACAGGGCCAGGTGGAAACTGTGATTGAATTCTATTAAATAAAATTATCTTTGAAATGTATGTATCTTTTTGATTTATTAAAACCCATAGAGTTCAACAGTCTTAAAGGCAGAAATATTTCCAAGGTTCCTGAAGTCTCCAATGACCAGATCTCACAGGATTCTTAGCTGGATATACTCCAAATGTATTTTAACAAGGGTCTCCACAACTCTGTGGAAACTTGATTGCTTCATATCATTCAACGTGCTCAAAACTCATAATTTCAAGACATAACAGTCCTTTTATCATCTCTACACCTCATTGTAACCAATAAATTCATGTTGGCAGGTTGACAATTATGAGAGGTAGTCAAAAGTGTCTGAAAAAATTTTAGGTCTTCATGATGACCTGCAACAATCTAACTAAAACAAATGCCAGAGAAAACTAAAATTAATACTATATTTTCATCTAAAATTTCCTCTGAAAAAGCAATGCTCTGACAGGTTCTTCCAGTGTCGATATTGTTTCTCCTTCTTGGTACAGAATTTGAAATAAGGTAATAAGCGCTGTTAAACATTATTTAATACACAATAATCTAGAATTAAATTTATCTTTTGTTAAATTAACTTTTCTTCAATAAACTTTAGTTTATTTAGTATATTTATTTAGTATATTTGCACAGGAAAATAAAAGTCTTTTTAGTCTCTGAAAAACATAACACCCCTGATGCGGCATGTTTGGACTGAAATAAAGGACATGGACATGACACAGGTCCAGCTCTGCATTATTTGAGCAGTAGGGTTTTTGTGGCTCTAGGCAATTTTAAGACTTCACTGGGTTTTCACAGGGCCATTCATATAGTCACTTATGTGTAAAAGCAGTATAAGATCTGACAGGCAGCTGTTTATATTGGCCTACCATTATTTGATGTCCATTGATCCATTGATCTCAAAAGAGTTACTTCTGCTTTATTATAGTTTGAGTCAGTGAAGAATCAGTCTTCCTTGGTTTGCTGCAGGTGTACTTACTTTCAGTAAGCTCAATAAATCCCTGTTATTGCAGAAATCCATGAGAGTAGCTGGAACATATGAGTAAGCAAGATTTTATACCAATTATAGAGAGAATGGAAATGTACTGTCTTAATTTTTTTATTATTTCTCTGGATGAAGTAACAAAATTATATTAACCTGGATTGATGTCTATAACAGGCAATTATTTCTAATTAAGTGGTTCAGTTTTGTCTTAAACCCTTATTTATTGGAAAATGCATCAAAAATTTCATGTGATCTTCACTAAAAAATAATTTTCAATGTAAATATAATGCCTTGTGATAAAATAAATCTTTTTTAGTCTGCAAAGTGTTATGAAGTCAATTTTTTAATAAAAGTTGGTACCTCTTGTCTGTCATCAAGATGACCTCTTGTTCCGTCATGTGTTTTAACTTGAATACTTGTCAATTTATTTAAAACACACACATATCTGTTACATCAGTGCTATACACCCCCTCTGCAGTTTTTAAGAGTTTTACAATTTTTGGCACAGGTAAGGAAGTGGAAACTTTCCAGGACCCAAATGCCAATAATAACTATGGGGCAGATTGTGGAACTGTCTACATGGTGGCCAACATGACTTGGCAAGTTCTCAGGGGTTTGAGTTTGCTCTATGTGTGTGTACACAGTAAAACTCATGCATATTGTGAGTTCAAGCTAGGATTAGAGCTAAGCAGCAGCTCCTCCTGTGAGGGATTCCACCTCTCCAACAGGCATTGCTATTCAACTACAGAATGCCATCACTTCCCTATGTGATTGGACCTGAACTGAATATTTGAGAAGCTAGGAATCTCCCACTTTTTTCTACCAGTATTTTGTCATCACTTTAAACATGCTCAGTTGCCACCACCATGGCTAAAGCATTGTGCTGGGTTTGGCTGGGGTAGAGTTAGTTTTCTTCATAGTAGCTATCATGGGACTATGTTTTGAATTCGTTATGTAAAGTGTTTTAGCTATTGTTGAGCAGGGCTTTCACAGCACAAAGGCCTTTTATGCTCCTCGTCCACCCTCCAGCAAGAAGGCTGGGTGTGCACAAGAAGTTGGGAGGGGACTCATCCAGGGGCAGATGACCCCAACTGACCACAGAAATATCCCATTCCATGCTGTCGTGCCCAGCAAAAAAAGCTGAGGGAAGAAGGAGGAAGGGGGGACCTTTGGAGGGGTGGCATTTCCCAAGATACTGTTACATGTGATGAGCTGTGCTTTACTGGGGATGGCTGAACACTCGTGTGGGTAGCGCTGAACAAATTTCTTGTTCTCTTTTGCTTTGCTTACATGAACAGCTTTTGATTTCCCTATCAAACTTTCTTTGTCTCAACACATGAGTTTTCTCCCTTTTGTTCTTCAGATCCTCAGACCTTGTCACCAGGGCTTTTTTGGGTCAGGAAAAGCAGTGGTGAAAGAAGTAGCTGGAAATACCAATGAACAAAAATGAGCCCGCAAGTGATCTCCACCTCCTGACTAGGGGCAGAAGAAGCACATCAGCTCCAGTCAAGGTACAGATTAGAGGATGTCATCACAATCTCCCTTGCTCACACTGAGGATACCTGTATTAACTTCAAGGAAATTTGAAAAACAGAAGAGCTTTTCAGTGTGGGGCCTGGCAGAACAGACAAATAAGACAGCTGAGGCTGCATTCTGCTCCTTCAGGTATTTTGTTCTGATCTTTGGATTTTGCTCTTTGGGGAGTGGGAATGGAGAAATGCCCTGATAGCATTTCATAAAGCTCATGATATTGGAGATTTTCAACAAGTTTTTGGGTAATAGCCCAAAGTCTGAATACATACTCTGGAACAGGACAGTGAAAGGAAAGTGCTCTCATTTTAGTTTATAACTGAAGTAGTTATTGCTGCTGCAGGGAAATCTTTCTCAGTTACCTAAAGAATCAAAAGCAGAATGTGTTTGTGGCTTTCACCTTTCTTGATAGCATGCCAAAGATGCTTGCAGTTGACAGCTACACAGTCCTGCTACTGTCAATAGGATACATGGAACCCGGGGCACTCTTGGCCCAAACAAACAGGCAGGGGATTAACAACCTGCTACCAATTAAAACCAGTGAGAACTCCTCCCAGTGATGGTACTTGTGTTCAGGGCCCTACCCCAGGTCCATTACCTTTTTCTGGACACTCATCAACACCTCAATGTCTTTCTTGCACTGAGGGGCCCAGAACTGGACACAACACTCGAACTGTGGCCTCAGCAGTGCCCAGTCCAGGGGACAATCCCTGCCCTGCTCCTGCTGGCCACACCATTGCTGATCCAGGCCAGGATGCCATTGGCCTTCTTGGCCACCTGAGCACAGCCTGGGTCATGTCCAGCTGCTGTCACCAGCACCTCCAGGGCCTTTTCCCCTGGGCACTTTCCTGCCACTCTGCCCCCAACCCATGGCAGGCCATCCGGACATCCAGAACTATGCATCCAGCCCAGCCACAGTTTCTCCTGGTGAGGGCTGCAGGAAATGCTGTCAAGGGCTTTGCTAACATCCAAGTAGACAATATCAACACCCTCTCCTTCATCCACTAAGTCAGACACTTTATCATAGAAAGAGATCAGACTGGTCAGGCAGGGCCTGCCTTTTACACCCCTGTGCTGGCTGGGCTTGATTGCTGGGTTTTCCTGTAGGTACCATGTCATTACCCTCAAGATAATCTCTTCCATAACCTTCCTCAGCATTAAAGTCAGGCTGATGGACATGTAGTTTCCCCACATCTGCCATCCAGCCCCTCTTGCAGATTGGCATCACATTTGTAAACCTCCATCCAGCTGAGGCCACCAACACTCATAAAAGGTGGCTTGGTGAGCACTTACATCATCTTAGGCCTTGATTGGTTGCTGATGTATTTATAGAAACATTTTTTGTTCTTTACAGGACTAACCAGTTCTAGGTGGGCTTTGAGCCTTCTAATAACCTCATGATATCTTTTTAGTCCTTTGGAGTTCCTCACCCCTACTTCTAAAGGTCATAAACTCTATTTTTCCCCCTGTGTTCCAACCAAAGCTCTCTGTTCAGCCAGGCCAGCATTCTTCCCCAATGTCTTATCTTTTGACCCATGGTGACAGCCTGCTCCTGTGCCTTTAGGATTTCCTTCTTGAACAATGTCCAACCTTCCTGGACTCATTTGGCCTTCAGGACTGCCCTACAAGGGACTCGGTTGACAAGGTTCCTAAACAGGCCAAAGTCTGTCCTCCAGAAGACCGAGGTGGCAGTCACAGATTTAGAAGAAACAGTAGTGTTGCAGGTGACCTCATACTGTGACATACTGAGATCACACCCAGGGATATGCTCACCAGAAGCTCTATTTCCCCAGCCATCACTGAGATAGCTAAGGCATCAATTTCTGCTGAAAAAAAGAAAAAAAGAAAAAAGAAGAGGGATAGGCTTAAAATTGCCTCATTAAAAATAAAATATTGAAAAGATTAGTCCCAAAATTTCAGCTACACAAAATCTTGCTGAGTCCATAATATTCTAGGAACTTTGAAAGTTATTCTAAAGATCTGTAACACCAAATTCTCTATGGCAAAGATGACAACCAGAGTTTTCTGCTATAACGTTAGGACTCTGAAACACCTGGCAGGTCAAATTCCCACCAGAAAAGGTTGAGTCCTGAGCACTTTCGGTGATACTAAGGCACAGATTAGAAGCATGTGTCTTGTTAGAACAAAATTACTCTAGTCATTCTGGATAATATCTCACCACGGGACTGAAAAACTGGTAGTCTTGCCTGGACCAGACACGTAGAAAATAGACCTGAAGCCCTGTAGTGGAGACGAGAAGAGCCTTGTGGCCTCTGTTGGGACTGAGATGCTTTGTGTTTTTAGGTGAATGCCTCCACATAGCCTATCCAAGGGCCAAGGACCCAGACCTTGCCATTGTGCCAGGTAGGTGGCTTCAGAAGTCTTTTGGAGCAACTAGCCCCAAAGTGTGACCTTTCTATAGCACTGCACAGGGAAGAGCTGCACGGAAGCCATGACCCTAACATCCTGGCAGGAAGTGGTCGACAGCAGCTTAAAGAACTGGGAAAAATCCAAGGAGCATTTGGAATGGAAATATCTTGTGTTTCTAATATCTTCTCTTTGGTTCATAGAGAATGAAGAACATCTGGTTCCATTAATAAGCAGAATAATAAGAAAAATACCAACCTTCCAGTAGCATAAAGTTCTACATCTTTAGCTATCAGAGTGTCAGGCAGCTCTGCATTAAGTGGTGGAACAACAAAATGGTTTTGTATGGCCAAAGGTGGGCTTCCTTCCGAAGACAGGTCAATGTAAACAGATTCTATCTTCTGGTAAATATGTAAACATGCACTAAAGTATCTCTGCTTTAAACTCAAACCTTGTGATCTCAAAACACCACTTTAGAGGGAATTTAATGTTAAAGAAACTTGGTGAAAGTCATGTCTTTTTAATGGAGAGCAGAATGAAAAAAATGGAGGTTTAGTTCAGTGGCAGATCATATTTTCGTGGTTATTAAGTCCTGTTGCAGAAGATAATAAGTATTAACTATTGTACAACACAGTTTCCTTGCTTCATCATTTAACCACAAAGCAGATAGAATTGTTTGTAGCATACCCTGTTCATAGAATAGTAATTTAGCTTATTTCGTGAGAGATTACATCAATTTTTATCTCCACTCTCAGAAAAGGGATTAAGTGCTGCATCAAGTCTGGGTAATAACTTTCCCTGTGGTTTGTCCAGCTTGATGCAATGCCTGAAGGCTGAAAACAGCAGGTACTGCCCGTCAGTCACTGGACTTGAGCTACTAAAAACTTGCACTTTAGCACTGGTTTTGTTCTGCCCCTTCAAGGACATCTCTAAATGTTTCTTGTTTAAAATGTTCTTTCTGAAGCAATCAATATGTTATGAAGCTGTGTTTAATTTACTGATTTTGTATATGATAGGTTTATAAACCACGGCAGCTTAAATCAGAAAAAGAATGAGTTTTGCATTCTTTTTTTTTTTTAATCAGGTAAGTAGCTTCATGTAATAAAAGCAGAGAACTAAGACAACTGTAATGATGATGGCTTTTTTAAAAAAAAAATGAGGGAATAGCTTTCTCTTTTACTGTTACTTTTCCCAGTGGGATCAAGGTCATGTTGGCCAGTCAAGAAAATTTTTTTAGTACACATTGTGTTTTCCTGTATGGAATAAACCTTTGGATTTTTTTTTCCAGAAAGCCATTTGAAGGTACGTGCTAACAAATCTGTTTCTTGCTTATTTG
Organism: Acanthornis magna; assembly: GCA_036785705.1. Lineage (NCBI taxonomy): Eukaryota > Metazoa > Chordata > Aves > Passeriformes > Acanthizidae > Acanthornis > Acanthornis magna. The sequence continues at coordinate 14,375,435 of JAWUZG010000036.1, forward strand.
ATGCTCCTTATTGAGAAGCTGACCTGTTTCTGGCTGCCCTAAGGCATGTACCTCTGTTCTTCTGCACAGACAGTCCTTCTCAAGCTGCTCCCCAGCTCAACACCCAGAAAATCCTGACAGGATCATATGTGGGGATGCCAAATGTTTTGAAAATCAAAGTGCTGGAGTTTTATTGATGATGAAACCTCACTAAGTGAGATTTTTCAGGTTAAATGTCAAGCCTGAAGCTGGAAGTTGGAATATGGTAGTGAAGATTGGAGGCAGGACACAGCAGAATGAGCATTAAACATCTTCCAGCTGACCACAGTCCATTTATGAATCAACAAATCTGCACCTAAGACATTTCAATCACCTGAAAAGAAAACAAAAGAAGGTAGTTGTTTAATTGTTATGTTTTCATACCAAAATCTATATGTTGTCAAGGCAGATGAGACTCTCTGAGCTCTCCTAAATTTTGGGCTTCAAACTTTAGTATCCCAGAATGAGTCTCTATCAGAGAAAGGGCTATCACGTTTATTTTTTCTCCTTGGTTACATCTGTACAATTAACTAAAACCACCCAGGGACCGTCTTGTGGTCTGGAGGGCAAATGACATGACCAGTCTGGTCTTGCACAGCTGCATGTTCTCTAAAGGGCAGCAGTCAAACTATCCACTAGGAAGAGACCCTGACACATGCTGTTTTCCAGCTGGGCTTAGACAACATCTGAGAAAGCTGCAACAGCCCCAGTGACTTTGCTATGGACAAATGATACATTGGTGAGCTAAGCCTTACCCCAATCCTGTTTTATTTAGTAATATGACATACCTACCTACATGTATATCTATCTGTGTACATATATCTATACACACTGTGTACTGACTGTGTGCTAGTGCCTTTATGCTGAAGAGCAAAATTAAAACCACGGCATTGCCTTCCCCACCTACTTGCAGGAGTCTCACTGACTTCATTCAGCTCTCTTTAGCTCTGCAATATGAGAGCAAAATATCAGTTTCTGGAAGACAGCAGTGCAGTATACAAATTCACACAGGAGTACTGAATATATGAAGTACAGAACAATAGACCTCAACTCATTCAGAGCATTTGTGACATCTCTGGGTAGTAGAGTGATCCTCATGGCACTGAGAGGTCCTTGGACCTTTACTCTGACCTGCAGCAAAAAGGTAAGGAAAAAAGTTATAAAAATTGTAACATTATTAATCACTATGATTCAGTTAAAAGTCCCTCCCCAAATCTTACTCCTTTGAAAATATTCTGTTGTCACCTCTGGGGAACCATCACAGGAAGAAAATGTTCTATTCCCTTTGAAAATATGTCCTAAGGAGCAAAGTGAAAAACATCTTTTGCTTTGGGAGCACTAGCAAGAGCTGATTCTCTGTTAAATACAAAGGCTTTTTTTTCTGTCCTTCTAAACAGTTAACAGAAATTTGCAAACATTACTTGTGTATCTCTATTTCATAAATTACAGAAACACATCTATATCATCTGGGAGCTACTATTATTAATACTGAATCTTCCTGCATAAAAAAAGTTTAAAAATTACTACTATGTTTAACATCAGCACACGACTGTAAGATGGATTGTTACACCTACAAAAGATATATAAGAATATTTTGAAACAAATCTAAACTAAATTAATTTGAACTGATGAGTGTGTGTCTGTATCCTATGTGCCACGTACAACGTTTACTAGCAATGTGAGAGACCTCCTGTGGATGTCCTGCACAGCAGCTGTGAACAGAAATACCATATAAGCCTGTTTTCGGGTGATGAGGACTGGGCGGAGTCCTCTGTTTAGAAGGGTTTACTGTTAATGCAGCTGCACACATAAAACACTGCGTTGAAAGACACCAGTGAAAACAAACAAGGCTGGAAGTTCCTATACTTTCTATCTTCCTATCTTACAAAGGCAAGAAATTAAAGCATTGCCTCAGCCAAGAAGATTAGAATCATTGAACTGAGGTGCCAGTCACTCTGCATTCCAGATGAACTTCCAGACACTGCTCTAACCATTACCGATAAGGCCCCGAGGTACTGCCACCTCTGAGCTCTCTCTTGAGTCTCTTTCCTGTGCTCAAAAGAGCAAGAGTATTTGGGGTCGAGAAAGGAGCAAAGTCTGAATGCTGTTGTGTGTCTTGGTACAAAAACAGCTCACCTACACATAGGAAATAGAGAGACAATCTGTTTTCCAAGGTTTGTTTTTATGTTTGGTCAAATGGCTATTTAATTTGTGTGGAAAATATGGTCATCTCTGAGCTATTTAGTGCAAAATGTCTCTGATTAGGTATTTTATCTGAATGAGAGTAATGTCACTTCCAGACAGGTTTTTGAGGGGAAGAATGACCTAGACTTTGTTTGCAGAAACATAACTTAGATGCATCACTTCAGGAGAGGGTTGAGAGCTAAGTATTGAGCAGGAGTAGGACCCCCCCCCTCACAAGTACTGTACCTAAATCATGGAAAGGCAGAGTTTGAGACAAAGGCTTGGGTATTCAATTGACAATTGTCCTTGTATGTACCTCTTACTCAGTTCTCCACCCACACATTGTAGACCCTAACTGTGAAATTCAGACCGTGGATTTTATTGTGGAAGCCACACAAGTCCTAGTAGATATAAATCCTTGCAGGTCAAATTCTGTAAGAAAGACATCACTTACTGGGAAAAAAGTAAAAAAAAAAAGGCAAGAAAGTCAGTAAGAAGAACTTGGTGTGGGAGGCTGGGCAGCATATCACAGTAATTAATGTGAAGGCAGACATGTTGTTTGACAAGTTAATGTCCAAGATAAAGGGACAGAAGTATAGACACTGAAAGCCTCTGCCTTGGACTTGCTGTAGTCTTTACCACTGTGCAAAGTGGGTATGAAATTAAACTCTTGTGTTAAGTACAAAGAAAATCCTATTACATATTATATAGAATTATTACAATATATGATATACCCATTTTTTCAACTACGTTAGTGATTTCAAAGTGTCAGGTTTGGAACAAGCTGAAAAGGATGAGAGAAAAAAGAGTGCATAAGGCACAATGGGAAATATTATGGAATCAATTACACACATGAAAAAACACAAAGAAAGTTTGTCTGTATCTTGCATGGACAATATTGGACCTCTGCTTGAACCAAAAGCAATATATTTATCCATGGCACTCTTCATACTAGACACAATTAAAGCTATACTCAAGAAACTCTACAACCAACGTCTAGTGTGTGCCAATGGAAGCTGCAGCCAACTGCCTGTCAGAGGAAGAATAAAATTTATGGGAAGCTCCTGAAGTTGGTAAAAGAACCACAGGGTTTCTTCCCTCAGAAAAATGAAACATAAAGAACACTTGCTTGGCAAGCATTTTTTATGCCAAGTTCTTCCAGTCCTGCTGCTCTGCAGCTATTGCACCATCTCCACAGTTTTCTTTCTCCATTTAGTTATTAGCTGGACCAATTGTCAGATGCAGCCAAGCCTAAGGAACAGTGTGGCACCTTCTGAGTGACAGCAGATTGCAAAGTGGAAGCGCCACCAGCGGTCACTGATCTTTCGAGACATTGCAGGAGAGAGAGCTCAACTTCATTTTAACTAGGAAGAAAAAGGTATGCTAAAACATCTGAGAGTAAAGTATCTTTCCATATTAGGTAAAATGGGATTTAGAAACAAGGCATTTTATCAAAAACAGAAATCTAAATCCTTCTGTGTGACTTGTGTGTATGCTATATTTTTAACAGGTAGAAATGAATCCCCCTGTACTAGTCCATGCACAATATTTATGTGGCTGGAAAATTTTTGGCAGATTTTGTAACTCCCTGCACAAGTAAAGGTGACTAGAGGAGGGTCCTCATCAACACAAGATGTAGATTGTGCAAAGGAAGACATCCATTAATACAAACTAGGAGTTAGTTACTGTAAACTGACCCTATAAATCACCATACTTGACATCTTAGGTGTTTAGAAAAGCCCTTCCCATTCTGCCACTTGTAGGAAAAGAGGAGGGAATACAGTCTAGACATAAGAGGAAAAAAAAGGACATGTGCATGTGAAACATCTCTTTTTTTTTCCACTGGCTAGATTAAAATTACCCAGACTCTAAGAAGCAGGTTAAATTAACCATATTTCCCAAGAAAACCATTACAGAAAAGTGTTCGCATGTCATCTCCAAGGTACTTTTCTATTAAGCCCAACCATAGGATATATTTTGGGGTCATTGGAACATAGTGCATACCAAACCAGGTTATTAAAGTCATTCCAGCTGGGAGTGACAAATAGAGAAGTATAGAAATGTTCTGATGAGGAGGAAGCGTAGACAATGACTACAGGACCCAAATAAACCAGGGATTGTGAAAGGCACATTTTCTCCTCTCAGTCATTCACTGGTCATCTTTCTCTCGCTCCCCTTCCTGGCCCCTGAGGTGATGCTTAGGAAAATATCAACACCTGATTATGACAGAAAAATATGTTAGTGAGTTCAAAAGTAAAATGGTGTGAAACCAAGGAATTTTACCTGAAGAAGTAATGATTTTAATGAATGAAGCTGGAAGTGTTTGAAGAACAGAATTTTTATAAGCACTGTCGTATGTTTCCACCCTATGGAATTTCAGAAATATCATGAGGTAGTATTGTGCCAGCTTTGGCAGAGGTAGAGTTAATTTTCTTCACAGTGACTGGAATGAGGATGTGTATGGCATTTGTACTAAATACAGGGTTAATAATGTTGAGGTTTTTTTTTTTTTTTTTTATTGCTGAACAGGACTTACACAGAGCCAAGGCCTCTTCTGTTTTTGGTACTGCCCCACTGGGGAGGGGACTGGGGGTACATGGAAGGTTGGGAGGAGACATAGCCAGGACAGGTGACCCCAGCTGACCAAAGGGATATTCCAGACCATGTGACATCATGCTCAGTGTATAAAGCGGGGAAGAAGGAGGAAGGCAGGGACATTTGGAGTGATGGTGTTTGTCTTCCCAAGTCACTGTTACATGTGATAGGGCCCTGCTCTCCTGGAGATGCTGAACACTGCCTGCCCATGGGAAGCTGTGAATTCATTCCTTGTTTTGCTTCACTTGTGTGGGGGGGCTTTTGCTTTCTTTATTAAACTGTCTGTACCTCAACCCATGAGTTCTCCAGCTTTTACCCTTCCGATTCTCTCCCTGATCCTGCTAGTGAGGTAATGAGCAAGCAGCTACATGGGGCTTAGTTAAACCACAAGAAGTATGATAGACTCCAATGGATAAATTTTCTTTAAAGGCTTCAATGACTAAATATTTTCATTTTCCCTATCCAAAGGGGTTTAGATTTGAAGACTGCTAAATAGAATAAAGCAGATTAAGAGGAAAACCAGAGTACCTCAACTTCTTCTAGCACTTTGAGTGTTAACAACATGCATTTGTAGGGGCAGCTAAGCCAATGGAGAGTAATATAAGTGAAAATATCATTACATTAAGACTTTAATTCCAGTTACATATTGTCTCTAAAGTTACAAATCAGTAAAGGGTTTCAGCGACAATTAAATACGCCACATACTTTGAAATGAGAGATGGTAACACTTAGCCGTAAGATTAAGAGCTTTCGATCAGAGCTTTTTCAAACAGCTTTGCAAAAAATAAGCAAATATAGTTGTAAGGCTGAGCCATCATGTTCCAAGTCAGCTAAAAGGAAATGTGCATGGACAAACCCTAACTTCACAGAGTCTAAAAGGAAGTGCTGACCCAAGTTTAACTATAGTGATGTGAATAATACTTCACTAATGTAGCATTACCATATGTATTATAATTCCACAGCCATAGATTCTCTTGAAGAAAACAGCTGCAGTGCTGAAGTTTTAATCTTCTCAAAATTACAAGGTAGAAAAATTACTCAGGCCTCAGAATCCGAGTATCACAAAAGGAATGGTTATGAAGACTGTCATTATGGCAACTATTTGCTCTTTCTTTTTGCTAAAAAGATTTTTAATCCTGAAATTTGGTTTTGATATCTTCTTGTAATAGGCCATTGGTATATGCTTTTAAGTGTCCTTCTATTCTTTTCAAAACAACAGCAAATTTTCTAAGGTCTGTGATAAAGAGAGAGGGGTTAAGGGAAATACTGTTCCCAGCTCAGTTAATGACAGATCTTCTTCTCAAAAGGAGGAAAAAATACCTGGCATCTGCATGAGTTGTCAGAGTAAAGAGGAAAAAAATATAAACTTCTGATTTATCTCGAAATATACTAAGAAATGAGTGCAGTCAGTAATGTATACCAGGGTCATCTGATTGTCAGGTGAGGAATCCATTGAAAAAGTACTATGGCTTCCTTCTGACTTGGATACCCAAGTTTCTTCTGAAGAAATGTCCAGAGGAGCTCCCGTCTCTCATTTCATCATAGCCAAGATGTGAGAAGGTTCATGCTGGGGTCAAGAAGCCGGGGCATGTTTTTAGATCCACTAGGTTATATGTGATCATTGCAATGAGACTCAAAATGGGCCCTGCAAGTTTCAACTAGTAAAGATATCAACCTCTTAATGCATGTGTCTTCCTCCTACACATGCAGGGGTAAAGTATCTCCTGTGATTTGGGGCATCATATGACAGACCTGAAAATGATAGGGAAGGCTAACAGAACAAGAGAAAGCTTCCAGCACTGTGCAGTCAGCTTCCTGGTTACCTCATGGAGTTCTGTAAGGAAAACTTACGGAAAGTGTATTTTCATTACCTTCCATTTTTTAGCCACCAGGATTCACTTGAGCAATTTTCCAGATTTCACCAGTACTTCTTTTCTAACAAGGTCATTTTTTCACTAGGAATAGGCTGTTTTAAGAAAAAATAAATTGAAAAAAAAATTTAAAAAAATAAAATTGCGAGATTCCCATTATGAGCCTCAAAGCAGACTGAGACTTTCTTAACCCAAGAAGGCAGTGAAAACTACGTGAACTGTAGTCTTGGTTGTGCTAGAACTGAATTAATGGCTTTTAACTACCACATGATAAAGGAGAAGATCATAGTGTACGTAGAAATCATGTATATGTATGAGTTAAATAAGAAAAAAACAAAATTTGCTGTGTTTAACAAGGCTCACTGATAAAAATAGACACCTCTTCAATAACTTCTATAAGTTAAATCTAACTTCTTGAACTATTTTTAAGAAATCTCCACAACTATGGGGAAACATAACTTCAACAAAAGCACATAAAACTGGAGATTATAATGTAATGCCTTCTCTCTATTCAGCATCAAATGCCTTATTTTTATTGTAAATAACTATATAAATTGGTATGTTTGAAATACTATGGATCAAAGCCTCATAACTCATGTGTCCACAAAAGACAGGGCAGTATTTACTGTTATCTCCATTTTGTAGGTCCATTATCTGAAGTGAGAATAACACTTCTCAGAGAGCTGGGATTATTAGAAATGTGTTTTTCATGGCTCCCAGAGCCCATTCTGCTTCCAGTGTCCACTCTGACTCCAAGATAAAGCAGTATAGACAGAATACCAAAGAGTCTTAATCTTGCTTGAGGTAAATTGCAGTGCAAAACTTCTACTGTGAGGAACTCTGATTTCTGGAAATTTATCTCAGGATTCTTGGTATATCACTAAATATTCAGGGGTTATTCTGCCCTGTGTTGTCTGCACTTTGAACACCCTGTGATGATTGCAGCAGTCTACAGAGGTAAAAAACAAAAATGTCTTCGTTCAGTGTTCTCTACCCTTCCAATCATACTGGGCTGTGCTGAGCAAGGGAACCAGCACAGGTCATCTGAGAGAAGATGCAGAGATTACAAAAATACCTCAGGTATTGCCCTACCTACAAAGTTCTCTAGATAGCCACAGTTCAGTGACTAGCTAGTTTGTTGTCGGCACCAAAACTGTGTGCTAGCAAGTGCTATGACAATGAGTTTGTGGGATGGGTAATACAGTGATTTAACCCATAAGTGGTGGGCATTACTGCAGGCCCAGGGTCAGGGTACCTATTCAAAGCAGCCCATTGCCTAGCTCTGCTTCTGCTCCTACTTCTCTGCTTTTGTCTGCTCTCCTTTACCATCCCTTTCACTGTAGTAGTCATGTAGCCAGAGGTGTAAAATCCTGTTATTCCTCAGTCATACCTCTCCCTGTCAGACACACAGCTCTCTTCTTGATTTATGTCAGTAAAGAGTAATTCTACCAAACTTGGTAGAGTTAAATTAATGAACTTGGTATAAGTGAAAAGAATAAACTTCTGAAAAGCTTTTAGTGAACATTCATCAATACAGCCTTTATGTTTATTGCTGTTTCACTTATGCAAGCACTCATAAACTTAGTTTAAATGACAAGTTAGCCAGGTTTATAACTGATCTGTGCTTGAGAAAAAAAACAAGGGACACAAGTTAATTAATCTACTAATTATTTGAGATTAATTAGTATTTATCTGACATAATCCATTCTTCATTTTAGGTGAAAGTGTAGGAGTTACATTTACCACAAATGTTTTTAAAAACTCCATCAGCAGGAGTCTGATGACGGTTTTTTCCTCTTTTAAGTGCACCAAACTCACCCAGAGGTAACCTCCCAAATAATGGGAGGTTCATGACATGTTCAATATGAAACCACATAACTGATATGTCAGGTTTAAAATATTTCAACCAATAGGAAACCAACTGAAAAAAATTTCAAATAATCTATGGTTTAAAATTAGCCCTAATGATTAAGAACCACTGTCAATGATAATGCTATTTTAAACCATGTCAAATCAATAGCTTCCCCTTATAGTGGAATATTTTAAAAGTATATTCTGACCTTTATATTTCAGTGCAAACAAGAAGTCCATTGTAAGTGTCTCTAAAGATGGCAGAACGAAAGACTTTATTACAGCTAAAGCTCATTACTTACTGGTACAATAAATGCACAGAATTGTTCTATTTATTCACTACCTCTCATTTATTATAGCTGACCCATAAAATATATGTAATAATGACATTTTCTTTATGCAGAATGTGTGCATTTATCCTGATTATTTTTTTTTATATATATCTCGTTCCCTAACTCATTTAATGTTGTTTTGCATGAAACCCAGTGATTTCGTTGAAGTTTGTTGTCACTACCACAGTGCTCAAATATTAATATTCAGTAGGATTGAGATGGAACCCTGAAGAACTCTTATGAGTAGGAGACACTCCATGAATCCTGGCTGCTATCCAAAATAAACATATCCAGCTAGTGAGTTCTGTCTGGAAAGTGGACCTAAGGGAGACATAGAACATTGAACCAAATAAGACCTTTCAAGAGAGGCTTCTGAGTTTTCAAAATATTTCAGAATTTTCTCTGCAGCCAGTGGCTACCACACAGATCAAATTTCTGAGGGTGCATGGCCTTGCATCAGAGGTGACTGCCAGGGTAGTGTTTTAATAAGAAAAAGTAATGTATTTAAATTAAAAGTTTTGTAATGAGAAAAAGAATTCAGATATTGAAAATATCCATCAGCAAAATTGCTGAGTTTACAATGACTAATATACTATATTCTGGAAATGAGCATGTAATGTCATGATACGCAGCTTCTGAAATGGTATGTGCTCTGGTGTGTAAATTCAGGTGATATAACCATTTATGGGCTTCTGAAATATACCACAAACTGGAAAAGTTACATCTAAACATTTTCTTGAGGGATCCTTGCAATTTCTTTGACTTAAAATCTCTTTTTAATTTTGCTCTTCCTCTGCCTGGAGGGAAAATATTTCCATCTGTTCACAGCACAGGTAGAGGCAGTCTAGGTGGAGTGACTGATGTAGAAGGTGAGGAAAAATGATACCATCAGACAGCATTAGTCCCAAAGAAGGAGCTGGTCATATTGTAGAAGGAGGTTGGGCTTGGTGGCTGATTGTAACAGTGGGAAACACTCACAGTTCAGTTTTGAGTAAGATTAATGTTGCTGGGAAAGTTATTTTGGGTAAGAGCAACTATGACTGGGGAGAACTGACTAGTTTTCAGCTTATGGCACAAGGAACCTGCACTCACAAAGGTACAATCTGTTTCTCTTGTAGGCTTTGATTAATGATTTTGTCATGTTTTCTCATGCAGAAGTGTACTGTTTTTGGAATACTTTAACTCTTCGGTGGAAGCAGCATTTGCCTTTCAGGCATGTACTAAAAAATGTTAAGGATCTTGTCTCTTAAAACCTTACTGCAAAGTCAGGGCCATCAAAGTTCCTCATTTCAAGTTGGGCTGCAGGCCATAGCTATATTTAAGATGATGGCTAAAAATTAGTATATGAAACTGGAAAAATCTATAGTGTTCAATAAGCTTCACATCCTGTGTCTGGAAGCAATGATAGAAGAGATTCTTGTGGACAAACAATACGCATACTCCTGTGCCTCACAGGCTACAAAACTTTCCAGTGCTTCATAGCAGTCTGAAGGCCTGAAGTGAAACATCAAAAGCCAAAATTATAGCTACGTATCACAGAAGGAATTGTATGACTGGCTTTTATTGTAAGTCTCCAAAACAGCAAATAACTTGTTAGGATTAGCTCTACCAGAAATCAGAAAGGAAAGCAGAAAGCACTAGAGAACAAAAGGAAAAGTTCTGAAGTTCTGAAGTTGCCAACGTGTCTTCAGGCAAAAAGCATTTCTTACTCTATATTTGCTGCCAGGTGTAACCCAGCTGCACGAGGAAAACACACCAATCTCACCAATAAATCAGATTTGCAGCCAACGAACCCCCACCTGTACCCCTCAGCCTGTATATCAGCTGAAGAAAGCCTCCACCCCTATGGTGTGACTGCTACAGATAAACACAGTGTTTGCAGAAGTCCATAACCAAATCATGATAGCAAAATCCCAGGCTTCATTTCTCAAGTCTAGGTTTTCAAATTTTATAGATAGAGTCTAGTTCTCTTCTTAAACTACCTTTCTGTTGCTGGGGTAATGGTGAAGTTACATGTTCCAGTGCAGTTACTCACAGTGACCTCTACCTAGGACAATGAGAGGACACTCACAGCTACAAGCTGTCTTCCATACAAGGAAACACCACACTGAGGCCAAAACGATTCCAGTAAGGTAAGACCTTCTTTGACTTAGAAGGGTTACAGAGACCAAGGAAGAGAAGAATAATAGACAGAAATGTTTTCTGTTTGCTAGAGAGCTCACTGGAAATCCTGAGCTGTTAGTGAGTTAATTTTCAGAAAAGGTCTAAGGAAAAGTTTATTTGTTTAAAACTCAGAAAAAGTACTTGAACTCTAAAAATTGTATTGAGTCTGGTTCTTCTGTTCCTGGTAGGATCAGAAGAGAATCTGAAGAGTAAAAGTGAGAAAACTTGTGGATTGAGATAAAGACAGTTTAACAGGTAAAGCAAAAGCTGCACACAGAGGAAAAGTAAAAGGAATCCGTTCACCTCTTCACATGGGCAGGCAGGTATTAGGTGCTCATCCATCCCCAGGAGAGCAGGGCTCCATCACATGTAATGGTGACTTGGGAAGATAAATGCTGTCACTCAGAATGTCCCCCCTTCCTCTTTCTCCCTCCCGGTCTCTATGATATATATAATGCCACATGGGATGGGATATCCCTGTAGTTAGTGGGGATCAGCTGTCCTGTTTGTGTCCTCTCCCAACTCCTTGTGCTCCCCCAGCCTCCTCGCTGGTGGGAGGGGTGTGGAACAGAAAAGGCCTTGGTGATATGTAAACCCTGCTTAAAAATAGCTAAAACATGCCTGTGCTATCATCACTGGTTTCAGCACAAATCCAAAACTTAGACCGTGATAGCTACTATGAAGAAAATAAACTCTACCCCAAAAACCAGCCAAAACCAACACATTTTCCCATTTTTTTTCCTAGTGTGATTTATATCCTTATGACATAGTTTGTTTAATACAACATGATTTTTCTATCAATGCAGTTGAATATATTGTTGTAACTTAATTAATAAAAAATTAGACACCACCAACTCTCGGTCTGCGTATCAGCATTTCACACTGCATTCACGTTGCCTTCTGGCATTAGCATTTAATCAGTTTATGTAATGTAATGCTTCTGAAAGATAGTCACTAGACATGATGACTCAGGAGCTGCTTTTATTTAGGGAGCTGTTTTGTAAAAAATTTACTCCATGTACCCAAGTGCCACATGCAGATGCCTCTTGAATACTTTCAGAGATGATGACTCCACCACCTGCGTGGGAACATATTTCAATGCCTAACTACTCTTTCAGTAGGATTTTTTTTTATTTTTCCTAGTACCTAAGATGAACTTCACCTGGTATAAGTTAAGGCCTTCACTTGAGACATGGCAGAAGAGGACAACCTCCACCTCACTACCACCTCCTTCCAGATAGTAGCAGAGAGCAATGAGATACCCCCTGAGATTCCTCTTCTCTAAACCAAACATCTCCAGCTCCCTCAGCTGCTCCTCATAAAACTTCTTTTCACGTCTGCCAGACACGGATTTGTTTTCATTGCACATAACAGATTTGTAGGATCTTCAGGACATACTGCCTAGCCTCTGAATGCTTCTCTAGGATGGTACAAAACTCCCACATATCTGTGAGTCCTGTGAAGAAGACTCAGATGCCAATGCACAATGAAATAAGCATTTCATTATAGTTGCTTTGCACTAGAATGCATCAGTGTTTCATGGAAATAAAGATTAGAGGTACTACTGTATCACATCCCCAGTAAAGCCAGGATTCTGTAGCTGTAAATCAAACTATCTTTTCTCTCAAACTACCTATTTATTTAATCCATTACAGCTCTGGATTTCTTGGAGATGGTCTCTTGGTTTTGTCTCCCACTTCTGTTATCTCTTAACAGTGTTTCTCAACTGTTGGTCCACCTCATAGATCAAGACAGTTTCTCAAAATGAGGTGATGAAACCAAAGTACAAGTGTGTTTCCAGAAAAAAAGGTGCAATATAGACTGGATGTAACCCATGTAGTAATTTGTCCTCAGACCCACGTGGGCTGTCTTTAAGGACAAGAGCAAGTCCCCAAGGTGCCAAAATGCCTTCCATCCATTCCCTTGCAGAAGCCTTCATTTATGACGAGCTAATTTGAGTGAAAGAAGGGTTTGTCGCCTTGTGAGTTGCATGCAGTGCCACAGCAAACACTTGTAATGGGCAGACACAACAGGGCTGCTGAGGTCAGTTAATGTATCAGAGTAGATGTTGGTATTTTGCATCAAGTTGCTACATTCTGGAGAATATAGAGTCCTGTTGAATTTCACCACTGGTATGCAGCAATCAGCACTGGGACAATGACCTCTTAATAAGCAATGGGACAAACGAGTCCAGGAATCATCTTTCATACTCATTCTCCAACCAGATGAAAATGAAGACTTTTTTTAATGCTGTGGATCAGAAAGTATCACATTTGCTCAAATTTTTACACGTAAAATGAAAATTTCTTAAAGAAAAGAGGTACAAATCGAGTTCTCTAAACAGTGCTTACCTGAAACTGAGATATATTGTGGTACTCAGGTACAGAGACCCAGAGCATGCATAATCAATTTGTTATGGAAAAATCCATAAGACTTTACAAATTTGAAGGAGATTGAACAGCAGTTATTGGGAAGCTGAAGCAAAGGGCAGGCCACAGGAGCCATCAGGGAGTAGCAGCTCTGGATCACAGGTGAGCAAAATAATGCAGTGTGGCAATTGCTAGGAGCTGAGGAAGGGTAACTTCATTTTTCTTAGGGGTAGTACATTGTCAAAGTCCTTGTGCAAGTCCCACTAACCAAATTCTGGAAGTTCCTGACCTAGAAATCAGTGGACAACAGCTAGGGCCCAAATGTGAAAAACATGGGTATATGACAAAGTGGAGATCAAAGTTCTGAACCTTTTACTACAGTATCTAGATAAGCACCTAAAAAGTCCCTTCTTCCTAGCAGTGGCAGACTTTCTTCATCCTATAAGTGACGCATTTAAGCTTGCGTGTTTGTGCTGCACATGCTTCTGAATGCCTGTTTAGGAGAGTTTTATTTCAGTAGCAATAAAATGCATATAGTGAATAAGAAATAAATTGCAAGTATATCAAGGGTTTTAAAGGCTTTCAGAATTTTAAGAGGTGCTTCTGGATACACTTCAAATTAAACTAGATGCAAAGTATCTTTTTTCTATTTTAACCAATGCCCGAAGATTAAAAAAAAAATCTGTTAATTTCCTTGAAATAATGGAAAGCCTGAACTTCTCACATATTTCTGCTCAGTATGGGTTACTTTCTGAGTGCAACAAGACAGCCATCTGTCAACACAGGTCAGATGGGAACCAGCTCCATTAGCAAAGAGAATTACTCCATTGTGTGGCCTTCCACCCTATCTGCTGTTTAAAAATTCTGTCCCCAGACCAGAAGAGTGGAGCTGAAGCCTCTGGAGAACACACATGAAACATAGGTAAAACACAGAAGAAATCTGTCAGGCAGAATAACAGTGCTTTTCCAGAGCATTTAGCAAAGGTTTTGAACCCTGAAACCAAGCCTGTTCCTATGGAAATAGCCATGGGTGTTATTGAAGTTCCTAGAAGTGGGAGATCTCTGCCTACCCAAGGAAAATTGTCATGAATGTTTCAGAACTAAATCCTGCATTCAAAATTATTGCTTGAGATTCATTTCCCCGCATGTTTTCCATTATCTCAGTAGATATCTTGGCTAATAGCCCTCCCACCTGTTTTTGCACCTTCCAGAGTAGCTGCTGGAGTCCTTTCATGCTCTAGAAGCAAAGGATATCAGCCTCCCCGTTCCACCTCTTTCTATTTTTGCACAAGCCTAGACACCCTTGAGCTCTGATAGGCAAAAGACTGGGTCCTGGAAATGGTGCTTCCCACTCGCTCTGCCACCTTTTGGACATTTCCATGTTTTAGATTACAAGGCTAATAAGAAGCAAACATAACAATTATTAGGCAAAAAAAGCCATGAAGCATGCCATAGGTGCTTACAACTACTTTTGGTCCTCTAGGTGCTCATAACTTTCACCCCCAGAAAGGAAATTAGCTGCAGTAGACTTATGTGCATTTGTTCAAGGTTCTTGTCATTTACAGTTGTTTATATACGCATTAGTTCTACAGATATCAGCTATATTCAAAACCAGTCAAGGAATGGCTAGTATACTGCTGTCAACACCAGATAATTCTAGTTTCAAAAGTAAGTAGAAAAAGATGCACATAGTTCAAGTGGACTTTTCTTTCTTCTTTTTAATTAAAGGGTAAAAATGGACTAAATAGACATGGCCCTTTTATCTTCTGAGTAGATCTGTAAGTAGACCGGACTCCTCAGAAATCTGAATGATATATGGAATATGTTTCTCTCTTACAAAACAGATTTAAATTCTGTTCTCCTCAGAAAATCTTCTTTATGTGTAAATTAGTAACTCTTGATTGCTGTCAAAATATTACCAATGTAAGCATGATAAAACAGCTAGAAGTATCCCATGTTGGTGTGTGAGCTCTTCCCATCTGTTTATAGTGGTACACATAGTTTTAAGTGGACTAGAGAATTGCTTTGTGAAAGGTCCCTCAGCCAAAACAGTGGCCAGTGTCAAGTATTCAGCTGAAAAGTTTATGCCACATTCTCCTCCCTTACACAAAGCAACAAAATGTTCTTCAGATAGGAGACGGATGGAAAAAATGTGTTATATGACGGTTTTCTATTTGATTATTTATTACATATTAGATATGGATTTCCACAGGTAGAACTCTGCTTTAAATCAGCAAATATGACTTTCTTATGGAGCACTGTCTAAATCCATAGCATTTGTTACTGTGTAAAGTTGATCCAGTCCAGTACCTTTTATAGGTTTGAGCAGTTTCAATTTTCTCTTCACATCACAAGATGTGGATTAGTCACAAATATACAAAATCAAAGTAATTTTTCCTGTAGAAACTTACTTCACATCTGCAAATTTGTTTTAGAGATCCTATCCTTCCTTCTCCTTATTCATCAGGGTGTATTTACTTGAGGGTTAGGTGCTTTTAAAAGCTCAAGGTGTAAGCATGACTAACTCATTCTAATTCCATCATGTTAATTTGCTTAAATGTGTCACCAATAAAGGAAGAAAATGACATCTCATAACAAATTATTTGAAGCAATGACTTTTTTTTTTCAACTAATATTAGTACTAATGTTTTAATAAAAAGTTCCTGAGACTTTATGGCCTTTCAAAAAACTGAAACATTCTTGCCCCTGATTTAGCAATCACATTTTTCTGTAGCCTTTTTTCCAGTGTTTACAGCTATGAGCTTATTAAAGCATGATGTGTTCTTTCTGCACTGCATTTATATAATAAATAATATCTTTGTAATAATATCTTTGTATTCTATTCAATGGTCAACATCCAGACGGTTCACAGGCATATGTATATTTTTTGGGTCATGGTTTCTTTAACTGAAAGCTACCTAAGCAGAAGGCTTGCTATGAATGTAGTTTCTATTAGAACAGGCAGAGAAATCTTATCTGTTTCCTATATGTGGCTCCATTGTTACAATTAAAATAGTTGCATTGAAAAAGAAATCTTAAGAGAAGGAAAGGTGCTTTTTAATGGCAGATATTAAAGCAGTTTACACCCCTAAATGTGTATTGTATTATCATCAAATCCAAAATTGGAGGAACAGATTGTGACCTTGCAGCAAGGCCTCTACTGCGTCTGGAATGCAGATCTTCTAAGTAATTTCTGATTATCTTGAAATATGGTGTCTACTAACATGCAACACAAAGGGTGAAATAAAAATGATTAAGCTACATTAGAAAGCCTTATTTCAACAACAATGAATTCTAAAAAATAAAATACAATATGAAAAGCATTAAAAAGTATTTCTGTAAAAATAATAGAGACAAGAGTGAAGGTGAGAGCTTCTGCAGAACAGAATAGATTTGTGTGGTTACAGCTCTTTGCTGTCACTAACCTGCAGGTAACGCTACCGGAGAAGTGCTGGGCAGTGATGCAGAGACATGGCTCTAGGAATTGTTGCTGTGTGAAATAATGGCCTGAACTGGCTCACATAGATATCGTGGGAAGGAAAATGGGAATGATGTCTTCCTCTCTCTGTCATGTCTTTGAGAAAGAGATGAGACTTGAGACGCAATGCTGTCCAGGTAGGACTGTGGGGCATATATATGTATCATATTACTCCTACACAACCTTAAGGTTGGAGTCAAATTCCATTTTAATAATTATTTTTGGAACACGCATGACCAAAAACAAGATGAAAACTGTGGAGAGAAGTTTTATAAACAATAAATGCCGACCCTTTTTTCAGATTTTTATATTTTCTGCTCTCTACTTTCCTAACAAAAAAAAATTCCCTATTACTGTTTGCAAACAATAAAACTAATCACTTATTCATTTTCCAATGATACCAAGAGTTTTAAAAATATTTGTGGATGTTCAGATTTATGAATATTGCAGCCAAAGCAGGTTGGTTTTCTACAACTTTTGTAAATGCCATTAAATTCTCTAGGGTGGAAATTTATCCCTGATAGAAATAACTGAAATAGAAATAGAAAACTGTGGATTGTCATTCATAGTGTAAGAAATTAAGCAGAGAAATTGGAATTCCTGGCCTTTAGGTGAAGATACTGGGACAGCAGGAACCTCAGAAACACGGTAGAGGGAAAGCAGTCGATGCCATGCAGTAATATCCCAATGTGAAAGATACAGAGAATATCACTTAGGTCATGCCAGAAATTGAGCAATACATGTTAGAAACCTTAATATCAGAACAAATTAAAGAACTGACCATATTACCATGAAACATGGCATCTACATTTAAAATGCCAGCCTTACGTTAAAATCACAAGCCTAAATGGAAGGCAGATAGCGCTGAGTCTGTGTTACTGTGTTAGGGAGGGTCACAGCACTGTCTGAGATGTCCTGAGAGAAACTCGGGGAAGCTTTAGGAATAGGAGCACAAATGCATTAAAAGTCTTCGGTTATCAAATACCCAAGGGAAACAAACCTACTCTTGCAAACTTCATGGGCATTAAAAAATCTGGAACGAGGTGCAGTCCTAAAACACTACATGACCAGAGCACCTTAGGAGCACCCAGTAAGGGCATCCTTGAGGGCATCCAGCAAAAGTGAGACTTCTAAAGAAAAACTGACCAGGTGTTTTCTTGCAGTGGAAGAAATGAGGATATTTCCGAATAAAACCATCTTCCAAAGTGGATAAAAGTGAGTTGGTTTTTTTGGTTTTTTTGTTTGGGGGTTTTTTTGTTATGTTTGTTTTAGGGGGTTTTTTGATTCTTGTTGTTTTTTGTCTGTTTGGGTTTGGGGTTTTTTTTTGCTTTGTTTTGTTTCTTTGGGGTTTTGGGTTTTTCTGGGTTTTTTTTTTATTTTAATGATGGTTTCTAACATGTCCTCACATTTCAGGAAAAAGAACTTGGGTTTATGATAACTCTAGGAAAATATCAGCTCAGTAGCTGGAAGGAGTCACAGAACAAACAAAATGCTATGAATTACAATTAGCAAGCATAGGAAACAAAACTGAAATCAACTTTGAAGCTCATCAGTCTCTCAAGTAGTATGAGCATATATGGAAAAAAATCAGGGAAGAACAACGAGGACAGCCAGAGGCACAGGATAGCTGCCATGCAAAACCCAACCCAGTAGGCTGGGAATCCTTGTTGTACAATCAAGACTGTTTGGGGAGAAATATGAGTCAGGCCCTCAGATGAAGAGGAGAAAAAATGAATATCATAGGTAAGTGAGATACTAAATACAACAAAGAGAAA
This sequence comes from Acanthornis magna, assembly GCA_036785705.1. Classification (NCBI taxonomy): domain Eukaryota; kingdom Metazoa; phylum Chordata; class Aves; order Passeriformes; family Acanthizidae; genus Acanthornis; species Acanthornis magna. The sequence continues at coordinate 14,394,071 of JAWUZG010000036.1, forward strand.
TGAAACTAGAGCCCAGAGTGAAAAACACAACTGTCAAGGCAAGAAATAGTAGCTATGATATGAAGCTAGGCTTGAAACCAACAGGAGGAGATAGCATTTGACAGAATAGGTGGCAGATGGGTGTCTCCTTGCTGCAGTTTATTGAGGATGCCACCTCAGTGCAAATGAGGACAGAGAAAGTACTAGAAAAGAGAGCTATTGAGAGTTAATGAATAGAGAAATAAAATAGGTTAAGAAAATTCATTATATTAAAAAATAAAGAGGCTGGAAAAATCATATGGAAAATATCATTGATATCAGTTGCATGGCCATCCACTTAACTGTTGGAGACAGAAAACTGAGAAGACAGGCTCTTGTCTTGCTGTGAACAAGGCTCTTGTCTTGATGTGAACTACAACTTAGCTATGAATTTTAATATAAAAAAAATCAAAGAGCTTTTTTTATGGGACTGAAAAAGAAGAGCTGGCTAATCAGAAAGATTAATTTAGACAGTGGAATAGATGGAAGATCTTTCTGAAAAGAGACGGTTGTTTCCAATAATCATCAGAAGTACTTGTACTGGTCAATTGGGAAGAGCATTCAAGTGGACAAAAAAACTCAAAAATCTCAGCTAATATTATAAGAACTTCAGTGTCATATTTTAATGTCAGTCAGAAAAAATATATTTTCATTTTTCCCTAATTTTTGAAGAATTGAAAAATACTTGTTATTTCACTGTTTCTAAGTTTTCATGTGTATTTTGCACATTGTACATTTAAAATATGCTAAACCATACAAAACCTCTTTTTATACTAAACTGTACTTGGCCTAAATCAGAAATTTTTGCATGGTTTAAAGGAAAATCCAGTGTCCCATGTGTTGAAGGTTGGAGAGAGGGGTGGAACTTCTCCCCATTCTATTGCTAGGTAACCAACAATCGGATACTTAAGGACCATTTACTCTTAGAAAAGAGACAAAAGATTTTGGCCAAGGTGTGGCAAGGTGAGGAGAGATCTGGGGATTGGTAACGGTGTAGTGGTTTTACTTGGTCCAGTTTTTGGTAGTGAGTAAGGGGGAGTACAAAGATGGCTCCTGCATATCCTGTGGAAAGATGCTAAAATTTTTCACCATGTCCAGCAGAGCCAATCTCTGATGGCTCTGAAGATGATGGACATGCTGCTGGCCAAACCTGGGCCAGTTAGAGATGTTAGTTATGCCTCTGTGAAAACATATTTAAGAAGAAATCAAAACAATGTGAGCACACACTTCTTTTTACCAGAGGAGGAGGTAAAAATATGTGAGGGAAAACAACATGGAGGCATCAAGGTCAATGGAGATGGTGGGGGAGGAGGTGCTCCAGGCACCGGAGCTGAAAGCCCTCTGACAGCTGTGGTGAGGACCATGGTGGGAGCAGGTGGTCCCCCTGCAGCCCATGGAGTCCAGGGGGATGCAGAGAGCCACCCACAGCCCGTGGAGAGGTGTCCATACCAGAGGAGCAGGTGGATGCCTGGAGGAAGCTGTGATCCAGTGGGAGTCCCAGTAGAGACTGAGAGTTGCAAAGGCCTTGCAAGAGGAAGAGAGAGGCCTTGCTCCCGGGATGGAAACAGCCTGGCCTCAGCTCGGATGTCTTCACACTACTTTATGGACAAAAAAATCTCATGCTGCAGCAAATTCGGGTGGGTTTTGCTGCCCGTGCAGAGGACTGTCTCTTGTGGGAGGGACCCCATGGCTAAGTAGAGGACATTTCTCCGTAAAATGAACCGACCAAAGGAAAATCCCCATACTGTGCCCCCCCCGCCCCGAGCTGTTGGTTGGAAGGAAGGAGGGGGTGAGCTGAGAAATAGTGTCTTAATAGGGAGGGGGGTGAGTAGAGAAACATTGTTTGTAGCAGAAGAATTGTGGTGATGGATGGACTAACAGGAAAAACCCCATACCCTGCCCCTGTCCTGCAGCTGTTGGTTGGAAGGAGGGAGGGTGGTGAGCAGAGAAACTATGTTTTAAGAGGGAAGGGGTGAGGGAGTGAAGAAACAGTGTCTTAAGGCTTGTTTTTATCTCTGATTTATCCTCCGACTCTGTTAGGCTAATAAATCAGTTTGCAACTTCAAGTTGCATCCTGCTTTTGCCCGGTGTCCATGAGTCCTGCCATCAGTGGTTTGCCTCAACTCATGAGTCCGGTGTGTTTGTGTTAGGTTTTCTTTCTCTCCTCTGCATAGCTGTGGCAGGAGAGAGCATAGAGAGCAGACATTGTAGGTACCTGACATTTAGCCAGGGTCAAACCTCGACAAACAGAGACACTTGCTGCCCAGATTTGGAGAGAGCAGTGAAAAAAGCTGCTGTCTCCTTTTGGCTGAGACCTTGGAAAAAAGCCTGGCTCTGTGTTGCTTTCTCTACCTGGTGGCTGAGCTTTCATTTGGGAAAGGAGCACGGGATTCCCTCTTCCCCTCCTGGAGGGTGTACCTCCCAGCTGCGAAAGGGGACCCGGCTGCCACCGCCCCGCATCCCACCTGCCACAACTGCGGAGTTCCTGCCACCTTCTCTGCTGGCTAGCCCGACTGAGCCCACCCTGCCGCTCCAGCTCCCTGCTCTGAGCTCCCTGCCCAGCCCATCCATCTGCACGCCATCCCTGCCCAGCCCGTCCTGCTGCACGCCATCCCTGCCCAACCCATCTGCCATTACCCACGTGACACAGACCTGATCTCGTGCCACAGTGCGCCCTGCAGCTGTGCGGGAATCATCGCACCTGCCCTGCCTAGCCGGGAGCCAACAGCACCCCTGCTGACTGTGGCCGTAACTGCACCAAACGGGGCAGTGCCAAGCAGCCCAGGGACATCTGCCACTGAGTTTTTCTGGTTTTGTTTATTGTTACTGTTGTTGTTATTGATTGCCTCATTGTAGATACTAGTAAAGAACTGTTATTCCTTTTCTCATACCTTTGCCTGAAAGCTCTTGATTCCAAAGTTATAATAATTCGGAGGGAAGGGGGTCACGTTATCCATTTTAAGAGAGGTTCCCACCTCCCTTAGCAGACACCTGTCTTTCAAACCAAGACACCAGGAAATAAAACTCACCCTACAAAGCAAAATATCTTAGATAAACTTTGATTCCTGCATAACAAAAAAGTAACGCCTGAGCCATCTCATCTTCCTTTACCAATTCTTTGTGCTCTAATCTACTATAAAAATTAAATTTCCTGGATTATTCGAGTGAGTTTTCATCTTGATATAAGAAAGTAATTTTTTACAGGAAGAACCATCATTCATTAGAACAATTTCACCAGGAGCATAGTCATTGCTCCTAAACACAGGTACTTGATGAAATAGCCCCATTCCAGAAGAACTTGTGAGCATGTGTACCATGTGCTGTACATATTCTAGAGCGCCAAAGATTTTTTTTAAAGGGACACTTTGTTACCTGCACAGAGTCATACTGATCTCAGTTATTTTAGTTTGACAACAATGTAATTACATAACATTATCCTGGAAAGAATGATGTATAGCTAGCTATTCACTCTCACCGTTCTTATAAAAGCAAAAGACAATATATGGCAAACACTATTTTGTTACAGTTGTAGTGTAAATAATTCAGCTTTAATCAAAAGCCACATCTGGTCAGGTTTATATGATAAAATATCCACCTACTAGTCTTCCATGTGGTATCTATAATTTCTGCATGAACATATCATGGTAGAGAGCAACACATTGAAACAGTTGTATTCAAGGCACAGAGGCAAATTCAGATAAGGAGGTGAAATTCTCATTTAAAAACACATCCTTGTGTTACACAGTAGGCAGAAACTTGTTCTTTGTTTATCAGTGTTTGCTTGCTATGCAACACTCCCACTGTTATCATTCAGCCAGAAGTCAGTGGGAGTTACATGTGTCACACACAGCAGAAGACAGCATTATGCTGCCTTTATAACCCACAGATGGTCACTTGTAGGACAGTAATGTTCTGCCATATCTCTCCAGTGTCGTGGGGTGGGTAGTGCAGCTAATGTTCTGGCATGGTGTGCCTGCACAAGACAAAATGTCATATCAAAAGAATGACTGCATATTTTTCTGGATATAAGGAACAAATGTGTTTATCGTGAGAGTGGCAAACCATTAGAGCAGGTTGCCCAAGGATGTGCTGGATGGGAACATTCAAGGTCAGATTAAACAGGGCGCTGAGCAACCTTATCTAGTGTAAGGTGTCCCTGTTTGTTGAAGGTGGGTTGGTCTAGATGATCTTTAAAGGTCCTTTCCAATCCAAACCTTTCTGAGGTTTTGATTTTACGTTGGTGTTACTGCGAGAAAAACCTACAGTGAAGGAGTCTGTTGTGACATGATTTAAAGGCTGTGGCTTGATGGTGTAATAAACTCTTTGGCATTATATAGTAGCAGATAAAAGCAGTGAGATTCCCTCCCCCACACACCCCTACCCTGTCCTAAAATTAGCTAGCATTTTGTCATGGAGGATTTGGCTAGGATGCCACTTTTCTCCCTGTTAGAAACATTTGCTGACAAGTTTATATCTAGCCATGGCCAGTTCATTATCAAGGGTTTTTTGCTAATAATTTCATTCAGATTAAATATTTTCGCTGTACACCCTTGCTACCCTGGTGTATTTACTTGTGTGCCTCTAGCTTTTGCCTTACTAAACCAAATATGCTGCCACCTTTGGGAATGTTTTAGCGGAGTGCATCCTGCAGGCAAGTATGTAAATTCAAATTGTGAGTTAGCTTTGGTACAAGAAACAGCCAAACCAAAGCTGCTTAGGATAATTTGCTTTACTTCACAGCAAGACCCTTTTCATTGAGTTTTCACCCCTGTTTCCTCTAGTTTGACTAATAATTTCTAGTGACTTCATATCAGAATCTTACTGAAATTCAGAGAAGGGCTGTTTTTCTCTGAAAAATCTTTACTTTCCTTATGAAATATGAATACTGACACAGCCTATCTTTGAAAACCCACATGTATTTTATGTTAGTTTTTGTATCTTTAACTATTATTCTTCTCAGCATATAATAATGCTTTGCATGTTATTCAGATCGGACTAAAAGAATAGCAGTTATTTGGATCTCTTAATATTTTTACCCTCCTGTAATACAGCCAGGAATTTTGTCATTTTGCAATTAAACGTTGTTGCACTCTTCTCACTTGGCTTTTGTAAACACTTTTCTCTGTGCCTGTGATTCAGGCATGAGCCTTTTTAGAATCCAAAACTTTCAAATGCATCATCTCTTTTATCTCTAAACTAAGATTAAATCCACTGCCATACCCTCATTTACATTTAGCAGCCTACTTCGTCATCACGGGACTGCAGTATTTGCTGAAAACTGGTGCAAAATGTATATTTTCTCTTGGGACCATATATACTCTTATTAACATGTACCCCACCATCCTTGTAGCTACACTCCTCCATTTCGGTACTTTTTTTTTCAGAGGTCAGCAAAACCTTTCCTACTTTTTCATTTCCTCCTCAGCATCAACATCAACTTCCTGTTTGGCAGGTGTCACTTTACTCCTGCATGTCTTGGTCTAAAATAATGACTCCATTTATTGGCCAGTTGAATTCTATCGCCTGGGTCCTTGGTCTGCTTTTGATCTTGAGGTGATTTTTCTTCTCCCTACAAGATCTTTCCAGTTTTTGGAAGCTGAATCCAGCACCCCAGATATACAGAGATTTCATCACCAGCATAAAGGAGACAGGTTAGTTAGTATGACTGGCAAGAATGTACAGAGAAATTAGGGAAAGAAAATGCACTGAAATGGTGAAAGCCAGGAAGCTGAAATATTTGTCCCTAAAAGATGATCATAATGATAGACTTCCCTTGTCTGGAAAACTGGCTGGTTACAGAATGTTGCCCTCTGAATATAGATAATAGATATTTTATTACTTCTTATGAAACAAGAAGATCATGTTCTCTTAAATCCTTTCTTAAACTTTTTCAAAAATATGTAATATTGCTAGTAGAAAATGTTCCCTTCTGCAAAGGATAAACCTCTATTATCAGTAGACTTCTTCAATGCAGCATATCAATCTGTAAAATATAATATTATTGCCAATAATTTTTGTTGTTCCTATACCGGCAGATTACCACTTCAGAGGAAAAGCTGCAGTACTGTCAGCATCAGATTTGTCAACAACAGCATGCAAAAAGATATTTTAATGTATTTCATTCCAGAATTATTTTTAGTATATTCATTTTTTTTCCTGATTATTGTGTATAGCTCTTTATTTTGACACCACTGGCATATTTCTTTTAAAGCCTTTCTGAAAAAAGTAACTTTGTAGTACCTTACACATTTCTCATTAGCTTCATCCTATTTACCTTTCAATTATTTTATTCCAATTATTCTCATCTAAATTATCAGAGTAGTTCACCCAGAAAAGGTAGTTCAGAAAAGGAGGTACAACCACCAGCAGCCTTTCAGCAGGAAAATTCCTTTTGCAACTTACTAGTGCCCAGTCAGGCTAAATTTAGAGTGGATTCAGTGCAGGTTTATCTCCCTTAATCGTTAATGGGTACAGATAGTTCAGCTCAACTTCAGTGTGAGTGCAAATGTCTCCTTAGGAGAAGCCAAGATAGCAAGATAAAAAGCTTATCTTCAAGATTAAGGGTCTGAATGGAAAATTGTACAGGATCTGACTTACAGGGGTTTTTTTCTTCTACATACTGTTGTCAACCCCTTCATGTTAACCAGTATCAACTTTACTTAACCTGAAAAATATGAAGCAAATTGCAAAAAATGAGGTGAAATTTATATGGAAAAAAAGAAAATAATTATGAACATCAGTGAAGATTTAGTTCTTCAACACAAGAGATTTTCAAAATACTTTTTCCCCACTGGAAAAAGAAATATTGTGGCCAAAGCAGCAGGCAGCATGAAATTAGGTCCTAAAACATTTTTAGGCTGTGCGAAAGACAGATCTTCTACTTGAATTGAGTAACTAGAAGAAGTGCTGAGGAGGAGCCTTTAGGACATAGACAAACCAATGTCTAAGAAAAGTAATGCTCTTAATAACCCTACATGAAATGTGAAATAGATCCATTCTATAGCTGAGAAATGGCCCCAGAGAGTTACTTGCTAAAGAGAATATGAAAAAAGATTAAGAAAAATGTTCTATGGAAATCATTTTAAGTGCTTCATTTATTAAAGAAATAGATAACTTGCACTGTTTAGTAACAGATTTTTGGACAGCTCAGAGGCATTTCAGTAAAGATGACTTCAGCAGCAAAAATGGATTACTGACCTGGGTTTCCTTCACATAATATGCAATCTCACAAGGAGGCTTTTACACGGATCTCTGTTATGAGTGCCACAGCATGGAACTGGAAATTGAGGCTTTCTGAATTAAAAAAAACAATGGGTAGTGTTTTGGTTTTTCTAGAAAACTTCTCTGAGCTGCAATGCCAGATAGGACATTCACAGCCCAAGGCAGGATCACAACAGGCAGCTCACTGTGAATCTCCACCTCAGAGTTCACCTGGATGACTGAGTTTGGTGATCCTGGCTCAGGTGCAAATGTCTGCACTGCTAGACCACACTGATGTTTGCTCCATGCAGTGCAGGTAACCAATAGAACACAACTTTTGAGGAAGGAATGTCTGAGTATGGGATACATGTGCATGTATGGCCAGGCACAGAGACTCATTCTCCTGGCACCACATGATTTTGGCACAAATGATGGATCATCTGGGAAAGCACTGCTGGAGAACATGGCTGTTTATTCCAAATACATAAATGACAGTAGTCTGCCAGTAAAATACCATGAGTTTTTTGCTTCTGTTTGTTTTTGTGTTGTGGCTTCTGTTCCAAATTCTAACAGGCTTGGAGAGGACACTGACTTATACCAAATCTCATCATTAGTGTTAACCCTTTGTCACCAACAGTTGCAGGGCCTGTGTTGTAGCTGTGACCACTGTATCCTCTTTTTGATACCATGGGAGGAAGAGGAGAAAGTGCCATGCAGGGCAAAGGACAATTATATCTGTATTGCTGCACTCAGGGAAGCTTGATTGAAATAGCTGAGTAAGCATTAGATTAAAGTTGAGTTCTTTAGCTATGTTTTTTGCATCAATTTAGAATATTGATGGGTAATACAGTTCATAAACATAGTTTATAGTGCCACAATAACTAGTCAAATCTCAATGCCTTTCAGAATTAAGATAATCACAAAATCACTAGGTTTGAAGGATTATCCAAAATCAGGAGTCTGAGGAGACACAGAACACTAAATACAACTTCCACTCTGCAGTTTTGCTGAAGTTGTACCATCAGCCATGTTGTCATGACATGAAAATCCAAATAGTTCCCAATTCAAAGTGGTTCCTTAGACAGATTCTTGTGTTATAAAAAAACCCAACCAACCAACCAACCAAAAAATTCCCAAATTAAAATTGCCCTGGCCTATACTATATCTATCAGCAGTTTCTAATTGGCTTTTGTGTCTTTTCTGATTGTCAGTGATAAAGACTGGGAGGGATGACAAATGTCCTACAAGGACATTCCATTAAACTCTATCCTGAGTGATCCACTGTAAGTAATATTCACAGGCACAATTTTCCTGTGAATAGGCATTTTTTTTATTGGGCTTCCAGAACTTTCCAGCTGGAGATCCCTTTTCCAGTATCTTATGAGACTTGTGGCTCATCCCAGTTGGCAGCTCAGGTTCTACACCTGAATTTTCACCTCAGCTTTGACTTCATTACCAAAGGATGACAATTTAGCAGCAAGAGCTTCAGAGTGCCACAGGATGTCATCAATCCATTTCTGAACTCATATTTGTAGTACAAAAGTTGTCAGACAAAGTTAAGAAAAAGCTTTCCTATCATTTAAATTTTAAATGCCACTTAAAATTCTTGTTTTTCATTCCAATTAGTGTATCAGTTTTCCCATCACAGATAAATATACAGTCATCTCAGAATCCCAAATGTTCTTCTGAAATGAATCAAGTATGCATTTTTGGCATTCATTTTGTCTGTTTCCTATTTGTATTTGGCATCAGAAAATGTTCTGAGAAAATCCTTTGCATTGATTCTGGCATCAGTTCTCATCAGATCTCTTCAGTGGCTCCATCAGCATGTACCACATTTCTATTCTATAGCAATTTATTATTATTACTTTATTTTGTTTCCTGAAGATCACCTCTGCTGAGGTGACACATTATATGTCTGCTTCTTGGCCACCTACCCTCAATTAGACTCAATTCAGAATAATGTTCTCTGTTGCAAAAATTAGAGTTCTTGGGCAAAAATCAGGACTGAAAAACTCATGCACTGTTTCTTGTATCCTAGTGTGAGAGGTTCACTATGAGAATGTACAGTGGCAATTTTCACTTGCTGTGTGCGAGCTCAAGAAACTCACAGAATATCATGAATTCAGTAAAACCATCCATATTTGATGTTAATCATGTCTCAGCCTCATTTAGCACAATTTGCAAGCTGAAGTGTTAAAGTCACAGCTGATACTGTTGGAAAGGGTTATCGTGGTACAGGCATCCAGAAAATACCATTGCAACTGGTGACATTCAGGTTCCACTCCACTTCATACTCCAGGGAGGAGTATTTATCTCTTGACTTTCAGGTTACCAAGACACTTCATGGTACACTCCAAGCAAGAGCGCTACTTTGAATATATTCCATCTGGGAAAAAGTAATATAATTTTCTTACAGGTCCACAAGATGTCTGTTTCTGAGGAGAATAGCTATGAAATAGGAAGATTCTAAGGAGTGGTGATCAAGAGAGGGAGCAAGAACAAATTTCACCATGTCTTGTAGAATACCAAATGTGAAAGTACAAGTATTTTCATTACAAAGATCACATCTAAGCCCTTATCTTCTAGGATTCCTCTACTTCCCCATTCAGCTCTGTTTTTGAGAGGAATTGGCAAGACTTCATCCCTTCATGTAATCATATAAAGTGTGGTCAAATTTTAAAGACACTGAAGAACTGGAAGAGTTTTAAACTTTCATAAATTTCTTGATAGTGACCAATCTCAAACTTTAGTGAAAAAAATGTTTTAGACTTTCAATTATGTGGGCAGTCTGTATGGCTTTGTTGTTGTTCTACAAACACAGCCTTGGGAGAATAGGATTTGGATGTTAAGTTTGACCATGAATAAATGCACCAGTGAAACCACTTAGTTATATGGGATATGGTTGTATATGTAAAAATACAGTTTGTCTGTAAATACATGTTTTCTGCCAATATAATTACCTATAGTATAGACCTGCATTTAAAAAAAATAAGAGTGCAATTACTCCTTGTACTTGAAGCCCATTTGAGAGTTAGAGGTTTGCGCAGAATCTAACAGACTATTGGTAAGTTAGAATATTGTATTTTGAGTCAAAATTACTGGTGATCCACAGCCTGTTTTGGCTTTCCACTGTATTTGAGAGAAATTCACAAAATTCTTAATGGTGATTTATCACTATGGGAGATCATTCCTCCTCTACAACTTGTCCAAATAAAAAGGAGGAAGAGAAGTTCATTTTTTTTGCTACAGCGCAAAGCTTGTTGGCTGTGCATAAAGAAGGCTTCTAAGTTTGTTAACATTTGTGTATTGTATACTTAACTGGTGGAAGCATGCTTAAAGCCTTAATTAGACAACCTTCTACACAAGCTGTTGGAATGGAGACAACCTAGTTATTTACCTGATTCACAGTGAAGAATTACAAACCATTCATACCTTCTGTTTTTCTATTACAAGATTCGTATTATGTGTAAAGCAAGATTCTAATTCTAATGTCTAGTTCAATAAGATTCATACTATATATTTAACTTATCCCCTCTTAAGTGTCTAATCAAACTAAGGCTTGATTTTTTCCAAAAATTATTCACCTACGTTATCCTTTCACACTTTAAGCTGGACCTATTAGTTTATGCATTAAATTGAAAGAGTAATTTTTAGCACATTGTGTGAAGATTTAATTGTGCAACTCTCATTAAAGTTAATAGGGATTGTGTTGTTAAATCACGCCGTGCAGAACATTCCATATTCCCTTAAGTGCCCTTTTGTTGCTGGACTGAGAAGAGGCCTGCACTGCCGGAGACATGTGCATGTCTATTTCAGTGAGAATCTGTCTTACAGGCTTAATTTCATTTTCAGGTCTGAGCTCAAAGTCCTTGAATAAGTGGTCTCATATGTGTAATCAAACTAAACCAGGTTTTTTGAGTCCAGCAGAAGAATTATTTAATTAAATGGCCAGATCTGGTATTGGCCCAAGAGAAAGGGTACCTGTATCAGCTTGCAAACACATTTACGTTAATAGTCATCTCTGGCAAACCTACTGAGTGAATGGTTAGAACAGATTAACTATTTAGATTAACATTGTCCAAGGCTGACTTCATTGTTTCCTACTCTTTTTGCTAGGGCTTTTTTTTGGTATTTTTATTTACTTAACTGTCTTGGTTTGATAGACAGGTGTCTGCTAAGGAAGGTGGGAACCTTCCTTAGAACAGAGACTGTGACCCCCTTCCCTCTGAATTATTATAACTTTGGAATCAAGGGCTTTCAGGCAAAGGCATGGGAAAAGGAATGAGTTCTTTACTCGTATCTATAATGAGGTAAACAATCAGTAACAAAAACAGTAAACAAGGTAAAAAGCAGTAAACAAAACCAAAAACTCAGTGGCAGATGTCCCTGGGCTGCCCAGCACTTTCCCGTTTGGTGCAGTCTCGGTCAAGGCCAGCACGGGTGTTGTTGGGCTCCCAGACCAGCAGAACAGGTGCGACGACTCCCACGCAGCTGCAGATGGCGCTGTGGCGCGAGGTCAGGCCGGTCTCGCGGGGAGAATGGCAGGCAGCTGGGCACAGATCGAGTGCAGCCACACACGTTGGGCAGGTAGGTCAGAGCAGGGAAATGGAACGGCCAGGTGGGCTCACCTGAGCCAGCCAGCAGAGGAGGTGGCAGGAAACTCTGCAGTTGTGGCAGGCAGGGCGCAGGGTGGTGGCAGGTGGGGGTCCCATTCCACTGCAGCGCAGCTGGGAGATGCAACCTCCGGAGGGGAAGAGAGGATTGGAGTGCGATGCCTTTTTTCCCAAAACAAGAACTCACCCAACAGGTAGAGGAAAACCAGTGTGAAGCCGGCCTTTCTTCCCACAGTCGCAGCCAAAAAAGCAGAGAGCCACTTCTTTTCCACTGCTTTCTCCTCCAAGACTTGCAAGCGAGTGTCCCCTTAGCAAATCCTCCAATCTCTTGCTCCCGTGCCTACCCAGCCAAAAGTCTTTGTCTCCTTTGTGACCGTAGATGGCCCTTAAGTACAGGTCGTTAGTTGCCTAGCGACAGAATGGGAAAAATTCCACGTGCCCCCCTCAACCTTCAACATTAACAGATTTCAACAGAAATTGTGCCCTTAGAATACTGTTTTATTCAAAGAAGAATGAGATTAAATGTTAGCTTTGATTATGTCATCTTTGTAGGAAAAGATACTTTATGATGATTTCAGAGTAATGCGAATTAACACGAACCTCTTTATCTGGGAAAAAGTACTTTAAAAGGAACCCACTCTGATCTGTAGAATTTTCATTTCAGCTACACTAAATATGACTTTTACCTATCAATTAAGAGGAATGACCTGAAATTTAGATAAACAGATAGATAGATTCAGCTGTAGCACCTTCACTTGCTTGGTGACTAATATTTACTATAAGGTCTAACTGTAAAAACCTGATATAACCCTGAACAAAATCCCATGCTTAAAATAAGAATTAAAAACATAATGTCAAATAGGTAATCATGGTTCTGACTGTACACTTTTAGCCCAAAACTACATTGTTGAGGATGCCATTTCCACTGGACCAACGAGCTTGTTGTAACAGGAATGTTACTTTTTTGGTGTGTCCTCTAATAACTTCTAATAAGAAACTCCAGCCAGAGCAGCTAAGGAGCTCCTTCAAGACTATCAGGAAGCATGAGTAAGCAGGGAAAAATGTGTTGCTTCATACCAGAAAACAGGAACGTTAATTAGACCTCAAAGAAGTGGTCTGCAAGGGAACTTTTGGACATATCCAGGACACAGGGACCTCATCTGAGCATGATAATTCTCCCACATGTACTTTGTTGTGTGCACATACTAATTAAAAATATAAGATTATGGGTAAGCTCTTGCTACACATAATTTCCCCTCTTTTTTTTTGTGTGAACTATATATCTCAAATATATCCCTGCTATCAAGATATCCCTGCTTTCTGTAGGCTACTGTCTTTCCCAGCCCAAGATACCAGTATAATACTCCCTGGAAGGAGGGAAATTTGCCAACTTCCCTGCTGCATCATAAAACATATGGAAGTTCACCATAAATAAGAAAGTCTCTCAATTGCCAAAAGACAATTATTAAATAAGGAAAAGGCATTCTGTTTTGAGCCTAAAGAAATGAAAGCTAGGGATAGACATATGATAGCTTGTATTGATTAGGTAATCTTGGAAAACTGCTCAAGATGCACATTTGCTCCAAGATTGAAGGACCTATCAAAAGGATCCATCTCCTGTAGGTTTGTTTTCTTCCATTTCCTTTTCACAGTACCCACTCCCACACTTGCTATGCCTCAATTTTCCCTTCTATCACATCTGCTGAGGTTCCCCTTGAACAGTGTATCTCTTCCTGCCTCCTCATGCCTTCTTTTCCCTCTCATGGCCCACCTCTCCCACAAGTACCTTGCAGTCCCCTGTACCTGCTCTATGTACCTTCTTGCTGGCATGTGGACAAAAAGCAGCATCTTAGGGTTAATTCAGGTAAACTGACTTCTACCAAGCACAGTGAAAAGGGGCTGAGCTTGCTCTGTCCTGCTGTGGTGGCAGGAGCCTCTCATCTCTGCAAGCTCCTCACCTTTTTACAGGACTCATAGGTGTCTGCTGCCTGTGGGACAGTCCCCTGACCACCATCATACTTTCTTGAACGACTCCAGCAATTCAAAGCATAAAGCCCAGCTGCACAGCCTCCATCTGTCTGGAAAACATCCTAAAAAGAAAAACACTATGATGTTACAACAACATTTGGAAGTAAAATAAGCAAGAATATATTTTAGACAGGGAACTACAAGAAAGTTTTAAATTTTTAGGTTTTGATTTGAAAGCAGTCTTCTGACACAAGTTGTACAGAATAAGAAATATGTCTTCATGGTATAGCTTGATAACATTTCTAAATAGCAAGAGTTGCATATTGTGGCAGAAGACAGGCTGTGAGATCTCAGGATGTTCCTTCCAATTTCATAATCTTGTGACATCTGCTCTGCAATTTAACATGTTTTTAAACAGTGTCATACAACACAATTAAAATACAGATGAAGTAGATAATAAAATAGTAATTACCAGGAGCAGATGTACTCAAAACTGATGAATCCAGACCTTCACCTGGGGATGAGTTACAAACTCTGCACTTCTTACTAGGAAGTCAAAGATCCTGCAGAAAATCCTTTCCAAAGAATATTTTGTAGCATTGTGTGAAACTTTTATTTTCCCTGGATTCAGACTAATTTTCAGCTTTGTCGCACCTTGTAAATGGCAGAGATACCAGCTGCCACTAAGTGCCAGCTGCTATTAAAACCTCACCTGAGTTCAGCACTGTATCTTTACCCTTCCTAGATTGCACTGAGTTCTTACACCTGTCTTGAGGTCAGAGGAGAGATGAAACAGGAAGTAACCAGGAAATCAAAAAGATTGAAGAGAAAGTCATAAGAATGACATATTCAAGTGTGCTTGGATATCTTACTAACAAGCAACTGAAATTAATTTCAATACTATCTAAGATTCCCTCTGCCAAAATTCTGTGTCCAGAATTAATGGGTTTCAATAGTCTTCACATTCCCTTATCTTGCATGCAGGAAGACTTTCAAGATTCCTGCTATCTGTAGGACCTCCAAGACTGGTTTTATTTTTTAATTCAAAAAACAATTTCTCGTGCACTTTTGTATATCTTCGTGCCCCTGAATAAAGACTTGTACAACTCTGGAATTGAAATCACTCATAAGGCCTTCTACAAGCCATTTAATCAGCTTTTCTGTAGTTTATGATGTATGCAAAATCAATTAAAACAGTCTCTGATTCATGACTCATTGTTGTCCTCTGTTGTAAATCAGCCATTGCAAAGTTTATAGCTTGCTTCTCATCTCATTTAAATTCAAGGTCCACCTGGGGGGAATAGCAAACATTTTGCTGAGGTTTGTGCTTCCCCAGTTTTCAAGCTCCATAGAAGAGTATGTGTTCCCTATTGAAATGGAAATATCAGTTGAAACCAAGATATTGTTGAAAAAACCTTATCCCGACTAGTAGGTGGCATTTTCCTTTCTGCACTGATACAGATGACTGCCCCATCATTGGGCTTCTGATGATACCAGAACCGGTACTAAGTGCTGGCGCTAGACTTTGCCTGAACTGAAGAGCTGAGATCAAAAGCTACTTAAAGAACTTAAAATGACCATATTGCAGCTCAGAAGGGAGGACCTGTAGTTCACAAGACCTAGTCTATTTAGCACAGGTACCAACAGAAATACAGACAGAAGATCATGAAATCATGGCTTCGCCATAGTGCTTCAGTACGCAACAAGAGACTGATGCCCATGCTGCCCTGGTTTTGCTGTTCATCAGATCCATGCTGCTTAGATCAAAATTCTCTGATTTTTGGAAGAGTAGGCTTTTTTCCAATCATGGAATAAATTTACATGCAGACTCTGCAGCATTTGGATAAGATGAGCATCTTGTTGAAGAGTTTACAGTCAACATGCCTACACTTCATTCATGTAAATGCAAACCATCTTTACTAACGGCCTTGTTTGCTTTTCCCTGTGCCCTACTGCTTTATGCTGCTATGTATTTTTCCTCAGTTGTATTTCAGTATCTTGTGAATTGATTCATTTATATCTCATGCCTGCTCATTGTACTCATGTCTGAGATATGAAATTCAACACTTGCCATCTAACTCACAAAATTTCACATTCAAGTGCAGTGTTCTTCTCATTCCTCATATTGGTGGGTTTTTTAAAGAAACTGTATCTTGGTTAAACACTTGCAAAAATCTCTCATGCAACCTAATTTTCATATCAAAATATAAATAAGAATAAACAGAAACCCCCAGGAGGGAGCAGGCAAGCACATAGCATTCTTAGGTTTTCTTGAGCTTTCAAGTGGGACAGGATTAGACTTACATTTTTTTCTCTTCTAAGCTTTTCTAACTTCAAAAAGGTGCCAATTGAGATACTCACAGCCTTCTATCACTATGAATATTTTTCTGACAATGCAGGATAATTAGTCTATAAAGACAAATAAATGAGCAGAAGTATTTGCAAAGGAATTCTATTTGTTAAGAACCTTACGCTGTGGAAAAAAACCTGGGCTACCATACCAAGGAACGAATCTGAAAAGGAAATACTTAAAGGTGTGTAATATATTCAGAGACCAGCTTGCGTGTCTCCTCCCACTGTTCCTGCTGTTAGATTGAATAAAGTTTCAGACCATATGAATTAATGTTTAGTTTATGCTTTCTGAATTCTCCAAATGAAATCTCCTCTTGTCTCAACATTTACAAAATCCACACCAGAACTGGCAGTTATTTGTCAACATATGGTTGATCTGATAAGAATAAAGACGTAAGAGAGGAGGAAAGCAGGGAAATTGCACAAGGAATTCATGGGGAGATAAGGGAATACAGGCCAGTAGGCACCAAAAATTAGGCATATCATTATGCAGTTATAGGATATATTCTGTTTCATGACAAATTATGAAACACTGCACAGACATATTAGCATATCATATTGGTCAAGCACTGACTTCCAAAATTTTAATGACATCCCTTCTATTTTAAAATCTTTTAAGCCAGATTTTAAAACAATTTACTCACATATGTATACACATACCCATATGTAATGGCAAACATACCAAAGGTGTTAAAATAGCATGTTGGTTGCACAAACATTGAAGACTTGTGAGATGCCTGAAATATGGGTTTCCAGGCAGCCCAATTTGCCCTCTTGTATGACCACACTATACCACAGTTAAATCACAACAGTTTCTACTGCTAAATTTCTGCTACATATACCAACATCAGATGAAATTCTTATGGAAATGAAGCTTGAGAGCCTGTCTAACGAATTTGGTACAGAAGAAGAATTATGACAGTGCTAGTAATGCTGGCATTATTTCTGAAATCAGTTTCAGTAAAAGTACTATGGGTGACACTGAATGTTTGTCATTAGTGTCAATAATCAAGTATCTTATTTACCAGACTGTTACCCTAAGACATTACTTCTTATCCAATTTCACAACTTTGTAATAAGAATTTTATTGCTAGTGAGATCTTTGAATCGTGACATTTAATTTAAAATAATATTTAGTCTTGCTGACAATGTTTTCCTATGCAAATGCATGACTCTGGCAAAATATTTGGAGTAGTCTCTGGTTTTGTTTTCACGAGCTGACAGAATGAGTTCTAGCTTGAATTCAATGATTCCCTAAAGAACTAACAAAGGAAAGGGCCTTACAGAGGGTAGAGTCATAAAAAATCACTGGCATTTTCCTGTTGTTTCTGGAAACTGAAGGGGAAAGTATCTATGACACCAAAACTCAATGAATAATTTTAAATCACCCAGAATTAGATTACACCTCTATGGTCCAGGAAGGGATAGGTTCCTCTCATGAAAAGCATATTTGGAGGAGCACCACAGATTTTGTTTCTTCCTTATCTGAATTCCTATTGTGTGTACACCCTCAGTCACTCTAGAGGAGGGACATTTGAGACTTGGTAGTAGATGGAAGTAGTAGTCTGAAGACTTATCCTGTACAGTAGAAGATCTGTCTTTGAGGGGCACAGAGCTTTGGGGAACGAGTTCAAATGATGCACTGCCCTGTCTGTCCACTCTGAGAGCACCTTGAAGAGTTTTGCAGATTCACTTGGACGAAACTTGCATTCAGATGCTTCACCTGTGCACTGAGATCCTCATCCTCCGTGTAAAAAGCAGCCTTGTGTAACAATACTCCCCTAGACAAGGGCACAGCAAGGGACCAAATGCTGCTCATTGCTCAATGCTCTGCTCTTTATATCCTGTGACTGACAGCATGCCAAGAGGCATGGACTTCCCCCTGGTAATTTTACCTACTGTTTTCTAAAACGTTTTTCAGGTGAATAGTCATCCCAGACCCATCTTAGTGTGTCTTTTCAAGTTCAAGGTCATGACCATTTCTGAAATCATAGCATTGCTTCTGAAAACAAAACCGCTTAAAGTCTCAAACTTCAGGATGTTTATTTTTCCCTTGTTGATTTAGCCATTACACAGGCAATAACCCTAGTTCATTATGAGCCTGAATCATTATTAGTACAAAGCTTTCTTATTCAAGCTCTGCTTGGCCTTCGGGCTCTTCAGAAAGGACTTTGTGGTGGTTGCTGCTTCTCAGATGAAGTGATTTCCCTTCCCTTTTGTTAAGGACTTCACACAACCACACTTCAAGCAGCTCTTCATACCATTTAATGGATTTTGAAGTTTCTGAATCTAATGGCCAAGTAGGCATGCATCTCAGTCCTGAGGCTCTTTGTTCCAGGCATTCTGGATTTGGTTTCCATCATATATTACATCTCCAGGACCTCTCAAAAATGCTTGATAAACCTCTGCAAAAGTCTGAAGAGGTTTCATCCCGTTGTATGTTAGATCTTACCTGGTCATGCCAGTGGTGATCACATGCTCCAAAGGGAGCACAATCAGAGCAATATTCCATGCCAAGACTGGTGATAAACATCTCTCTCCTGGATATTTCTGCTTTTCAATACATACAAGAGAAGTATCTTTTTACTTCTGAAAGTAAAGTTTTTTTTCCATGTCTTTGTTTTTCCATGTCTTTCCATTGTCAAATGTGATCATAACTCTGTTTCACACAGATAGCCTCAGGCTCCATGATTTCCCAAGGAGGACGACTACAACATTAATGTGCTGGAAAACCTTACTTCTGTAAAGCGTGTACCAGTCATTTCTCCTGTGCCTTAATGGCTAGCAATTGAAGCAACGATGGCCAGAACCACCCCAACACCTTACACTGAAAACTAAGGGAACGTAATAACCTTTCCACTTTGTTGGGAACCACTTCATCTTAAGGACTGTTGTATACAATATCAAACTCAACTATGAGTAGTACATGATTCCTTGAGGTTTAGAACATGGTGTTACATCACAAGATGAGTCTTTTCAGGCAAAGGCAAGAGATAAGAGGTGCTCTCATATACCAGGCTAAAAGCTGCTGATAACCTCTCCATCTCCTAAGCAAATGGGAAAACACACCCCCTTGTGATCTGTCTAGGATATTTTTCCCCTGATAGTTCAAATGGAAAAAGACCCCTAGTCGTGTGGAATAAGGATGAATCTATAGTGTGAACAGCAGTGTGAACAATACCTCTGAAAAATTCCTATTTAGTAATCTGTATAAAATTACTTTTAAAAAAATGCCATTGTAATTATTTCTGAGAGATTTTTCTTACTGTGTCTTGCTTATGACAGGTGCTCTTTTTTCTTAATACTACAAAATTAGGTCGCTAATTTCTGCCAAAAAATTGCACATTTTAGAAAAAGTTTTCATTGCAATGTTTACAAAAAAAGCTATCTGTGATCTGTTCTAGGGGGAGATTTGTGTAATTTTCATGTAAGTTTGTGTATTAATATGCAAAAAAAAAAAAGAGAGAGATTTTATCAACATATGCTAGAAAAGGAGTAAAGATTAATTATTTCTTTTTTAAAGTTTTTTTTTTGTTTGTTTATTTGCTTTACGCTACATACAGGATTTTGTGGATACATAGTTTTGGTAGCATGTCTACTATTCATGCATAGATCCTTCATACAGCAGGAGAGGAAAAAATACATGTTCTCTAAAGTAAAAAACACAGCCAGTAATGTTAAAATGTTAACAGAAAGTTATGAAAACATACAGCACAATAATTTGACTCTCTCCATGAGCATTTTGTTAAATGAAGCAAAGCAAGACTATTTCTTTGCCTATCTCAACACTAATCTTTGTGCTGCCTTGGCTCTTGCCATGTTAAATTTTCTATGTTTTTTAAAAAACCAACCAAATAAACAAGAAAACAAAAACCCCTGAGAGCTGCCGTAGTAATTCAAGGCGCTCAACTATAAAAAAAATAATTTTTCTCTTATGTTGGTATTCCCATTGTTTTGAGAAAGTTTGGATGGAAGTGCAGATATATGCACACCAAATCCAATGCAAGTCGGATGCAAATATGCTGAATGGCATGAATTTCACAGACGACTACCATACGTAATCTGGAGAAATCAGGTAGCACAAAATCAGTGGTCTTTTTCACAGGGCTGACAACCATGAAGAAAGCCTTGTAATAGTTTTCAAAACTTTGTAATATTTCATCTTTCACTTCCTGCCATGCTGCGAGGAAATGTCTTTGACCTGCTCTCCTAGATCCCAGGCATTTGGTTGCATTTGATTCACAAGCCAAAGAGCACACAAAATAATGCAAAAAATGGCTCTCAATCATTTAGACAGAATTTGGGGAAGACTATCAGTCATCTTACAAATACAAAAGGTTTTTGAGATGGATGAATAGGCAGATTTCAGACTTTTTTTTTGTTTTTGATAGCACAGAACTTGACTTATTTCTATCAATAATATCAAGTAATTGTTGTCTTACACACTTCATTAAATTCTGTCCTTAAAAGTGGGTATTGAATTTCAATTTACCCTTCTTACTTTTACTATGTCAGTTGTCATGAGGAACAATTATTAATGAATTGTCAGGTTCTTACATACCACAATAATGGAAAATAGAAAGTACCTGCTGTTTGGTTTCTGTGTACTAAAATAACATTTCCAACTTTTATTCTACCCTCTTAAATATTTTGATATAAAATATATTAAAAAATTCAGCAATGAACTGTGGGAGGTCCAACCCTGGTTGCTACTGCCTCACACTCCAACTCCACCTCGTCTGTAGGAGGCTCCTCATTAGGGGAGTGTTGAAGACGCATAAATAAGATGGAGAGGACGACAAGGTGAAGGGTGGTGGGAGGAAGGCTCCTTCCCAAGCTCTCCTTTATTTGGGTAGAGGGTTCTTGGTGGTCGGGAGGGAGAGCAGGGGAAGGAGGGCTATGTCCGTAGGTGGCATGAGGACAGACTGGCCCCAACTGCCAGGGGGCAGCCGGTTAAGTAGGGAAGGGAAGGACCAATGAGGGAAGAGGGAGAGGGCGGTTACATGCATACATGAACCAATAGTAACATAAGTGGGAGGAGTACAGTTCAAATCATCAAATCATATACATAACTGATGAGAAGGTTCAGGAAGGGTGGGTGGATCCTGAGCCCTGGGCACGCCTTCCCCGGGATCCAGGGGCGGACCCAGAAGCCCAAACCCCCAAGGTCCTCCCACAGCAGGCGGAGCCGGGCTGGGAGGCGGAGGCAGCATAGGGGCAGACCCGCTTCAGGGGAGGACTCAGGGGATGGAACCAGGGTCTAAGATCCACCCCTGTTCTGGAAGAAAGGTGAGTCCAGAGCCTTGGACCGACCCCATCTTCCCAAAGGTTCTGTTATGTTCAAAGCTTTATTGGTTCTGAGTTATTGTACCCTTCCCTCAAATGTTTTTATTGGACCCCTGACCCTTGTACCTTCCCCTTATCCTTTACCCTAATTGCTGTTACCCTTCCTTATAACTGGCTGCACTGGTACATTTCCCTGGTGCTCTCCTCCACGACTCTCCCTCACAGATCCCCTCGCCCGACCCCTAATAAAGGAGAGTTCGGGGGAGACCCCCTGCCACAACCCTTTGCCTCTTTCGCCTCATTCCATCAGCACCTCATCGGTCCCTCACTGGGAGCAGCCCTGCCTGTGTGTGATCCAGCCACGCCAGGCTCGGAGCGGTGCAGTGAGCTGCTGAGCATTTAGGGGCTGACATCTCGGTCGAGGACGGCCAGGGAAAGCCAGGCATATACAACAATGAGCTTTGTGTTTTCTCAACTGAGATGCTTTGTATGTGCTTTTGACAGAGTTCAAAATCTGTTGCTTTGTCAAAGAGAATTGAAATCCATACAGAAGGTTTTTCAAACCAAATTACAGCTCATAGTTAAGACATTGAGGTATGTGTGTGCGTGTTTGTTTGTTTGTTTGTCAAGAACTAAATACATTTTCTCATTCTCATTGCATTTTGCATATACGACCGATCCCAAGTGCTCATTCCTAAATAAGAGAGGTGCTTAGTGAAGATTTCAGTAGTTGTCTGATTTACGTCTTGTCAACACCAGCTGCCGGGATACTGCTGGGAAGTCTCTGCCTTTCAAGTGAATAACATACAAGAAGAGAGGCTGAGAGAAAGACACCTGAAAAACTTTGCTTACTGTCACTCTTTTAGTCTAGGAATGAAAACTTAATTTGTGGCAGTTGCCTGACATTTTTCATTCACTAGCAAAAATTCTTTTGTCCTTCAAAGTGCCTTGACTTCTCCAGTGGACCGATGTTTGTATATTCTTTATACGTGTTCCAGGACAGAGATTGCCTCCTCTTATAGAACACAGCACTGTGATTTGCACTTTACTTCACACTTGAAGAACTGGAATCACTGTCTGGTATTCTGGAAGACCACAGAAATGCTAGTCGTGATTGACTACATACGTAATGATCCTGTTATCCCTGATGTCCTTGGTTTATCTCTCTAGTTATTCTCAGTTTGCGCTGTTGTGACTGCAAAGAGCCTCATTAGCCATATACATTCCCCTTTTCAAACCTTACTGAGCTCGCATATTGTGGCAATCAATTCAAGAGGCTAATTTTATGTTATCATTAAAGAAGTCCTGCAATTAGTCTTACACTTCTTTCCTTTAATTTTTTACTGGATGTCATTTTATTCTTTTGCTGTAAGAGTTGGCAAACATACTTTTCTCATCTGCTTCCTCTTTTGCATTTATTATGTTCAGTAACAGTAATTAATCTCCTCTGCAAGGCAAACAAATCTAATCCTCTCAGTTTCCCAGAGGAGTGCTTTCTGTATCTTTGATTATTTCTTGTCACTTAACTGCACACAGCATTTTATTTGCATTTGGTAAATAACTGTGTTGAACTATCACATTCATCTCTGTGCAGTCCATCTCAAGGGGTGGCATAGCACTGGTTTTGTATTCTTCTTGTGTCCTACTGTGTCCTCATTAGCTGTATTTGCTTCTCAAGTTTTCTTCCTAAGAGGTCAAAGTTTAGCTTGAAAACCAAACCAATCACCAATAATCAGCAATGCAGATTGGTTCTTTCAAGTTTTCTAACCCAACATTTTTAGTTTTGTTTCTGAAGATTTATTTTTATTCACTCCCTGCCTGTGAAAGCTATTCAATTGTATTTATTATATCTAAAGTTATTCAATTTCTCTATCACTTGCCTTAAACAGAATATCTGAAGTGCAGATAATACCTAGATGGAAACTTCAGTACCTCACTGCCAAGTCTGTCATTATTCACACCTTGTCTTGTGAAGCTCCAGTCACTGCTCTCTTACTAGACTTCTGCATGGAGTTTCACATGCTCCTGTGGACACAAACCCACCTGCAGCTCTTGTGATTCTCTGGTGCTGTTCTTGGATGACTCTCAGTCCTCCCAGTTCAGTCTTAAAACTGCTTCCATGACCAGTTCTGGCTTCTCAGCTACTGAGGAAATGTTCCTTAAAAATTAGTAGAAAACATTGAGAAAACTGGAGCTTTATCTCCATCTCAATTTGCAAATGATGAGTTTAAAAACGGTCTTGATAGTTCTGCATTTATCAACACAGATTCTGTGTCAATACAGAGGGCAAGCTGTTCTCAACTTAGGAAGGTAGCACAATGAACCCTCCTGTCCTTTAATTCTAATATTGTCTTATTAGCTGCCCTTGAAGGCAAATGCAACAAGCATTGACAGCTACAATATTTACTGGTGTATGTGTCCCACAAGGTGAGCATTTTAAAATAGGCAAATTGAAATCTCCCTCTATCCTTTCTTCTAGCAGCCCACCACTCCTACATAACCTTATGATCTTACATCTTTTCATTCCCACAAACCTGATGCAAAGGTCCAGACTATGCAAACAGCTATCAACTTTGCCTTCCTCACACAATATGCTCACCCATCCTCTAATATGCCAAAAAAAAAAAAAAAAAAAGTCTGACTTCTTGTGGCTGTATAAATTGGCAGATGGTTTGCTGTGGTCTGATAGCCTGCAGCTAGGAGAAAGAGTACAACATTTCTGGGATTCATGTATAGTGTTACAGGAATAAAGTCCACTGTTTGCCTTCCCACATTACACACCTATCATCAGAAGTTAATCCTCCTAACTGAAGTCATTACTGTAACTCATTTGGACAGGCTTTCCATTTTGCATGGTTTGAGTTTGGAGAACTGTGTATTTTAAAAGTCAAGTGGTATTTTTTTTTCCATATCAAGCTTTGTGTATACTGGACATTTATTTAAATATACTTCATTTAATTCATTCCTTTATACTGTAAGCAAAACAACAGACGTTTTGGAAAATCAAATCATTTGGAAAATCAAATCAAATGATACGATCAAATCGTATCATTTTGCTGGATACTAATCTATGGCTCCTGGATAGGGGCTGTAAAAACAGGTATTGCTTTACTGCTTTGGGGCAATATTTGCAAGAACTTAACTTCTGACTTAATTCTTGTGTAGAGTTAGGTCTTACAGCTGGGGTAATACCTGACTATTTTTTATAATACCCTACTTCTGTGCATCACATACTGTGACTTCAACAGTTATTTGTATTTCTGAATGTTGTTCACTCTCGTGAAGATAATACGAGAAGATGGTTATAAAAGCATATTTTCATGTTGAATAAACAGAGAGCTCTTGCCAGGGTAAAATATAAGTAAAATATCTCTGCTTCACTTCTTATCTTCTCAATTGTGTGTCAGTATTTAAACCACATATCAGTATTGAAGTTCATGATCATGAGCTGGTTGTAAACGTCAGTGGATACAACCCAAGTGCCTTGCCACTCCAAAAAAAGGGTGCCTCCAAATTCAATCACAGAGTCACAGAATACGCTGAGTTGGAACACACCCATCTGGATCATCAAGTCCAAATCCTGGCCTTGTGCAGGACACCCCAACAATCACAGCATGGGCCTGAGAGCATTGCCCAAACTCTTCTTGAATTCTGTCAGGCTGATGCTGCCACCACTTTAATGGAGAGCCTGTCCCAGTGTTCAACCACCCTCCTGGGTGAAAAACCTTTTCCTGATATCCAATTTAAACCTCCCCCAACTCGTTTTCAGGCCATTTCCTTGAGTTCTGTGACTGTTCCCAAGAGTGAAGAGATCAGTATCTGCCGCTTCACCTCCTCTCACAAGGAAATTGTAACAGCAATGAGGTCTCCTCTCAGTCTCCTCCAAGCTGAAAAAAACAAATTGCCACAGGTTCTCCTTATATGGTTTCCCCTCCAGACCCTTCATCATCCTCATGGCCCTACTTTGAATGGTCTCTAATGGCTTAATATCTATTTTGTACTGTGGCACCCAGAACTTCCCCCAGCACCCAAGGTGAGGCCACCCCAGAGCAGAGCAGAGCAGAGGACAATCCCCTCCCTTGCCTGGCTGTGCCTGATGCCCCCAGGACACACTTGGTCCTCCTGGCTGCCAGGGCAGTGCTGGCTCATGTTCAACTTGCCATCGACCAAGACAGTGGGATTCCTTTCTGTGGCATTGCTTTCCAGCACCTCATTCCCCATTCTATACACACAAGTAGTTGCCACATCTCAGGTGCAGAATCTGGCATTTGCCATTGTTAACCTTCATACAGTTGGTGATTGCCATCGTTCTGATTTGTCTAGGTCTCTGTAGGGCCTCTCTGCCCTCAAGGGAATTGACAGCTCTTCCCAATTTAGTGGTGTCAGCAAAATTAGTATTCCTTTGACTCCTAAGCCTTGGTTATCAGGAGTAGCCAAAATTCAGACCAAAAGAGTGAACTTGCATGTGTGTCATGGGTTGACCCAGGCCGATGCCAGGCACTTACAAAAGCCACTCACTCCCCTCCACAAATGGAGAGAGGAGAAAAAAATTTAATGAAGGGTTCATGGGTTGAGATAAGGACCAGGAGAGATCACTCATCAAATACCATTAAGGGCAAAATAGGTTTGACTTAGGGATATGAAGTAAATTTATTATTAAAAAAATCAGAGCAGAATAATGTCTCCCATGGGAGACAGTTCTCCATGAACTTCTCTGACGCTGCTCCATCTCACAAGAAACAGCTCACTGCAAACTGCTGCAGTGTGAGTCCATCCCACAGGCAACAGTCCTCCCAAAACTACTGCAGCGTGGGTCACTCTTCCATGGTGTGCAGTCCTTCAAGGACAGGCTATTCTAGCATGGGAGCAGGGACCCACTCTCCACAGGTCTCCCACAGGTTCACAGCCTCCTCTCAGGCATTCACCTGCTCCTACAAGGGCTCCTCCATGGGCTGCAGGTGGATCTCTGCATCCCCAGGGACCTCCATGGGCTCAGGGGAACAGCTGCCTCACCATGGGCTGCACCCTGGGCTGCAAGGGAACCACAGCTCCAGTGTCTGGAGCACCTCTTCCCCCTCCTTCTTCATTGATCTTGGTGTCT
The DNA here is from genome assembly GCA_036785705.1 of Acanthornis magna. Taxonomy (NCBI): domain Eukaryota; kingdom Metazoa; phylum Chordata; class Aves; order Passeriformes; family Acanthizidae; genus Acanthornis; species Acanthornis magna. The sequence continues at coordinate 14,420,612 of JAWUZG010000036.1, forward strand.
GCAGAGTTGTTCTTCTCAAATGTTCTCACTCTGTTCTTCTCTGGCCTGAATAAAACTGCACAACAACTTTTGTTTTGATTTCTTCTTAAATCTGTTACCACAGAGGCATTACCACCATTTCTGGTTAATCTAGCCTTGGCCAGTGGCATATCCAGCTTTGGAGCCACCAGGGCAGCCACCAGGTTGGCTCTGCAAGACACGGTGGAAGATTCTAGCAGCTTCTCATAGAAGCGACCTGGGTGGCTCTGCCGTTACAAGAACCAGGCCATGCAAAATCAATATAAGGTACCGTTTCACAAACTATCTCCTCAAAATCTCCACTAGCCTATTTCCTTCCAGGGAAGCTGGGGAAGAGTGATCTTGGGCTTACCTTCTTCATGCTTTGCTAGACAGCCACCAAGTACAGGAAAAATGTCAATGTAAACCTGATGCTTCTAACTTTGTTTGCGTTATCCAATCTCAGTCTTTGAATCTGCTATCAGAAAGGCATCAGCATCCTGAACCCTAAGACAGTTGCATCCTGAGGTCTCTGCTAGCTCTTTGCTGAGCTCTCCACTTGACACTGCCAAAGGCTCTTGCAACTTCTTTATGTCTTCCCAGCATGCTCAGCTCTTAAAAGCCCTCAGGTAAATCAAGATTGTGTGTCCAATCTGTGGGGCTTTTTCCAAATGAAAACAAAACTTGACTTTATATTGAAAAAATACAGGCAGACATTGCTGTCTTTGTTTACAAATATCTAGAAATTTTTTTAATAGCAAACTCAGCAGTAAACATGTTGTAGTGTTTTTTTCTTGCAGCTGAGAACTTTTAAACAGCCCTGAGTAACTTAAACTCACACACTTTTACATTAAAGTTTTTCCTGCTCAGCTTCTGCTCTTATGCTGAGAATACTTTAAAACAGATTGTCCCTATTCATGACTTTTTGTGCAACTTCGGATTCTGCTGCTGTGAATGTTTAGTAATTTCTTTTAGGTTTTCCAAAGTCTTTCTAATTATTCTGCTTTGCTTTTTGCTTATATATACTGAAAAAGCATTCAAAAAACCCTATGTTGCCTCTCTCTCATTCTTGTTTCCAATATATAGATATAGGTTACAACAATAACATCATCTGTTTGCACCCAAAAAACCTGGCATTCATGTCAGTAAATGCTGGATCTGGCAGCTGAGTATTTGGCCTTTCCTGTGTGCTTCTTGATCACACTGGACCAAGTGGACTTGCAAGTCTTCCTCATTCTACAGATGCAGCAAAGCTGTAACAGTCCTCTGTCTTGGGGCTCTCATACTCTGCCTCTCGCTTGTGCCCACACTGGCGCAGCAATGTCCAAGCATTAGTAGTGTACATCACCATGAAACTTCTCTTAAAAACATAACATTAGCTTACAGGAGCTATCACTTTCCCATGCTTTCTACAGATCTCGCATTCAAAAGTACTTATTAGTTCCATCTTGACCCGGAACGTAGTTTTTGTGAATGCTTTGTGGTTACATCCTGCTTATTCGTACTGAATTTTAAAGTCAGAGGAGGGATGTACCAGAATATTGGGGGAAGGAAATGTTTAATTTCTGTCATACAACCAGCATATTTCTGTCCATCAATCAAAAGTTAATTTGTTTTCCTCCTTTGCAGTACATAACTTCAATTGTTTCTTTCCTTTGCCCTTGTTTTGCTTAATTCTTACAACAGCTGCCAGTTAAATGAATGTCTTCCAGCAGGTAGAAAGAAGATGCAATTCATGTTGTGCACAGATAATATTAAGCATCCAATACTGTGAAATTACACACTCCATTTAAAAATAGTTGAGAGGAGGAGGAGAGGGTGGAAGAACAAATTATTAGCAGCCTGTTTGTCTGTCACACCGCTGATAAAATCTGGAGAGAAAATAGGAGAAAAGTAGCTGGGAAAGCAGTGGGATCTTACACTGTAGGAGGCCTCCTTGTGATTACTGCTCATGACATAGAGCTTTTGCCCTTCCTGTCAGAAACCAAAGTGGTAACCACTTGCACACACTTTGTTCAAACTGGAAGAATGGCTGGTATGAAATATTCAGCAGGTGTGGAATTCAAAAGCTTATGCTAGCTACATTCTCCATGTTATGTATAGTTCACCTGGAAATACATAATACCTTTAAAGCAAAAATGGGTTCTCAAAGGGTACTCATCTATTTTCCTCTCTGTTTTACGCAGGGACAAGAATGTGCCCTCTGGCAACTGCAGCTGACAGCTGTGGATGAAAGCCATTTTATCAAATGCTGTGTTCTCTGTTTTTAAGCCCTCCCTCATCACATCCAAGCCAATGTGTATTAGGCTCCAAGGCTTCTTTCATTATTTGTCTCTAGAATTTGAAGTTGCAGCCAATTCTTTCAATGTTGAGAGTAAGTTTGAAGGTCTCCACTGAAACTTCTCTAAAAAGGGAAAATTAGGGTACCACTATCAAAATATAAGGTATCAAGGCATATTCAGCTGCAGATTCAGATTCTGCAAAAGTTAATTTACACAGTTTCAAAAGTCAAATTCAGGAGTTCAGGATTATTGCTAGTGGTAAATTAAAACACCAGTACTCCTTTCTGTGTTAGTGAAATAGACTTCCCTCTGGAGTCTGCCTAAAAATATCCTAGAGGAGCATCCTCACTGACAGATGGACTTCATCAATTGATATTAAAAACCCTGAAATTTGTTTATGAACACTGAATACTTGTTGCATTGCACCTCTGCAAAGTCATAGCACTTGAAGAGTCACCTTTATCTTAGAAAGCAAATTAAGCTTCTTTTTGTCAGCATAACAACCTTGTTTTCTCTTTGTGTCTTGGATTCAGTAGTGTTTCTCAGTTTCTTTCAGTTTAAATAATACATTTTCCTAAAATAATTAACAACAGGTTTTAGAAAGCCACATGAATATGGTGTGATGAGGTGAACCACTGTGCCTCTGGTACAGGCCATTCACAGCTGTCCAATCTGTGTCAGCTTGCTGGTGGCTTGAACGGTCCATTAAATTACATGGTCTGATTCCCCTCTCTCCATGAAGTACTGCAAAATGAGCTTCTGAAGAAATCAAGCAGCTACCCAACCTGCAAATCTAAAGCTGCAGTCATGCAGCCATTTAACACAGATGGCTCTTCATGCCTTTATAGACCTCAGCAGAGCTGGCTCAAGGCCACAGGAAGAGGGTAGAGGACTGGACCCAACAAGGTTTAGCTCATCTTACTCAACACCTCCTCTCTGCCATTGGTTGTTGCTGAGAGAAGGTGCAGGAGCCAAAGGACCGACTCCTGTCCTGACAACTAGAGAAGCAGAAGCTCCAGTCATGTGGGCACTCCATTCTGATTCTTCCCTTTCCTCATGGCAACGTGCTTGGGTAGTATTCCTGCTTCCTCTGCCAGAAAGGACTCCTAACATGAGAAGGAGCTGATATGTGGGAGGTAACATAGCTCCTCTCAGGGACTAAAATTATGTGAGCAGAAGAAGGAAAGGTGGACAAAAAGATATCTGACATTTGTCTTCCCAATTCGCCTCCTCATGTAACAGAGCCTTGCTTTCCTGGAGATGGCTGAATATCTACCTCCCCATTGGAAGTGGTGAAGGAATACCTTGGTTTGGTTTGATTTGTTTGCATGTACAGCTTGCAAGCACAGCTTTTAAGTATTAAATTATCCTCATCTCCACTCGCAAATTCTCTCACTTTTCTGTTTCTTTGCCCTGTTCCACTGGAGTGAATGAGTAGCTCTGTAGGGCTTTGTTGCCAAATGGGGTCACACCATGACAAACCTGATTATCTCCTTTATCTCTGCCAGCCTTCTTTACTCACCTTTACCTTCTGAGACCCCTGAAGACTCCCTCCAACCCTGCCTTCAAATACTTTTCCCACTCAAATCCCTTCTGCTGTCACTGCAAAACTGAGTTCTGCCATTGAGCCAACCCTGATGTTTACTTCACCTGTATTAACTGTACATATACAGATTCCCAGGTGCTTGAAAAATTATGGTATGTGAATTTATTAAGGCACACCTCTGGCAATAATTTCTGCATGAGTAACAGACTGCAAATCCTCAAATACAAAACAAAATTTTCCTAAGTACAGCAATTATAAAATGTTTACCAGTTGTCCTGGTTACAGGAGCTGGGTGCCAGTATAGGACTGTGTGGGTGTAACCACACTGCGTATTTTACTCCACTCTGTGTCATTTCTGATAAACTGTTACTTATGGGTCATTTGCAGGAACTGCCCCATGCTCACGAGACATCTCAGGCTGGGTGTTAAATGAGGTAAGGAAAAGGAGGCAACCCTTCGAGGCAGGGCAGTGCTTCTTTCTCTTCACACCAATGACTCAGCTGGGGTAGCTCCCTCAGGGGAAGCACCAGCACAGCCCCACCCAACCTGGGTGGTCATTTCGGCTGATGGACCAGGCTGGACTTGATGGCACCAGCATAACAGGCAGCTGCAATGACCTAGACTATCAAGGACTTCCAAATATCCCATGATTTAGAGGATTACATAATTCCATTGTGTAATCCATTCCATTCCCCACCCTGGGTGAGGTACTGAGCATTCCCACTTGAACCTGATCTTATAAATCTTTGGATTTGGGGGCTTGGGACAACACCACCAGTGCTCAACATAGCCAGAGGAGAGCCAGAGCTTCCACAGGACCAGTGCTTTTGAATACAACCATCACTTCAACAGGACTGCAACCACCACTGGGTAGGACTGCAACCATCACCCTGACCAACAGGACACTAGTTGTATTCTGACTTTGTGGGTTTAAGCCTGTTTTCTGTGCATCACTGCATTTATTGTAATCTTTCTATTAAATTGTAACTCCAACCTGAAATCTCTCTAAAGGTAAATTAATGGGGCTCATTTCTCCAGCTGGTTTACTTTCAAACCAGTGCACCCATTCTTCTCCAACTCTTTCAACAAACAGACTCTGGTTCTCAAACCACCTTTTCACTTATACCAATTATATTTTTTCCATACATTGGTGTTATGCTTTAATTAAGCATTTCATATTCTGAACAGCAGAAATGCTATAAAACCCTGCACTTTTAAGCTAGAAGAATTCATCTGTAACATGCACAATTCTTAACTGTGCCAAGCTGAAGTCAAGTTTGAGCTGAAAATGTTTGGAAATATCCCCAAGTGATATTTCTCTCATCACACTTTCCAAGTAAATTTATCTTTCATTTCTGTTGTGGTTGCTGCTGCTCAGTTTTATTTATAAATCTTTGAAAATAGGAATTTATAATGAACACACAGTCAGTTTCTTAAATTAAAGCACTGAGGCACTAACAAGTAAGCACCACTATAATCAAGCTAATTAAAAGGCCACGTTAAGGATAGGAATCTGCATATGAAAAGGAACATAATTTTCCTGATGGTAGTTTTACTATCCTCTTATATTTGCATGCACCCTGTAGAATCTCACCATCATTTGAAGCTAAGCTACTTAAAGAAAAATCAGGTTTTTACCCCTTAATCTCTTTAAACTAAAGCAGTATTTCTAGTTTTGACCAACAGGTTCTGTGTTTTTCAAAGTTCATTCTTTGAAGAATTGAAATACTTTAATTTATCCAGAGCAGCAGATGCATAGCACACTTGGGGACAAATGAGATGAGTGAGCTGTGTACTGAATTTTTAATGATGTTTCCCTGATAGAGACTTCAGAAAGCACTTTTGAAGACTACGAACTAACTCGGTAATGAGCAGTTTTTTTCATTTCAAAACTATGTGGAAAGATTACTATGGGCTTCCATATTCAGAAGGTACTGCAGGACATTTTGGTGCTAGCATTGAAAAAACTTTTTTTTCATCACCAGAAAGGTAAAAAAGTGGGACAGGGAAGACACTAACAGAAACCAATATAAATTTCACACAAATCCTCTTTCCATACCCAATAAAAATCCCTTCTGTGACTGTTTTCCCTAAGAAGATCCCTGTTTTTGTGACAACTCAGTTTTTTAAGCAGAAAAGACTCTATTTAGGATATGAAATGAGCTTTTAAGTATGTGATGTAGAAATAAATTCAGAGAGAAGGACATTGAGTTCACTCAGAGCTTTGCTGTAAAGGAGCATGAGACTCATACCTTGAGTTGCATACATTTTTTGCTTTATTTTTGCAATATATCTTTACAGTGTTAAATAAACACTAAAAACTCAAGAGGTCATTTCATAATCTTCTGAAAGATTGCTGTGGACTTGCAGACTTACCATATACAGTGTCTGTTAATCATCAGAGTCTCTCTTAACTGTCCACACAATGTCCTAGGGCTGGTAATGATCCTGTGATTCAGAGAGTGCAACGCAATGCTAACTGGTTAGTTAGCTGTGGTTTACTCTACAGTGCTTCTTTGACCATAGTCTGGTTTTTTGCTGTTTGTTTTTAATGGGAAATCTGAACCAGAGTTTTTCTGGAAATTGACTACTACCTTTTACATTGCGCAGATCTGCGAGTATTTAGATCTGTGTCATTTCACTGTTCAGTGAAAAATTTCCATGAGTAACATGTAACAGCTCATCCTGTTACAACCCTGGACTTCTTTTGTGGTTTAAGTTCCCTTTAGTTGATTTCCATTAAAATCAGGCTTAGAGAACCTTTTGTTGAAAACAGTTAACCAGTCAAGTTTATCATAATCTTCCAGTCGCTCAATTGGATTAAAGTAGTTGTTTCTATAGCAGGAAATCTTCCTCAACTGGAAATAAATAATTCATCAGGAAAATACTGTGCTGGCTCCCTGATGTGGGGAAGAAAAAGATTTTCACTGATGTTTTCCAGACAATGATTTCATATCCATCTGCATTTTCCTACAATGACTTAGAGCTACCATAGAGCAAGCATAACATCTTGAAAAGGAAGATATGCAGGTTGGCCCGGAGCCTGTACAGGTGCATTGTGTTATTCCTTCCCAGGTGCAGAGCCCTGCCCTTGCCTTTGCTGAGTTTTAGATGATTGCTCTCTGACCATCTCTCCAGCCTGTCAAGGTCCTTCTAAAGGTCTACACAGCACTGTGGGGTGTTGGCAACTGCTCCCATTTTTGTGTCCCAGAAAATAAGTTAAACGTAATTGGAACGAGTATTGAACCTTGGGTGACACCACCAGTGACAGGCTTCCCACAAGACCCTGTGCCACTGATTACAGCCCTCTGGGATGTGCCATTCAGCCAGTTCTAAATCCACCACATTGTCCACTCATCCAGTCCACGCCTCCTCATTTTGCCTATGAGGATGTTGTGAAAGAGTGTTGAAAGCCTTGCTGAAGTTGTGGCAGACAATACACACTGCTGCCCCCTCCTCCATCCAGGCAGCTGTTTCATTGTAGAAGGCAATCAAGTTGGCCAAACCCCTGATTACCTTTAGTGAACCCACGCTGTTAACTCCTGATCACCCTCTTGTCTTCCACATGGACAGAGATAGGCTCCAGAATGAGGTGCTCCATCACCTTCCCAGGGATAAAGAGGCTGACTGGCCTGTAGTTCCTTTGGTCCTCTTTCTTGCCCTGTTTGAATATCAGGGTGACATTTGCTCTCTTCCAGTCCTCAGCACCTGCTCTGATCTTCATGGTCTTTCAAAGCTGATGATGAGAGGCCTCACTATGGTGTGCACCAGCTTGCTCAGCACTCGTGGGCTCAGCACTCGCTCATCCCATCAGGGCTTATGGACTTGAAGATGTCAGGTTTGCCGAGGTGTTCTCAGATCAAATCTTCCTTGACCAAGGAAAAGTCTTCCTTTCAACGTTTCTTCACCCTGGTCTCCTGAGTCAGGGATCCCTGAGGCCGGGTCTTGTCAGTGAAGACTGATGCAAAGGCATCAGTCTGCCTCATTTGCTTCCTCTCTTACCAGAGTCCCCTCTTCATTTATTAATAAGCCCACATTATCCTTTGTTTTCCTTTGGTCATCAATGCATTTGAATGTCCTTGACATTCCTTGCTGTCCTTGACATCTTCAGCCTGATTTAATTCCAGATGGGTCTTGGCCTTCCTTGTCTTGTTTCTATTTACTCTGATAATCTCTCAGTATTCATTCCAAGTAGCCTGACTCTGCTTCCATCTTCTCTGTAATTCCTGCCTACACCTGAGTAATGACAGGAGTTCTTCATCTGTCCTTGTAGGTCCCTTACCCCCTTTGGCTGATGTTCTTTGGGATGCACTGTTCTTGAGCCTAAAGGAAGTGATCCTTGAATACCGAGAAACTCTCTTGGACCCCAGTTCTCTGCAAGCATGTTCCCATGGGATTCTTTCAAGATGGTCCCTAAAGAGGCTGAAGTTAGCTCTCCTTAAGTCCATGGCTGCAATCTTACTTGCTATCCTACTTCCTCTTCATCTGATACTGAGCTCCACAATCTCATGGTCTCTGAGCCAAGGCAGCCCCCAACCTTTACACTTCCAACAACATCTTCCCTGTTTATTAGTATAAAGATGATCAAACACCATTCCTTGTGGGATCTTCCATTACCTGTGGCAGAAAATTTTCATCAGTCCTTTCCAGGAGCCTCCTGGGCTCTTTGTGTTTTGCTGTTTTGCTTCTTCAGTGGATGTCAGGGTAGGTAAAGACCTCCACAAGAACCAGGTCTGGCTGCTTCCAGCTGCCTGTTTAAGGCCTCATCCACTTCCTCCTCCTGGTCAGGTGTCCTGTAACCAACAGCCATAGCAGTGTCACCCATGTAAGTCTGCCCTTTCATCCTAATCCATAAACTCTCAACTTGCCCATGATCCTCACCAAGACAGACCTCGATGCCATCCAAGTGTTGTCTTACAGAGAGGTCAGCTCCATCACAGCACCTTCCTGGTCTGTCTTTCCTAAGGATCCTGTAGTCCTTCTTGAAAATACTCCAGTCATGTGACCTATCCCACCATGTCTCTGTAATGGCACTGAGGTCAAAACCCCATGACTGCACACAGACCTGCAGTTCCTCCTGTTTTTTTCCCACACCGCACACGTTTACATTTGATTGTGCCAATATCCCAGTAGGACTGCAATGGCATGCCCCATAGTCCTACTGTGTTACATCTTTGGCTGCTCCTGCTTGATTGAGGTATTTCCTCTTAAGACTTCTTTTGCTACTGAAGTGGTCACTATAGTTCTCCCTTCCCACACCTCGTCTCTTTGAGCCTGGCTATGTTCCCATCCCATTTCAAATCTGCTTTAAAGGTCTCTCAACAAGCCCTATTAACTCCTCAGCTAAGATCCAATTTCCTCTTTGAGACAGGTGGACCCCACTAGTTGCCAGCAAGTTTGGTATTGTATAGAGTGATCAAAAAAACCCATATGAGTGAGTATATTTGCTATAAATAAGTGGTGTGACATTACAAAGTAGCCATTACTGTTAACAATTTTACAAGGAACATTATTGTTGATGATGATAATGATGATGATGATGTAACTGGGAATAAAATACTATATAACTCTAAAGAGATCAAAGTTTACTACACTACTTATATCATTAAGAAAGAAGTTATGTAGATATGTATAAAGAAAAGAAAAACACCCCAGCCAATTATTTTAGAAGAATTGGAACTGTTCTTAAAAAAAAACCAAAAAAACCCCAGAACCAAAAACAAAAAAACAAAACCAAAAATATTTAGATTTCAATGAAGGAAATATTTTAGTACAAAATGTTTTGACTAAAATTTGGACTGGTTTCAGATATCAATTATGCAAGTAACATAAATCCAGCAATCTCTTCTGACACTACATTAGTGTTACTGGCACAAATGAACAGCAAGACAAGTAAGGTTCATGAAAGTCCTGATAAATATACTACAATTAGAGCTTCAAAGCTGTTTCCAGAAATGTGCGTTGCTCTTTCTTCCCTCACTCAATGGCATCTTTGAAGCAAATCCTATGACTAAATATGTATGCATCAGAAGGACCAAATTCTACCTTCTTTACACACATAAAGAATCATGTTGAGCAGTCACAAACTGCATGTAATTTTCAGCTGTGCTCTGTGAATGACAGCTGTAAAAAATCCCATGTTTGCAAACGAGACCATATCAAATCCACGTGATATAAAGTCTTTTAAAGTATTTCAGAATCCCTTAGAGTGTTTTACAAGGCTTGTCAAACAGTTATCATCCTGTATTGATTCTCTACTTTGCAGAGAAATACTAAGAGTATTATACTAGGGCAATTCTGGTTTCATGCTGAAATTTTTGTTTGTTTGTTCCTTTCAATCAAGCTATAAATATGAGGATGTGTCATGGGGTGGTGTAAATGATATTTTATATTCCCTATCATTTGTATGTTTGACCAGAAATATGGTCTTGTAGCTTTAACTGTGTCCCGCAGCCGAGAGAAGCTCTGCCAGCACGGGATGTTTTGAAAAGTCTTCCCCCAGACTGTTCTACGGGGGAGTGAGAAGGAAGAGACACTGGTTTTTTTTTCAGTCAGTTGCTGCTGCTGGTTGCTGCTGCTACCAGTGCGGCTGCTGCTTGGGGTTTTTTTTGTTTTGTTTTTTTCCTGGGATTGTTTTTTTGTCGTTTTTGGACCTTTTTTTTTCTTCAACTTGCTTTCTCATCCAAGAACCTGAGGAGCCCCAGAGGACAGCGGACGAGAATTGTCCGGGGAGCCACCGGAGTAACTCCACCCGGCCCCTTTGGGGACCCCGGAAAGGGGAAGCTACACCTGAGGAAAAGGACACTAAAGTTCATCAGCTGTTTATTCAGGTTTAATGACCCTTTTTTCCCTTTCCCCTTCCACTGTGTGGTCTGTTAATTAAACAGCTCTTTCCCAGTTTTCAGCCGAGATACTCTGTTGTTGTGGGGGAAGGGGTGCCGGAAGTCTTTGCTGTGGGGGAGGTGTTTTATTCAGAACACTTTCCACCTAGGAAAATTTTTTCTAATCCGAGACAGGACAATACAGAGGCTAAGTTACCCTTATACTCATTTTTTACCAACATAGAGTAGCTCAATGCCCATATGGATTTCCTTACTTCTGTCAGCAGCTTTTTAAATAACTGGTCATGGTCCTTCATGGTAACTGTCCTTCACGATGAGTGAATGATACACAGGAAGAACTGTTTAAAGGATTTTAGTCAAGATCTTTCCACAACATCTGTAAACAGGCCAGTACCCTTTCCCATCAAAAGCCAAGGGTTAGATGAGGTGGAGTTGTCTAAGACATAACTGTATCACAATGAAGGGGATGTCAGCATGTCAGGGTAAGTCAGCAATGTTCCAGTTGTCTGTTGCTTGCTCTCCTTGCATGTCACCAAGTACTGTTGATCCTAGGTTTTGCCTGTGCTCAATGCATCATTGCATCTCTACTCTATTTTGTGTTTCCCACGGCTCATCAGTTTTATCTTCCATCTGTTCAGTGACCTGGGCTACAAAACCTCAAACACTGCTGCAAAGTCCAGGCAGGGAGCTCAGTAAACATCTCCATCCCTTGGGCACGTAAGAAAGCTCATCCATGCAGGAGAAAAAGCTTCCTCCTGGGCTGGCTAGAGTGCATCTTTCACCACAAATATTCTCCACCTTTTATTGTTGTGTCTCCAGGCTTATGGGTTTGCTTGCTATAGACACACACTGTTTTCATGCCTCATGTCCCACCACTTCTCTTCTTGCTGTAGAATGACAGACTGTCTGCAAAAATTATCTCAAGGGGGTCTATTCTATAGCTTACCCAAGGAAAAGTGTTGCACAGTTTGGCATGTAATGCAACACCAGCAATCTGGAAGCCTGATGTTAAGAAAGAGTGCTACTGCAAAATGGTCTGCTCAGCATTCTCATACAGTGAAGTATCAAAGTGGGAGGATTATTCCATAAAAATGCAGCAATGCTATCAAAATGAGTAGAATTAATCTGTACTTTTGTCTTTGTGAGATATATAGATTGAAAAATTGGTGCACATATTTCCTGAATCCTTTCTAACAGCACTGACCAGTCAGAACATGAAAGACTTTATCAAAGAATTTTTTTTTTCCTTCAGTGGTTTGGAAGTGGTGATTGCATTAGGCAGGTATTACAAAGAGTTTCAGTTTCATATTCACCCCAAGTGCCTAAACCTGCTTTTGTCACTGCTATCCTGAAGTTAAAAAAAGAGAATTTTTTTTTCTTTGTTTCTAAAGCCTTTGTTTCAGGGTGGAGAAAAGGAGAGAGACTGCATGTGGAGGCAGTGACTGCTATAGGAAATGTATTTTTAAGTACCAAGACATAGTTATGTAGATCTTTGAAATGGTATTGCAGTAGGACATGTTGAGCATGAGAAAACTAAGGCCAGATGCTGTTGAGTTAACATGCACGTGCAGTTTCTATGCCTTTTAATAATGTCTTCTTGCACCCAGTCCTGCCTTTCCTAGTATTGCAAAATCTGGAGGCTTTCATTCGGGCAACTAACAGCTACAACTTTCTTGGCAAGAAGCAAAGGGCTCTAAGATATGTTCTTTTGCACTTCCTCATGGCACTCTCACTGCTCAGACCTGCGAGAGCTCTGGGGAGCACGTTATGAAAAATCCTTCACAGATTATTCATCAGTGCCCAGCTCATATTCTACAGTAATCTTACTTAGAAAAAAATCCTTAAATGGAAGCTCCTATAATATTATTAATGAAGATATGTTGTCTATCAAACAAGCTTGAAAATGGAAAACACTCGAAAGAGCTGATGAGCGCTGGGTCTGTCTAACTGTTGGTCTACAGACACAGTGCAATTTGCACCCCTCTGCCCTGAAAAGAAACCTTACAGGGTTCATAGAAAGGTAAATCTTCTCATCAAATTTGAGGAATCTGTGACATTTCTGAAATTGGTACTTTTCTTTTCCAGCTTTATTTCACTTTCCTTAACTTCCATTCCTTTGAAAATCTTGTATTTCTTCTATACACACTGTATTGACACCATTCGGATTTTTAAAAAAGAAATACTCTCTACATAAAAGAAAATTCCTGCCTTTAGAAGCAAGTTCACTTCAAAATTTAGAAAGCAAACAGAAAATTTAGATGCAAAGTAGCAATTCAAGGAGGTGACAAAAAATTCAAGAATGACTTTTCAGAGGAAGATGAATAGCTTGTTTTCATGTGTGCTGGGAATCTAGAATTTATATCAAAAAATAAGACACATATCGTGTTGTGTCAGATTCTATCCTCACTAATGTAAAAAATGCCATTTTTTAAATTCCCTAATCTCTATAAAAAGTAACTGTGAAATGACATGGTGATCTCACCGTGTATGGGAGGTCTATTGGGGAAATTCCAATAGGAGTGGGACTTTTCTAGAAACCAGAAGTCACCTCTAAACCGGAGCATAAACACAAAAAATGAAAGAAGGAGAATGCAGGACCATTCAGTCTTCCTTCCTTCCTTCCTTCCTTCCTTCCTTCCTTCCTTCCTTCCTTCCTTCCTTCCTTCCTTCCTTCCTTCCTTCCTTCCTTCCTTCCTTCCTTCCTTCCTTCCTTCCTTCCTTCCTTCCCTCCCTCCTCCCTCCCTCCCTCCCTCTCTGGGGGTCTAAGAAGTGCTAAGTTTGAAAGTGACCTCTGGAACATCAGATGCAAAGGTAAAATGGAAGACAGAAATGGTTGCAAAATACATCACTTCTGTTTTCTTGGAAAGCAACAAGTTTGCAGCCAACGCATTGTTCGGATTTTTGTTTTTCAGTTGCACATTCTGATCAGGTGTGTTTTAAACAGGAAATTAATTAGTGTTTAGAAAATATCTAAACAAAACTGGTGAAGTACATCTGCATACTGATGAGACAGTATCTTAAATCTTTATCGTCAGAGGCAGGATTTAGAAAAGCAATGACAAGAATTTCCAGATGAAAGTCTGCCAGGCAGTTGGCTTGGGAGAAGAAGAGTCTAGAGGGAATAATGTAATCTTGTATTTGACTAAGCAAGCACCTGATTCAAAATCCATGAGGAAACATCACTAGCATAGCTTTGTGAAAGACAGAACAGCAGTCTGGCAATGATAATTCTGTTCTGTACCTCTACTTAAGGAACATTTGGAAAAGCCACAATCAGGAAAAAATGTTTCCAAATTATATTGATCAGACCAAAATCAGAATGTAAGAAAGCCTGTGACAATACTGGGAAAAAAAAATTTGTGCTCTTAGAGGTTTTTTTTAGATTTTATCAAAAGTATTGCCGCTTGTTCTACATTTGCCATGGCTCAAGGAGGTCTGAACTACGCTTCCTCATTAATGTCACAATGTGATCTTACAGGGATCACCAAAAAAATGCATCAAAACAGCTCCTGGTCCTCACTAGCCTAAATGCTCTGAAATTTGAGAACAAATATTTCACATAGCAGGCAGGGTAATGGTTTATGGTCAGCATACACATTCAGTCATCTTTAAAGAGCACTAAAGAAATATTGATTTTTTTTTTTTAATTTTTAAAACCAAATATTCTGGGGACTTAGTGCTGAAAGCCTGAAATGTAAGCAGATAGCATTAGTGCTGCATGTTAATTTGGACTGAAAAAAAAAGACAACAGCTAGAAATTAAATTATACTCGCAAAATCAGTCTAAAACAGTCATAAAACTGAATCTGGATGATGCCCAAGGGTTTCCATGAGCATTACTCTTTAAGTCTGTGCACAACTTGTTAGGAATAATATTAGTTCTGTAAAGCCCTTCATTGCACTGCCTAATTCTAGAAATGACATAGCACTCTATCCAACATAAATATAGCTCAAAAAATCTAAGTCAAAGATTTTTTTTTAATGTACATACAGATCATACATTCACTTAGCAGTGTTGTGTGCAATCCTATGTTTTGTGGTGAGAATTAGTGTGACCAAGGGGCTGATCTGCTCCATCAGGGGTTCCTTTCACCTTGTGACTTTTAAAACACCATCCTGTCTTCTAATCTTTGCTCATGTGAGTATAACGCAGACAAAAATAAGACCACATATAACACAGGATACTGGAAACTCATTTTGGAAAATTGTTGTCTTCCCTAGTAAATCCCACCAACACATTTGTCGCTACTTTAAGCCTTTCTCAACAGCTGATCACTGTGACCAATAATCCTCAACATTATCCCATTCTGGAGCTCTTTATCCCCATTAGGCAGAATCACGTGATGCAATTTGAAACCGTGGAGCTTGATTGCAAATCACTGTTGATGTCAAGATTTTCTTTTTTTTTTTCCTTTTTTGTTTTTTTCCTCAGAGCACTACAGGAGACAAGAAGAATAATTTATATTACAAGCTTAAACATTTATGAAAATTAGATAAAAGTAACACAAGACTGACTAGATAGACACAAATAAGACTAATAGCACTGTATATCTAATTCCAGATTTCATGCTGCCACAAGAACTAGTTCATTAAAAAGTATTTCTGTATCCTTGGTGTACTTTTAATGACAACAGGGGTTTTTATTCGAGTGAGTGAGCTCAGAGGGGAGCACTTGCAGAACTTCTTTTTTGTTCTGATTACTTTGGTTATAAAAAAAGGTTTTGTCAAATTAATTCCTACTGAAAAGCTAATGCAAGCCTGGTGGAAGCATTCACAGACTGGGACTGTCTCATGCTCGGTACATAGACAAAACTCCAACTGGTTCATTACTTTAAAAATCTTTGCTTGTGTTCAGCATCTGGCCTGAAAATATTGGGTTTCACTGAAAAACACAGACATAGTCTGGTTCTTTTTTTTGTATTTACTTCTTCATCTAACTGAACTTAAACAGGGGAAAAAGCACCAAGCCATGGCTAATGCCCAGCTATGGATACCATGGAATACTGTCTTCATACCCTGTGAAACATATGGAGGTATGACAGCTAAGAACTCAGCCTTAATGCTATTTCATGTTAGTTCCTGCTATGATCTTAGTATTTGCTTTGGTTATTTTACTTTGGACCACATTTTGTGTTACAGAGAGGGGATAAACAAACGTATGCTTACAAAGGACTTTGAGAACTATAATGAAAACTACTATGTAAAATTCTGTGTGTTGTTATTCAGTTACTATAAATTCTGTGTGTTCTGGTTTAGTTTGATAAGTTTTGGTGACTCATTGTCTATTCAAAAAAAAAAAGGCTCAGTGTATCTGTAATGCAATGATAGGCAGAGCATCACAGGGGATATTTGTAATAGGAAAACATCACCATCTTACAAATAGTGTCATATCTTCTTTCCACTGAAGTATGTGGGAGTTTTGCCAGTAATTTCAGAGGAAATATGTCCATTCACATAATCTACTTTGAAAATTGCACTCAGAGAAGACAAGAATTATCTAAATACAGAAGGAAGTGCTCTTAGAACAGCATTTGGTGTTGTGGCAGCGTCAACACTGGAGACTTGCTTTGTTATTTCATTACTAAAGAAATAGAATCCCTTAGACTTAACGTCACAGTCATGCTCATTTGTATTTGCACTAACATAATCTTATCAAATGTTTCCATCAGGAGCCCTCACAGAAATACATGGCATAGATTGTTCGAAATAGTTTGAACAAGCCATATTTTCCAATATCTGAACTGTATTGTATACCTAGCTCTCAGAGTTCCATTCACTTTGCTTTAACAAAGCCAGACTCCTACTATATCCAGCAATTACTGAGTGGGATTCTGGATAGGTAAACCATGCCCTCGTATTTCAGAGAGTACTTCTGCAGGTTCATCCCCCATTTCTTTTCCCTGACAACATATGCAGGCCATCTCTGTTGGAAAGGAGAGGTAAGGCAGCTGAAAATGGATATAATGAATGTAGCAAAAGCCTTCAAAGGATACCCCTTCTCTGTGTGGATGGCCATGACAAATACTTGCAACAAAAGTCACCTGAAACATCTTCACCACAAAGCAAAAACAGTGCAGAGAGTCTGAGTCAGCTTTCACTTCTAGTTTATCATCATCTAGAGTTACAGCAGTAATAATTTTCCCCTGTGAGCAGGAGAGAAAGAGGGGTTGTTATCAAAGGGGTGCCCAAGATGTGTGGACATTTCAATTTCAAGATGTTAACCAAAGTACCAGGGTGCTTTTCAAAAAGAAACAGAGCTCATAAAATTATATGTTCTCATCCCTCTACCTTATAAACAGCAGGAAGAACAAGGGCCCAGGAACAAAGGAAAGACTGATCTTCTATCTTCATGAAGGCAAAGCACAAACCACTTGTTCTAAATCCACCAATGTTTTAATTCCCTCAAGACTTCTCTATTTATGCATCATTTTAGTTTCTGGACAGTAAAAAATATCCTTCCTCTTCTAAGAAGGCTGTAGAAAATAGAAAGTATTTAACAAGATGTCTTGCCTAACCAAGACAGTAAAACCAGGAAAGGAAACAACTTCATTGGCAATCAAAAGGACATGAGTGCTACAGAGAAAAGTCTGTACTGTGTTTAAGGTATGTCAAAGCTTGGTAGAGTTCAGAACATGAATTTAGTCTGGGTTTGTAATTGTATCAACACAGGATTTGGATTCCGAACTGCCTTACTGATAAAGGATATCAGAGGTGAAACACATCAGAGGCGTCTCTTTTCCCACAGATGCCTTCTGTAGTAATTTGAACTGAATTGTTTAAACACAGTTAATTCTCCATTTTTTGCATGCGGAGTGCTTGGTTTGCAATCACTGAGAGCTAGTGTGCAGCAATGACACCACACTCTGTGGGAGCACAGCCAGTTCAGGCACGAGGGAGATGATCAGCTGAGGCAAATAGAAACATCCAGCCAGCCCAAAAATATGTGAACCTGCATTTGCCTGAGGGAGTCTGTGTAGACATTTTCAGCTCTTGGCCACGCTCCCTTGTTCTGAGGGCTCCTGTGGTGTCTAAAAGCTTTGCAACTATCCCTGGTGCATTTCTGATCTCACGTCTTGCTCGAAGCACAGTACCATTTAACTTGAGCTGGCTTTGCAAACACAACTCACAGTCAACATAGAAAACTCTGTGCCCAAAGAAATAAGCCCTGCTGGATATTAGCAGGCTCTATGGGCATCTGTGTCGTGGTAGCTGCCGTAAGAAGGAACAGATCCAAACAAATCCTATAATTTCCTGATTTACATATTTCCAAAGCATTCTGGCCCCACATTTTCCATGGAGCAGAGGTCTGAACTGAACTAATTAATTCATCATTATGACATAATCAAATTTATTTTGAAAAGCTCAGCGGTTAAAGGGCATAGATTGGAATTTAGCAGCCCAGCTGCCAAGGGGTGGGTGACTGGCATCATCTGGGCCCAGCGCCAAGGGAACTGAAGAAGCAGCTTAAAACCAACAGGATTAAAAGTAAGCCTCAACTTTTTCCTTTGTATTTGCATACAGGATAAAAAGAAAGAATGCAAATTGCAATATTCAAAAAGTAAAAATAGTCTAAATTTGCCATTGTAAGCCATAATTTTGTGGTCTCCAGTTTATAGTCTCAAACTTAAAAATGATAATTTATCTTTGAGTGGTACTACACCTGTCATCCAGCTGAAAACATGGATTATAAATGAGCAGTCTATTTTTTATCTTTGATTTAAAGGATGAGATTGAGAAGTTTTCTCCATTTCAGTGGTGATCCGGTAGGTGGAAATAAATACAATCATAAATTCTAAATCTCAGAAGCAAACATAGCCATATACTTCTATGCAAAAACCCTATTGGCTGGCCACAATGGCAGTTTTTGCACAAGAAAAACAATGCCACCCGACCATGTGTGAGACTGGACTGGTAGATGACTCAAATAATCGACCACTTAACCAATAAGGGAAGAGGATGATGAGAGGTAAATCAGGTGAGATGGGATAGTGCTTTTTATCATGCCAATGCCCTCCCTTACAGAGTGGGTCAGCTGTGAAAACTCCCCTCTGGGAAATATCAAGACATTCACACATAGCCTGAAGGTATTCACCCCTTCTCATGGACCATAATTGACTAAATTGCCCTGAGCTGAGAGGCAACTGTGGCATCTTGGGAGGTGTCATGGACCATCAAAGACTCCTGAAGTGTCCTGTGATCCACAGTGCTGCATTCAATGCAAAACTCCCCACCCCAGGGCAGATACCTGGGCCTCCCCACCTGAACCTGAGCATCTATAAAACACAGAACTTTGGTGTTTTGCGGGCTTCCCCCATCCCCAATGGATTGAGACAGTGACCACCACTTCAACCAACAGACACTGGAACTGCAATGATGAAGACTTGCCACGAGATCCAATGGGTGGTGACTCTGCACCTTTCCATGCTTATTCCTCCTCTTTCTTCTCAGTATTTCTTTCTCTCTCTCTCTACATCACATTTACTGTAAATAATCTGTTCTACTGACATCAGCATATGGTTTTGTTTGCACCTTAATTCAGGCAGAGGCATCTCTCTAGTAATTTTAATAGTTGAATCTTAACACCATGATTTGGAAGAAGGGAGAGGTAGGCCAAACAGTGCCACCTCCTGTAAACTGATGTTTTCAGTACCAAACAGATTTTTTGCAGATTTTTTTTTTTTTATCAGAAGAAATATTGAGGGAGAAAATATTTGAGTTAAACCATGACAACTGCAATTTATGTTATTTTCTTTCCGCTTACATATTTACAAGAGATTTCTTTTCTTTTATCATTTTGGGATCACAATTTTTATGTGCATATTTCAACGCATAGCATCACCATAGAGTAGCATTAAGTAGGGTGTGGGAAAATACGCAAACTAGATTCCTTCATTTTTCTGTCTCTGGGTAATAGGCGTGTTGATGCACAAATTTAAAGACATTGTGTGCTTTGGATGGCAAAAGAAATAATAAGCATGGTGCAGCTTGGTACCAACAATTACCAAAAGTTTACTTTCACCTCCTGTTTCTGTTGGACTTAATAGAAAGGATGAAAGATGTTATATATGATGGGTTTTTTGAACCACGATTTGCATGACCAACTTTTTTAGCTGGGATTTTGGCTTAAGGATACTGGCTGGGAGTTTCTCTAATCAATGTTCTGGCCAGAGGTCCCTGAGTGAAAGAATTGCGGTAAGAAAATACAGTTAAATCTGCCATATTAATATAATAGGGAAATAGGTGTCCAACACTTAGAATGACCATGGATTTCTTTAGGAAATCAAGGTACAAAAAAGCCTAGAGTACGCATTTAAGGAAGCTAAAATGTGCAGCTTGTTGATAGCCAGAGTAAAAATTCAGAAAAGGGTTTATCTACACAGGAAGACTGAAGAAACTTCAAGTTCTAGGCAATCATCTGAGTGTTATGGTTACATCAGAAAAGAGCGTCTACTCAACCAGTGGTGCATATATACTGGTTTTATACAAATAGAACCAAAATATATTGAATTTAACAAGCTGTATATGGTCACTAGAAATGTAGTTTTGAAATCCTTTTTCTCCTATTTTAAGGTCTGGTGCCAAATAGTATAAGCCAACTCAGACCCGAAGAAAGGCCGCCATTCAGAGTTATAAAAAATATTGTAGATCCCCAATGTGTCTAATGCTATGCAGAAGGTAAAGAACTCATCATTCAAACATATAACTGACCAGTGGCCGGGTTTGATGGGTAAAGCTGATCTCTTGTGACTAACCTAGCATACATACTATGGCCACAAATTTCTCACCCAGCACATGGTGACGTTCACAAAAATATCTACTTTGTGAGAGAATCAGATAGAATTCGATTATCATATGAAATGAAATCATAACACTCCAGAGCAGGGGCCAACTACAGAACTTATTAATTGTTCTCAAATTACAAAACAAGTGGTTTCTTGGCATTCTATGAGACATCTGACAACTGTCCAGTGACAATTAAATAGAAAGAGTAGCTGAATGTTTAATGCAGCAGAGAAGGATATAATGTTGAGTGACTTAACTCGAATCTTTCTATACCATTCTAGAAAACAAAGGGTAATATCTGCTCTGTTTCTATGCTTGGTTATGTCTTCTGGACAAATGCAGAACTGCTTCAACTCAGCAACTATGCACCTTTCACCTGTGTAAATCTTGGTATTCATAAAATAGGTGGAGACTCACTGAAGACTCATGAGTGACAGCCTGTTAAATCAAGTTACAGCACTTGGGCACTCAATGGCTACAGAGAGCTCAATAACAAAGAGGAAGCAGACCCATTTGGATTTGCCCCTTTGAAAGCAAACAGAGATCACAGCCAGCCTTTAAAGTAAAATGCTCACAAATGACTAGGGAGGCTTGTGTCCTGGATCCACTGAGGTCAATACAAACAAAAGGAGGATTTTTATAAGCTGCAAAACTTTCTGCCTCAAGGGAGAAAAAATTTGGTTGCCATCCTATGCAATGTAGCACTTATCTATACCCACAGTAACAAAGTGTGAACTGGTTTTCTATATCCACAGTAACACAGTATGAGCTGGTTGTTTTTACAAGCATAGAAATGAAAGCAGTGCATTTTGCTGTACAAAACAAACTGGATATAAGCCGAACAGCCGCAGAAACATCAAGTATCTGGAATATGTGATAAACGAAACATCTTGCTGGCTCTGCAGGACATCCTGAAACCCTGGTGTTATGGAATGGTCTTCTATCATACACCACAGTGAATCAGAAATTGGAACCTTTTAATAGTTCCCCAGACTATGAAAGAGCTTGCTGCCTTACACTGTTTCATTAACACCTTCCTCTCCATGCCAGGAGTCAGGTTAGGTGCTGTATATTGCCTGGCTATCCTGGCCGTCCTCAACCGGGACGCCAGCCCCTTGAACGCTCAGCAGAGTTTGGCGTGGGTGGCTCAAGCAGAGGCAGGGCTGCTCCCAGCGAGGGACCGACAAGGTGCTGATGAAATAAAGGTGGAAGAGGCAAAGGGTTGTGGCAGGGGGTGTCCCCTGAACTCTCCTTTATTGGGGGTAGGGCGAGGGGATCTGGGAGGGAAAGTCGTGGAGGAGAACACTGGGGAAATGTCCCTGTGCAGCCAGTTAAAAGGGGGGGAAACCACCAATAGGAAAAGAGACAAGAGGAGGGTACAAGGATCAGGAGTCAAATAAATTCACTTGAGGAAGGGGTACAATAACTCGTAACCAATAAAACTTTGAACATAACAGAACTTTTGGGAAGAGGGGCTTGGTCCAAGGCTCTGGGCACACCTCTCTTCCAGAACAGGGGTGGATCAACCAGAGTTGGACCTCCCACAGTTAGGGGTCCCTGGCTATCTGCTGCTTTAGGTGACTTCTGCAATTTTTTTTTACTACTAACCCCATGAGGAGTTCATCATTAATAGCACTGAATTTTCGATGATACAAGACATTGGGGCGCTGTAGAGTGTCCAGAGAAGAGCAGCAAAGGTGGTTAAGGGTCTAGAGAGTGAATCATGGGGAGCAGCTGAGGGAGCTGGTTTTGCTTAAACTGGAGAAAAGGAGACTCAGGGAAAGGCTTAGCATTCTGTACAACTACTGAAAGAAGGTTGCAGTCAGGTGAGGTTGGGTTCTTCTCCCAGGTAAAAAGTGATAGGACAAGAGGAAATAGCCTCCAGTTGTGCCAGGGGAGGCTTAGACTGAATATTACGGAAAATTTCTTCATGAGAGGTTGTCAAGCCTTGTAACAGGCTGCCCAGGGAAGTGGTACAATCACCATCCCTGGAGTTATTTAAAAGATATATAAACATGGCAGCAAGGGACATGGTTTAGTATTAAGTTTACAGTTTACTGTAAGTTTACTCAATGATCTTATGGGTTTTTTCCAACTTAAATGGAAATGATTCTGTTATTTTTAACTTCTAATTTTTTTGTCTAACACGTTTAAAGACCCCACATTTGGCCCATGAGACACTGAAAGCATCCTGTGTTTTGCCACTTTATTTATTCTTGTATACATTTGTTGTGTAATCCCTCTTATTTAGTGTGCGTATCCCTGTATGTTTACTAAAGGATGTTCATAAATGATTATTGGTAAATTACAAAGTGACTCTTAACTGGAGAGAATTGCAGGATACTTACCTTTTAACACAGCTTAGCATTTTCTGGTATATTTTCATCCTACTGAATCACAGGAAGAAAAAGGGATTTGCATTCATTTATAAATTCAGCTTAAGAAACAGTAGATTTAAGAATGGTCATCATAAAGCCTCTTTTAAAGGGCCCTATCAGCAAAATTTTGCACAGAATAGTGCACTGTGCAACATTTACAAATCAATGAATGCTGAGGGAATTGCCAACGACTTTACTGTCTTCCCATGAGGAGAGATAACTAATGTCTCTATTATCTGTTTTGAATAACACTTAAGAGCAGGAAGGAAACACATAGGCATGGAAGCATGCATCCTGGGAAGAGAATATGGGTGCTACCTAGCTCTGTAAGGATGGGGTCAGGAAGGCGAAGAGGTAGCTGCAGATGAAGCTGGCAAGGGACACAAAGAATAAGAAGGGCTTCTACAAATGTGTCTGCCAGACAAGGAAGATTAAAAAGCATGAATTCACGCTCATGAGCACAACTGGAAAACTGATAAAAGAGTGGAGGAGAAGGTTGAGGTACTCAACAACTTTTTGCCTCAGTCTTCTCTGGCAGCCACATCTCTTAACAGGATAGACCACAAGAGAGGGAATGAGGGAGCAAAGTCCCTCCCAGTGTAAGAGATGCCTAGGCTTGAGACCGCCTGAGAAAAGGGAATCTATGTAAGACTATGGGAACTGTCAAGATTCATCCCACAATCCTGAGGGAATTGGCTGATGTAGTTGCCAAGCCACTTCCCATTATATTTGAAAAGACATGACTGTCAGGTGAGGTCCCTGATGTCTGGAAAAGAGCAAACATTACAACAATTATTTTAAAAGGATGAAAGGATGACCTTGGAAACTGCCGACCTGTCAGTCTCAGCTCTGTGCCTGGGAAAATTATGGAAGAGATCTTTCCACAAGCTATGCTAAGGCACGTGGAGAACAGGAATGTCATTTGAGACAGCCAGCACAGCTTCACCAAGGGCAAGTTCTGGCTGACCAGTCTTGTGGGCTTCTATGGTGCAGAGACTCCAGAGTGGAAAAAGGAAGACTGACTGAAAATTAGGTAAAAGGAAGACAGGTGCGCCTTCCTTATACATAAAGACTTATACTGAAAGACATCCTTTCAGTCAGTCTTGATGAGTGTGGCGAAACACTGGAACAGATTTCCCCGAAAGGTGATAGATGTCCGATCCCTGAAAACACTCAAGATGCAGACAGGGCTGACAAACCTGATGGAGTTGAAGAGCTCCTGCACATTTCAGAAGGTGTTGGGCTAGGTGTCCTCTAAAGGTACCTTCTAACCCAAAACCAGTCTATGATTCTACAGTTCTATGACTCCATGACTCTATCCACCCATGTGGATAAATGTCTTAAAAGAGGTGGCTGAGCATGTCATTGACAGTGTCTAATTATATTCAACATCAGAAAAAGAAGGATTAACATATGTTGGATACTCTAGAGATTATTACCAATCAGCCTTCATAATGAGAAACCCAAGGATGACAAGAATAATTAAAATTCAGGTTCCAAAAGTAAAAAATATAAAAACTCTAGAAAAATTATTCTTAAGATTATATCACCCAATTTCCATAGCTTGAAAACCATTAAGGCATTCCAAATTCTTAAATGCTTATGAATATTTTTTGTCTAAAACAAAAGGAACAACCTTGACCGTTCCCCTTTATTCTCTATGCTGTTTATGAACATGCTTTCAAAGAATGAAGCTGAGGGAAAGTGTTTTAATTTCATAGGTGAATAATGCCAGGTTACATGTTTTGTATTTTATGATAGTTTTGGATTACATGATGATATGTCATTACCATGTCTTGTTCACCCTTCATCTACCATGCAAATCAATTAACAAGTAGGGTAAGGTTTTATGTAGATTTTTCTCACTCTGTACCAAATTGTCATCACTGTTATAATGGTGTAAATCTGGATGAGTTACACTGAATTCAACTGTATTATTTCAGAATTACACCAACTTAATTAGAATAAAATTGTTGCCGCACAAAGAAATTGACAGGTTTTCCAGAAAGACAAAATCTACACTAAAAGAAGCAGGGCTTATATAAAGCAAATTGAACATGGTTAGTAGATGAGATGGCTCCACTAAGAGAGCAGGCGTGCAAAATTAATTTATGGCCTCGATTTTCTAGCACAGTATAACTCTTGTAAACTTACTGCCATTTTTCTCCAGAAAAGCAGCCCTAAAAACATCATGCCAAGGAAAGGGGGGTCTCAGTGGCAAGATGCCACACAAGTGCTATCCCATGGCAGCTCAGCAGGCAAAAGGGATTGCCAAAACAAGAGAAAATGTCTCTGCCCCACTTCCCTATAAAATACATAACGTCAGCCACTCGGGGCTTATATCTACCTTAAGGCTGCCCTAACTCAATGTGGGGAGAGCTGCTCTGAATAGAACTGTAACAGGGCTAGACAAAGGAAATGAAGTTATTTGCATTGTATGAAATTTTTTCCTGCTCCTTTTAAAGATTTATCTCTCCTAGGATCTCTTAAATCTTTCTTTTTTTCATGATTTCTAGAAAGTACACAATGGCAAAGACTGCTTGCTTGCTTGCTTGTTGCTTGCTTTCTTTTTTTTTTTTTTTTCCTGATATATTCCCAAAAATGTTCTCACCTGTGTTTAATACAGCTTGAAGAAACAGGGAATAGGTCCCGTGGAAATAATTTAAGGAGGTATTGCAGTTAAAGGTTTTATTGCTAGTCATATAATAGCAGGGGGCAAAATAAGGAATGTAGTTCTGACATGAAAATATAATTTTTCTGAACAATGTTGTAGGGGTCTAGTTTCAATTTTAAGAGCATCTTTTGGTTTTAATGTGCTAAACATTCAGACATTTTTTTTTCCGTTTGCTGACAGTTCTTTATGTCAGTGATCAAATCAACTTTCCATCCTTCTTGTTATTAGTGTCATTCATGCTTTTCAAGCTCTTCCGCCTTTAATACCAATTCTAATGAACTGGATTGGAGTGTAATAAATGGGTCCACCAGGGACTCAACTGCGAGAAGGTGACATTTTCAGAGAGAAAACACATTTTTGAGAGAGCACATCTCTTTCAGTTAGGTAGCTCCTCCCTTCTGAGCTCTTTGCTTTCTGTAGCATATACACACAGAGATGATAGCAGCTCCCCCTAGCTCAGTAATGTCTCTGGAGACATGCAAGGGAAATCCAGAACCACCAGTGACTCACCACTAAATTGGAACTACCAGGTAAGGGGACACTTTTCAGAGGACTGAAAAGGACACCCATCACTTTCTGTGCTTCACTTGTTTCTGAAACAGCAGGTAGCTGGACCTAAACATGGTATAAACTGCTTTAAGGTATTAAGTTACAAAAGAGTCTCATATCTGAGTTCTTTTTATATAAACCCTCTAATGCCACAGCAAATGTATTTGGTCCAACATTTTCTCTGTGTGCTTAATTTTTAGTATTTCAAGTCATTCAGAATAAACACCAGTATAGGTATTTCTGTTTCTGTTGGATTAAACAATTTAAACAGAATTTTCATTGTCTGAGAAATCAATGCAGTGAAACTCTGAAAGGCACAGTTCATGTTTAATAAATCTATTGTGATTGGCAAATGAGACAGAGTTTTTAATCTTCCTGGTAGCCATCCCAAGATTTTTGTGGCACTCAATTTTTGGTTAATGCAATCAGGGACCATTAAAGAGTTGGTTAATAAAGGCATTTATGCTGTTTGTACTAGGAATTGAATACTGAAGAAAGAGTTGAAGAGACACAAGGCAATTTGAAGAATGATTAAGAAATTTGTTGTGGTATATCCACCCATTATACTTGTGGATAAACATGGAATTATCCCTAGTAATAACGCAGTATTTGACATTTACAGAAGATTCTGAATGAGATTGCAGAAACATATTTTCTTCCTCTTGATTAACTGGAAGCAATAAAACTTCTTGCATTAGCTACCATAGAAAATTCAGTAGTTAATATAGATTCTGTATTTTAGTTAACTTGAACAGGAAGTTTTTCAAAGTATAAAGGCCCAGTCTGTGTTGTCTGAGCACTGAATGCACACATCTCCCCAATACTGTGTGTCAGTTATGGAATTAGTAAATGCAGCAATTCCACATGCAGCCATCAGTTTCATTTTTATCTGTGAACATGAATGCACTGCTGTGGCACTGGTGTGACACTCCCTTATGGATGAGGCTTTTTAACACACAGGGATTAGATTTGTGAACAGTCATTAGACACTCTTTTTTAAATTTCACTATTACTGGAGAAGATATTTTGTTCTTACTTACAAAGGGCCTCTGTAAATTCAGTGCTCCCTCGTTACTAATTTATATAATCATTTCAGTGCCTGGTCTTTAACTAATGCAACTGATCCTGCTTGTTCTGCCCAGGTAGATTTCTCTCTTGGTAGGTGACACTGACACCCTTAGCATGGCTGGGGGAAGTCCAGCTCAGGGGATTCAATTTCCAGGTGCTTCAAGACTCTGAAATGGTGTAGCAGCACTTAATTTGCATAGAAGGTGTCAGGGACAGCATACCCCTATCTGTGGTCCAACCCAAACATCCCCAAGCACAGTCAAAGGTCTTCCTAAAGGACCCACAGACACATCTCTATCCTGCTCTCCAGGAACATGCATGAGTTCCCACTGTGCCTCAGCCACGTGCCTTTTCCAGAGTCTTGTATGCAAATCCCTGCCTTGCGGTGCTTTTATTTGCTTGTGCCTTTGATGTACATATTTATCTCTTAATCAGCTCCAACAAAAACTGTCCCTCAAACTGTGACAATACCAGAACGTGATTCACAATGCAGGGATGATGCTCTGAAACCCCTATCAGCACTGTCCTGTTCTATGAACACCCAGGACTGTCCATTTCCCAGCTTTCAGACACACATCTTTTGCTAGCATGCTTTCCCCAAGCAAGTTATGCTTCCTTTGACCAGAAATGTACTACAAAATAGGATAATAAATCCAAAAATGGCAACAACATCCTCCAAGCCCAGGCAGCCAAATAGCATTTGAGAATTCATTATGAAGATGCAAAGTAGTTAAGGATCCTGTAAAAACTTCAGGAAACTTAAGAAGAGCTTGAGACAGGCTTCACTAGATATTGGAAGTGTTACTGAAAGTAAGAAATGTTAACCAAGGCTTGTAACTTTATAAGTGCTTAGAGATTTTTTTTAACCTATGAAATCCTCTGATTTTCAGACACTTGGGGAATCATTGGAACCTGATTTCTAGTTGTGCATCCTATTAAATTATTAGAACACACCCTTCAGTTTAAGTTCATTAACAGTAAAATGACTTTTTTTTTTCTCTAAACAACAGTCCCTTTAGGGAATGCTGCATGTGTAAAGTCAGTAACACAGTAACATTGTATAACCTGGGTGAGCCAAGCCAGCCATTACCTTTCTTCCAAATTCCTCTCCTTGTAACAGACATAAATTACTATTTTCTCCCACCAACAGAACAATAGTAAAAAACACAGCAGACCTCAGTCATTGTCTAAAGAGATGTCCATTTTACAATGTGAATTCTTAAGCCCTAATCATGTGCACATTTAGATACCAAAAATTCTGAGGCATGCACTAAGACTAAGGTTTTTGAAAGTACAAACAGAAGTAGTGACAGGTTTTGCTCTGGTTGCCTAGTTCACCAGTTCTAATGATACCTAAAACCTGAGGCACACATCTATGTCTTTAGACACCTAGATACCTGTAAAAATTGTATGTGGCTTTCCACATAAAGTAGCAGACTACGTGAAAATGACTGGAGACAAAACTGGAAAAGCCAAATTCACATTCTAACAGAGGCTATAGCATTATGGAAATTATAGGGTGAAATACCATTGCCACTTCCTGGATGGAATGCAGCTGGCATGCACAGAATCTATTCCATAGTAGTTCCCCACACAACACAGCCTACAACCTTAAGCACCAGCTAAGGGGGATGAAACGGGGTTGGAGCGAAGACATCGCAGCCAGGCACTGCTGAAATCCTCTGCAGTTGTGAACCCCATAGTACCATGTAGCTGATAAACTGCATAGCACCTGTCAGCCAGGCAGGATAGGAGATGTCTTACTGCTGAACCAGCAACTGTGGCAAAATACCTTTCCTCAGATGAACTTGCCTCACTACAATTTCATTGCAATGCTAATGCACCTGTATCCCAAAAATACCTCCAAAGTATGATCACACCTCTCTGAGCATATGCTCTGTATTTTATTGACTGTATCTTCAAGAGTGAAGTGAGAGAATTTTACACCATTCAGCAACAAAAGTCACTCAAGCTTCAAGTAAATGTAAATAAATAGCATAAATGTCAGTTAAGAATGAGGAGAAGTTCTGGGATCGGTTGACAGGCTGAACCTATCTTCTCCCCCACAGGGATACCTATGCAGTAAGAACCTTACTCTATGTGAGCTAAATTATTACCTCAAGATGTATTTCATTGGTGATTAGAGCATATTTGTATTTTGCTTTAAATAATTTTATCAATTTATTATCAATGTGTTTATTTTAAAAGTGTGTTGTTCCATAAACTGTTTAGTGTGAGTTCTCCAAGGGCACTAACATTTACTGGCAGCAGAAAACATACCTAATTGAGAGTGGGGAGATCCAGGAGGGAGTCTCTCTGCATTATAGTAAGGATTCATCTGCAGTACTATGTTGGCACAAGTCCCTGAAAAAGTGGAACTGCGCCCTGATAACATGGAGTCATCAAAACAGGACACTGACAGAGTGGTGGGGTACAAGGGGTCTCAGATTTCCTGAGGCATTGGCTGACTGATGAAACAAAAAGGTTCAAGGAAGCCTCCTTTTCACATGACACAGATTGACCATGTCAGATGATGAATCATAGAGTCTGTTTTATTTTGAAATAGCAATAATGAATGATCCATATATATGTTTACCTGCTGTGTTGTCTAGTATTTCGCTTAGTCTAACCTTACATGTCCAATTCCCAACTCACTGGCTCATACAACAAGAGAAAGGCCAACATTCTCCAGTGTCAACTTCTGTCTTCCTATAAATAATTTTAAAACCTTGTAAAACATTTGATCTCAAAACTACAAATACACCTTCTCAAACATTCCAGTTATTTGGGTTTTTCATTGGACCCAAATGAATTGAACCTGATTTGACTCAAGACTGCCTGCAGTCAACTCTTGTTGTATCCAGATGACCAACACCATAATGAACTCACTGTCCTGAGTTTTCTCCTCCTACTCATTCATCTCTTCAGAAGCACTGATCAGAATTTTGCAGTACCTGGACACTTACCAGTTTAAATGAGACCAGACACATTCACTTGGTGAATGCAAGTGGAAATTACAACACCTCTTTGCAAAACCCTTGAAATGAACTGCCCGTTTTGAGCTACTTTCTGTGGCAGAGGTCATGGAAGTAGCAAGGCTGGAAAAAAAATTTAAAATATCTCAATGAAAATATTATATTGAGAAGCAAACAGTTAGTGAATCTTTATGGTTTACTGAAAAGTTATTTTCCCTGCCTTCTTCTGGTTAAGAACTGGAGCAGGCATGTCCAAGGTGAAGGGCTAGAAAACAATTTTCTGGAAGAAAAGGGCACATTCAAGGCTGCAGGACTGTTTAACACCTGAGGCTCCAAGCAGCAGGAGTCCACAGACGTCAAGAAATTGACTTGCAACTATCAGTTCTGTCATGGAATTAATATGAGACTTCTAAAGTTAAATCTCAACTTTCTAAAGTAGGAAGAAACAGATGAGCTTGAAAGAGGATCAGCAATGATTAAGAAGCATATGCAACAGAAGAGACTTAATGTAGGGAGGCATGAGCGATGTGAGGCTCCTGACTCCTGGCTGGGGAGTGCCCTCAGCCCCCATCGCTGTCACTGCACAGAGAGCTGATGGAGGGACTCAGGCTGCGCAGACTTCTCAGGTTCAAAGGTCTCCACAAGCACTGGCTGAAGCTCAGTCCTCCTTGGCCTCAGGGATATTAAAAGCCCAGACCTTTGCAAGAGATGTAGGCAGTTTTTTCTTCGCTGATGCAGTGATCAGCAGAGGCTAGTGCAGATATGCTTCAAAATTTTCACAGTGCCTGAGCACTGATAGAAACTCCCATGCTGCTAGTGGCTGTAGAGCAGCTCACATTGGTTAAAGGCCGTGCTTATTATGTATCATTAGCATTAATTCCCTAAGTATATAACTAATACATTCATAACCTAATTCCATAATGTTACAGAGGAATTATACCTATCTTTTACTGCATCTATGTAGCACACACATCTGAAGACTTTAATGACTGAGGGCTGAGGTATCTTATGACTGATTTTGAGTTTCTTCCAACACTTTAATAAAAAGTCAGAGCCCTCTATTAAAGCACTACAGGAGTTCAGGAAAGAAACCAAAATCTGTCTGTGACAGACAGGTCTGAACATGCAACATCCAGACCAGTGATTTTTCTATTAATAATTCCAGCTCCGAGATAGGCACTTTACTACAACTAAAATATCTAAATGCGGATTTTTAAACAATAGATAAGGATTTCTTTTTTAGCAAATCATAAAGATATTGGCATACAGTTTGCCAAAATTGGTTTCCTTGAAGGGAGAATAAAGATATACACACAACATATCAAGACAGGAAAGATGGTCTAGCAATTAGGCTATCAGCTAAATGGGAGAATTTTTTCTCAGTTCTGCGTCTTCCCCATTTAATGAGTGACTCAAACACAATGTTTCCTCCACATTCTCCATTTGCAGAATGCTCTTATTGGCTTTTCCCTTCTGTACACCAGTCCTAGCCAAAGTAATCTAGCAAGTGCCAACCTGTCTTCATTCTCAGCACAGCTGCTCTGAACCACATATTTATGACAGGGACTACCTGAGAGCATATTTTTTCCTGTGCCATTGGAGGTTAGCTCATTCATTCCTGCTTTTTGTTACAATAGGTCTTCTCTGTTCTGCATGAGGTGGAGAAAGCTCTCAAGTGTGTTGGGATTAAGGCAAGCAGTCCCAGACTCAGTGGCTCTCTTATGTGTTAACTAATGGGACTGAAAACTTATGTAATTAATTTAAAAAGAAAACTAACCTAGAAGTTTAACCACAGAACAGCAGTGGCTATCCTGACAAACTACTTCTAGCACATTTTTTAAAATTTTTCTTTTTTAGAAATGGTGTATAATGTACTTTAAAAGAATTTTAGAATTTCTAATAATTTCATTGCAGTAACATTAGAGAGAAATATAGAAAACTGAAAGAGCTTTCAGTTCATTTCTGGATATCACTACATTCAGTTTGATGCCTGAAGCACAACATAATAACACAGGTTTTTCAGATAAATCCTCTTCATTTTATATGGTTTTGTCAACACAAATCAATTGATTATACTGCTTCCAGAGTCCCTGAAAACACCAGGGCTCTTTTTCCCAGTTTCTATTACAAAGGCCAAAAAACTCTAGTCAGATTTCCTAAGAAGCAAATCCCCAGGAGCATTTTCACACCAGTTTTTACAGCAAGCCATGACGGCTTTCTCAGTTTTTCCAGCTAAAAGATGCTGCAGTTGCTTCTATACCAAGTATAAAACATGAGCTGTATTACTTGCACTGCAAGGAAGTGTTCCAACTTTCTTAGGGACAAGATAAAGACAGCAAGAGAGTCATAGAATCATAGAATGTTAAGGGGTTTGAAAGGACCTTAAAGATCATCTAGTTCCAACAACCCCCTTCACCAATGGCAGGTGAACCTTCCACTAGATCAGGTTGTTCAAACCCCCACCCAACGCAGCTTTGAACACTGCCAGGGTTGGGACATTTGCACCCTCGCTGGATGTCTGTTCCAGTGTCTCACCACCCACACACTAAAAAATTTCTTCCTAATACCTAACATAAAATTTTCCTCTTTCAATTTGTTCCCATTTCTCCTCGTCCTAGCACTGCAGTTCCTGATGAACAGTGCCTCTCGGGCTTCCCTGTAGGCCCCTTCAGATACTGAAGGTTGTTATGAGGTCTCCACAGAACCTTCTCTTCTCCAGGCTCAACAGCCACAACTTTCCCAACCTGTCTTCATAGGGGAGGTGCTCCAGTCCTCTTATCAACTTTATTTATTCTATTGGCCCTCAGTGGTGTGAGAGCCAGACTGTCTCTGCCTCAGAGACACAGCAGCTCTGTCTGAGGTGGGGAGGAAGAAGCCAACTCTGTAGAGACTGTGTCTGTGTAGAAGAGACTTGGCCATTAACTTTCCTCCTCTAGCTAGCTACTGTAAGGAATATAAATTAGCAGGAAGCTTTTTGATACTGACATGCTTTTAGTAGCTGGATTTTTCCATTGTCAGCAGAAGAGTACCGAGGTGATGTCTGCCAGCAGGACTGTAAGCTGAAGCACTGCCAGGATTTCTGACATAAACCTCAGAGGTATTTTCACCCCTATGTAATAACACTTATCATAAAGGATCCCAAAGTGCTTTGAAACTGCACAAGATAAATTCAGGGAGTAATTCATCACTAGGGCTTCTCCAGGGCACAGCCATCCCTACACATACTGTCAGCTCCTGGGATCTTTACTAGTAGCATCTTCCATTTAGATTTTAAGGCATAGGGTGGGTGGTATCTGTGCTCAAATAACTCTTGCCTGTGGCATTTATCCTATTTAAAATAGAAAGAGGAAAAAAAACATAATATTGAGCACCATTGTAGCTCAGTTCCTTGCAAGTTCTCCTTTACAACACAGACATAAATGCTTGCCCCTGTTGAGACCAGCCTGGTAAAATCCCCTAAACTGCTGAAATCTGATGAAACCATCACAAGTTCTGAGCTGCCAAAATTCTCATAGATCCAAGACAGCTCAAATAACTGTCACTTCTGGATCATTTTTATGACAGTTTGTGGTTGCACAGTACATATATGTATCTGAATATTACCTTAAGAATTTGTGTTATGGTTTAACCCCAGCCAGCCACCAAGCCCCACACAGCCACTCACTCGCTGCTACAACAGCTGGATCACGGAAAGAAGCAAAAGGGCAAAAGCTTGTAAACTCCAGGTTGAGATTCACACAGTTTAATAAGGAAAGCAAATGCCACACACATAAACAAAGCAAAACAAAATAATTAATTCACCGCTTCCCACGGGCAGGCAGTCTTCAGCCATCTCCTGTACAGCAGGGCCCCATCACATGTAACAGTGACTTGGGAAGACAAACACAATCACCCCAAATACTTTCCCCTTTCCTCCTCCTTCCCTCTACTTTTTATACTGAGCATGATGTCACATGGTCTGGAATATCCCTTTGGTCAGTTGGGGTCACCTGTCCTGGCTCTGTCTCCTCCCAACCTCTCAAGTACCCCCAGTCCCCTCTCCAGTGTGACTGTACCAGAAGCAGAAAAGGCCTTGGCTCTGTGTAAGCTCTGCTCAGCAAAAAAAAAAAAAAATATTAAAAAAAAAAAAAAATCTATATCATCAACTCTGTATTCAGCATAAATCCCAGACACAGCCCCACACCAACCAGTGTGAAGAAACTTAACTCTGTCCCAGCCAAAACCAGCATGCCTTGAAATAGCTTCTATGAATAGTGTCTCTCTCATTCCCTTCTGTTGCAAACGGTTAAGCTGTGTCAAGTATTTTGCAAATGATTTTTCACTGCTGCTTGGAATGAGTAATAATAACTGTCTTCCTTATGGGGTGCTTCAGAACAGGAGAAAAATGATCATGCAATTGCAACGTTGGGAGAAGCTTCATTAAAACTAGTATCCATAAATGCTCATTACAGTGAAACAAGATTATAAAATTGCTGGATAACATTAAGATTGGGGTGGGTTTTTTTTTAAACTTGGAACAGAAATCAGCTGCTGTAAAAATTACCAAACCAACTATCAACCTGATGTATTTTAAAATAAAGTCCAGTAATTGTGAGTCATGAAAAAACCAAATATACAAATAACAATCCAGTAGGACATGCCTCCTAGGACAGAGGGAATGATACCTTAGCACAAATAACAAGGCAAAGAGAGTTCCAGTCTCAAGACATAATTTCTAATTTCACTCTAGAAAGAAAGCAGCAATACCCAAAGGACAAAAAAACCAGTAATAATTATAATTTATAACTGCTAATTAAAGCAATTACAGACAGACCAAAAGCCATAGGCCTTCCATTGGAATTCTGGTCAGCTTGATGACCTCAGGCTCTCAGGGTCTTAAAATGACAGAATCATGATACAACAGCAGTACTTGAAAGAAAAAAGAGAAAGCTGTAATCTTTCACAGGATAATAGCAACAAACAGTTGAATGTTCCTCATCAAAAAAAGAATCAATCCAATATGCCATTGGAAGGGAAGTTCTGCCCTGTGAGCTCTGACACTGGTGTTTGATGGACAGTCATTTTTACTTGGCTAGAATGGGGGAACTCCATTACCAGGCATCCAGATCTAAATTTATGATGACCAATTAAACAGGAAGAAGAGAAAAAAAAACCCAAAACCAACCAACCAAAAACCCAACAAACAAACAAAATTTAAAAACCCAACAAAAACAAACAAAAAACCACCTCTGTTAAGTGAAGAAATTCTTTTACAATACAGAATTTCAAATCATATAATCTGAGAACAGAATCAATTTAAAAAGCTGGTGTTAAAGCCAATATAACAATTAGCACAGAACAGAAGTTCTTGGTGATTTCTCCTACAGGTAACTTAAGAGAAAACTGCATCAGTCCAAGATGATTTAAGACTTATGATTTCATTGTCTTTTGGAATTACATGAGGACAATCACAGCCTTAGAAATGCTCTAGCAAATTATCTCCAAAAAAAATTGAAATGTTTGAAGCTTTCTATTTTCAGAAAATTTATGGAAATGACATATGACATGTGATGTTTAAATTTCAGAACAAAGTCAATTAAAAACTAGAGCACTGACTCTTTTTGAAGCTTGCTTTCCCAAAAAGTGATATTTATGTACTGTGCTATTTGCTCATCTCTGTAGAAGACAGAAGAACATATTCCAGTTATTATGTAAAAATAATATATATTTAAAGTATTTTAAGAGAAAACAAAAATTTATCCTTCTTAAAGGGATTTTTACGGAATGAAAAATGTGCAAAACCTGAGGTTTTAGAAAAGCATTCAACCCGGTGAACCAGTGCATTCTGATAAAACTGTTTTGATTTATAAATAAAATCAGTTCTACATGCCACATGCAATCTCAGCAATTTGTTGCTGGTAGATATGTTGTAGAATAAAATAAATTTGTTTCACATGTGTATTCATCACCTACACCGAATAGGTTTAGAGTCCACTGCCCCAGCCCAAGAAATAAAAGGTGTCTGAAAAAGATGTCATAAATAGAATCATGGAATCATTAGGTTGGAGAAAACCTCCAAGCTGATGAGAACAACCTTTGACCCATCATGACCCTGTCAATTAGACCATGACACTATGTTCCACATCCAGTAATTTCTTGAATACCTCCAGGGATGGTGACTCCACAACCTCCCTGGGAAGCCCATTCTAATGCTTGACAACCTTTTATACAAAGAAATTCCTCCTGATGCCCAAACTAAGCCTCCCTTGACACAGCTTGAGTCCATGCTCTCTCATTCTCTCACTGGTTGCCTGGGAGAAGAGGCCAACCCCCACCTGGTTACAGCCTCCTCTCAGGCAGGTGTAGAGTAGGATAAGGTCCCTTATGAGCCTCTTTCTCTCCAGGCTGAACACCCCCAGCTCCCTCAGCTGCTCCTCACAGACCCTTCCCCAGCTCCGTTGCCCTTCTCTGGACTCGCTCCAGCCCCTCAATGTCTTTCTTGCACTCAGGGGTCCAAAACTGGACACAGCACTCGAGCTGTGGCCTCACCAGTGCCCAGTACAGGGGACAATCCCTGCCCTGCTCCTGCTGGCCACACCATTGCTGATCCAGGCCAGGATGCCATTGGCCTTCTTGCTACTTGAGCTGTACTGATTTTGCATGGACTGTTTTTTTGGTAGCGTCTGGGCCACAGAGGTGGCTTCTGTGAGAAGCTGCTGGAAGCTTCCACCATGTCCAGCAGAGAAAATCCCTGGTGGCTTCAAAGATGGATGTGCCACTAGCCAAGGCTGGGCCAATTAGAGATGGTGGTAATGCCTCTGTGGTAACAGATTTAAGAAGAAAAACAAAACAAAAGTTGTTGTGCAGTTTTAACTCCAGCCAAAGAAGAACAGAATGAGAACATTTGAGAATAACAACTCTGCAGACACTAAGTGCAGAAGGAGGAGCAGGAGGTGCTCCAGGCACTTGAGTCATGATTCCCCTGCAGCCTGTGGTGAAGACCATGGTAATGAAGCTGTGCCCCTGAGCCCATGGAGCAGAGCTCTGTCTGCACAGATCCACCTGCAGCCTGTGGAGGAGCCTCACACCAGAGCAGGTGGATGCCTGGAGGAGGCTGGGATCCAGTGGGAGACCTGTGAGGAGAGGGTCCCTGCTCCCATGTTGGAGCAGGCTGTGCCTGGATGCCTGCACCCTGTGGAAGAGTGGCCCACACTGCAGAAGTATTGGGAAGACTGTTGACCATGGGATGGAATCACACTGCAGCAGTTCACAGGGAGCTGCTGCTCATGAGAGGGACTCACATTGGAGAAGTTAACGGAGAACTCTCTCCCATGGGAGGGACACCACAGCACAGCAGGGGAAGGACTCCTCTCCACGAGCAGTGGGAGAAGCCACGGGTGATGAACTGACCATAACTCCCATTCGCCATCTCCCTACACCGCTGGGGTAGGAGGTAGAGCTGGGAAGGAGGGAGGGGTCATGGGAAGTTGTTTCTAAGGGTTTATTTTACTTCTCATTATCCTTCTCTGGTTTTGTTAATAATAAATTCACTTCATATCTCTAAGTTGAGCCTGTTTTGACATTGATGGTATTTGATGAGTGATCTCTCCAGGTTCTTTCCCCAACCCATGAACCCTGTATTAAATTTTCTCTCCTCTCTCCATTTGCAGAGGGGAGTGAGCGAGTGGCTTTTGTGGGTGCCTAGCATCCAGCCCAGGTCAACACACAACACTGGGTGCAGCTGGCTCATGTTCAGCTGCTGTCACCATCACCCCCAGATCATTTTCTGCTGGGCCATTTTCCAGTGACTCTTTCCCAAGCCTTTAGCACTGCCTGAGGTTGCTGTGAACAAAGAACAGGACCCAGCACTTGGCATTGTTGCACCTCAAATGAAAATATAATGAAAAGTTATAATAAAACCAAATGAAATATAGACTATATTGAGCAGTAAAACACCCTGCAAAATGTATAGTATATGTAAGATTTCAAGGGCAAAAAGATAGCACACAGAGGTTAGAAACTGAGCCTGCATGGTGGCAATTGTGGATCTTAAACAAAATACTCCTTTGGCTTAATTTTTTGCCATGCCCATACATTACCATTAGCATTCACATATATTGTTTTCATGGTCTAGGAACAATATTCCCAATTCAGTTCCTCATCAAAGACTCCCCAAATAACCAGGCCAATCTCTCCCACTTCCCCAGTTTTTCTCTCCCTCCCGACTGCAGCCAGCTGGAGAGAAAAATTGAAGACACTAAAGAGGGGTCATGGGTTGAGATAAGAACACTTTACTAGAAACAGAAATTAGATAAGAAAATGAGCAGTAACAGCAACAGTACTAATGACAGAGGGTATAAGAAAAGAGGCAAGTCACACAGAAGAAAACCCAACAACCAAAACAGGCAGTAACAGACAACACTGGACAGTTCCCATGCAAAGTTTTCTCAATCAGAAGGACCCCCTTCTCCCTGGAAGAGTCCCTTTAGCCTAGCCCAAGCAATGGTATAGAATAACTTCCATGCCCTAGTGTGGTAGTTTTGCCTGGCCTAGTTTTTGCCAGTGGATAAGGTGGGGCACAAAGATGGCTCCTGCATGTCCTGAGTAAAGATTCTGGAAATTTCTCCACCATGTCCAGCAGAGCCAATCTCTGATGGCTCTGAAGATGATGGACATGCTGCTGGCCAAACCTGGGCCAATTAGAGATGTTAGTTACACCTCTGTGAAAACATATTTAAGAAGAAATCAAAACAATGTGAGCACACACTTCTTTTTAGCCAGAGGAAGAGGAAGAGGAGGTAAAAATATGTGAGGGAGAACAACATGGAAGCACCAAGGTCAGTGGAGAAGGTGAGGGAGGAGATGCTCCAGGCGCCAGAGCTGAAAACCCTCTACCGGCCGTGGTGAAGACCATGGGGGAGCAGGTGGTCCCCCTGCAGCCCATGGAGTCCAGGGGGTGCAGACAACCACCCACAGCCTGTGGGGAGGTGCCCACGCCAGAGGAGCAGGTGAAGGCCTGCAGGAAGCTGTGATCCAGTGGGAGTCCCAGGGACTGAGAGTTGCAAAGGCCTTGCAGGAGAGAGAGAGGCTTTGCTCTCGGGATGGAAACAGCCTGGCCTCGGCTTGGAAATCTGCAACCTGGAGAGAATCTCAGACAGCAGCAATCGGGCGGGGCTGCTCGTGAGATTGGACCCACGCCAAAGAAGTTCGCAGAGGACTGTCTCTCATGGGAGGGACCCCCATGGCTAAGCAGAGGATTCTTTTTCCCCTGATGGACTGACCCTGACCAAAGGAAAACCCCCATGCCCTGCCCCCACCCCGGAGCTGTTGGTTGGAAGGAGGGAGGAGGTGAGCTGAGAAATGGCCTTAATAGGCAGAGGGGTGAGTAGAGAAACAGTGTTTGTAGCAGAAGAATTGTGGTGTTGGACTGACTAAGAAAAGCCACATATCTTGCCCCAGCCCGGATCTGTTGGTTGAATGGAGGGAGGGGGTGAATAGAGAAACAGTGTCTGCAGTAGAAAAATTGTGATGGACTGACTTAAAGAAAAAAAACCCCACACCCTGCCCCTGCCCGGGAGTTGTTGGTTAGTTAGAAAGGAGGGAGGGGGTGAGCTGGGAAGCGGTGCCTTAAGAGGGAAGGGGGGTCAGTGAAGAAACGGTGTCTTGAGAGCTTATTTTTACCTCTGATTTATCCTCCGACTCTGTTAGATTAATAAATCACTTTTTTTGCAACTTTAAGTCTTCCCGCCTGCTTTTGCCCTGAATCTCGTGCGTCCTGCTTATCAGTGGTCTTATCTCAACTCATAAGTCCAGTGTTTTGTGTTAATTTTCCCTCTCCTCTGCATAGCTGCAGCAGGAGAGAGCATAGAGAGCAAACGTCGTAAGTGCCTGGCATTTAGCCAGGGTCAAACCCACGACACCTAGGCATGTCCCCTTCCAGTTACTGCAAAAAATTAACCCTGGACTGGCCAGAAACAGGGCAATAGTAAATGACAGCTTGCTGCTCCAAAAAAGGATGCCAAAGCAAACAGTATGGAGAGGAATGATGCAGGGAAAAGGAGTAACAACAGGATTAACTGAATGCATCCATTAACTCAGCTTTCCCCTGAGTAAGAGAAAATACTATTTCCTTATCTTTCATTTTGATTTTGCAAGGCTTTGAGTTTGGTAGATATGTGTGATCAGCAGCCCAAGGGTCAGAATTCCAAAACACAGACACCCACAGTAGTTTTTTGACTGATGGAGCCCTCAGTACATGGCAGATTTGAAAGATTTGAGCAAGCTAGAGAGGAAATATCCCATACTCCACCAGTGCAAACCAGAGCCTCTGCTATTGGGACAAGCACCCCCCTGCTCGACAGAGATGGTGCACACCTTGAGGTAACCTGTGGATTTACCTGCATGACCACACAGAGGACACAAGATGGGACAGACATGTCACTACAGCGGTGGAACTTAGCTGCATAATACAATGAAAAATGATAGGAGTCATGTTTTTCTCATGAGGCGAGACAGTCAGCACAAAGAGATTTGCAAAAGTGTTGCTTTTTCATTCCTGTCTTTGACTCAGCATCAGCTGTAGCTTTGAGTGCAGCAGCTGGCGTGTTTACAAGCAATTCAGAGAAGCAATGTGCTTCCTTCCAGATGCATTTGCCAGCAAGGCTATATGTGAAGATGGGTACTTTTCAGCTGCTACCTGGAGAGAGTTCTGCCCTAGCTGAGCATCATTTCGAGTAAGACTACTTTGCTTTATTATAGCAGACAGTTTGCTTCGTGCTATAAACAAAAGAGCCTTTTAAATAACACTCACAGCCAATAAGGCCACTTGCTTCCAGGAGTAGAGTTTGCATGGGATGTCTTGAAGGGGACAAAAAAAATGCTATGACTTTGACCTTCTTATTGCTATTCAAGAGGGTATTTCTCAGCTGTAAGTGATATGACGGCTAAATAATCATACCACCAGTGCTGAACTTGTTAGCAAGAAAAAATTCTTGTGTACAAAAGGCCCCATATGGTTAAGTATGTATTTTTGAAAGAGAAAAATTTTCAAAGAGAAAGTAATGAAGCTGTCTCTTTCATTATACATTAATGGCTTCTTTATTATTTGCAAGAAAATAATCAGCCACTAAAGAGAGAATATAGAATGAGACTCGTTTGTCAGTTAGTTGAAGATTTATTTTCAGGGCTTAATATTTGTCTGGAGATGCTCATGTTAACAAATCTGTCTCATAAAAATAATATTTTTTTAAGGATTTGGCACTTTGAATTATAACAGGAAACGCAATATTAGAATAAATTTATGACCAGCTGAAAGTAATTCTGAATATCGAGATATATATTGACTCAGCAAGTTTGCTTATGACACCAGGCTGTGTGGGGAAGTCCCACTGAAGGGAAAGGATGCCATCCGGAGGATCCTGGACTGGCTTGAGAGATGGGACAGTGCAAACCTGATGGAGCTCAACAAAGCCAAGTGAAAGGTCCTACACCCAGGTCATGGCAATCCCAGACACACCAACAGCTTGGGTAGAGAAGTGATTGAGAGCAGCCCTGTGGTGAGACACGTTGGGGGGTGGTTCATGGAAAACTCAGCATTAGCCAGAAGTGTGTGCTTGCAGCCCAGAATGCCAATTCTGTGCTGGGCTACATCCAAAGGAGCATGACCAGCAAGACAAAGGAGGGGATTCTGCCCCTCTGCTCTGCTCTGATGAAACCCCAGCTGCAGTGCTGCATCAGCTCTGGAGTCCACAATATAAGAAGGACAAGGAAATACCAGAGCGAGTCCAGAGGAGGCCATGAAGCTAATAAGAGGACTGGAGCACCTCCCCTATGAAGACAGGCTGGGAAAGTTGTGTGTGTTGAGCCTGGAGAAGAGAAGGTTCTGTGGGGACCTCACAACAACCTTCTGTATCTGAAGGGACCTACAGGGAAGCCCAAGAGGGCTCATCAGGAACTGCAGGGTTCATCAGGAACTGCAGGGCGGACAAGAGCGAAGGGGTACAGATTGAAACGGGGTCAATTTAGGACTATATTTTTTAGTGTGAGGGTGGTGAAACACTGGTGCAGGCTGCCCACAGGGTTTGTGGATGTCCCAGCCCTGGCAGGGTTCAAGGCCAGGGTGGATGGGGCTTTGAGCAGCCTGGCCCAGCAGAAGGCATCCCTGCCACGGCAGGGGGCCTGGAACTAGATGGTCTTTAATGTCCATTCCAACTCCTACACAGTAGAAACATTCTGTTTCTATTACTCCACATTTTGAACCCATCCCCATCAAGGCTGAAGTAATAGCCTGTACTTTTAATCAGAGATATGGTTAAGAAGCAGCTTGGGGGTTAATGGTATTTTAAAAAAAACATATTTGGTTTTGAGTATTTTAGGAGTCTTGTTTTGCTAAGTTAACCACGTACTTATATTGTTCACAGTGTACCTATAGAAAGCAATTTCACTGATTTTTTCTAGCTCTGGGTAAAACTGATTCTATACCTCAAAGTAAATGTTGAAAATTGTATTTTTTTCTTATTTGGCAGTAGGAATAGCTGGCAAACAGCAGGGTTTTATTTTTGTCCAAAAGGATAATTCCAAAAGTAACAGGAGTTCAGAGGACTTGTAGGTCATTAACTCTATGAGCCTTATTTTTAATTCAGATATTATATTCTTCAAATAAACTTAGGGTAAAAATGAGATTTTAATGGGTAGCTTGAGATGTGAATCAAAATTGATATTTAATATTTGCCCTAACTAGAAAAAGAAAATCAAATAGAAGTTAATATTTTCTCACAGTAAAAAAATCCAATGAATTGAAGACATTAACTTTGATTCTTGCAGCAGAAGGAAATTTAGTATTGCACATGGATGTTACAATACCATTAACTTTAGTAATTTATTAGTATCTTCTAAAGGTTTGTCACAACAATGATACCATCTAAACATCAGCTTAGATACACACCTCTTTAACAGGATATATCACCATACTAGAAACAATAGCTATGATGTTTTAATGAATTATAAATATTCTCATTTTATTAAAAGCAGTATGATTATCCTGGGTTTGTCTTATTTCAGTAGCAGATGTATGTGGTTCTGGTGATTCTGACTGCTCCAATTGAAGAATTCTTCTACTGATAAAAAAATTTTGAAGTTAATATTGTGCCATCTGAGCAGAGTTCAAGGAGAGTAACAAAACACATACCTCCAATGATCAAAAGTAGATCTATTTCAACACTCAGTGTAATCATATAGATCAAAGAATATTTTCTAAAGTCTTCAACGTTGATATCAATGCATTTTATAAGTTGAAGATGTTATGAAATTGCTGTCTATTATTATCTAGTGTTATTATATATTACCAAATCATAGAATTTTGTTCTGTAAGATCCTATATCATTCAGCTTTCCCAACAGACAATACTAATAGATTTTACTCTCAATTGCCAGTTGTCATAAGAATCTACTTCTTAGGACCCAATTGTACTGAGAGTAGCAATAACATGTTTTCTAGGATGATCTTTGTATATCATTTTGCCATTTATTAAAGTACTTAGACTAAGTGATATTGCTGCTTTCATTTTACAGATGAAAAACAGAAAGGGGCATATTAAGGTCAAAACATTTCCTAATCTAAAGTATACTAAATGTAGATATCTGTGACCTTATTTTGAGACAGTTTTGCATTGGGCTAATCGCTATGTATGGAAAGAACAGCTCTCCATCATTTCAGTTTCAGTTATGTTTAGGTGTCATCAGATGTTCTGCAGATAGGACCCCACTAGATGAACTGAGTATCCATTAAAGGCTGACAGCTACCAAAGATCTTGGCTTGGTCAGCCAGTGGAGAAGGAAACAAGGAGTCAGTGAGAGAGGCGCTGGAGCTACCTTTTCTTCCAAA
This sequence comes from Acanthornis magna, assembly GCA_036785705.1. Taxonomy (NCBI): domain Eukaryota; kingdom Metazoa; phylum Chordata; class Aves; order Passeriformes; family Acanthizidae; genus Acanthornis; species Acanthornis magna. The sequence continues at coordinate 14,464,565 of JAWUZG010000036.1, forward strand.
TAAGATCCAGCCGCATCAAGAAGGTTTCCCTTTTCTGCAAGTTGCTGTCTTATTTAGCAGGTGCCTTCCCAACCCTGCCCCACTTGAGGCAGAGTTCTGCCTTCCTTCCCTGCTCTTGTGTCATTGCTGTACAGCAAGTCTCATGCTCAACCTCACTGTGACAGGACGAATGAGAAAAAACCATAATCATGAAATAAAAGCTAGAAGTAGTAGCATTTGCAAAGTGTGGACATCAGCCATGCTGGAAGTCTTAATAGTGAAGTTTTGCAGCCTTTTGCGAAATTGCTCTGCACTCTTAGTAATAACATGAACTCAGCTTAAAGGGGATATTTTCCTACTTGTTTATCTTTTAAAAAGCCCTAGGAAAATAGCAGAAAGTAAATCCTGGGCTTTCATATTTGAGCCTATTTAACTCCTAGTTCTATAAGAATTAATTTGATTCTAATTTTTCTAGTGTAAATTTATAATAGCTTGTTTCTAAATGGAAACATTATTAAGTTAACCCTAGCCTATAAATAAACTGTATTTAATTTCTTTATATAGATATTTTGACTGTTCTGTGATCTCTAATGATCAAGATAAATTTAGGTTTATTACGTACATGAGACCATTTGAAATTTAGGTCATACTTGCTAGCTATATAACTCATCCAGGTTTCTTTCCTTCTTTTTGACATGAATGCTGACTTGCAAGAGTTAAATATTTGCTTTCCAAGAAGAGGGCTTTGTACAAATTTGTTGTCATGCATGTCATTTATTCACTTCATATTTTAATGGATAACAAACATGAAATAGGAAGAACACTGATAAAACAAATTTGCCTAAAGACTAAATGCATATTCATGGAAATGTCTTCCTCTACAATCATCTATTGGTGGTATTTCATACAGGAGATTTTCACTTCAAGTCTCCAAGAGCTTCACAAATAGTAATTATTAATAATGAAAGAAAAGATTCTTCTAAAAATACTTCATGACAGTACAGTATAGGGCTTATGAACTTTCTAGGTAGGCATTGCATACTGAGGCTCAAGTTTTAAAAGATTTACAAAGCCAAAGGACCACTTAATAGAAACAGTGGGACAGAGTAGAATGCATTTATGGGGGCAGCAGATGTCAGAGGGCCATCACCACAATAAAGCTCAAATACTAGTTAAAACCACCCATCGAGAGGCAACATGAAGCGCTGAAAAGCAGTCACCCATGAAGTACTAACATCCAAGCGCATACTGGTCACCCAGGGACTTCAAAGTACCCTGACAATAACAAAACTTGCAGAGTAGTTGCAGCAGTTCCACTGCATTTCATGAAACTGGAGAGATGCATCTTTGTTGCCTTGCCTGTCAGAGCAGCTGAGCTAGAGTATACCTGAAAGCTGTAAAAAAACTTCTTCATGACTTGCTGCAGTAGAGACAGCTCTTTAGATTTTTATTACAGAGTGAGCAGAGCTCAAAAGCACAGCAGGAGCTCTGGATTCAGAGTGTGACATCCACACTGGTTTTTTAAATTGCTGTGGCTGAAATTATTCAGGAGCTGCGCTGATAGTATTGCTGGAACCGGGTAGATTTTGCCCTTCCCTAACCAAAACAAAGTTCCAAATTTACACAGAAAAACAGAAAATGTACAATGCTTCAATTAAAAAACCCCACAACATTTCGTGGACCTTCAGCTGTGTATTTTTGCCGCTGTTGTTTCCTGCCCTGAATGTAAGACTGAGGGTGAGTGCCAGAGTATGGCCAGTGTGCCTGCTGCATGCCCTGGGTTTGCACTGCAGCCACATTAGCAGCCACATCTCCACAGGCCTTGTGCACTTCTTGCAGCTCCATCAGCCCTTCAAAGTCAACCTCAGTGATCCTGCAACCTTTCATCGCTGTACAATCAAAGGCTAAAGGTTTTATTGGCAGTTCTGGGGATCTGAAACTCCCTACCGTGAGCACAGCTTTCAAACCTGCCAAACCTACAGAATGGACTTGTCTGTCTTGTCCTTTCAAATGGTCCCCATGTCATGCCCGCCTCTTTGCATAAGTTAGTCTCTTAGTTTGCAGAAGATTGAGGATCAGTCCAAAATCTGCATCAGTCATAATCATGATGCACAACTTTGCTCTACCTCCTGCCTTTGCTTTTGAAGGGCCTTTTGCCCCAAGAAACGTTCTGGGGAGGTTTTCCATTGACTCCTTGGAAGATAAAGAGAAGCTTGTAAGGAGAGGCTTAGTTTTTTACCTTTCCCATATTTTTCATCTGCAGAAAGATTTGTCACAATCAATTTATGACTAATTACGTCTCTGTCATTCTGATTAGTGACTTAATATGATGGTAGTAGCTGCATTTGAGGCATAATAAAACTGCATACCAGACATCTGGTATTCGGCTCCTATATCAATTTGTGTCCATGCCCTGTAGCTTTCTGCAACATTGAGATGGACATTTCATAGTGCCAATCAAATGCTGTCCCAGCTCTACCCTTGAGTCCTTCTTGGAGGGACACTGACAATATCTTTACTTTGAACACTGGTCTTTAAATATACAGGCTCTGCAGACATAAAGGCTTTCCCTGTGTGTCAAATAAGGCCTTTCACAAACATTAGTGGTGTTGCAGTGGTTCAGAGCTCAATTTTCCCTTTAGTTTACTGTTAATTGTATCTGTTATTTGCTGATGGAAATACCCTTTATGAAAGCTGTGCTAATGACATCCCATCACTGTTTAGGAATGGTACTCCCCAATCCACTGCCTCCACCAAGACTCTCCCAAACCAGATGCCTCTGCCTTGCTTCCCCTTCCTCTCCCCTTCTCACTGAAGCAGGATGGAGTTGAGAACCGGAGGCCCAGAAGGTGAAGGTCATGGGTTGAAATAAGAGCAATTTACTAGAAACAAGAAGATAAGAAAATTAACAGTAACAGCAATAATGTTAGTAACAAAAGTATACAAAAGAGAGGGTGATTTACATGCAAAAATGGTCGCCATGGACCCAGAGTGACAATGGACATGGGCAGCTGTCTTTTCCTCTTCCACCACTTTTGCTCAACAGCAAACCCTTCCCGCCCTCCTCAGATGCCTGGGAGTCCCTGACCTGCCATCCCTGGCAATGATACGCAATGACCTCCTAGCCACACCAGCTCAGCCATGCTACTGCAGAAAGGTAACTCTGTCCTGGCCAGAACCACAGCACATCCAAAGCATAGATATCACTACATTTTTTCCGTCTTTGTTGGGTGTAAATGGGTGTTATCTGTAGTTTAATGATATGCATAGCTTAATCTATATCTTCTGCATGTTAATGTTGAAACACAAGAAATTATGCCCAAAATCTGGCATTTTTAGACAACAAAATCTTTTTTCCTTAGAAAATGGGTTAGTTCTCAAAAATCATGTAAACAATGTAGGGCAGTTTGTTGTTATTGCCTTAGTAAAAGTTATCTCTGCATCGAAAAGTCAAAATGCAATATAGTTCCAGGAAATATATATTGATGCATTGCACAGCTTGTCTTTGCAATACTTATTTCTGGAAGTCTTATAAAGGCCTCTCTTTCTCAGTGAGGTGCCACATAGGAGAAACAAAGAGGAATACAACAAAAATTGTATTGAAAAAATAAATAAAAAAAAAAAATCTGAAATAATGTGGTAAAATACACTGAATATTAAGGCCAAAAAAGAAAAAAATAAAACAAATATGAAAATAATATGAAAGGCTTTGAATGGTAGATGATCATGCATAATAATAAACTCTGACTCGGTCAATACTTAAGAAAATTTGGGCAGATTTTCTTCTCTAGGTCTCTGGGTAGCTGACAGCATATGATTTAAACAGAGATGGATTATTAAATTCTCACTCCACTGCCACACTTTCTGACATGTGTTCCCTTACTCTCTAATCCATTAATGCATTCCTTTTAGGCAATCTGCTTATCTTAATATCCTTTCTGTGGTGGTCTCTTATGTAAACTTAGAACTCTTTTCTTCTCAGATTCCATATATATTCCACAAAATATTTGCATTTCTAGCTATAAAAGTTCTAAGTTTTCTCAGGTTTCCTTTGAAATTAAAAAAACTTAACATAGCGTCAGCGTTTCCATTTAATTTAAAATAAAATAATCATTGTTCACAGCTCTTTTTTTCTAACCCTTACCAGGAAAGTAAAAACATGGTTACATTTACCTCTCTAAGTAATATATCCATGTCAAAAATCCAGTCCCACAGGGAAAGTGTGGAAAAAGTCCTATCAGTTGTCAGCTCTTCCAAAATATCCAAAGAGACAGTATGAGCTCTGCAGCTATCCATCAGCCATTCCAAAGCATTTAGATCTGTTCATGCCACCCCTGTTTTCTAGAGATAGTATATGATCAATGTATAATATTATCCTTTTTCAATTTATTTCTCTCTCTCCTGAATGCTGCAGATATCTCAGCCTCTGTATTCTGTTCATAACACCGTTTCTTACTTACTAAAATCTCAGTTTGGTCCTTTCTGGTACTCACTTTCCTTATGTTATTGAACACATAGGTCTGTACTGAGTGTAAAGACATAAGAATTGACCATTTCAAGTCAGTGCACACATCCTTTTAGACCTATAGTGACTTGCTAATAGGCTGACTCAAGAAACAGGGCACACATTGATTCTCTCCTGCCACACATTACAGCAGAAGCCATAGGAACTTCCTCACCCAAATGTTACATGAGGATCACTGTCCACAACTTCCAACAATACAGACCTGTCCCACTACCTGTCACTCAGTCTGAGACCCGGGGACTTAGGCCACTGGCTGTAGTACTATAAACACATCTTATAGTGCTGCAATCTGTCTGAAGCCAATGTAGTTTATTTACTTCTGTGTACGAATGTCTGTGTCCTTTATCATCACTTATTCCTTTTCCTGATTTTAGGATCGCAAAAAGTGCAAGTTACTTGCAATACTTAAGCTCCTTTCTGAGAGCCCTTCTCTTCTTTAGTGTGAAGCTTATAAGCAATAGGTTACACATAAGATTAGGCATACCAGTAATTTCAAATTCGGTAAGAATTATAGGGATTAATATCATCTCATCTCAAAAGTCCATATTTTATTCCTGTGGTGAGTTGACCCCAGACAGTTACTGCACCTAACAGTCAACTAAATCCAACAGGGCAGAGGCAGAAATTCAGAAGGGTAAAAGTGAGAAAACTTGTGACTCAGGATAAACTTACTTTAGTAAGTGAAGGGAAGAAAAAGAAATATGCTGGATTGTGACATCTATGTGAGTTCTACCCCATCCCAATGCAGTTCCAAAATATGATTTCTTGTGTTTCAATGGTATTCTTTCCTCACCAATGCCTGTAATGCCTGTCTGGTGTTCTTAAATCCCTGAAGTCTCTAAGCTGCTGTATTTTGTAGCTTTTTTTTTTTTTTCTTCATGCCCTCATTCTTTCTGTGGACTGAAATTAAATGCAAAAAAAAAAAAAATTAGAGTCTCTCCTTCAAGCATTATGGTTGTTTTCAGCTTTAAAATTAGTTTTCTCTGTTAGAAAATCTAACAACATTTTGTATCCAAGTGTCATGGTTTAACCCCAGCTACCAAGCCCCAAGCAACTGCTGTCTCATTCTCACATCAGGGAGAATAGAAGGGTAAAAGCTGGAAAAAGGCTGGTAAAAGCTGGGTTGAGATTCATAGTTTCATAGGGAAATCAAAAGCCCTGCACACAAGTGAAACAAAACCAAGGAATGGACCCACAGCTTCCCATGGGCAGGCAGTGTTCAGCATCTCCCGGAGAGCAGGGCCCCAACACGTGTAATGGTGAGTTGGGAAGACAAACACCCAAGACACTCAAATGTCCCCCCCTTTCTCCTTCTTCCCCCACTTTAAACACTGAGCATGATGTCACATGCTCTGGAATATCCCTTTGGTCAGTTGGGGTCACTGTCCTGGCTGTGTCTCCTCCCAACCTCCCAGGCACTCCATCTCCCCTGCTAGTGTGGCAGTATGAAAAGCAGAAAAGGCCTTGGCTCTGTGCAAACCCTGCTCAGCAATAACAAAAACATCTCCATATTATGAACTCTGCATTTAGCACAAATTCAAAACACAGCCCCATACCAGCCACTGTGAAGAAAGTTAACTCTACCCCAGCCAAAACCTGCACACCCAGAAAGTACATAAATCCTTAAAGATGATGAAAACACTTTTTCACTTTCTAAAAGTCTCACTAGTCCTTCCCATCCATAAAACAAATCTTACTGGAATTTTAAAAAAAAATTTCACTTAGTCTTACAGTTCAGGATACTGAAGAAAAAATGCTTTCACTAGAAAATAAAAAGCAGAGGGAAAATAGAAACAGACATTCTCCTATTCACTTAAAAAACCCAAATTATTTGGAAGGTCATAATTTTTGAAAGGTTTTGGAGAAGAAGAAATGAATAACTGTGTTTCCTCACCCACATTTAAATAACGTGGCAGCACAGGTGTACTGAAGAAACACTTATTTCTCAAACTAAATATTAAACTGATCAAAAATGCAATTAGTTCCATGTATATTGGATGATTCACATATATAAGACTGTACAGGACTGAAATTGTAAGCTGGATGTCATTTCATTTCCTAAGGCACTATTACTTCCTTGACTTAACTCTTGGAACTGCTGGCAAAGGGTAAGGGACATGATGGTTTATCAAAAACTGTGTTGGACTACCAAGGGTGTTCTTGCAGCTGCCCAGGTCTCTGAGCTGTACATTCACACATGTCACAGATGCTGAAGCTCTGCCCTTGCTGTGGCAGGAATGATCACAGAGGTGGCTCAGGGAATACTGGTCCCAGCTGGCTGTGTGACCTATGAATGTCACTCATTCAGCTCTTCTTTTCTTGGCTTGTGCAGAATAAACCATGGTCATTGTGACCAAGAATCCCTGGCCACAGCCAGGGTCTTACTCTACTGCTGCACCATATGCTTTTTCAGCAAAAAACATGAAAGTTAATCTGAGGCACTTTACACCAATACCTAAGTACCGAACTCCCTGCATTTGCTGTCAGGAGGAACAAGGCAACAATCTGTTTTTTCCAAAGCATTTTCTAGGTGCTGCAGAAATGTCAGTTTTCCATCCAGACAGTCAGCTACCCAAGTGTAAACTCACCCACCAAGAGTTTTCCTCTTTCCATAAAGAGCTTCTAGTATTTTTGTACTCTATTCATACTCAATAGTAACGGTTCTGGACAATATGCTAATCCTTAGAATTGGGATATCCTAGTTATCTGAAGGGAAGATCGTGTCTCTTTCGTATGTCAACAACCTTCCATAGCAGTTTGAGTGTGACAGTAAACAGTTTTTGTGATTATTTCAAAATTCTACACCTTATGCTATTCACAGTCATTTTAGCAGTTTTCAGTGTTGCCTTTATTCTCAGTGGTTCTTGTTTTATGACATAGGGAGCAAGTCCCTTGCAGTCCCCAAAGGAGAATCTAACACATGGTTTGCTCTTTCTACAGTGCTGCCTGTCTGCAAGGCTGCAGAGCATGTGCTTCACCTGCTAGCTAGAACTACCATCCAATTTAACAATGTTTGCAAACAGGAGAAAAGCATCAGCTTCATTGTTGGCCAGAACATCTCTGAGGAAAAGCAGAATATCTGACACATAGAACTTTACATGAATTGCCTTGTCCCATGCGGCTGGAAATTCTGAAGGAACTGCCTCAGCCCTGCTGGAGGTATAAATTTAGTCAGGCTTTTTTCTGTCAGAAGATATTGTAATAGGCTCCTTCCCATTCTTGCCATGCAGCCAGCGAGCAGAATGCTTTCAGTAAAGGTGCACCCCTTCAAAAGGCCAAATGAATCCTAGGGCACCAAGAATGGCATCCACATTGGAAAGAGTGAATAAAAACATAAGACAGGTAAATGCAAAAAGAGGTGGAGTGTCTGCACAGAGCAGTACATGGCAGGTGGAAGTAAATGGGACAGAGTGAAAAGGAGAAACTTGCAGAATCAGGAGGAAAGAAAAAGAAAGTAATATTATTAATAATCTAGTTCATTAAAAATAAAAAGAAAGGAAGGGGCAGACTGCTGACTGATGTAGAGTACTGCCTCTTTATACTTCTGAACACTTTTATCTCCTAAGATGCTGTTTAGATGAGCAGTAGATGCAGTCTGTACTAGCAACAGCAAGGCTGAGCTGTTTATGTCCTAGAATGTGCTTTGTGGATTTACACGAGCTATTTCCCCTAAAACAAAGAACCCAGTCCCAGACTTCCCAAATTTCAGGGTCTAACTTAGGAGCCAAGATACAGAAGGTCATATAGAAGGATAGGCCACCTGGTTTGCAGAGTCGGGTGCCCAATATTTCCAGGTTAACCATACACACTCAGTATCTCTTATAAGGAATTGTATTCATCCCAAATCAGAAAGAAAATATGTTTAAAAATAGTTTCTAATAGGACCTGAAACGTTTTATACCTAGATTTTTTTTTTTTCTTTTCCATCAGGGCAGGTATAACCTCAGGTTGTATGTTGGATACTAGATGTCTTCTTGCTGTCCACACTAATTGGCACTTTTGGCACCAGTCTTAATATGAAGTCCAAATGATAGGTAGCTATGAATCCTGATGCATACTTACAACTATGCATCAAAAGGCAGACTAGATAATCCCAGCAGGAAAAAATCTGCTTCCTTTGCCTATGAAATTGACAAGAAACTGTCCCTGAGCCAGCAGTGTGTCCTTGTAGCCAAGTGTGCAAATGACATCCTACAGGGCATTAGGAAGAGCATAGCCAGAAGGTGAAGTGAGGTGATCCTGCCCCTCTACTCAACCCTAGTGAGGCCTCACACGGGGTGCTGTGTCCAGTTCTGAGTTCCTCATGACAAGCAAGACAAGAAGCTCCTGCAACGGTGTTAGGATCCACTTATTAAGTTGCCTATGCCCAAAATGAGGTACAAACGAGACCATGTGTCAAAGTCAATAGTATGGATTTTGTTTAACAGCAAATGTTACTTTTAAACAAACCTCCATTTAGGCTTGGAATTAACTCCTTCCAGTTTGCAATCTGTGCTTACCTTATGGGAATTTTGTCTTTGACAGTGTTTTGAGACGGTTCATTGTGCTAAGTACTTACAAGACCATCCCACAGAGGACTGTGGACAGTCAGGACATTGAAGCATCTCTCTTAAGAGGAAAGGCTAAGAGAGCTGGGGCTCTCTTCAGCCTTGAGAAGAGACTGAGAGGGACCTCATCAGCGTACACAAGTGTCTGAAGGGAGGGTATCCAGAGGACAGACCAGACTCTTTCCAGTTTGACCATGGGCAAAAACAGAAACACAGGGAGTTCCATCTGAACATGAGGAATAATTTTTTCGTGAGAGTGACAGAGCACTGGAACAGGTTGCCCAGACAGATTGCGTATTTTTCTTCCCTGGAGATACTCAAAAGCTGGTTAGACACGTTCCTAAGTCCTGTGGTGTAGGGGACCCCACTTGAGCAGGGAGGCTAGACTAGATTCACCTCCAGTGGTCCCTTCTAAACTTATTCATTTCATGATTCTCTGCTAAAAAGGATTTCAGCTACCTGATTTCACAGTGTGCTCCTTTTATATACATTAAATTCAACTGAAAAAAAAAGGAGGAAGGGAAGGAAAAATTCTCTTTTCTGTCCTCCTCTAGGAGTCTCTGGCAGATCTAGCATTTACATGCAAAAAAGGTAATCAAATTTTCACCCTAGGAACTGAAGTTCATCAAAAGTATTATCTGTATCTTTATTAGCTGTCTCCTAACTCTCATTTGCATGAATATTGTTAGTGATTTTTTTCAATATGTAGCCATATTATAAAAATAATTCTTTCACTTTTATTTGAAACTTCTTTGTATATTTGATTAGGAAAGATTTTTAAAAGGTATTGGTAAGGACAAAAAATCTGAACTTTCAAAAATTGATTTTTTAACAGCTTTTCCAATATCCTAAGTTGACTGATAAGTGGCTTAAGTATAATCTCTTACTAGTTCAAAGTTTTTGTAACATGCATTTTAAATGCTTTCTTTTGAGGCAACATTTTTATACATTTATTTTAAAAATGCTGTTTTCCAGCCTAAATCAAAAAACTGTGTGTCTCAGTGTAAAGGTTTGACCCTGGATAAATGCCAGGCACCTACAATGTCTGCTCTTTATCCTCTGTCCTGCCACAGCTATGTGGAGGAGAGAAAAAAAGTCTAACACAAACACACCCGAGTCATGAGCTGAGGTAAACCACTGGTGGGAGAACACATAGACACAGGCAGAAAACAGCTGGTAAATTTAAAGTTGCAAAGTGATTTATTAGCCTAACAGAGTTGGAGGATAAATCAGAGGTAAAAATAAGCTCTTAAGACATCATTTCTTCACTCACCCCCCTTCCATGTTAAAGCACCATTTCTCAGCTCACCAACCTCCCTCCTTCCAACCAACAGCAGCGGGGCAGGGGAAGGGTATGGTGTTTTTTCTTAGTCTGTCACCACAATTCTTCTGCTACAAACACTGTTTCTCTACTCACCCCTCTCCCTATGAAGACATAATTTCTCAGCTCACCCCCTCCCTCCTTCCTTCCAACAAACAGCTCTGGGGTGGGGGCAGGGTATGAGGGTTTTCTTTGGTCAGGGTCAGTCCATCAGGGAGAAGAGTCCTGTACTTAGCCGTGGGGTTCCTCCCATGAGAGACAGTCCTCTGTGAAATTCTTTGGCATGGGTCCAATCTCATGAGCAGCAAACCCGCCCCAATCTGCTGCAGCACGAGTTCTTGTCCATAGGGTGCAGACTTCCGAGCCGAGGCCAGGCTGTTTCCATCCCAGGAGCAAGGCCTTTCTCTCTCTTGCAAGGCCTTTGCAACTCTCAGTCTCTGGGACTCCCACTGGATCACAGCTTCCTGCAGGCATCCCCCTGCTCCTCTGGTGTGGGACCTCCCCACAGGCTGTGGGTGGTTCTCTGCCTCCCCCTGGACTCCATGGGCTGCAGGGGGACCACCTGCTCCCCCCATGGTCCTCACCACAGCCGGCAGAGGGTTTTCAGCTCCAGTGCCTGGAGCACATCTTCCCCCACCTTCTCCACTGACCTTGGTGTCTCCATGTTTTTTTCCCTCACGTATTTTTATCTCCTCCTCCTCCTCTGGCTAAAAAGAAGTGCGTGCTCACATTGTTTTCATTTCTTCTTAAAAAGTTTTTTCACAGAGGCATAACTAACGTCTCTAATTGGCCCAGGCTTGGCCAGCAGCATGTCTATCATCTTCAGAGCCATCAGAGATTGGCTCTGCTGGTGAAAAACTTCCAGAATCTTTACTCAGGACATGCAGGAGCCATGTTTGTACCCCACCCATACTCACTTGCAAATCCTGGGCCCAGAAAAACCACCACACTCAACTTTTCTCAGAGCACTTACTGGTTATGAAAGTTGAACTACCACTTTTCATAACTACTCTATTGACATATTAAATATAACTCAACTAAACTCAAATACACATTTCCATTTTGATGTCTCATGGACACATTTTAACCCTTCATTTAACGTATTTGCTTTCTTGTGTCCTGCCATACCCTGTCACTTTTTTTTCTATTTCTTTTTTGACTATTCCATCTGGCCAAATTTTATATTGTTGTAACTTAGAATAGTCTTCTATGCAGTCAATTACCTTAGTTCTGTCTGTGTTTCCTGCTCAACATCTCAGACACACTGACAGAACGGGGAGAACTCTTCTAGCTTGCAATAATTTTCTATGGTTTGTTTCCCAGATGCCAGATGCTAGTGGATATATGACTCCATCAAAATAAGGTGTCTTAGATTACATGGAAGGGGTAACCAAAAGTATGTATTCTATTACCATCTCCATAAGCTGTTAAGAACAGGTGGGGCAGTGTTCTTTATGTTCAGCATGACTCAGCCCTGATAACACCATGGGGGGGCTATCTCTGCTAATGGGCCATCAAGGGCTCCGGGAGTGACTCATAAGATTACATCAGCCCATTGTGAGATACCCCACCCAGAGGGGAGGAACTGAACGTTCCTACCTGCATATGAGCTGAGACCCTGGAACACTGGGCTACCTTTCCACTGGATTCCCAGTGGAGAAGAGCTCAAGAGCCACCACTGGACCTCCAAAGACCAATGAGATCTTTCCACAAGATCACCACTTCAACAAGACCACATCCATCACTCCAGCGGGACTGCAGCGACCATTTTAACTGGACTGCTAGCACCACCCCAACAGGGTGGCAGGTTGTATTGTGATTCTGTCTATTTAAGCCATTGTTTCTGTATTATTGCCTTGCTCTAAGTATTAGTGAAGAACTGTTATTCTTTTTCCCATATCTTTGCCCGAAAGCCCTTGATTCCAAAGTTATAATAATTTGGAAGGAAGGGGGGTCACATTATCCATTCTAAGGGAGGTTCCCACCTTCTTTAGCAGACACTTGTCTCTCAAACCAAGAAAAATGCAAGTTACAACACTAAGGCAAGGATAAGTATTGTATTCCTTAAAATTATTCTCTGTCTTCAGAATATGAATACCTGAGGTGCAAATGAAACTAATGGCCTTAGATTAAATTTCTCTGGCCAATACAGGTAGTAACATTTGAGCTACTGGTCTAGAAAATTGCCACATTTTTTACCTTAGAGTAGATGGTACTTCAAAATGCAATAAATTATACTCAAAAATACCCATTTTTCTCCTCCAGGTGATGGGGACAAATAGCTGTATTACATAGGTTCAGTTTAATTACATCCTTAATGTCCAAAGGTGTTAAAATGCATAATGTTGCATAGGATACTCAGGGTATGAACTGGTGGAAGTTGGAGGATAGGGGTCGATCACTGCTGAGGGCCAGGCTGGGCACTGGTCAGCAGATGGGCAGACCTTATTGTACAGCATTTGTTTCTCTTGGGTTTTATTCTCCTCTCTCTCTCCTTTTCATTCCTATTATATTTATTGTGATTATTATTATATTTTCATTTATTTAACAGTTCTTTTCTCAATCCACAAGTTTTAATTTTTATTTCAATTCCCTTCCATGCTGGGAGCCAAGAAGGACTATAATGTTTTAACTCCAGCCAGCAACCTGTCTTATTTCAAATAAGAACAAGATTTTAAAAAAAAAAATTAAATAGTATCAAACTACTAATAATGCTAATCATAGAATCACGTCATCATTTAGGCTGCAAAACCTGTATGATCTAGAGTCCAACCTTTGATCAAATACCATCCTGTCAGCTAGACAACAGTACTAAGTGTATGTTCAGTCATTTCTTGAACATCTGCAGGGATGAGCAGCCTATTTAAATGCTTGACAATGCCCTACATAAAGAAATTCTTCTTGATGTACATCTGGAATCTCCCATGGCATATCTTGAGGCCATGCTGTCTTGGGGTGATTTTATGATGATACTCTATTCCTGATCGTCTGCTTTATGCCCAGAAATGGGTCCTGTAGCTTTAAGCTGAGTCCAGGCGAGGGGCAGGAGCCAGGGGAATTCTGTCACGGGCTGGGTTCAATCTCTCACTCCCAAGTGCTCAGCTTTGCAGAACAGGTGGGTTACATTCCTGCTTTTAGCTAGCTTGGTTCTTGCTAGCTGAGACAAGAAGTTTTTTCTCTGGACTGCAATAGCAATGCCCCAACAGCTTCTGTGGTTTCTTCTAGAACAGTTCGACTTGTTTTGGTCCAATAATCAGACCATCAGAGGGAGCTGGTCAGCATGGACTGGCAGGGAAGCCACAGGGACACCCTATCCAGGCCCTGGACCTCAGGAGAAGCTGAGCTAGAAGAAGAAGAGACTCTAAAATCCACCAGATTTGTCTGCAATGAAGAGGAGACCAACAACATTGGAGTTCACCAGGTTCCTATCTGTTTTTCTCTTCCCTGAGCTGCTGCCTGGATTCTTCTTCCTCCCCTGAGAAAAAGGCTGTCCACCATTTTGTCCCTTCACTCCATGTGGCAAAATTTTTTTTCCCTTTCCTCTGGCATTTTGGGTTCTTTTGTTCTGCTGTGGGTGGGTGTGGGGGTGTGTGGAGGATAAAGTTCTGTGGTTCAATATCTAAGAGTTATTCATTTTCTCTCATGCTGTCCAGGCACCTTGTTTGTCAAATGTACAGGTTTTTTTCACTTTCAGCTACTAAAAATTCATTTTGTATCAGTGGGAAGGGATTGTTGAAACCCTTTTTTCTTTAGCAGAAATGTTCATTCCAGAGCATTTTCTCCCAAAACGTGTCTCTAAACCGAGACACATGTCCTCTTGTCTTGTCACTGGTTTCCTGAGAAAAGAGGCCAACTCCAACATTGCTACACTCTCACACAGTTGTAGAGACTGATAAGGTCTCTCCTGAGCTTCCTCAGAGACAAAACACAGCTCCCTCAGCTGCTCCTCACAGCACTTGTGCTCCAGACCCTTCCCCAGCTCCGTTGCCCTTCTCTGGACTCGCTCCAGCCCCTCAATGTCTTTCTTGCACTCAGGGGCCCAGAACTGGACACAGCACTCGAGCTGTGGCCTCAGCAGTGCCCAGTCCAGGGGACAATCCCTGCCCTGCTCCTGCTGGCCACACCATTGCTGATCCAGGCCAGGATGCCATTGGCCTTCTTGGCCAGCTGGGCACAGTCTGGCTCATGTCCAGCTGCTGTCACCAGCACCCCCAGGGCCTTTTCCCCTGGGCACTTTCCAGCCACTCTGCCCCAGCCTGTGGCACTGCCCGGGTTTGTTGTGACCCAAGGGCAGGACCAGCCCTGGGCCTTGTTGAACCTCACACCCTTGGCCTCAGCCCCTGATCCAGCCTGCCCAGATCCCTCTGCAGAGCCTTCCTGCCCTCCAGCAGATCAGCACTCCCACCCTGCTTGGTGTTGTCTCAAACTTCCTGAGGGTCCATTCAATCCGGATAGCAAACAGGACTGATCCCAGTGCTGGATCTTGGGAACCCCACAAGTGACTGGCCACCAACCGAATGTAACTCCATTCACCACCACGCTGGACATGACCATTCTGGCAGTTTTTAACACAGTAGTCAGTGCACCTCTCCAAGCCATGACCAGCCAGTTTCTCCAGGAGAATGCCATGGGACACGTGTCAAAGCTTTGCCTAAGTCCAGGTAGGAAACATCCCCACAGACTTTCCACTAAGCAAGTCACCTGGTCATCAGTGGAGATCAGGTGCTCAGGCAGGACCTGTCTTTCACAAAGCCATGCTGGCTGGGCCTGATCTCTTGCTTGTCCTACATGCCTTGACTGTGATGGCACTCGAGATGATCTGTTCCATCACCTTCCCTAATACCAAGGTCAGGCTGACACACCTGTGCTTCCCTGGATCCTCCTTCTCACCTTTCTTGTAGATGTCACCACTGGCCAACCTCCAGTCACCTGAGACCTCCCTGCTTTATCAGGGCTGATGATAAATCATGGAGAGCAGCTTGGTGAGCTCTTCTGTCCCCTCCCTCAGTACCCTTGCATGAATCCCATCTGGGACCATACACTTACGTGTGTCTAAATGTCTCAGCAGGTCACTAATTACTTCCTCCTGGGTTTCAGGGGGTCTTTTCTTCTCCCTGTCCCTGTCTACCAGCTCAAGGGACTGGTTGCCCTGAGGATCACTGGTCCTATGGTTATAGACTGAGGCAAAGAAGGCATTAAGTACCTCACCCTTTTTCTCATCTTTTGTGGGAATGTTCCCCTGTGCATACAATAACGGTGAGAGTTTTTCTTTGGCCCTCCTTTTTTGTTCAAGTATTTATAAAAACACTTTTCATTATCTTTCACAGCAGTGACCAGATGGAGTTCTAGCTGAGAGCTGACATTTCTAATTTTGTCTCTACGTGACTTAACAACATACCCGTACCCTTCCAGAGTTTCCTGCCCCTTTTTCCAAAGCTCATAAACCCTCCTTTTTTTCCTGAGTTCCTGTCAAATGCATTCACCCAGGTTGTTCTTCCTTGAGGGCTTGCCTTTTGGTACATGGGAATGGCCTGCTCCTGTACCCTTAAGATTCCATTCTTAAAGTATGTCCAAACTTCCTGGACCCCTTTGTTATTAAGGCCTATTTTCCAGGGGGCTCTCTGACCCAGTGGTCCTAATAGGCCAATAAAATACAATAATACATTAATAATTATATTGAGAAAGAATGAGATGGAGAGAGGAATAAAACCCATGAGAAATAAGTGTTATACAATACAGTTGCTCACCACCAGGTGACTGATGACCAACTCAACCCCTAGGGCAATCAGCAGCTCCCAGCTTCCTGTCCCCAATTTATATACTGGGCATTATGCTCTCTGGTATATAATATACATTCGGCCAGTTTAGGTCAGCGCTACTGGCCATGCTCCTTCCCAGAATCTTGTGCTCTCACTCTTGACAGCATAGGAAACGGAAAAGTCCTTCATTTAGGGTATGCAATAATTAGAAGAACTAAACCATCAGTGTGTTATCAATATTATTCCCCTTCTAAATTCAAAATGCAGTGCTGCACCACCTACTAGGAAGAAAATTAACTCTATCCCAGCCAAAACCAGGACGTGGGAATACTCTAGGTGAGAAACCTGAATGTTTTCATGGTATTCTTACAGAACAGGTATGTAAAGGATGCTATGTCATGTCTGTTACAGCAAGGCCTGTAATCTACAGTCCAGCAAATGTTTTTAATGTAATACAGCCCTGCAACTCTGGTCTTTGATCTTTTGAGACAGTGACGTTTTGAAATTCAAGTTGATTACTTTATATTTTATTATTCAAATACTATTTGTAAATTGTGATTTGGTATAAATGTAGTGAAATAAATTAGACATAGATTAATTACAAGGTTGTTGCAAATTATGGTGCTGAGAATGGGCTTTAGACTGACCAAAAGGTCAGAATTCTCAAGGGGTTTGGGTTCCAAAACTGAATTAATGACTCAGCTCATTAATTCATATGGCAAATCAAAGGCCACTAACACTTGGATTACTGGATTTTTTCAGCTCTACAGGCATTAGAAATTAAATTGTTATGCAGTGTTTAAATGTCCCATATCACAGTGGTTGCAGTTAAGCATCTTGAAAGGACATGGTGCTCACAGAGTAGGGATATTATCTTGGGTCCTCCCTGGGGATAGAACAATATCTTCTTGTGTCTGGCTAGAAGTCAATATCTATTTCATACTTCACTGATAAGCAGGGGCCACAGGAATACACAGGATACAGTTACTAATATTAGCTTGTCCTGACTTACAGGTGTGCAGGGACCACAGTGTGGCCCAGAGTAGTCAAAAGAGTGATCAGAAACTTGCTCCTCCTCATAATAGCACTGTTTTTGCTGCAGGCACCTCTCTTGATGGCCTTCTAAATATCTGAATCTTAAGTCCACAGACTCATTCCTAGTCTTACTTCAGTTGCTCTGATTCCTAATTCATTTAATTTACATGATTTGCATGACACAAAGAAACCATAATCTCTGAAAATCCCTTTTGATCACTCAAATGTGCCTAAGAAATGCTGAGGATTAGATGGGTTCTCAGTCTTCCTGATTATGAGTGTTAATGCCAACACAGAAACTCTATTCCCACAGTACTGTAGAAGAAATAAAATGTTTTTAAATGAACTTATCATTAACTCCCACCAGATATTTACTCATAAAACAGTCCCTGATTCAAGAACATCTTTGAAGCTGACTCTTAAAAAGATGCAGCACATGAAGATCCAGAGCATTTCCTAGTACAACTATGAAATCTGAATCACAAATTACTTCCTTATGAGGGCTGTGATACTGTTTCTGTTGAAGTGTGTTTTACTGTTGGAGTGCAACCAGGATTTGATGGAAGGCATTTATATAAACTTTCAAAACTGTTGTGTGGAATGCCCTGGAGGAAAGGCTAAAGGGAAGATCAAAAGAGCTACAAATAAGTTTCTGAAAGTGATCACTTCAGCTGATGCCTGTGACAAGGAGAGACTTGTCCGGAAGGGTTAGATCATAGACAGACACTTTTTATGGAACTGCTGGAAGCCATCTGCACAGGCAGAATCAGGCTAGAGCATCTTTCTGAACAGGATCAGCAAAAACAACATTGTAAGAGACACCACTAGTGCGAAGTCTAGCAATTTTTTTCCTGACCTCAGTCAGCTCACATATGGTGATACCTAGACAGTATTAGAAAAAAAATAAGATGCTTTGAAGGAGCACACATTTTCTATGTTCTCTGACATCTATGCTTCATGCCTCCATATACCATTCGGTTAATAGCTACTGCCTTTGGAGTAGTAATGACCAATCCATCACCTCCACATGCTGCTTTTGTAACGACTCAGTGTTCGACAGTCATCTATAGTTGTTTATCATATTCTGACTGATTGGCTTACGCTCACCTTCAAGCATGAGTAATCTGATTCAGATAGCTCAAATCAAAAGTATGCATGTTCCTTTTTCCTGCTAAAACAGCCTGAACCCAAAAGAAAAACAGTCCAGGAAATAGCTAGAGATGCTAGCTATTGTTTATATAGCTAGCATCTCTAGCTATTCAATGTTAAATGGTAACTCACACAAGCCTGGAGAGCAAGCCAGGCCAAATCTCTGCAAAAGCGGAAGGGTGGCAGGAGAACAAACCTAATCTCACCACGGAAAGTATTTCACACAGTCATTAAAAGCTATTTTTTTTCCATCCATATAAATAATCAATTGAGGAATGAATTAGGCTGTAACTCTTTTTTTGAGAAATCTGAAAAAGCAATAATTGTCTTCAGCTCAATGTGCACCTTGAAATAATACTAATGAAATGTGATGTAGTTCATAAACTTTAATAAATGTACACAAATGTACAGTATCCCAGATTGATGGGGTTGAAGGTCCTTAACTTCCATACATTTTATGGTCTCTGCCACCTTCGTAGGGAATTTTGTTTGTTCGTTCAGTTTTGTTGGTTAGAATTTTTTTAGAAAAGAATTCTTGTCTTAATAAAGTTGCTTTTGACTACAGAAATTTTCCTATCACAGTGTCTGTTTTAATCTCATGTTGGAATTGGAAGGCAGTATCTTGAAGCCTCCACTGGAAATGCCAGGTGACATACTTCCCCCACCCCAGCCCATGCACCCACCCACAAAAAGTGTTTGGCTCACTGGTGACTCTGCCCAGGAGGAGAAGCAGCTTTCACACACAACAGCACTGTGGGGTGAAGGGGTCCTGCGCTGAGGAAAGCATGAGGATGCTGTAAACTGCGAGGAAAGGAATAACAATTGAAGTTTGGAACCAAACAAGAGAAAAGGAAGGGCAACAAGGAAAGGAATGATTCCTTCACTTCATCACCTGACCTGAATCCTGACTGTTTACACTGGATCTCTTCTGGCAGCATAGCATGAGACAACATCTTTCCTTCATGGTCTGGCCTTGGGTGGGCCAGGTGACAGGCTACCAGGGGCTAAGGTCCTTTGGGGCTCTAGCCACACCAGTCAGGGTATTGTACCTCAGCGAGGATGACCTTCAGAGCAAAAACATAGCAGAAAAGGGCACTCCATTAGAAAAGGAAGACCCATTAAAATGATAGATGAAGGAGTCTGCGATTCATTACAAAACTGCATGGGCAGTTAAGTACCACAGCTTTTAACTTAATGAATTATTTCCCTGTACTTAGCTACTTTGGGCCAAACCTTCACCAGCTGATACAAGATCAAAGCTGTAGCAAACAGCTGATCCCTATGCAGTGTCTCTACAGCTTCAACTTGACATTTTGCAGTTTTTAAATAACAGCCATCCAAGTGTGAATAGCTTCTGCCTCAAAGTTTATAGCCAGCCATGCAGAACATCAGCAAGCGTGTTTTAAGCAATGAGTACTGCTTTGTATGATCCATTTATTCTCAGTGAGATAGAAATCAGAAAAGATGGTGTTTGCATGTGGCAGATTCAGCGTATCTGTCACAGCAGCTTGGCAGAGTGGTGGCTCGCTCATGTCAAGTCTTCCCTCAGGGTAAGAGGCTGGTTTGGCAGCAATGCTCAGACAAAGCCGCGTGCAGTGAGGAGTTGATTAATAAGCTACCTTGCTGAAAGTGGCAGCTCTGCTGCAAAATCTCATCCACATATAATCCCACCCTACAGAAAGAAATTTAATTTAGGAGTGTCAGTCTCATCCACTCATCCATGATTCTAGTACCCCAGGGCTCAGTTATTCATTGAGAATGGCTGCAAAGGACAGGGAAACAAAATAGTCCACACTTCCAAAAAGTATCCAAGGCTAAAGAGGGACAAAATACATTTGGGTTCATCAGGTCTCTTGCTTGTTTGCAAACTACTCATAAAAACTAATTAAACAAACTACTTCCAAAGGAAAGCAACCAGTTTCATATCCCTGTTCCCTACTGAGAGGATCCAAACTTACCTTGTTTCCTGCTACAGACAATTCACCCACCTTCCTGTAGAAATAGCTACTCCCCCCACAGACCCATCTACACATCTGTAGACACACCAGCATGCCTGTAGATATTAGTCCCAAGTGTTTGAGTTTAATATTTGCCATGCCCTTGCCTCCTAAACTCAGTCCCCATTGAGGATATACATCTCAGCACAGGACCAAGGAAGAAATAAGGTAGTGCTGGTGAGGGACAATGCAGAACTCAGAAAATCAGTGCAGAATTACACCCTGCAAGTGGCTGACTATGTCACCCCAGTCATGCTGTCACCTCAGTCTTGACACACAGCCCACCTGATTCAGCAAGTTTAAAGGTTTCTGTCTGTATGAGAACAGTGGATGAGTCATTTCACAACAAAATACAGAACAACAGAGAATTTGGAAAAATAAGTAAAACCAAACCCAGAAAAGCTTGCCCTCAACAGCTTTTTTATACACACTACTAAGTAGAAAGGTTTTCTGAAGTTTTGTCTTTCATTTAGAAACTCCCTCCTTGTTTTCTATTGTAGCCACAAGTTTCTATTGTACCTCTCTTTCTATGTTGCACAGACAAAAGTGAACTGCCTTATCAAATACAGTTAAAAAAACTTAATTCTGCTTTTAACACTGCTGTGGTTTTTGGGTTGCTGCATTAGGGTTAAGGGCAATCCACTCTCAAAACTTCATGCCACTTTACTGCACTGATTTAGTAATACATTTGCTAAAGTCACCATGAGTCAGAGTAGTTTTTCAAATACAATGCTTTACAATGAAGCTTAATTTACTGGTATTTACAGCTGTGTTTTCTTGTGTTTTCTCAGGTACAATGGAGTAATTGTTGCTTCCAAAATTAAAAGTGAATTTAACAAAAAAAAATTTTGAATCACAGCTGTTGTTTCTACATACCATTTATTTAATCTTGACTTTTTGAACCAAATTCCAGGAAAGACTCAGTTAAAACATCATATTACTTTCCCAGAATTAAAAAGAAAATGTGTGCACCGCGTGTTTAATCTTAATCACTAGCATTCAGCTCTGAACACTGCAACAACAATGGAAAATGCCATTACAAGCTGAAAACTGATCAAGCTCTAAAAAGTAATAGTAGTATTAGTTTACAGTACAAAAGGTAAAGGCAAGCTGATTAACATTCTCTAAAAGTTAATTCCTCATTGTGTACCAACCAAGATCAGTCAAACTAAGACAGTATTCTTGTGCCATCAGGGTCTTTTGGAGAACAAACTGATGTGCCCTTTACACCACTGAACTCCAAGTTCAGCACTCAGCAAAGAACAGTTTGGGTTTTGACAGCCCAGTCATAGCTTGCTGGGATATCTTCCCAGAGGAAGTCATAAAACAGCCTTTCAGCAATGTCAAGTGTACAAGCCATGGCACGTCCCAGAAATCTTCTTGATTGAGTCCCTTTTGTATGAACTAAGAGCTTGTTTTGATATAACAATCCTTTACGTTTACACTTCTAGCATTAAGAAGTAGGAGGTATACTTCCACTAGCATGTGCGAGATACTGCCACAGCATTCCAATAAGTATATAACAACTTCTACATAACATGACTTCCTGAGAGAGCACAGGAGAAAAATATATTTTTATCTATTATTTATATATTATTTATATATATTTATATATCATTTATATATTATTTATGTATTTCTCTGCTTCTGCTCTGCTTGGAACTGTCTTGGCAGCTTCAAGGCTCATAAAGTTCACCATCCACATCACAATTGTTCCTCAAATGCTTCAAGAGGGATGACGGACTTGTTCATTTTTCCTTTCTTTCATTTATACCTGAAAGAAGAGTAACATCTGACACCCTAAAAGTATTTTCCACCCCAGCATCAGGCTAATATTTTCTCAATATCTAAGCAGGTAGAATACCAGTGGGATTAGTCAAGCACAGATATCCTAGGGACTTTAAAATGGCTGTACAATGTTCATATCCTGAGCAAAAGAATTTAATATTCAGCAACACACTGACAGTTTTTAGGAAGGAAAAATGGCCTTTTCTGTGAGAGCGCACAAGGTGTTGTTACAAGCTGAAAACTGATGAAGTTCTAAAAACTTCAGAAGGATTTGTGTAGTTTACAGTTCAAAAAATAAAGGTTAGTTGATTAAAATGATCTGAAAGCTAATTCCTTGTGTATCAACTGAGATACAATGCTATCAAAGTTGAAAAGAAAGAAAGTATATACAAAGATAATAACGATGCTATTAGCATATAGCTTGGCTAGTTTCAATCTGGCTTTCTAAATTAATTCAGTTTGTGTAATCACAGTCCTTACATGGCTTTATCCTTCTCCCTCTTTACTCTTTTCTGCAGTAATTGACCATTTTCAAGTTCATTTGAGACTAGAGAAAGATATCTGAAATTATTGACTTCACATTTATTCTGTGAAAAACAGTACCCACATAAAAAAGAAAAACCCAAATCTGTATTTCAGGGAGGGAAAGGTTATAAAACAAGCAGTGGCACACACTTGGCAGAAGCTGATGGCCACTCATCTAATAAGTATTGGCTCATAATAAGTAATCTGGCTCATCAGAACACCTTCCTGCATCATCCCCGCACAACCTTCAGCATGTGCTGGCTTTTCCTGGAGAAGAGATCACAGCTGTGATGGGAGCCAGGCACTGGAAAAGAAAGTGCAAGGAAAATGGGGTGTACATTTAAGGAACTAGGCTCTGCTATTTTCTTCCTTATAAAGACAAAGTCAGAGACAAAAATACTCCTTCATTGCAGAAAATATAATCTTTAAATTTAAAAAAATATTGACATAGTCATTTTTGCAACAAATTCTACAACAGTTTCAATGAATGTTGATTCGTTTTAGAATGACACAAAACAGACAGGCAACAGTATTTATCTTAAAAAGAATATTACTTTTAACTGCCAATGTCTACACTTCAAGTTTGGGTTGCATCAAGTGTATTAGTTAAACAGTAATCAAATTAAATGTCACATATTTTAGAAGCAGAAGCTGTCATTAATGTTTTTTTACAAATGTCTTGGGAGCAATTAATAGTTTTGTTGCACTCAAAGTATCTTTTCAGGTGATATCAGCAACATAGACATACCTGAAATAATGCAAAAAAGGTAACAGCATTCAGGGTTCAACCTTCCCATTTCATAGGAATTTTTAAGTGCGCCCGTTCAGCCAGTTCCTTATTCTCCAAGTGGTCCATCCACCAGATTCCTGTTTCTTGAATTAGGGACAAGACTGTAATGTGGGGCAGTGACAAAGGCTTTGCACAAGTCCAGGTAGCTCATGTCAGTGACTCTTCCCTTATCCACCTGTCATGGTTTGACCCTGGCCAAATGCCAGGCACTTATGACATCTGCCCTCTCTGCTCTCCCCTGCCACAGCTGGGCCGAGGACAGGAGAAAAAAAGAGTTAACACACACACACAAAGGGCTCATGAGTTGAGATAAGGAACCGGGAGAAGGCACATTGAGGGCAAAACAGGATGAAACTTAAAGTTGCGAAGTGATTTATTGTTAACAAAGTCAGAGGAGGCTAATGGGAACTAAAAATAAACTCTTACGACACCATTTCTCTGCTCACCCCCCCCTCCTTCCCACCAGCAGCACTGAGGGACAGGGTATGGCGGTTTGGTCCGTCCATCACCAAGATTTTCTTCCACTGCTCAGAGAGAGGAGACATCCTCTGCATAGCCATGGGTCCCTCCCATGGGAGACAGCTCTCCACTAACTCCTCCAGCATGAGTCCAAATCTCACGAACTGCATCCCGCCCAAATCTGCTGCAAAATGAGTCTCTCATCCATGGCGTGCAGACCCCCGAGGCCAGGCTGTTCCATCCCAGGAGCAAGGCCTTTCTCTCTCCTGCAAGGCCTTTGCAACTCTCAGTCTCTGGGACTCCCACTGGATCACAGCTTCCTGCAGGCATCCCCCTGCTCCTCTGACATGGACACCTCCCCACAGGCTGTGGGTGGTTGTCTGCATCCCCCTGGACCCCATGGGCTACAGGGGGACCACCTGCTCCCCCATGGTCTTCACCACGGCTGGCAGAGAGTTTTCAGCTCCTGCACCTGGAGCAACTCCTCCCCCACCTTCTCCACTGACCTCGGTGTCTCTATGTCATTTTCCCTCACATATTTTTATCTCCTCCTCCTCCTCCTCCTTCCCTGGCTAAAAAGAAGTGTGTGCTCACATTGTTTTCATTTCTTCTTAAATATGTTCTCACAGAGGCATAACTAACATCTCTAACTGGCCCAGCCTTGGCCAGCAGCATGTCCATCATCTTCAGAGCCATCAGAGATTGGCTCTGCTGGACATGGTGAAAAACTTCCAGAACCTTCACACAGGACACACAGGAGCCATCTTTGTGCCCCCCCCCACACCCCCACTACCAAAAACTGGACCAAGAAAAACCAACACACCACCCCTGATGTAACTCTGTCATACAAAACCACCAGATTTGTCAAGCATGATTTGCCTTTAGTGAAGTCACATTGCTGTCAACAATGATCTTCCTGTTGTGCTTGTACCTTAGCAGAGTTTCCAGGAGAATCTGCCCTATGATCTTGCCAGGCAAAGACATCAGACTCACTGCCCTGTAGTTTTTTCTTGCATTATTGCTTGTTTAGTATACTTACTCAATTTTCTCATGTTTGTTCCACTTTTTTGGTTGGTTGGTTGGTTGGTTGGTTGGGTTTTTTTGTTTTAGTCTGCCTTTTTATGGCTCTTGCCTCTAAGTGGACAATGTATGAAAGAAAGAAATTTAGGATTACATTAAACATCTTAGTAGCAGGAGGAACCTATTACTCTATTCTGTAGTGTTTATCTTTTTCCTCTAAATCACAGTGCAATTCACAGAAACTGAGTTTTCTATACAAACAACAGTTTGCTGTATAACAGTATTTTTTGCAAAAGACATTATACCTCCACTTTTAAAATATCTCTGTCACAACATTTTCTCTAAAAATCCCCATAACTAAGATGCATATTTCAGATATACTTTCATAAAATAAACAGTAAGATTTGAAGTTCACTAGCTTTATCACACTTTCCGCTTCAATGGGAACTGTACGGATTTGTTGCTTTATTTTCCCAGATGAATTTTTTTTTACCTTCTGGTTTAACTTATTTGACTGCATGAAAGAGGTGTTTTGATTAACTGTGTGAAATCTAACTAGGCCAGGATGTATTGAATCTCAGAAAAGAGTATTTTGATCAACCTAATGACTCTGTTCTTGTCTGTTGGAAAAATAATACTGTGTAAACATCTTCAACGTTTTTGTTTATGGCTTTTAAAAGCACTTATGTTTCCTATGACTGACTGACACAAAACTATCCCTATATGTCACAGAGAAATTAACTCTTTGGCTTCTAGAATTAGAAGTAAGATAAAATATCTTAACTTGATCTATTTTAATTATACCTTTTTTTTCTTTGCACAGTGTGATATCATCTTTAGCTCCACAAAAACAAAACCCAAACAGACAAATTCTACCCCAGCTCCCCAGCAATTCTGATCCTTGGAATCACAATTTTCACTTTAAATTTAATTATAGTTAAAACATCTAGCCACAGTGTATAATAAAATGAAAATGCAGTGTACGGTCTGTCCTCTTTTTTGTTGTTGCCTTGCAAATACGCTCCTCTTTTTAAAGGGTACTGCTTAAGCAAATTCTGTAATTAAACAGTACTATCTGAATCTAGAACGTCACACTGCAATGTTCTTGTCAACGTTTGTTTCCAGAAAATATTGACACATGTGTGTTTTTAAAAATTACACCTTTTTTCCCCAGTATTTGCACAGCACATCTAGAGTATACTGGTACTCTCAGAAACAGAACATATAAGATTCACTATTGTAGATTAATTTGTCTTGAATACACATAGAAAGTTCTTCCATATATTTGTTTAGCTTGAGAAATCTATTCAAGTGAAATGCCGCCAGCAGTTTTCCCATTTTTTAGTAATGTGAAAAGAATAAGATATTACTGGTGAGCATGTCATTGTACGTTTCTATACTATGGTAGGCCTCCATATGAAAACTGCAACCACTAGCCATAAAACTCAGAGTCTGATTTTAATTTTAAGCTGGACCTTATTTTTTCCACATACAACATAACGTGTAAAGACAACTGCAGAGTTTGACTCTGTGGAATTCTAAGAAGGAAAGTGTCTTTATTGGTTTAAACTCTTCTGTTTTCATTTAAGCACAGCTCAAAGCACCTGGGCTATCAAACCATCTTCCTGATGAAATCAGTGCCTAAAGATCAGAAGACAATTTGAACACAGTTTCCAACTAACTACAGAGGTGCCCAACTTTTGAGATTTTTTTAGCTGGCAGACAAATAAGAGCCCATGAGTAAAAATGAAGTTTGAAATAAAAATAAATTTCAAATATAATCTGACTCTTTAATGATGACTGTAAAATGTTATTGGAACACAAGTGAAGTGGTTCATTAGTCGTGAGCTTTAAATTGAATGCCCATCTCAAAGATATGCCATAACTCAGCCACAAATTATCACAACTGATAGTTTTCAAATACATAGCATGGAAAGTAATAACATTCTCTGCAGGAATTACTGAGTAGAATTTTTTTAACTTATGAAAACATTATGCAGGCATTCAGAAGAGATTGGTCATTGTCCTTTCAAAATTTGCATTTTAGGACTCTTTCCTTCCTATATGATCACATGGGGGTTTGGCCCATATAGAGCAGAACTGCTGAATCAGCTATTACTACTATTTATACATTATTTTATTATTAGAATTCTATTTTCATGCTTAGTTAGATTGCTCAGAGTGTACTTTTCATTCTAGAAAAGTTACATGCCCACTTCTATGTGTTTAACCTTATTTTACAAAGGATAACCTTAAAGCCTAATATTAATTTGATAGCACTGCTTTTAAGAAGAGAAAAACACTGAACACAATATTGTAGATGACATTCAATGACATACATTACAAAGCAGTTTCTCTCCCACTAACTAACCAACATTCTGCCTTCATTTGCCTTCAAATGTGATTGACTATATAAAATTTTGTTTCCATCTGCTGGCACAAGTTCATAAGAAGTATAACTCCCTGCTGATTTATTTGCAATATGCATAATAATTTGTTATGTTCTTATATGTAGATCAATTATCTGTCTATGATATATTACTACCTTCTAGCCTGAAGAAACTGAGGCTTATAAAATTATTTGCCAGTCCTCCCTGACAGCTTTTAAATATGTTGGCCAATTTAATTCAAATTTGAGAGAGAGGTGAAGTATCCATGACATTATGTTCATTCAAGATTTGTGAAGACTGGTGATCCATGGGAAGGAAAGGGACCTTTCAAGGTACTGAACAAGAAATGAGGTTGGGGATGCAGAGAGAACTAAGAGAACAGAGAAGTTGGAAGAGATTTGAGAAGAGCCACCACTCTTGGAAGGGGGAAATCAGGGAGCAAAAAGCAAAAAACTGAGGAAAAAAGTTCATTCTGGCCAAAAGTTTATTCATTTAATTGATTTGCATTATCTTCCATGATTTCCAGTAGTTTTATTTACATGAAAAGAGAAAGGGAAATTATCCAGTCTGGCCTGACAAAGCATTTAATTCTGAAAGGTCCTGAGTGCCTCGTCCATCAGCTGAGAAAATCTTTGAGACAGAATCTGACTTTATTTCATTTGTAAAAGTATTTCTGTGATTCTCTACTGCATTTAGAGTAAGCAACTGCTTTTAAACTACAGGTCATAGTTTTATTACGAATGTAAGATTCATAATTGCCTTAAGACCTTCCAAAAGCACATCTACAATGGAAACATTGAGGTTTAATTTGCGTAAGCTGCAGCACTCCCTTCGGAAAAGGAAATGTTTTAATTTTTAACAAAAAGTTGTTCTTCTATTTATATTATAAACCAAAGGCACTTACAATAATGTGGAGAAGCAGGAATATTACCCAAACCGCTCTAACATGGGTAAGTTCAAAGCCTTTGCAAATTGTTCTTATTTTATCAAGTAAAATCATTTCATCTTATATCCCAGTAGAATCTGGCACACACATACACATTACTAATTTACAGTAGAAACCAGGACTCCTCTCAGTAGTGCGTATGAATGAATCAAGGCCAGAGCAGGCATTTTCCTAGTACTGTGAGGGAAAGCAAGTGCTAACTACATCCAAGTTGGCATGACTGCAAGTAAAACACCAGCCAGGGAGAAAAAGCACAAACATATTTTCACTTTGAGATTGTGAAAAATGGCTCTACCTGCCCTGAAGAGAATGGGATAATGTTGCTTATGCCTGCTGAGCAGCTCTGCTTCTTTACCAGGCTTCAAGCAGAAGAAGCTGAATGATAGTCAGGTCCTTTCTCTCTGTTTTCCCTTGTGCACATTTGGCTCCCTGCTGGTTTACATTTTTGAGAGGCTTTTTCTCCTATTTTTCTGGAAGGCACAGTTGGTTTTTTTCTTGTCCTTGGGCTGTGAAGCTGCACTCAAAAACAGAGTAACCAACTTTTTTCCTCTGTACAACAAATGGATTCTGTAGAGTGGCTGCTAGTAGTTGAAAATCCAAGTGGCACAAATAACAGCCATTATGTTTGTGACTCTGTAAGTGGCTACAACAGGCTTTACCTTGCCCATGTGGTCCTGACCTTTCCTGTAAAGAGATTTAAACCTGCTATGCTTAAGCTGGGGCACATCAATAATGACCTCTGCTCAAGGTGCCTTTTTCCAAGTCCCCCCTCCCTCTAATCAGAGCACAAACCACGAATTGCTTAGTTCACACCCAGAGGCATGTAGATGAGGCTGAAACACTGTACAAGTCTGAGTAACCCTGGCAGGTCTGAGATCTTTGGCCAGAAGATAATCTAAACCAGTCTCTGGAAGTGCTCATGAGTAATTTCAGTGACAGCCTCATCCCAAAGGCATTTGCTAGTTATATGTAATTTTTGCTGGCCTCCAGCACAAGCTGTTAGAACTAATTCCCCTTCACCTCTCTAAGCCTGCCTCTAAAACAGAGCTGAAGGTATTTCTAATTTATTTTTAGGCATTCATCAAATGTCTTTCTTCTTATTTCTGTCCTGAAATCTACCCGCGAGTTTCAGGCTCCTCCCTAAGCTGGATGGATCACACCCATTCAATTTAAGCCCTTGCTCCACAAAGGATCTAGCTGTCTTTAGAAAGAGCAGAATAGAGTCACTTTGTGTCTACCCAAAGCTACTGGCAAAGCTGCCTTTCTCAAGCACATACATAGACAGAACCTCACTCAGTTTCTCTCCCTTTGGTGGCAGGAACAGCAGCAGGCATCCATAAGGGTCTCTGTCTGGGTTATTACTGTTATTACTGGGCATCCATCTTTATTTTCAGTGGTTATATGTGGCCAAGCCCATATATTTTCATGTTTGACAACATTTTTATTATTCTATTCCTAACCATTCTGCATCTCAGTTTTTGCCTTCTTACCCTTTATACTCTCTTCAAGATGTTCAGGTGACTTAGTTTTGGTGTAAAGCAGATTTTGGATTCATTCCTGTTACTGAGAAAACAGTTCAACAACACTGTGAGCAGAACTTTACCCTTTATCAGTCAGGGCAACTTCAGTGCAACTTGCAGTGTTACTGTGGACTTAGAGAAAAACAGAATCTAATACTGCTTCTCCAAAAAGACCTGGACTCTTCTTCTTTAAAAGTTAATCTCTGGTCCAACATTTAAGGTTAAAAATAACAGACTAGTAAAGTTTACCTGTCTTAATGAGTTCTTCTATCTTATAAACCACCACTACTGTACAAGATGAATCACAGCTTCACTCCTTGAAACCATTATTCAGACTGAGTAGCCCTATCACTATTTCAGTCTCAAGTCAACAAAAAGTACTGACAGAAACACCACAGCAATCCTACATGAGGGAATTTTGAGTAGAAAAATACTTATGGAATGTCAAATGAAACCTGGAAAATAGCCACAAAAATCAGCCCAGATTCTGGGAGACAAAGGTTACTTTGCTTAAGTTTTGCATATTATATTGTTTAATCTTTTTAGAGAAGTAAAAAATGAAAATACTATAAAATTATTCAGAATATAATACATCATCTGCTAATCCTAGTGAGCTACCATGGAGCACAGTCCTTCAGGACAACCTGTTAACATACAAGTCATAACATGTGGATTGTCTTCAGCTGCTATAGAAACTAAGAATCATGACTTTTAGAAAAGCTATTTGTACTCTTTGTTGGCAACTAATGAGACCCAATCTATCCCATAATGATAGGTTGGAATCCATATTACACAGAAACAAGACTTTAAAATGCATTTAAATCTTCATTATTCTGAGCTCACAGTATGATTCAATGAATGAATTAGGAACCATGGAGATGGATGCATAAGAGGGAATAATCTTCCCTAGACTGTGCAGTGTCTTAAGCCAGCAGTGAAAGGAAATAATTGACTGCATGCAAGATCAGTGAAGGAGTTATGTGGGCATAAGACTGATCCGAAAATTTTTGTGAAAATATCTACTTTCCTTAGAGACATGTTCAAAAAGAAAAAGAAAGTAATTGTCTGCAAAAAGGAACTGTTAGGGGTCAGAGAGCTTTCAACAATAAAAATGCAGTTATTCATTCAAAGCCAATAGTGTTCACACACAGTGAAAAAATGTCAACCAGTTCTCTTTCAGTATAGTTCTGGACAGGGCAAATATGTTCCACCCCACATATACCTACATAATTAGCTACTTGCTGATGTTTGTCTTTGTGGTTTTTTTCATAAGTAGTGCAGAGGGTCATGGTCCTGATTCTTCTCCCCTTCTTTCCTCATCCCCTGATGAGAAGTCTGAGGTTCATTTGCCTGGATTTTGTGGGTTGCATGGAGAGGAGAAGATGTATTTTATCCCTTTAGGTTCTCATAGACAGGAAGTAATCAGTGGTAATAAAACAGGAGTGTACTAGTCTGGTTCACTAGATGGCAATCAGGAGTAGTTTTGCTTTGAGCTAAGCAAAATTTTGGGGCAATTGCAATGACTTCAGACTATTATGTCATAACATAATCCTAGTCAAAGCCACAGAAGCTCTAGGTTTGAGTTCTCAAGCCCTCCATTTAAGAGTCTGCATGATTTCAACATAGCAGAATTAAACAGCATTTATGCACAAAAAATAGAACAGAGAAAATGTTTTAAAGGAAAAAAAGTTAGACTGTGTCATATCATGATTTAGCTTAAAAATAGGACTATTCCCAAGAGGTGTTGGCTGAAGCTGGTGCCACTCTGTAAGCCCCCCACCAGATGATATAGCACTTCTGCATCAGGATAGTTTAAAAGCAGAATCACACATTGGTGAGGTTGGAAGGGACCACTGGAAGTCATCCAGTCCTATGTCACCGCTCAGCAGTCCTTCCCTACAGCACAGGCCTCAGGAAGTGCAGTGGCTGTTTAATATCTCTGGGGAAGTAGGCTCCACAACTTGTACAGGCAAACTGTTCCAGTGTTCTGTCATTCCCACGGTAAAGTTCTTCCTCACGTTCAGGTGGAGCTCCTGTGTTTCAGTTTGTACCCATGGCCAGACTTAGTAAAGGGGCAGGATCACCTCCCTCGACCTGCTGGCAATGCTCTTCCCAATGCCCCCAGGATACCATTGGCCTTCTCGGCCACAAGGACACACTGCTGGCTCATGGACAGTTTGTTGTCCACCAGGACCTCCAGGTCCTTCTCTGCAGAGCTGCTCCCCAGCAGGTCAGCCCCAGCCTGTGCTGGTGCCTGGGTTGTTCCTCCCCAGGTGCAGAGCTCTGCACTTTCCCTTTTTGACTCCTTAGATTTGCCTGAACCATATGTGTGTAAAGCCTCAGATCAGACTGAGTACCTCAATTTTACCCTTGCCTGTTGCTACGTGATCACCAGTCTTGTTTATTGGAGAGGGTACAATTTTTTATCTTCCTTTTCTGATTAACATTCCTGTAAATGCCCTTCCTGTTTTCCTTTGTGTCCCTTGCCAGATTTCAATTCCAGTTTTGCCTTGGCCTTCCTCATCCCCTTCCTACACTACCATACTTCTGTATGCTCTTCCCATTACCTGTCCTGGTTTCCACTGCCTGTGCATTTGCTTTTTTCCCTTAGTTTGACCAGCGGTTTCCTAGTCAGACATACTGAACTCTTGCCTTCCTTGCCCAGTTTCTTTCTCCTGAGAATCACTAGCTCATGTGCTCTGTGAAAGACTTCCTTAAACAAGTGCCAGCTCTGCTCTTCTTCCTTGTCTCCATGGGCAGTCTTCTAGAGTAATCCCCCTTACTGTCTCCCTGAAAAGCTGGAAGTCTGCCTTCCTAAAGTTCAGAAGCCTGATGTTACTCCTTACCTGACCTATATTCCTCCAGACTGCAGACTCCACCAACCAACACATAGTCATGGCAGCCCAGGCTTGGCTCCAATCTTGACATCCCTGGTTAGCTCACTTACACAGGTGACTATCAAATCCAGTGTTCATTCCATCTAGTAGGGACATCTATTACCCGGCCTAAGAAGTTGTACTTCATGCATTCCAACAGTCTTCTGGATTGTCTACAGCTTGCTGTGCTTCTTTTCCAGCAGATGATGGGGTGGTTGAAGTCCCCCAGCAGAACAAGAGGAGAATGGTCACAGCATCGAACTCAAATTTTTCCACGCTACGTGAAATGTGGTATGCTTCATTGATACAAAAATAGATTACATCATTTTTGCCAACAAGAAAATACAGTTTTGATCCCAGACAGCACATAAACTGTGTCACCAAAAAAAAAATTGGAGTCAGGACTCAGGGAACCAGAGGTCCATATGAATAATCCACTCAAAAAAAAAAAGAGTTCTTTCCCAGAATTACAGTGTTTCTCCTAGATGTTACAGAGTGATGACATATTCTGCTTCATGCTCAGCAAGCTTTCTTAGAAATTTATTAAGGCTGAACATGGATTTCTAAGAGCCATCAGATATCTCTTCCAATCTCTTCTAATCTTAGCTTCCGTTATTTAAGGCAACACTATAAAGAAACTATTTCCTTTGATAGAAACACATCAATCTAATTGAAACTAATAGAAATTACATGCCTGCAATTATGACAGAACAAATAGAGCCTCTCCTTCAAGTTCTGTATGCCGCAGCTAAAACATGGTCTTATTTCTTCTAACTCTAAAGGAAGCATTTGACTTTGAAGAACTGTAAATCCAATCTGAACAAACTGATTTTAATTTAACTTCTAAAATGCAAACCAGAGAAATCTTTTCAACTGGAAGAATATTACAGGCATGAATTTCTGATATTCCAAATAGGTACTCACCAAAATGGTGAAAACACATGACGTTTTCTTACTTGAAATTATTTACCTACCTCAAGGAGTTTCTGTTACGTCAGAGAATTCATACAAGCTTCTTCAAAGTTGCATGTTATATATTCCAGCCACATTACTGCTTTTGTTATTAGAACTTTTCTCAGGTTCAGCAGGAGCAGGAGCAGGCAGCCATGGATGTACAGCCGAGGGGTCTGTGCAACATGCCTTGCTCCAATAGCCCTGCTGTTGTTTTGTTTGCTGCTATTTTTCCACGGGCTTTTAATAAAGCAGTTCACAATGAGCTCCCAATCTCAAAACCCTTCTGGGAGCACTGGTGTGAATATATGAAAACTGCTTGGCCTTTAACTGACAGTATGGGTTTTCAGCTCTAAAAATTGCCTTTTGACTCACATAGAGCTGTATTGCAAAAAAACAAAGGCCAGAACCTGCTGTCAACTGTACCCTGTTTATCTGTCAACTTCACTGTCATTTAACAGTATGAGCAATTTCAATCATATCACTTAAGTCCTGATGTGTAGAATTTTCACTGGGGTAAGAGGCAGCTTAGACAGAATAGATGTAATTGTTGTAGGGGAGCAGTAGTACATAAAATCATGCACCATGGCTTCAAAAGCATTGTGTCAGTTTCTTTAAGAGCCTTGACACTGATTTCAGTGAAAAACATAAGAAAATTTCTATGGAAAAAGATACCTGATATTGGTTTTCTTCAGTGTAAGGAAGTAAGGCTTTGAAATCTATTTTTTTTTTAAGATACAAGGAAAACAAAATAGAGGTTAACCAACTGCTGGCTCATTAGATTTTAAAATACAGTGTGGTAGTCTCATGAGGGACTGAAGAATGACTGTTTTCCTGGTGAAACATTGTGAACGGCAAAGCTGTGCCTTTCTAGAGCTGAGCAGGTCAGCCTGTGGTTAGCAGTGGACCAAGTTGATAGCAGTGGCAGGTTTCTGGATAAGCTCTCTTTGTTGAATCAATCTTTCTGGTATTCTAGCAGATGCCAATAAAAAAACTGTTGGTCCATACACTTCTTGACTGACCTCTTCAGTCAAGTATCTACTTCTCCAATACATATTTTCAGGAATTTAAGACTTACAGAGTGCCAGACCCTGAGTTAAACCTTATGGGCTGACAAAAAGCTACTTTTTTTAAAGCAGCAGTAGAAAATTATATGTTAAGTAGTTATGGGCATTTGGCATACATGTCGAGCTTAACATTTCAAACAGTATCTGTGGAGGATGAGTTCTTGTCCCTGGTGAATCATTGTCAGGTTTGCCACTGATGTATTAGAGCCACAGATTCATCTTGAATGAAATGCCTCACTACCAAACTATAATACAACCATGATTTCTAACAGCAAAAGTTTATAAAAAACTTTTCAAGTGTTAGGGTAGTTCAGGTAGCTATCTTAACTGCTTTCTAGCACAAACCATAAGTATGCAGCTCATTAAAAAATACTACTCTTACTACTTAGCTCTGCCTAAGTAGGCAGTTATAATCTGCCAATATATAACAAAAATTTCGTAATTTTTTAGTTAAATAAACAGGTGTAATTTTTATGCTACCTGCCATTTTAGTTATAGTTTGTTTTTCTTCTTCATTTTTACCACTCTTTCTTTTTCCCTCCTGGCCTTAACACTATAAAAGCTAAAGATGATTTTACTCCTAAAATTTTACCCTTCAGCCACCCCATAAAACTTTATTTTAATCCTTTAATCATCTAAATTTCTTAATTAAGTTCTGAGTATTTGAAAAATAATTATACACATTTTCAGGAGAGATCATTCATTTTAATTACTGTTCTATGATGAACAGAGAATGTATATGATCATTGCAGAGTCACAAACAAAAATTACAATCCCACATAAAATGCTGCATAAAGTTGGGATGTATCCTACAAAAGCAGAAATAGAAACTATTATTTATAAGGAAGTCAGTAAGTTATTTTTTGCTTCAAGGATAGTAGGTTACTACTTCTTAATTACTCAAACATTTGTGATATACCTATAAAGCACCTGGCCTCAGTGTCAATTATAACACATTCAGATATGTAAATGGAATAGCTCCAGGTTTCTTGCAAAGAACATTTTCCCCCTGTACTCAGGTATAACAGGTTATAGAAGAGCTGTAGTGAATTCTTTCTCCACAAATGCTCTGTCTTCTTTGATCTTGAGTTGTCATCTGCTTGCATCAATACCAACCAAGCTCTTCCAAGCTTCTATTTTTCTTTGGCATCCAAAACTCTGTCATCTTCTTGTTTTCCTCACACGTCCACAGTCAGCCCTGTGACGTGTTATTTCAGAGAGTTCTCTTCATCTCTTTTCAGCTTCCTGTGAGAGTTCTGTCCCTGCCATCTTTATCTACCCTGTGTTTATCTCAGAAACACTCTCACCTCAAGAACAGACAGCTCATAGAGCTACCTCTCTTCTCCTTACCCATTCCCTCCAAGGCAGGTTGAAATCCTGATCTCTCTGACACTTTTCATGGATGCTCGGCTGCCAGTTTAAACAGCATGTGGCCAAAGGACAGCCGTTAATATCTTTTTAATCCACGCTGATGCTTCAGGACAACACTGCAATCCTGCTTGTCATCAGGTCCATAAGTTGTGTCTTCCTTGACTCAGACCTCCCTCTATGTCTCTCCCGTTTCCCAGATACCTGAAAGCCTTGTGTTTTATTTCTGCATATGCCTTTCCTACCCACCCATAAATACTTAACTGGTGCAAGCTCATAGCTAATACTAATTGCCTTTACAGTACCACAGGAACTTTTCTCTGACCTAGACAGAAGAACATTTGCTTTGCTCATGTCAACTCTGAATACTGTTGTGACTGTCAGTTGCCTCAACTGTGTCTTTCCTGTCTTTGAGTCTCTCTTATCTTCTCTGTTTATGTTTTTTTTTTCAAATGAGTTGCATTTCTGCTTTGTGTTCAAGTCCTTTCTTGGCTAGTTAATTCCCTAGCTATCTCCTTTTTTGATAACACAAGGTCAGCTCTCTCCTTATTTCTGCTCAAGGACCAAAAATATCAGCCCCTACGTGGCATTTTTATGTGTCTATTCTATGCTTTCAAGAGTCGTTTGTGTTTTCTCCAGCACTGCTGCACATACATAGAAGAAGATTCTATAAATACATATTAAAATTAACTCATTCATCTTCACATACATACACCCTTTTCCATTATTTCCACACAACCCCCCTTTAATCTCTAGGTTGTTAATTATGATGCCTACATTGTTTCTTCACTTTCTTGTACACCCACAATTGTCTGGTCTCCATCTGTCACCTCAACTACTTTTTCAGCTACAAATTTTTGGGGTGCAATAGAATCAGAATTGCCTTCTTTGTTTGAGTAACAACAAAACAAGTTCTTGTTCAGAATGGTTACTCAAAAACATTGCCAAAAGAGAATAAATATCAAACTGTAAAGCTGAATGTGTGGTCTAGGTGAGAAGCAGTGTCCATTCTGAGGAAACTAGAGCTATCTGTGAGGCCAAACCTGATTCTGCCTGTAACCCAGTCTGCTGGTCATATGTAAATGCTGTAAAGCCACTCGAGTTTTTAGCACTGTCAGTCTGCCCACAGCCCAGTTGTAGAAATGAAAGCCATAAAAACAAATCCACCTTTGTCATCACTTTACAAGCAATTGTACGGTGCCCGGGGAAATGAAACTACTAACTCATAAACCATAACACTAGAGATGGTGGAACAGCCTAATCCCTGATCAGATGTGCTGAACCATGACAGGGTAAAATTATGAAAGCAACTTGTCCTTATTTTTTTCTTGCCCATTCTGAGGTACTGGAGAAACAGCTGCCTTCAGGACGCACTGAGCGCTAACTTCTGAAAATCAGGCACTGCTAATGATTTTGCCCTTTGCCAAATGGGGTCTGGGCTTACCACAAAGGACATGCATGTTCCTCACTTTGCTCTTCTGAAAAATTCCATCTGCCTCTGGGGATGCAGCCTCAGGATACAGAACCAAGTAAACGCTCCACTCACAGCATCATGCCCAAAGTTATGAGCACCCAGAAAAAGTAAGCTGCATGTACTCATGTACTACTTTTTCTGTGTCAAAATAATCTCACTGACATAGGTAAAAGTGGTAGTGAAGGCAAAGAGAAAAAGACTTTTTTCCACATAAGCAGTGTAGATTAGACGCACACCCAGGATCCCCAGACATAACATGTACTAACAAGACAGTGGTTAGGACCTTCATTTTGTGGTGAGCCACAAAGATGAGAGGAAGATCAGGCCAAGCAGGATATCCCTGTATTCCTGGGGTAGATGGCTGTCTGGAGGCCACTGAAAGGCAGTGATTCTCCCAAAAGTAGAGCTGTCAGGTGTTTAAAGTGATGGCAAAGCTCATTCCATCTCATAACCCAAGGTTTCACCTCTGGGTTGACTTACAAGGTGAGAACATTTCAAAGGCTTAGGTTTGTTAAATCTCTTGCCTTCATAGCTGTTGATGCTAGCAGGTTTACATGTGATAGATAAACCTGCCATCTATCTGAACACCCTAAAGACAGCAAAAGATAGCAATAAATAAAATCTGTGTTCACAGCCAGGGATATAAATGTGTTTTTTGCAGAGGTCAAAAGACACTTATCCCTCCCACATGCTGCTGAAGAGGTGAAGATTCAAGGTCTCTTGCAGGTTGAAAGGCAAGGTGGCATGAGGGTTCTTCGCTGCTTCGATACAGCACATGTGGTACTATTTCTTCAGAAAGGCAAACATGCAGCTGCCCAACATCATGATCCCAGCCATAAAGCTGGTATTGAAGTTCTAACATATTGCAATACTGTTAAAGTTGGGAAGTTACTTGGGAACATCCATGTACATTTGGAATTGTGGCTGTGAAATTAAAAAAAAACAAACCTCAAAGTACATATTTAAATCAAATGGACCAAAAAGGATCTCAAATTTGTAAAGGTTTATATCCCAATTTGATAAAGACAAAAGTATTGCTGGTTTTAAAACTTAAATATTTTAATGGAAAAAAAAAATGAAAAGAAAAATGGTCGATTATTATATTTTTCTTTTTCTAAGATAGGAGAAGTGAAAAATTAACTGAGAACATTCACTGCAAAAGCACTGAATAAAACTATTTCATGTCACAAATCCACTAATCTCTTCTACAGAGAAATCAGGTTTCATTTACCTGAGGCATGTTCTATTCTAGCATTTTCCACAACAGAATTTCATTCTATTGAGCTTTATGAACACAAATTTAAAGATCAGGTAATAATATGTTGGGGTTCAACTCACATATCTTTTGCCTATTTAGCAATTTTTCATGACATGTAATCAATAGCAAGGATCTAAATATACATCCGATCTCACTTGTCTTGTATACAGCAAGTAAATAGAGGAGGGGCTTCTATGGACAGCAATTTCCTATTTCTGTTACCATGTTCTGATTACACTTCACAGGTCCATAAAGCTGCTTTCTCCCACATTACACAACAGTGCTTGAGAAGACAAACCTTGGCAAACCTCCTCATTTTTAAGCTGACCAGCCTACAAAATGGTGAATTTCACTGTTTTCTCCTCACCCATTTACAGGAGCTAGTTTTCTCACAATGATGATGGGTTTTTGTGCTTAGGTGGCTAAGCCATTTCACAACGCCCAGTAAATGTGTGAATCACTTTCAGGTCTAAAATAGTTCCTGAAGAATTCCTGTTAGAAATACAATCAGGATGTGTACATGCATCTAGAAACAGTTACTAGTATATCAATAGCTGCTAGGTAATTGAGTTCAACCATGTACCCACAGAGGTTTGTAGGAACTTTTGCTAAGTCTTTCTGGGAGTAGGTTCTAGGTCTGACTGACTTTTTTAAACACTTGCAGTTTAAATGTTGTGTTCTCACCAGCACTCTAAAGACACCCACTCCCTAATCCAAGTCAAAGAACTCAGTCCCTTAAAGCTGCTCCTGGTAACATGTGACATGTTCTGTGTAGGGCTGACAGACCCGTTTATTAAATCCTCTCTATCATGCTAGTATATGGACAGATGTACAAGCTCAAACGAACCTGGCCCCTTCTCCACTGCCCTCAAATTTAGAATCAGCCATGTGCTGACCAAAAAAGGAGCTCTATATTTCTGGGGTAAAAAAGGTTCAAACCACAACATCCATGTCTACAAGGAGCCGAGCATTAGCCCACCATTTCACCACACCTTCCTGACCCCTGCTTCCCACACTAAACCCCCTGCAACACGCACAAGTCCCAGCAGCCTGGAAATCCTGCCAGGGAAGGAGTAGTGTGGAGCAGCAGAGCTAATGAGCCTGGACTTGGCCCTGATGAGAAAGTATTAGAGTTGCAATCTAAGTCAGCCATAAGATCTCAATTAAAAATCGCTTAAATGCTGTGGCCCAGATAGGCTTTTCTCAGGTTTAGACACAGCTACTTTATTTCACTAAAATTATTGTCATGTACAAAAATAAAACAAACATAAAATGTATTTCTCATATAATTGAAACTTTACCAGCTGAATAATTGACTTAAAGAATTATTATTATAGATTAATTATTGCAGAAAAATAAAAGAGAAGCCTGGACCTGCCACTTCCCTGCTGTGCTTTGTTGGTTATCATTCCACCACTTCCTCCCACACACCCAGGCTGTTTTCTCTGAGTCCCCACTTGCAAGGCATTTGCTAGCACATCATACCTGTTCTTCTCTATGTATTATCAACATGCCATGGACATGACACTGTTCAGCCTGAGAAGAGAAGGCTCTGGGGAGACGTTAGTGAGTATTTACAGTACTTAACAGGGTCCTATAAAACTCACAGAATCATTGAATCATTTAGGTTGGCAAAAACGTCCAAGATCAAGCCCAGCCTTCGACTGAACACCACCACCACAACTAAACTGTAGCACTAAGTGTCGTGTCCAGTCCTTCCTTGAACATTTCCAGGGATGGTGACTCCACCACCTCCCTAGCAGCACATCCTAATGCCTGACATTTTATGAAGAAATACTCCCTGAACCTCCCCCAGCATGGCTGGAGACTGTGTTCTCTTGTCCTGTCACTTGTTACCTGAGAGAAGAGGCCAACCGCCACCTGGCTACGCCCTCCTTTCAGGCAGTTGTCAAGAGTGATGAGGTCCTCACTGAGACTCTTTTTCTCCAGGCTTCTTCAACCACTCCTCATACGATTTACTCTCTGGAATCTCCTGCAGCTCTGTTGCCTTTCTCTGGACTCACTCCAGCACCTCTGTCTTCTTTGTCATGACAGACACAGAACCGGACACAGATTCCAGGTGTGGCCTCACCAGCACTGAGTACAGGGGGGCAATGGCCACACTAGTTTTGATAGAAACCAGGATGCCATTGGCCTTCTTGGCCACCTGGGCACACCCTGGCTCATATTCAGCTGCTGTCACCAGCACCCCCTGGGCACATTCTAGCCATTCTGCCCCAAGCCTGGGCTTACTGTTACCAAAGTGCAGAACCCACCCCTGGGCCTTGCTGAAGCTCGCACCATGGCCTTCAGCTCATCAATCCAGAATGTCCAAACCCCTCTGCAGAGCCTTCCTTCACTCCTGCCCAGCTTGGTGTTTTCTGCAAACTTACTGGGTGTGCACTCCATCAGCTCATCCAGGTCCTAAATAAAAATATTAAACAAGACCAGCTCGAAAGCTGAGCTCTGGGAAACCCCAGTCACTGGCCACCAACTGGACCACTCTCTGGACCCTGCCAGTTTTTAACACAGTAGGCAGTGCACCTCTCCAAGCCATGACCAGCCAGTTTCTCCAGAAGAATGCCATGGGACACGTGTCAAAGCTTTGCCTAAGTCCAGGTAGGAAACATCCCCACAGACTTTCCACTAAGCAAGTCACCTGGTCATCAGTGGAGATCAGGTGCTCAGGCAGGACCTGTCTTTCACAAAGCCATGCTGGCTGGGCCTGATCTCTTGCTTGTCCTACATGCCTTGACTGTGATGGCACTCGAGATGATCTGTTCCATCACCTTGCCTAACACCAAGGTCAGGCTGACACACCTGTGCTTCCCTGGATCCTCCTTCTCACCTTTCTTGTAGATGTCACCATTGGCCAACCTCCAGTCACCTGGGACCTCCCTGCTTTATCAGGGCTGATGATAAATCATGGAGAGCAGCTTGGTGAGCTCTTCTGTCCCCTCCCTCAGTACCCTTGCATGAATCCCATCTGGGACCATACACTTACGTGTGTCTAAATGTCTCAGCAGGTCACTAATTACTTCCTCCTGGGTTTCAGGGGGTCTTTTCTTCTCCCTCTCCATGTCTACCAGCTCAAGGGACTGGCTGCCCTGAGGATCACTGGTCCTATGGTTATAGACTGAAGCGAAGGCGGCATTAAGTACCTCATCCATTTTCTCATCCTTAGAGAGTGTACGCCTGTGCATCCAATTATGAATGGAGATTTTCTTTGGCCTTCCTTTTACTATTTACGCTTTTATAAAAACATTTTTTATTATCTTTCACAGGTGCAACCAGATGGAGTTCTAGCTGAGGGTTCACCTTTCTAATTTTGTCTCTACGTGACCTAACAACATGCTTGTACTCTACTGGAGTTTCCTGCCCCTCCTTTCAAAGGCCAGAAAGTTTCTTCCTTTTCCTACAAAAGCTCCCTGTTCAGACAGGCCGGTCTTCTTCCCTGCCAGGGAATGATGGGGAAGAATGTTTTAG
Organism: Acanthornis magna; assembly: GCA_036785705.1. Lineage (NCBI taxonomy): Eukaryota > Metazoa > Chordata > Aves > Passeriformes > Acanthizidae > Acanthornis > Acanthornis magna. Next base: position 14,506,795 of record JAWUZG010000036.1, read on the forward strand.
CAGGGCCTGTTGTGACACGATAAGGGGTAATGGTACTTAAAGAGGGTAGATTTAATCTAAATACAAGGATGAATTGTTTTGTGATGAGGATTTCTGAAACACTGGAACAAGTTGTTTGGAGAGATGGCAAACATCCTATCCCTAGAAACATTCAAGGTCAGGTTGGATCGGACTCTGAGCAAATTTATCTATTTGAATATGTCCCTGTCAATTTCAGGGGGATGCAATGACTTTTAAGGGTCCCTTCAAAAAAAAGCTATTCTATGATTCTATTGTAAATTTTTAATTCTACACAGAATTCTTATTATTATTAGCTATCTCAAACCTATGGTTATATCACATGATTGTAAGCAAAAGTGAAAAATTAACCATTAGCCACCAAAACACTACCAAAAAAAATTTGCAGCATTAAATAACGAGGCTCAAGAAAGGCTTCAGTCAACCCATGTTCAGAAAAAGCCTGTGATCTTGCTGGATTAGTTTAACCTTCTGTCTCTTTATTAGTGATAATCATTTCACATTTACCAGGCTACAAGGCTACAGCTAGGCCAATCCTGGAGTGCAGATGTATGGGCAGATGTGTACACACATAGTGTTCTCATCCAGAGAGATTAGTCACGTCTAAATTGACAAAGACTATAGAGTTATTAAATTTTGTGTACAGGTGTGTCCCATGTCATCCCAGCGACGAAATGCCAGTCTCTTCCTAATGTGCTATTGGTTGTTCCATGCCGACTTGCAAACAGACCTGAGTTCAATATGTTTTGGAAGAAATCTTAATTGAACTGTCTGATGGAAAACACAGGTGTTCATCCCCCCAACATTAGACCCCTCATTTTCTTTTCTTTTCTCTATCATTTCTGTTCCTCCCTATTTATGACCATTTTGTCTTCAGTACTGTCTTTTTCTACTTTAAAACCAATTCCTACCTACTTGGGAGTGGCCATTTCTTTTTTCCTGTTCTTAGGATATCACCACCTAAAATGAGACACAATTACAGATTTGGATGTTTTGAACTGTAACTTACTGATCCAGTCTACTAGGTATTGTTTCTTTACATTTCTCAGAAACGTGCTTGCTCTGGAACAGTTTTTAATAAATTTAGCCCACAAACTCATGTTCTGAAGCACAAAGAATCAGGTAGACTAGACTTTCTTCATAAGAATTTGTGGGCTTTCTTCAAAAATGTTGAGGGTGGAAATAAAACTTTTTTTCAAAAAACATGCTAAAAGATGCAACCTCCTACAACGAGCTATTTTGAAAAGAAATAAATTTTAAATATATATATTTATAAGAAACTTTATTGCACTTACCTGTTAAATTTCAATTCATGTAATCCAAATATTACCAAAAATGTACTGGTGTGCTTTGAAGATGTTCTCCACAGAGCAGTTTTCAAGTTATGACCTTTCATGCCTGTAAAGTGGCTAGAAAAGACAGAAACTGGCTGGAGCCCCCTCCTAATTTAGAGCCCTCTCCTAAGCCTGCTTTATTAAAATCTTTGTTAGGAACTAGTTGAGAAAACAATTTGTCCTCCATGTGCCAGACATGACTATGATCCAACATGAGGCTTACATGCCTCTCCTTTTAAACAGCTCCCTGCACATTCTGAATATGAATGCATCTATTGATGCTATCACCACGTGACTGGGATTTTCTTCAGCTTACAAGTCTTCTTTCTAGCTGGACACAGCAGCTGAAGAAGTGGAAAGTAGCTGATAGATTCTTACCACCACAACCAAACACAAGCCTCTCATTCTGGCATCAGCGAGGAGGACACAGTTTTTATCGGCAAGGTGGAACAAATCCTGTGCAAGAAACACTGACTTCGAGGGACATTCTTTTATTGTACAACTTATCTGTATGCAGAAGCATCCAGAGGACTCCAATACCCTGAGACAGAAGAACTTCCTTGGCTCAGCCTCCACAAGGGTGTGAAGCAGAGTGCCTCTAATCCTGGTCAAACTCCATTATTTGGCACACAGTGGAACCAGGGGAGCTACAGCAGAAGAGTGATTTCTTATACCCTAGCCAAGAAAGGAGGCTAGCTAGCACTTTGAAGCCTACCAGTTGTTATTAAGATCTGAAACAAGCTCGAACAGTTGTATAGTAGCATAACAGTCCCTTGGATTTACATGATGGGACATATTGTTACTTACAGCACCATCCAAATAAGATAGTGAGACAACCTTAAAGTTACAGCAAGCCGTTGCAAAAGTGCATGCTTTCATCTCACTGAGTAATCTGACAGCTACTGTGACTGTGGCAGATTGAAGCTGCCGTGTATTACTAAAGCATAGCCCCAGACATCATTCAGGATATTTTGGTTTATAGCTTTCACCAGTTCCTGTTCAATGCATGGTTTTATTCTGCATTAATACAGAAACCTCAAACTCCATTATCTGCCTCTTCACATACCTTGAAAGGAGCTTTCCATTTCCTGAACAAGTTCTTCAGCAATATCCATGAGGCTTTTATTATTTTTTTATGTTTTCATCAATTTTTGCAGCTTTATTTATGAGGAACCACTGCTGTGCTGCCTCAGAGGTTAACAGATTACTACTGTTGTAGTCAGTGAAATAGAATATTGGTCTTAGAATACAAACTATCCTCCTGGGAGACTCATTTTGAAATAAGTCTTTAACTCTGAATAGATTTCCGTTATGAAGCCAGCCTTGCATAGCATTACTTTGAGCCTATCAAATAATTTTCTGGAAACTGAGATAATCTGTCTTAATAAACAATGATCTAGTTCAAAAATGTTCCTCATTTTGAAAAGACCAGGGGCTACAGATTTTTTTTATATAGTGCATTATGAAAACAAAATCTGTTTTAAAAATCATGCCTGCCTAATAGGTTAGGAACCACTCTCATCATTTGTATTGTGAATTTCCCTTTCATTTCCTCTTTGTAGACATACCCATCTAAACTTCCTCTCAGCTGGCACTATCATGTAGACAGGTTCTCAATACAACGTATTTCAAGGCAGTAACTAAGCCACTCACCTACCTCAGATCAGAAAGAACAGTAAGTATTTTCCAAAACTGTGGAGCAAAAAACATGCATCAGAAATATTGGAAGAAACTGGTAATGTACCAGATGCAGAAGACCACTTGCTGGAAAAAAATAATGAATAATTTTATATTTAAAATAATTTCATGGTCTGTTCATGAACCTGCCAGGAACATTACATTTGTCTGATGGGTAAATTATTCATTGTGAAATATTTCTTCAGCACCATCTGTGACTAAAGTTCTCAGAGTATTGTACTGTTATTTCACTAAGGACTTAGAATTATTATTTAAAGCCTTTCTCTGTATGAACATCCTATAGTAGAGGCTGCAATAAGCGTTATAGTAAATACAAACAAATCACTCCAAGCATGAATAAGATAAAAGAGATAATTGTACCAAAACCATGACTAAATGGTCAACTTTAGGTATTTAGGTGCAGAAAATCATCAGTGACTGACACTAGAGTCACGACATGCAAAAAAGCTAAAATGGGAGGACACCCCTCTCTCTCCTGCTGACACATGCACACTCCTGCCTGCCTTTCCCCTCCACTGATTCTCATACAAACATTAAGTCTGCTGCTCATGCTCTCTCCTCCCTCTATTCCAACCAATTTTCTTCCTTCCACATCATTGCCACCAGGAACTTTGGTCTGTTTCTCCTCTGTGAGATCTTCTTCAGCAGAGATGCCTTCATTCTTGGCATTACCAAACCCAAGCTGCCAAAATTTTAGTAGTGTGCTCATCTGAGCTGGAGGCTACTGCTCCTTCTTGCTTTGTCCTTTGCCTTTCACTTTCCCTGAGTGTAAGAAAAGAGCCCTCGATATCAAATGGGGGAGACAGGGACAACACACTCACCACTAAGTCAATCAACATTCTCCTCTGTCCAACAAGCATCCAGACCACCTTGAGGGGTAATTTCATAGGAATAGCCCACATTGGGCTGGGGAGGAGCAGGAACCACACTCTTCCCTTTCAAGTTTTCTGGAAACAGCTGTCCTAGTTCACAGCATTTTGTTTCCCTTTACACCTGAGCCACTTCTGCCTCTCACTCCAAGGGTGCTGAAATGAAACATGAAATGTGGTTGCTAGTATGTGAACGTTACTTTAAAACTATTCTTTGTGTATGTGTATATGCATGCACACGAACAAAAGAAAACACCCAAAACCAACATTTGCATTCAAAAGGGCCAGGCTCACAGAAAATAAGTGTGACACCATTGTGAGTCACCTCCACAGAAGAACTTGGCATTGTTCATTTTTGGCATTGATCATTTTTCTTCCGACAGAACACATCAAATACAGGCTGAAGTCTGCATAATGCACACAATAAGTCCTGGGGAAAAAAAAATCTTGTAAAAGAGCTTTTAGAGAGGTTGCTGGAAAGCAAAGAGGCTTTATGTTCTTTGTGCCTGTAGCTCCAAAATGCCTGCTATACAGCTAACATTATTTCCCAACACGTCTGCTGGAACATATTTCAGAAAAGTAATACTTCTTTCTCCACCCTCTCATGAGATTCAAAGCATAATTTCTGAGAAAAGCAAAGATTTGCAGATGTTTTAGGACCCACTGTTGCCCTGCTGTTTCCAAATCTGACATAGGTGCAAGAACTGCTGTTGCAAAAGTTGTACAGAGCTCACTGAGGTCCAAATCCAACCAACCAGGGTAGTCATGGCCCCTCAGATGCATCGAGACCCTTTGGGTTGAGACACGTCTCAGATGAACTCTGAATCTGTCTGGGAGCTGGCTGTGGCCTAGTCCAAAAACACATAACAAATTGGGAGTTTTGCTTGAAGCTCGGAGTAAAAGTGAGGCCCCATTTGAAGGAACTCAGGAGACCTGAGACAAAGCTGAGTTAAGTATCCGATGGGAAGGATTTCTTTTTATCACTATCCAGCTTTTCTTATTAATTCATGGGATGACAAACCAGTGTCACCTCTTTGCAACACGCGCAGTGTCAGAAAACTGCTCTTCCACATTGCTAAGCAGGTTCTATTCAGAGGAGAGTCAAAATTCCTGATCTAACAGTTATTCTGGAGAAAAACTGGCTCAACAAGCCACTGGTTGTGTGATCACACCTGACAAAAACCTCTAACAGCTTTAAATTCCCTGTGAATATTAATCTGAAAATCTTACATAATGCTTAAAAGTTCTGCTATTTAAATTCTGATTTTTCTGTACTCCCTGAAATCAATTTTTTTTCCTAATAAATCTTTTATTAAGCAAAAGTTTTGGACAGTGTTCCTGTAAATTTATTTTTTTCTGAGGCTAATCTGAGGAAAATAAATTATCTTTTGGTTATGTGCATAATTGTGTAAGAATAACATAGTCTCTGTCTGCTACACTGTCTGTGCAAAAATTGCAGTAAACTTGGTACAAGATAGTACTTTAACTAAAACTGGGGTCAAGATTAAATAAATAAATATTTAAATACATAGAGGAGAAAAATTGCCTGTCCTTCCTTTGGCTCCTTACCATAACTAAAATATTAGAACAGTCACAGAACTGAAAAAACCCCAAAGTTAAGAACCTAAATGAGTAAAGAAGTTTGTGAAAGACCTAGAAGTATTTCTTTCATCCTAGCTGTCATACTTTTTTTCCTCTGATCAGAATTCCTGTAGGGAAGACTAAGATTTGAAGAGTTTAGACAGAAGCAAACATATTTGTGAGGATGCATAAAACTGAGGGTGATTTTTGATAGGATTATTCTTAGCAAAGATTGAAGAGGTCTACTTTCAGAAATGAAGGTACTTCAATAAATATAATGCAATGTTTACCAGTTCCTTGATCCATAGAGTATTTATGAGCAAGATACTTGAGGTATCCCATTGTGCTGGGTCAGGCAGGGAGAGGGTTAATTTTTGCAGTAGGTGGGAGGAGCATGGCCAGGACCCAGGCATTATTTTACACCACCCCATGCCGTGTGTAGAGGATGGGGGGAGAAGGGGTCCCATCTGGCCAGGTCAGTGGTGCAGTGCCAGGTACCACATGTTGATCCCTCACCCGGGAATCATCTGCCTCTGTTGTGCACTGTTATTCATATTGCTGCTGTTACCGTTCATTTCTTATTTCATTGCTGTCTCTAGTAAACTGTTCTTATCACAACCCCTGTTCTTTACTTTTTGAGCAAGCAATTCTCCTCTTCATCCCACTGCAGGGAGTGGGGAGGGTAAACAAGTGGCACATTGTTAGAAGGGTTTCAGTGAGAGCACTAAATTGGGGAATAACATCCCTAAACCACAACACCCATTTATCTGAATTTAATTAATTGAAACATCTACCATTATTAAGCAGATCTGCCAAAGCACATGGGGAACCTGGCCAAAGTCTGTGTATTAGGATTCATGCCACTCTCTAAAAACCTTTCACATTAAAACCAAGAGCTCATCACTGGTTGTTTAGTATACTTAATTATAGCGTATATAAGGTACCAATGTACAATATACATGCTGCTAATGTACGTGTTTCAATTAGATGAAAATAACCTTTTCCTAACCTCATCATTGTAAATACTGCATTTTAAATATGCAGTAAAGGAGAGGAGGTTTTCTTCCTTCAAAGTCAGCATGAGATGTTGAGAAGGAGACATGTTTTTTTACCTGGAAGTGTCTATGATAGCTTTTGAACATAAAAAAAAAATAAAATTCTATGAGACAAAAACCCCCAGTCTTTTCACATTTTCCTATTTCTCTGGGAAGACATCAACATTTTTCTCTGCCTAAACTTAGCTGCATTGCTGTCTCATAGGCCCTGCTCTAGTCAGTTCCTGCTGAACTCACAGCATACCCCAACTACATTTCAACCAAGTAGGAATTTCTGAGGCAGAGCAATATTTTTTCTGATGACGAAACACAAAATCTTGGCCAGTTGTCTTCTGGAGAAATGTGTTTACAGCAACAAGAAACATTTTTCAGAGGAAGTTCTATAACTCGTCACTCAGAAAAAAAGTCCAACACAAAGATTCAGACAGCAGATTTTGTTACGGAGGCAACCTCAGACCTGACACTGATGGGAATTGCCAACAACTGCTTCTCCATATTTTGAACATAAAACTTCTGAAAAAAATATGCACTGTCATGATATTCAAACACTCATGATCTCACGATCTTAACTTCTGCAATTTGCATTCTTTCTGATCCAGTCTGCAGTAATATCAAGCCATGATTTTTTAAGTTATTAGATGGATAGCTCTCCCAAATTTACAGGAAGATACTATCCACTTTTTTTATACAAATAATATTAAAGTGTTGAACCTGCTGCCTTTGAGCACTACTTTACAAAGTAAATGACATTTGAAAAGGCACTCACAAAAACTGCTTCTCAAAAAGATCATGTTTTATGTGATCACACACTATTTCCTTTATTCTTGCTAATAAGAAGGGGATTACTTTCATTATCAAATATTCATAAAATGCATGCAGCACTGTTAAAGTAGTTTTATGTTCCCAGATGTTACAGCATAAAGTGGAATAAAGATTAGGTTGCTGAGCTAAATGGCATCTAATCCAGTAGAGTAGAGTGCCTAAATATACAACTTTTTTTGTGTGTTACCTCAATCAAAAAGAGATGCCCATGCAGAGGAGAATCAAAGAGACAAAACCAGTTCCAAGTCTGGGAACACTCTTGAACTTCACAGCAAGGTGGTAGCTGGCTCCCCATTGTGACTCTGAGCACCGTCAGGAGCTTTCTCTTGTGGCAGGAGAAATTTTGTAGAATACAAAATAATAATGTCCTGGTTTGTCAGAAAGAGGACCTGACGCAGCACACTCTGACCTGAGAGGGTTTTGCCAGTGATTTACAAAGTGTTTCCAACATCAATTGATGTATAGACAAAGTTTTCCTGTCAACTGGAGGCCACCACTTAGCAAGTGGCAGGAACTCACACAGTCAATGCCAATAGACTCTTTCTTTAATTGCTTTTCCCTGACTCATTAGCTCCAGGGATGCTTCCTCTAATGGCCTCTATGGGCTACAGGATTAAAAACCACTGAGTTTTTAAGAGAAATAGAAGAGCCAAAAGCAGTAATTTTTTAGCAGCTGATTCCAGCCAAGTTTAATTTCATTTGTCATGTTCAGTGTGGTTCAGCAGATGATCCTGCAGGTGGAGGAGTCACAGCAATGCCAACAGGTATTTGCTATCCATGATGTGCCATCCTCTGAGCTGCTGTCAGCCCACCTGACATGAGCAGGAGAAGGCGGTGGCATTTTGGCCTGAGACAGTCTGAAAGTTTATTTTCAGGCTGAGACAACCAGCTATCCATACTGATGTTACTTATCACCATTATACGTTCATGAACTTCATGCCTGGTAAATAAAAGTTTTCAATATTAATACTTGTTAATACTGACATCTTTTCCCAAAGGTCTGTTAGTGACCGCTGTAAGCAAAGGAATGAGTACCATTGAATTAAGAAAATATTCAACTCAGTATGGTTGAATATTAACACTAAAGTGTGGTTTCCACTGCAATTAAACAAGACAAATCCCAAAAAAAATTCTACCTAAACACCTAAATTGTAGCATTTGAAAAGCAGTCCCAATGACTAATAAATTATTGTTGAATTCCTACAGGATTTTTTTCCACCCTCTTAGAAATCACAGCACCATTCATATCAATATGATGATTATAAAGAAAAAAAATTAAATTGGAAATAAATAGTAATGTACTTTAAACATTAATATTTATGGTGTGATTTTTACCTTCCAATTTAGGCACTGAAAATACTGCAGAGTATTTATTCCCACAATATCGTTCCAATTACTAGAAACAATGAAAAATGGAAGGTTTCTCTGAAGGAAGATGGAGTGATGAAGTCCACAGCCAAACAAGGAAACAAAACTGCCTTGCAAATGCAAGGCTTGTAATGCCATCCTTCTTATCCTCAGTCTGTACTGCTTGCATTTTGCAACCTGCAGAGATGACTGAATAACACAAGAAGCTATTCACTAAGACCTTCTCATAAAAGGTATGCTTTCATTTCACTGAAATGAATGTTCTTTGCTGGGGTTGGGGCTGGAACAGCTTCTTTTGAGCATATTTAGAACTGTTTGCTAACATGTCATTGTCTTGGCCCAACCCACAGAAAATGCCAGGCTGCTAAAAGCAAGGAGGCAAAAGCAATGTTTTCTGTAGCAATTAAAGAATGTTCTTCACCACACAAAGCTGCATAGGGCCCCACAGAGCAATCAGGCAGATACAAGGATTGTTCTCATGGTCAATCCCTCACCCCATGGCAAAATATGGGAGCAGACCTGAATGTCAATGGCCTTATTTATAATACGTGGTAGGGTCTTAACCCAGCCAGACCCAAGGCGGGGCTGCCATCAGAAAGGCCATGCTGCTAATTTGTTCCTGAGCGGTGGATGGCCTCTGACATACCTCTGGGTCATCACTAGCAGCATCCTCAGACTCTGTTCAGGAGAGCATGAGTGACCTGATCATGGGACACAGGCAGTTTAGAAAAGGTGAAGGCAAGAAGGGACAGGAACAACACATTTATCCCTGCTTATGGAATGGAAAGTACAAGAGAATGATGAAGGAGTGCAGTGCATTTAGAGACCCTGCTTTGTTGCATTAAAATCTATGTTGAAAACTATTTGTCTGCTTCAGTCAACAATGTGCCAGCAGTGAAGGGAAACATCAAAAACATCATGAAAATGATGAAGTTTGCACCTCTTGTCTCACTACATGCTTGTGCTCTGAGTTCCATGGCACACAACCTGTTGTCCTGCAGCATGAGCACAGCCTGCTTAAAACGCTGGCACCACCAACAGCTATGGTCACATAGATACAGTGCTGAAAGCTATAGGAACACCACACAAGAAAAATCTTAGCCTGAAATTAGTATGCTTGAAACTTTCTCCAGTTGCACTCTGTTTACAAACAATTTAAGATAACGCTAAAAATATTCCAGCTGATTCACTGTACATAATTATGAATGGTCCAATCATCCCTAACAAAATTACACTGAGTTGTTCTGGAAAGTTTCACTTTCCACAAAATTGTACACTGATTCTTTAGACCTGTCGAAAATAATATAATCTCACAGTACTTGCATCTGATTTTTTATAGTTCATTTTGATTCTTTTCAGACTATAAAAATATACTTTCTTTAGTTCTGCTGCTAGGCTTTATTTTTTTATTTAGTTTCTGTCCTACTACCTAGAATCATATTAGCATATTCAACCTCTTTTTTTTTTTTTTAATACACATCATCATAGGGTAAGACAGTGCTAGAATCTTAAAAATTAGTACCAAAAGTTGCTGGGTTTTTTATGGGCAATGGCAGTCTCTGATAAACTATAATAGTAAACTGATTAAGCAGTAGTCCAACCTGTAAAGCCTTTTTACTGTCTTTTTAGATGCAGGCAAAAATTCTTTCTAGTTGATCTTCATTATATTCCTAATAACAACACTTAATTCAACTGTTCAATTAAATGATAATAAAAAATCCACCATGCATAATTAAAATAAGCTAAACACAATTTCTTAAAAGCACAATATGTAGCACATACAATATATATAATATAGTTTTCATCTTCACGCTGTACTTCTAAATAGAAATCAGTTGTAATAATGCCATTCCATTTTCAGGAGGATCTTCTTTCTCTCAAGTGTGCTGACAATTACCTTGTCCTTTTGAGCTAATGAGTGGAATGAATCCAATGACTAATATAAAACAACCTGTGAATCCTTTCAACAGAGTTATAGTCTTTGATAAAAGAGCATGAATACCCATTTCAGCACTGATAAAATAAACATTTGGTGACAAATCTCAGTAACTAACAGTATGGGTTGCATTCCCTAGTAGCTCCTTAGTGTATTGGATCTGGCTGAGATGGAGTTGAATTTCCCCACAGCAGCTCTCACAGTGCTGTGTTTTGGAAAAGTGTCGATAACACACCTGTGTTTTGGTACTGCTGGGCAGCATCAGCACTGGCACTTAAAGTGTCAGTGCTCACACCCATAGGCTGTGGGTGGGTGAGATCATGGGAGGGGACACAGCCAGGGCAGCCAACCCAAACTGACCCATTTCATGTGATCACTGCTAGATATAAAAGCTGGAAGAAAGGAGGAATGGGGGGAGCAGGCATTTGTTATTTACAACATTCTGCAGCATTTTCTGCAGCAACTGCTACCCAAACTCAAAGCCCTTTTTCCCAGAAAGTGGCTGGACAGTACTTGCCGATAGGAAGTAGAGAATAACATCTTTTGGGTTTTTCCTTTGCCTCCACACACACACAAATTTTTAGCTTTAGTAAACCACCTTTATCTTAAGATGGAAAAAACCATAGTGAATTATTTTTTCCCTCCATCCTGCTGAGGATGGGAGTGACAGAGCAGCTTGGTGGACACCTAGCATCCAGTCAGGGTCAACAACCAACAGTCTTTTTTGAGACCCAATATGGCACGCAAGGAATTTGAAATAAGGATAGAAATCAGGAGATGTAGCAGACATGGGCTGAATAATGTTAGAGGGTGGAATGGTCATGGGCAATTTCTGGTTTTGTATTTGTGGGGAAGGGATGAGGGGTGGATTCTGTGCCAATTGTCCTCTTTCAGTATTGATGATATTATTTTGATGTGTGGATTTTATTTTTTATGTTAATATGAAGGAATCTTTTGAGGATTTTGTGATGAATGTGGATTTTAGTGATAATTATTAAATACATGAATCACAGAGGCAAGGGGTTTGCATCCCCCCCTGTTATGGTAGCAGGGGGGAATACAGGGGTGGCTTCTGAGCAGAAGCTTCCCCAATGTCCAACTTCTGTGAATGAATGGTTTAAGTTTGCTTGAAGAATCACCGACAAGGGTATTGGACAAAACACATTTAATATAAAAGTGAAAGCACAACAAAGTTCATTAGCAAGACTCACTCTACTACTTACTAGATGGTTAAAGTACATAGAGAGAAAAAAAAATCCCAAATCAATCAAGCCAAATCAAAATAAACTCCAAACTAACTGGGTGGTTGGGGAAAGGTAGAGAAAACAATAGGAAAACATAAGGATAAAAAGGAATATGAAATACCCTCCTGCTGAGTTCAAAGTTTCAGAGTAGACCCCTGTGCTAAACTGAGCCCAGGCTTGACCAACAGTTTATGCCCAAATGTCCAACAGCATTTAGCTCCACTTAAACTTAACTACACTTAATCAATAAGTTAAACAACTTAGCAAAGGATTCATATAGAATTTACTGTGTCACAACAATAACTCACTTACAGGCCTGACTTACTACAAATTTAAAATACATAAGAATCTAGAATATTCCTAGTATATTTGCTACAGCATATTCACAGACACATGCCCACAGAATCTGTACAAGGTATATAACTGTGTAAAATTCCCCTCAAATTCAGTAATATACTCACTTTGGATGCCTCTACATCTTCTCAGCAGGCAAAGGATTGGGTGTCAAGGAGCTGGGGGCATTAGCCCAGGATCCATCATTGTCGTTCAGTGATCCTCTGAGTACAGTGAACTTGAGAGTTCACTGACTCCGAGAGTCCCCACTCAGAGGGGATTTGTGGATCACAGCCACTGCTCCAGGAGAGCTCGCAGGGTCTCACTTTGGACTGCTGTGTATAGGGTCACAAGACAGTGGTCTTTAGTCAGGAATTTTCCATCCTGACCACAATTCAGGCTGATAACTTCCTTTGAAAGTTTGATAAAAAATATTATTCCACTTGGGTTGTTATTCAGGCAAGAAAAATAAACTTCCATGACTGTTCATTAAAAAACAGGAGCTCATTAGACAGCACAAGTTCCTGGTAGCAGACAGTGTTTCTGGTAAGCCCAGGAGGGGTTTAGCCCAGGTGCTGTTCATCAAGGCTGAGGCCTAAAGAGCATTTCTCAGATCACAGTGTGGCATGGGAGGGAGACGAGCATCACAACACCAACAGAGCCAGTGCCAGCTGGCTCCAAGGCAGGCCTGTTCCGGCCAAATCTGAGCCCATCAACGATGGTGGCAGCACCTCTGGGATAATGTATTTAAGATGGGGGGAAAGTTATTGTGCAGAAGAAATTGCAGACAAAGAAGAAAGGAGTGAGAAATACGAGAACAACAACTCTGCACACACCACAGTCAGTGCGGAAGGAGGGGCACTGGAGCTGAGATTCCCGTGCAGCCCATGATGAAGACTGTGATGTGGCACCTGCAGTCCGTGGAGGACTCCACACCTCATTAAAGCAGCAACCAATTCCAGCAATAAACTATGCAGATTAAGATCTACTCTCAGACTTACCTCTCATAACATTTTTCACTCTGCCTTTACTTTTGTAAAATATGAATAGAAAAGTTGTGGCTGCCTTTGAGTGGGAGATGAAGCAAATCAATCACTTTTCACTCAGCAGAAGAAAAGTAGTCACAACTGAGTGAAGGGTTGTTGATTTATTCCCAACCTTTGCAAGGCAGTAATTATTTGAAGTATTACAAAGACAAGAGGCAGAGAGAAGATTTCTCTTAGGCAGCTGGGGCTTTACAAGCAGCCCAGGCCACAGGACAGTAGAAATTTGGGGTTACTGATTAGAGGCGACAAATGGTCATTGCTAATCAGAACATGAGGCAAACTGGCCTTGGGTTGTCTTGACACACCATCTTTCTACAGGGAAGTACATTTTTCTAGACAATAAAACTTCTACTGATATAAAAAGCTCAACATAAGGCATCACAGAGGTTGATACAAAGCACTGTCCCTTGCAGCAGACAGGAAGGAGCAGATATTGTTATTAACTCTTGGAATAATAACTAGATTCATTTGAACACTGAAAAATACTGATTCAATAAGTAATGGTCTGACAGACCAAAGAATTGAAAAAAATCCAAACCATTTGTAAAACATGCTCTACAACTGTCTGCAGAGGCAATAAAATCATTTCACATGCTTTGTCAATTGGTCAGTGAGAAATATTGACAAATTTCAAAAATGTTTTCCAAATAACTAGGGTAATGATATCAACACATTCTCCATCACTGTATCTCATCATTAATAAGGAGAAATCCATTGGAACTCAAGTCCAACAGAACTTCACTGATGAAGAAGACTGTACAGTCTCATCACTAGGTTCACCACCAGCCAGCAGCTTGTCAGATTACTTTGCTGAAATTACCATCACAGTTTCAGGCTCTGGTTAGCATGATGTGGAGTAGCTTGCACTGTGACTTCTGTTTCACAGAAAAAAAAAAAACCTGTGATTGTGAGCTGTACTGTAAAGTCACGGGCCTTGTCCTGAATGAGTGCAGAAGTCCTGGACATACATACAGGACTCCTGAGGACATCACCAGGAGACAGCTCTTATTCTTCTGCAACACAGATGATCTGTGAGATTCAGTTCTCTCTCTTCCACAGAGTTTTTTTAATGTACGTCGCATCAGAATGAGATTATGTCAGTTCATGGTTGCATGCTGAACCAATAGTTTCAGAAAGAAGCAGGTATTTTTGATTCCCTGATCACCAGGATGACTGAGGTACCACAGTATCAACAACAAAAAGACATCTGCCAATGAAATCTCTCAAGACTTCTTTCTGGATATTCCTGTCCTAGAAAACACTTTGCATTCCTGGACATCAGGAAATATTCTTCAAAGTCTCTATATTGCTACAGGGGCAGGTAAGTGAGACTAGTGCTTCTCCTTCCTCTGGCCATCTTTGCCCTTCTTTGAATTATTACAGCCCAGTCCCTACTGGCTTGTAAAGATTTTGGGCCAACTCATCATAGTGCATAAGGAAAATTGGATTACAGGGGGACACATTCCCTCTGGTATAATAGAGAGGAAAAGAATGCTGCAGTGTTACTCCTCGGTAGGTAAATCTTGTCACACATAGATTTTTATCTTCAGGAAGACAAGTTACCCTTGGAAAACCTCCAAAAATTTTTATATAAATCCTTTACAGCCCACACCTACTAAGTTTAAAAAAAAGAAGGGAAAAAAAAAAAAGGAAAAAAACCCAAACCAAAACAAAAACAAAACCACATCATTAGAAGCAAGAAAGAGAGGCTATGAGTAGTTCTTTCTCTGTTGAACCTGAAATATAAGCCAATAATAACCCAAATGATTTCAGGAGCTTTCAAGATCATTTTTCTATTTTTTCCACCTATATTAAAATGAACCCATGTGTTCAACTGTGCCTAATCAAAAATAGTTACTATGGTTACAGAAGAGTTTTTCTAAATGTAGTACAGTATATTAAATAATCAGCCAAAATGACTATGTGTAAACTGAAGGCAGGTGGGCAAGCCATTTAAAAATATCAGGCAAACAGAACAAAACCTCAATAAAAATAATTCCTCAATATTTATGCCATCACTTTTATTACATTGTAAATAAGAACATGGTACTGGAGAAAGAGGGGGTGAAAGTAAATACTTGAAAAATCATCCATTTAACATTTTTAATACTGGTTACAAAGGAACTAGCTATAAGATAATGTATAGAGATGAACAAATTAATATACGCTCTGAGACATAACTCAGTGGAACTACTCTTTACAGAGAGTGTTGCTTGAAACATGTAAGAACATTATTAATCAATTCAAGTGTATTGATTCACAGACAGATAAAAGAAAACAAACCAGATGAACTATATTTTACATGCAAGATGCTGTAAAGGTCAGAATTTCCTTATAGATGACACTTTCCTTTTCCATAAGGGACAACAACATCTGCATTCATAACAAAAGAATGATGATTATTTACAGAAATAAAACTTTGTTAAAAACTGACAAACAAAATGGACTTGCTTAAGAAAGTACTCCCCTACCCTCTCACCTTTTGTCTTTTTCTTTGTTTACAACTTAGATCAGATTTTGTATTGTGTGAGGGACTTCTGATATTTGCCTGAAAAGGACCTAGTAATTGACAGAAAACAACCACATTGTGAAACAAGTTTCCTAAAAACTTGTTCAGTACTATGGGATTAGAGATTAACAGAAGCAAAAAATGTTAATAACTTGCTCTGAAAAAAGAAGGTAGAAAGCAGTCTCACTCTGCTGACATTGGTGAGAATTGTGGAGCGTGAGAGAAGCCCTTTACCTGTATCCACCATCAAAAAAAATGCAAGCTAGTAACAGGGAGAGCCACTCTCTTCCCCTGAGCCTTCTCATAAATAGAAATAACTTCCATGGGTAACAGGTGTAATGATGGGAAGCAGCTATGGATTGGAGAATAGAGGATTTCCAACAACTTGCCTGTCATGAATGAGTAGGAGAATCTAACCCTTGACAGGACCCCTGAAGAATGTTTTTCCTTGCTCATATGTATTGGTGCCTATAAACAGTGAGTGATTGACCTCTCCTGTGTCAAGAAGTCGAGTTTGAGGAGGCTCTCAGCCATCAGAGAAGGTTTACCATGCTTAGGGGCCAGCGCTGGAACAACTAAATGCTATCCTTGCTCAGAAGAGCACTCAGTTGAGTTGACTTCTACTTTCAGGTTTACCTGCCTGGTACTCCCCAACTGGATCCCTTCTCCTTCTTGGTACATAACATGAAGAGCACCTCTGTGGGCTGACTCAACATCTGCTATGCTGCAGGAGAAAAATGGAGACCTCTAAATTGTAAGGCAATTCAAGGAATCCAGAATTCCAGAGGACCGTGCTCACTCAGTACTCGCTGTCATGAACTGAAATAATGTAGGCTCTTCTAGCAGCAGTAACAGTGCTTGTTCATGCATTGGGTCACATCCTGCCAGGAGAATGCAGTCACTCACTTTGGAAATCCTTGCTGTAAGGCCGCAGTCTGACAAGTAGTTCTGGGGAAAAAAAATTTGCAAAACCTGACTGACTGACCAGGAAACCCACTGAAAGTAGATAAAAAACAGTACAAAGACGAGGATACTGCATGAAGGGGCACACAGATTGTAAATTAGATAGGCACAATTATCTTCGAGTAAATACATTGTAACAGAAGAATAAATATTCCACAGTGTTACATAGCTGATTTTCTAAAATACATAGATGTTAGGTCAACTATACATCTATTAAGTTATCTTTCTAGATGAAGCAGAGAGAGGCTACAAACCAGTGAGATTTTGTTAATTTACAACTGGAACTGGCTGTAAGAAAGGCAGATAATAGCTGAAGAAAATTCTCCAGACAAAGATCTGGACCAGTAACAGACACAAGGTTACACAAAATGGAGGAAGAAAACCTAGATGCGAGGACTTTCAGAGCCTCAACTTTCCCATCTCTACAGAAGTTCTTCCCAGTTCTACAGAAATTTGGTGAAGCTGGGTTTTATAATACCTTCAAAACATCTGCTTAAATTGTGGGAGAAAAGCCTGAATACTACATGGTAGTAGAACTAAAGCAGCTGTGTTTACTAGATGAGTACTTAAAATAAAACTTTTAATACAAAAATCTAAATTAGAGAAGTTCTAGTTGTTCCAGAGACATTAGAAATAAAGGAACTGTAAAGCTATTAATTATTTTCAGCACAAATTATACAGAAGGTGACAGTACTAGTACTGTTATTTATTTCCTGGTTCTTTTGAAAGCAGCAACGGACAATAATTGGCAACCAATTGTTCACAAATCTGATTTTTAGTACTGGAATGAATTAATGGGCTGAAGACAAAAGGCAGTTGATTTGAAGGTAAGAAGCTCATGTTATTCTCCCTATCATAAAAAAAACCCAACTCAAATAAACAGAAAACCCCAGCAACAAAAAACAAACAAATTAAAAACCACAGAGACGTTATGCATGTCTTGTAGGGTGAGATGCTAAAAGAAGTTTTCTTCTAAACGAAATTATTTCAACATATTTGGAAACCACTTTTGTACTTAATGAGGTGGAACTCCATATGAAAGGCTGTATTTTTTACTTGAGGGTCATGTTGTAAGACTGGGGTGTTTGCCCAGAAGGTATTTACAGTATTATCATTAGAGTTGAGACTTACATTTTTTTCCCTCTTTTTATTGTAGGCATGGTGCTACCAGCAGCACCAAAGGTAGTGATTGTTACCATTATTGATCATATCTGTTTTCTCTCTCTCTGTTGCTTCCTGTGCGGTTTGAAATATCTTACACACTTCTGGTAATACAACATGGGGAAATTCCCACTGGGAAATCCTTACCCGAAAAAAAATTAAGGCCACAGTCTAATCAGTCTAATGCCCTGAGGCTACACATGGTACTCCTAGCTGGAACTATCAATTTCAGATAACAACTAAAATTCTTTGAATTCATTTACTATTAAAAGCTGCAGTGTCCTGATGTTGTCGTGCTAGATTTTAGTAATGTCCTAAGATTTGGGGAACTACAGACCAGTCAATCTCATTGATGTGCCAGGCAAGATCATGTAACTTACTGTCCTGGAAACTATGCTGAGGCACGTGGAAAACAAAGCTGCGATTGGTAACAGCCAACTTGGCTTTACTAAGGGCAAATCATGCCTGACAAGTCTGGTCACCTTCAATCACAGAGCTGCAGCTTTGGTGGGCAGGGACAGAGCTACTGACATCCCCTACCTGGACTTACACGAAGTGTTTGACTCTGTCCCACACAACATCCTTGTCTCTGAATTGGAGGGACATGGATTTGAGGGATGGACCCTGGGTGGATCAAGAACTGGCTGGATGACCACTCACAAAGAGTTGTGCTCAAGGGCTCCTGTGGACACCAGTGGTGAGTGGTGTCCCTCAGGGGTCAGTGCTGGGGCCAATAGTGCTCAACATCTTTGTCAGGGACATGGACAGTGGGATCAAGGGCATCCTCAGCAGCTTCACTGACACCACCAGGCTGTGTGGGGCAGTCGACACACTGGAGGGAAGGGATGGCATCCAGAGGGACCTGGACAGGCTTGAGAGATGGGACAGTGACCTCGTGGAGGTCAACAAAGTGAAGTGCTACACCTGGGTCATGGCAATCCCAGACACACCAACAGCTTGGGCAGAGAAGTGGTTGAGAGCAGCCCTGTGGTGAAGGACTGTGGGGTGATGGTTTATGGAAAACTCAACATTAACCAGCCCAGAAAGCCAAGGAAATCCTGGGCTGCATCCAAAGGAGCGTGGCCAGCTGGGCAAGGGAGGGGATTCTGCCCCTTTGCTCTGGGGATAACCCACCCAGAGTGCTGTGTCAGCTCTGGTGCCCCTGATGTAAGAAGGACAAGGAGCTGCTGGGCAAGTCCAGAGGAGGCCATGAACCTGATAAGAGGACTGGAGCACCTTTCCTATGAAGACAGGCTGGGAAAGTTGTGGCTGATGAGCCTGGAGAAGAGAAGGTTCAGTGGGGACCTCACAACAACCTTCAGTATGTGATGGGGCCTACAGGGAAGCCAGAGAGGGACTGTTCATCAGGAACTGCAGTGGGGACAAGGGGGAATGGGTACACACTGAAGGTGGGGAAATTTAGGTTAGGAATTAGGAAGAAATTCTTTACTGTGAGGGTGGTGAGACACTGGAACAAATTGCCCAGGGAGGTTGTGGATGTCCCAACCCTGTCAGTGTTCAAGGCCATGTTGGATAAGGCCTTGAGACATCAGGTTGAGTGAGAGGTGTCCCTGCCCATGGGAGCACGGATTGGGACTAGATGGTCTTTAAGGTCTCTTCCAACCCTGAACATTCTATGGTTCCATGATTATGTGACCTCATTTCGAGCAAGCAATCCTACATTTTGCTCCTTGGTTAATTTCTCATAACTCCCTATTTCCACCAATGTGTGATATAGGCAAATATTTAAAGAATTTGTCTTCTAAAGTTGCTTAGTATTGACTTATTTACAGTGGTGTATGAATTTCTCAAACAGCAAAAATGCAATGTGCTCTGTAAGATAAACTGTCTTGGGCAGGTCACCAAATTAGACAGAAAAGCTGGTTTAGCCCTAACAATAACTTGAATTTCTGTAGTCCATGAATGGTGATGACATCCTGTTCATTTTGCAAGGAGAACTGAGGTTTTGTAAAGCAAAAACTCCAGTAGCCTGTATGGAAATGAACCTAAGTGGGAAGCAAAATAATGAGTATTGCTTACTGCTCATGGTCCAGAGCTCAACTTTAGTATGAGGAAGAACAGAGAGCAGGATTGAGCAATCTTTCTCAATCTCTTTCTCCATCTTCTAGGATGCTGAAATCATCCTCTTCAATAGCCCAGGGTCTCCACCCTCATGATCTTGACCAAACCAAGAAAGAAAGCAGGTTCTCCATAACATTGCCACCACCCCTAGGATCAACATGAATAATATTTCGACTGTGGAAAAATAATTCCTCACTTTTTCCTTTCCCACATTTCATTGCTTCTCTCCTGCTATTTAATAAGAACCTTGCTCTGGCAGTGCTGTGTTCTCTGCAGCACTGCTGTGAGTTTCTGACCAGAAAGACAAAAAAGCAATCCTTTAAGCAGCCTGCTATTGGAAAAGGTTTGACAAATCTTTGAAGAGTTCACTTTGCATGTTGTGCTAGTCTTTCCCAGCAATGTTGCTGCTGGCAGGACACTGAAAGACAAATCTTAGCTGTGTTTGTACTCAAGGTTTAAGATATTACCACCCCCCACTGTTTGGCCTGTGCCTACCAGAGGTTTCTCCCCACACAGCAGGGATAGTTGAAGAGATGTATGTACATATCCTAGCCTGCTTTCTTTGCTTAAACTGATGACAAAAATGGGTCAGAGCTGGAACATCAGACTGTGATTCCAGGAGGAGGTAAGATGCAAGTGCCCATTTGCTTCTGACTCAAAAAGAGAGTCAGGGAAGATAACTGAGGAAAACACCTTTGATTGCCACAGAAAACAGCACAGCTAATCTGAGATAGCCAGCTGGTAAAGATATCTTTTCCTTATTTTGTGGGTGATTTTCTTGTTCTGTTTTCCAGGATCCAGTTCATTTCAGTCGACTTCTTTTTTATGCAAAAACCTTTTGGTTTTACTTTAGTACTGTATAAAGCTCTGTCAAATTATCAGTTTGTTTTTCCATAAAAAAATTAATTTCTACAGAAAATAAGTCACAGTGACTTAAAAAAAAAAATCTAAGTAATCTAAAATGTAATAGAAGAATAAGAGAGAAGCATTGCAGCTTGTAAAAAATCTTTTCATGGCACGAAAAGACGCTTTCTTCAAAAAAGTAATTTTCAGATATTTTCTTATTTCTTATAAGGAAGAAAGAAGTCAAAAGGAAGTTTTCCATGACAGAAAGGGTCCTCTCAGAAAAAAATTCTCATTTGCAATTGTTATTCAAAAAGTGCTTATCTGGCCTTTTCAGGGAATATGTTTATAGGCTCTCTCCTTCAAGAATGTTTGCAGTGTTATGCAGCTCGTTATCTCACTTGGTTGTAGGCCCACAGAGAGCAGAGTCAAGCACCACAGACCAGCATCCTGCCAGCCTGGCCTGCCCAAACTCTTGTAAATATTTGCAATAGGATGTTGACATTTGATTTCAATAACTAAATTTTAACTAGCCCATAGAAACATATAATTAGCGCATCCCGCACTACAATATTTTAACAAGGAATCAAGGAAAGGGGTGGAACAAGGATTTCTGTAGAGATTACCCAAGTCTGGAAATGCAAGTGGTGATATCGCTGCACTGACTCTTCCTCCCACAACTAATCAGGTTTGCTCATTCCATAGGAGTGAGCACTCTTTTCTCTGTTACATCTAAGTAGTGTTGATGGGTGGAAAGCTGATGGCTGTTGAGTTGATTCGTATTCTCCTTGCATATACTTCAATACATTCCCTTGCATTTCACACTGTATGTAAATTTACTGTCTTGGTCCTAGATTGGTTGCCCAGAAATAGAAAAGCAACCAATTGACAGCTGTTCATTTCAAAATTCTTTGTATGACTGTTACAGTACAAATCGTCATGCAGTTGTAAAAACAATGATGGGCCAAATATCACAGTAATTAGAAACACACCCCAAAAAATTATGTCTTTATATGAAGGACCACAACTTTGCCTTAGCAAATATAAGTAGAAATATTTTGAATTGTCCTTGAGACTGAAAAATTATATCCTGAAACCTTTCAGAGCAATAAGCAATACAATGAAGCAATAAAAGGTCTCTTTTCCTCCTGTCCAGTTTTCCCTCCATTCCAAATGTTCTCACCCACCTTTTCCTCTCCTGACCTTATGGAGCACATTTTTGAGAATTTGAGGCTCTATGGTACCATTCTGGAGTTGTTTTGCTCAGCCAAAAGAAATGAACTGGATGCACAGTGACCACTCACACTGAACACAGCAAATGTGACTTACAGGAAAACACCTCCATATTCTCATCTGCATTCACATTTCTCAGCAGGAAGGTGATATGGGACATGGCAATGGGTGAGGCTCTACAAGGAATTTAACAGAAGTGCTTTTTAGCCCATTCATATAATTTTAGATGTGTTTGTTTGTCTTCTTTTTGTGTCCAAGATAACAGCCTGAAAAAGAAAATACTCGAGGTAAAATATTTATTTACTGGGGCACATAATAGTTTCAGTATACATAACCTCAAAATAATGTCCAGTTTCATTGGAAATGTTCTGTAGAATTACAGTGTCTCTATTTTTTTTTTTTAATTAGTGTTTGTGTTGATGTTTTCTGTACAGAAAAAAAATAAAGTAGGTAATGAATAAAAATGAAATCATCTGCTGGATGTGATAATCACCTTATATTACTTCCCCTGACTTGTTTTTGCTTCTGTTTCCAGTGCCTATTGAACTGCCCTTTTGATGTGACTGTGGTCTTACATTAGTTTTATGCCTTTTTCAGACTCAGGGATATCACCACTCTACTGGAAAAAGCAAGACTGTAATCAGTTTTCCATCTTTCTTCACAGTACAATCGTCATAAAGGATTTGTTGTTTTTATATTGCTAAGTTTTCTTTCTTGGTCAATATGCACTGTGATTGATGCCTTTCTGCTCCATCCTACTTGACTGATCTCCGTTAATGATATTACATATGGATGACATTTTTTGCTAAAATAGGTAATAAAATCAGGCAAAACCAACAGAAAACCACATTGTAACCCTTGCCAACATAGCAAGAGTTGATGCTTTTGGAAGTGACTTGTAAAATCCTTGGTGGACTTTTAAGTCCCTTATAAGTGAAATAACAAATGTTAAAGCTACTTCTGTAATAAGTATAACATTTCAAATGCCAGTAAGCAGAAATTTTAATAATCTGCTATCCTACCAAGAAAATAAGAAGAATTGCAGAGGCTGACTAAGTAAATCACATACAACTAGCATATAGGTTAAACCATTTGGAGAGACGTAAAAGCATGTGGATTTAAATTTCTCTGGCTGAGAAAGAGAACATGCTATACTTTGTGCCTATAAACATTTCTATCATAGAGCTGGATTGAGACTTCTGATGTGTATGTAGAAGATTTATTCCTCTTGACCTGCAACTGCACTACAACACATAATTTACAGAAGAGGTTTAATAGACTTATACACACTGAAAAAAGATTGAATAATTACTTAATACAAAAAGTACTTCTAAAGTGAGTGTGTGTCACTATTCTCTTAATATCTGACTGGGAGCAGTCAGATATTAAGATCAATTGAGGAGGGCAATTCAAAATCATGTATATTGGCATTGTTCATCTGTATTCCTGAAGGTATCCTATTTTGCTTTTAGTAAGAATTTAGGTTCAAATTTTGTTTTAATTGTACAGCATTAACAATAGAACAAGGCATTTAAGGAGGGAAAAAAGCTGCATGTGAGCAACCAGGATCCAGAACACCGTTGCCACTACATATTTTCCTGAACTCCTCCCTTGGGCCCAGGCCATGGAGGAGAGAGGACTTGGGCCCAGCACTGTTCTGCCAAATCTTGTCCTCCTGGCATCCCTGTCCAAAACCAAACGCAGATGGGAAGATCTGAAATGTTTCCATCTTCAGAGATTCTCACAGAGCAAAATAAGTTGGGTCTTTTGCACAGTGTAGTATTGAGTTTTCTCAGAGCTTTTTCTTCCTCCCAGAAAATCCTCCAAAAATGGCCATGAAGTCGTCTTATTTTCATAATATATTGTACGTAACTTCAAGGCTTGTCTTGCAGGGATTTTTCTGGAAGAAATATGCTGTGGGAGTTTGTTCCACTGTGGGGTTTTTTCCTGGATTTCAGAGAGACAGTTTTCAAATACCACCCAATACCACCCAAAAGCAGAGAGATGTTTCATTTATTAAGCTATTATGCTGTGTCCATGGAACCTGTCTGAGAAATGTACAAATTCCAGTCACTTCTTTCCTAGAAACTTAATTCTTTGACATTCTACTCTCCTATACTGTTGCTATAATTGACTTTTCTCTTTAGTCTAGTGAAAATGTTTTTAAAAACCCTTGTCACAGAAGGGCTGTTTAACTTTAGATTACATTTTCAACAGCCCCTATTTATTCTTTTAATTGCCTCTCTAGTTCCAGATTGTTTACAAGCAAAACCACACTGCTTTTCCTTCTCTGTCCACCTTGGTGAGAGATGTAAATGCTTGGACCATTCACTCTCCTAAAACACTGAGGGTTTAGAGACAATTTATCCCGTATATTAACATTAAAGTAACCAATCACTCCGAGCAGATTTTAGCATGCAAGTGTTATTTACTGTAAACTAAGCTTGCAAAAAACTATTAAATTAATTGGCATTCTGTGTCTTTCAGTGCACTTTTTCTATTTCTCATTATTTTTGAAAATATTTTTAAGCAAAATCCATTGGGATTTTTTTGCCTTCAGCTGTCTGAAAGTCAAGACTGTACATTTATTTCTGTTGGCACTTTTCCCATTGTCCTGCTCAGACAGTGCCCTGAACATCAGAGAAATATTATTTTGATATGGAATTCAACATTTTTAGAAAACATATTTGGTCCAGGGAGGGCTTTAAATAAAACAATTAGAGAAAGGGAGAGAAAGTATTGCTAAACACAGGAGTTTTTATTCCAGGTTTATAAAAGTCATTTTCTTCCCCCCTTTCCCTAAGGAATGCCTCACAGTTCAAACAAGAGAATCAAAAAACAGCCAGTTTGTAGGCTTGTTTTTCAACCTCATGGAGATGGACAAGTCTGCAGGCATTTTGAAGCAAACATAGAAAGCCATAATCCAGGCTTCTGATTTCTAGCAAACACACATTCCTGTGCACCTCTTTGCATCCCAGATGGAAGTGCTGGGATATTTCTTCAGCAAGGGTTTGTCAGCTCTTGACTGGAATAGGTTGCCAGTTTCTGCCCTGAAGAAAAAATAGTGTTGTGTCTGAGACACATAATTTTTAAAAATCCTTTACAAAGTGTGTACTTCTGCATCTAAAGTCAGCAAGACACTCTTTTCAGCCCTGCCACCTTTCCCCTAATAGCTGACTGACCCCTGAGAGGGGAGGATATAAACTGATTCTTCAACACTTCAGAGGAGCAATTTCACCCACCAGAAAGGCTGGTCACGGGGCATGGTGCAAGTTCTGTTTCACAGCACAAAACCTGCCTGTCACAAATTCCCACCTTGGATGGGAACATAGACCAACTTGTGTAATGGCCCAGGCCACAGGCTATGAGCTGCCAGGTGCGTGCCTTGAGCTACCTCATTGTTAGTTTTAAATATCTTTCATTTTACATTGCAGTATTCATGACATGCCCTGATTCTTCTCCCAGTGAAGTTCAGAACAGCTTCATAATTGATTTAGTACAAGTAGAATGAGGTCCTGAATCTTTTCAATTGTGAATTCTGTTAGTCAGATGAGTAGTTTTATAGTGTATGAATTATCCATCCAAATACACATTGGATCCTCAAAGCAGTTTTATCCATTAAGCCATCTTTAGTTACAAAGTCAGGATAATAAGTTTCATCTCACCCAAACTCTGAATTCACCCTAATCATCAGCAGTAAAAGAAAACATGGAGGGTAAAAGATTGACTTTGACTAGATGCATTAACCTCTCTGAAATTTTAATTTGAACTGTTTAGTGATTATGTGCATAACCTCTCTCTGTTCCTTCTGTGCTATACTGCTTTCTCATTTTTCAAAGCTTTACCCAAATTGCCTTCACATGAGTAGCTGGAGGGAAAACTTGTAATTGCTCTCTTCTTCAGATAATCCTACCCTTTAAAGAAAATCACAACAGTTGCATTCCTCTTCTGTGTCTCAAGTTAATGAAATGGAAGAGTATACTTGAGAATTCTCCAGCAACAGTGTCTGTGGCAGAGCTGCAGCCCACCAGTTAGATAACTCAATAGGGTCCAGGCTCCTAAACACTTACCAATAAGTATCAGACTTTAGTTCTTGAGGAAAAACTTAATCAGCAGATACTTGGGCAAGAGTAGTCACACCTTCTCTTTTATAAATCAAGGGACACTCATGAGAACTGCCCCATATGTTATGTCTTTACGATTCCCTGAAGTACTCCACATCTGCTTTCAAGTCCTCTGGCTGGTCTATGTCCTTCACACCAGATTCATATTTATACAGATTTTTAAGAGTTGAATCCTGCAAGATTTGCATAACTTCAAAACGGTCTGGTCTGAATGTTCCATTCATTCCTGTTGATAAATAACAAATACTGCTAAGCATAGTAGAAGTCTGCAGCTTTCAGTCTGTATAACAAACTAAGGGGAATAAAAAGGAAAGATCAGCTACATAATTAGAGATCCAGGATTGTACCAACAATCAAGGAGTAATACACTACAAGTATAAGAGCTAGCACAGAACCGATGTGTCTGTTTAGGAAAAGCGATGCATTTCTTCCACTGGCCAGTGCCATGGGAGCAAACACCCTTTCTCCCCTGAAGGAGGAAGCTGCTGGTACAGCTGCACAGTATCCATGCTTCCATGCCATCCTGCTGCTGGGGAAGCAGTGAGCAGTTCCTCCGTGGTGACAGACACTCAGCAAGGGTGCAGGGAGGCTGGTCTAGGTTTGTAAGGAGAGAAGTTCCTGGACAGTCTTGTCCATCTGGCCCTGGACTGCAGTCAGTGCTCACCCCTCCTTCCAGGGCAGCAGGCAGAGGTGAGCCTCACAATTCTTCAGACAGCACCAGGCATGTTTCACAGAGGCACTCTCTGCAGAAGTCTAAGAGCACCCATATTCTTTCACTGAACTTCTTAACGTGATAGCTCCTGCTTGAAACTTACAGAAGGACTGACTTTCATGTCGCTGCCTTTGTACAGCTCAGTGACAGTTCCAATGAAATCAGTGATGATCCCTTTCTACCAAGCCAAAATCATCAAGGTTAGCATTAGTTTTCTCAAGTCTCCCTGCAGCAAAGCATTCCCTCCTAATAAAGAAGAGGATATATTTCATCCTTAAGGAAAATAGACTGAGCCTTTTAAAATTTATAATGCAAATTTTCCCAGATAGAACACTACAAGGGTTTAAGGATTAAATGTTTCCTTTAAGTACATAAATTGCCACATGACATGTCCCAGGATTCTGATTTAGCCTACTGTTTGTCAGTGATACTGTGCTAATAACAGGGGAAAAAATCATTGTTTCTAGCTTCTGTCAAGCAGTTAATTTCCATTTGTAAAAGGCAATTGATACATTTTGATGCTACTGTGTTCAGTTATATGCAATGTGCATATGACTTTGCAAGTCATATGCAACCTTTGCATTCAGACTTTCCCTTGCAACCTGAGTGTTTCTATGACAAACATGCAAAAATCCAAAAAAGCTTGATAAGAGTGCAGAGGGTGTTCCTTTTAATTACTGTTTTACTTGTCTCCTTGATCTCACTAAATAAAATAAAATTAACAATTCACTCTCTGTTATAGTTTAATTAACACAGACCCTAGAGTATCCACACATTTAAATTAGATTCATCTCTTCATCACTTAACCATAGTTAGGCCTTGAGAGAAGAGAGGACTTCCTGATACAATATTCTAGGCATGCTGACTCCGGAGGACTGCCTTCAGGCTAGATACCAGAACCAAGTCAGGTTTCCAGCTCCAAGCACTCTGCAGCTACTGCAAACACTGCAACCTGCTCTAAGCAATTTGGTTTTTAAGAACTGAGGGATGGGGATCTTTGGAAGAGAGCTCTCAAGACCATCTAAATAAACACATAAACACAGACACTAACAGTAAAAGATGTTCACGTCTCAAGAAGCCTGTGAACTGTGTAGCTTAGAATGAATGTTGGAAAACAGTGATACAGCCGATAAGCAGGAAACAGAACAGCAGCTCACCAGCATAATGTTTTATTTTCTGCCGTTCTTTCTTTTTGCCTCCCAAACAGGACTCAGAGCATATATGAGTGTGTGACCAGAAATCTGACTCTGACATTTTATTCACTTCTTGCTTGGCTGTTGTTTGAGCAGAGGAACGGGAAGGGAACGCTGCTGCCTGCTTTCTCAACTTTTCTCCTCTATTAACACAATTTCCTTTATTGGAAATTGCCTGGAGGGTACATTTGAATACCTGGTAACCAACCAGGAGAGGGACATAAAGATAATTTATTTGCCAATAGAAGGAAGAAAGAGACATGTTGGAAGTGAAAAAAGTGTCCAGCAAAGTGTTTGCAAGAAACGCTCAGTAGAAAAAGAGCAAAAACAACTAGAAAATATAAGGTCATTATAGAGCTCATCTGGGAGCATAGATCTGCTAATGAAAAGTACAGATGGTATAATATTAGAAGTCATTATTAATACAGGAATATTGAAATATCATGCAGAAATTACTACATGACCTCAAGGGATAATTCAGTCTGATTAAATGAATTCATACAAGGTGCAAAATAATGTAAATGTAAGAAATTCCTAGAACTTCTTTTATAACATCTCAGATGATCATTTTGAAATTAAAAAGGCATGATAATTAGTGCCAGACTCTATAATACCATCAGTGAAACACAGCCACTAAACAATGGAAGTGTTTTCCTAGAATACAACAGAAAATATTTTGTGACAGAACTGTTAGTGCCATTGTAGCAGATATTAGCTGCAACACTTCTTGAATTCTACCTGTAGTGTTGTCATGAATGTAAAGATTAACTCGGGGTATGAAAGGTACTGTGAAAGGCTGCCGGTATGCAGATAAGACTAAATGAGTCTGGACCACTTGATCTGCTAGACTCAAGGATAAGAAAAAAGGACAACTGGTGTCTGTCAACAGGTTGATAAACTAAAGTGAAAGACAAGAACGATCTGAGAGGGAAGATGAAGCTGTCATTAGCACATGAGTAAAATTGCCATGGATAACTGCAATTTCACCACAGGAGGAAGGGTACAAAACTGCACCCAGTTCAGTGTGTGAGCAAGTATCTTGATAACCAGCAGAAAAACTGATGGCAATCAGATGAAGTCCCCAGTGACTGGAAAAAGGGAAATATGGTACCCATATTTTTAAAAGGTAGAAATGAGGATCCTGGAAACTACCAGCACATCAGCCTCACTCACCTCTGTGCCTGGGAGCATCACGGAACAGACAGAACTCATAGAAGCTGTGCTAAGGCACATGGAGGGCTCAGTATTGGGGTCAGTCCAGTTTACTGTCTTGATTGATGATATGGATGAGGGGATCAAGTGCATCCTCAGAAAGTTTGCAGACAACACCAAGTTGGGTGGGAGTGCTGATCTGCTGGAAGGCAGGAAGGCTCTGCAGAGGGATCTGGACAGGCTGGATCAATGGGTCAATGTGGAGGGACAAAATCTGGGTCCCGCCCTCTCTAGAGACAGCTCGGCCTCCCTGGGGGGAGGAGAGTCAGAATCGGAAGTGTAAGCACTGCCCCAAAGGGCCGGCCTGGGGGAGACCTGGGATCTCTCCACCTCTCTTGGGTGGAGCCGGGGCGTGGTGGTAAGGATGGCCCCGCCCCTTCGTCCAGAAACTTCGTGGCAGTTATTCCCCTTATTGGTTCGTTTTAATTACTCCCTCCCTCAGTTGCATTTGGTTGGTTCCAAGACCCCAACCCCGCCCCGTTCCCTCCCTCTGATTGGGTGTGCCCGTCGGTTAAAATGCCCTGCGCAACCCCGGTTCGGGCAGATCGGTCTGCCGATGAGATCAGTTCGGTTGTCCCGTTGGACCTGTTAATAAAGCGGATCTTTGGCACCGGTCTCCTCCCGCGTTCTTTATCTCCTGGAGTCTTGTGCGACGCCCAGCCCTCGCAGGTTCGACGCTCCACCAGGAGGCCAGGTGGACAGAGCCTGGGAGGCACGACATCGCGACTCGCATCAGCGATTGCTTTACAACAGGTCAAGGCCATGAGATTCAACAAGGAAAAGTGCCAGGTCCTGCCTTGGGTCACAGGCAGTGCCACAGGCTGGGGCAGAGTGGCTGGAAAGTGCCCAGGGGAAAAGGCCCTGGGGGTGCTGGTGACAGCAGCTGGACATGAGCCAGGCTGTGCCCAGCTGGCCAAGAAGGCCAATGGCATCCTGGCCTGGATCAGCAATGGTGTGGCCAGCAGGAGCAGGGCAGGGATTGTCCCCTGGACTGGGCACTGCTGAGGCCACAGCTCGAGTGCTGTGTCCAGTTCTGGGCCCCTGAGTGCAAGAAAGACATTGAGGGGCTGGAGCGAGTCCAGAGAAGGGCAACGGAGCTGGGGAAGGGTCTGGAGCACAAGTGCTGTGAGGAGCAGCTGAGGGAGCTGGGGGTGTTCAGCCTGGAGAGAAGGAGGTTCAGTGGGGACCTCTACACTTGCCTGAGAGGAGGCTGTGGCCAGGTGGGGGTCAGCCTATTCTCCCAGGCAACCAGAGACAGGACAAGAGGACATAGCCTCAAGCTGCACCAGGTGAGTTTCATGTTGGACATGAGAATAACTCTTTTCATGGAAAGTGTTGTTAAGTATTGAAAGGAGGATGGAATCACCATCCCTGAAGGCATTTAAGAAATAACTGGACATGGCTCTTAGTTCTGGGGTCCTCAGGACAAGAAAGAAAAGGAGCTCCTGAAGTGCGTCCAGCAAAGAGCTACAAAGGCGATAAGGGGATGGGAGCGTCTCTCTTATGGAGAAAGGCTGAGAGAGCTGGGCCTGTTCAGCCTCGAGGAGAGACAACTGGGAGGGGACCCCATCAATGCTTATGAGTATCTGAAAGGAGGGCATCAAGGGGATGGACCAGGCTCTTCTCAGTGGTGCCAAGCAGTAGGACAAACAGCAATGGGCAGAAACTGGAGCACGGAAAGTTCCACCTGAACATGAGAAAGAATTTCTTTACTGTGCAGGTGAGCAAGCACTGGGAGAGAGCGGTTTTAGAGTTTACT
Source organism: Acanthornis magna (assembly GCA_036785705.1). Taxonomy (NCBI): domain Eukaryota; kingdom Metazoa; phylum Chordata; class Aves; order Passeriformes; family Acanthizidae; genus Acanthornis; species Acanthornis magna. Next base: position 14,537,890 of record JAWUZG010000036.1, read on the forward strand.
TCCCTGGAGATATTCAAGAACCATCTGGATGCAATGGTGTGCTGTGTGCTCTGGCATGACCCTGCACGAGCAGGGAGGGTGGAACAGACAACCCATTGTGGCACCTTCCAACTTTTCCCATTCTATGATTCTGTGATTTTGAAAATGTCCCTGCTCATTGCAGGGTGATTTGACTAAATATTTTTTGAAAGGTCCTTTCCAACCAAAACCATTCCATGATTCTATGAAAACATACAACATGAACTGTGAGAGGAAGACAGATGTGGGATTGGGAAGGACTGACATCCATTGAAGAGATACAGTAAATTCCTTTTAAAAGTGTAGGATGACAGAATACCATTGAAACTTTGAGGAAGGATCTCTGAAGGTCACCAAGGTCAGTAAGCTACTCAAGCGTTACCACAAACACCAGATCAGGCCAGTCACTGCTAACGAAACAAATCCCTTGCTGAAGGATTGCTGCTTTTGTCAGGAAAATGAGAAAATCTTAGGTTTAAGGCAATTAATTATTAATTTTACCTCTCAAAACTTCATTTGCAGTAGTGTAATAGTTTTTCAGTACTAAAGTACAACCTGCATGGGAAACAAATTTCCAGTGATTATCTTTTTTTCCATATCATGTCACAGTTTGTCAGCTGTATTACTCTGCAGACACCAATGTTAGCCTCAGTGTTTTACAGGACTGAGGACCTGATGTTCCTATAAGACTAACTTCCTACATCACTGGTTTGCAGTCTGTGGCCTAGACACAGGCAGCACCTTTCCAAGAGTTAACAGGGACAATTTGGTATCATCTTTTGTTTGACTTGGTGCCTCAATTCCCATTTCAGAAAGAAAAGTTTCATAAAATAAGCTTTTTAAATCCTCAAAATATCAAAATGGAAGTGGAAAGGAAGAGGGGGGAGGGGGAAGAAAGAGGGGAGTGGATAGAAACAATAATGTACCATGGCAAGGGAGTTTTCTCCCCACGAAGGAAACATATTGATGCAGAATACTTGCCTCTTCCTGTTGACTTGCTTCAGCACTGTTCTTAGTTATCTTATATACTGGAGTCTGTCCAGTGAAAAAAAATGGTCGGCGAGAGAAAATGAAGGGTATGTGTAATTCATAACACCTCATCAGTAGTGATTATTCTTGTTTCATGAGTCCTTTGAAATCAAGCTCTGAGGGTTCATAAACTGGATTTTCCCATTTCATTCCTCATGCCTTCAATGCAACTGTCAGTGATGAGTTGAGCCTGGATAAAAAGATTAAGAGAGCTAACACTTGCTCCAGATTTTCCAACCCTAATTGCTTAAAATAGCAATCTGTCACTACATACCTAAGCAAAAGTGCTCTTCAATGGTGTTACACCTAGGGATATTGGAGACAGCCGGGCTTACTCAACTCAGCCTCTGGAAATGAGTGAATTATAGGCAAACTCAGAGCAAGAAGATTTCATTTATTTATTAACCTTTTTGCCCACTATTTCTTGCCAGGATGAGAGGTTTATAAGGATGTGCAGAAAGAGTTGCCATGACCTCGTGCACCCCCAAAGGATCACCCCTGGGCAGGGGATGGCAGCCAAACTATTTTCCTTTGCCCAGTCAAGGTGGGGTTGTCCTCCAAAGCCAGTCCAGGAGCTGGTCCATGGGGTTTCAGCAGATAACCTCATCACAGTGGGGATCTGGGGAACTCCACTCACAGAGGATACAGAACCACTGAGAAGAGGCTGTGTAAATTTGGCAGCCCAGAGCCCTGCTGCACCAAGATGGAGGCTGCAGTGCAAGTACGGGTTACAGACTAAGCCCAGAGAGGGGTCATCTGCAGCAAACTATTCTGACTTAAACCAAAATTTTCTCGAAACTGAGCTCCGTTCCAACATTCTTAGAAACATTTTTAAAACAGAAAGCTGAAACTGTTGACAGCACTGAAATATTCCAGTGCTCACAGAAGAAAAAACCACGGTTAGAAACTTACTTTTCTGTTACAAAAGCACATGAACAGAGAAAGTTCCAGATATTAAATTTATTTCTTGGAGGCCTCCTTCAGTTATTTAAATACCAAACATTTAAACACTGTTATGTGAAGGAGCCAAGAAGAAGCAGAGAATGTCACTTTGGCCTGAAATTAGGTAAAACACCTACAAAGTTAAATAAAACTGTTTTATTCCTATAGGTTTTATTATAGTTTCAGCCCTCATTCCTCGGTTTTCATTTCCAAAATTTAAAGAGACTATTCCCATGTTGTCTACTACCCACTGTAGTGTGATCTCTGAATTTGTATTAGTAAATCCTGACACAGTCTGGAGCCCGTGACTGACTTAAGCAGCAGACAAACTCACTCTTTTTTTGAGAAGTTTTTTTAGTTCAAAGGGCTCAGCAGATTGTTATAGTGCCTGTTAATTGCAAATATCAGAGTACCGCCATGAGGAAGGGTAGAGCCTGGGTGTTGTGGGAACCACAACTAGGACACTAGGCCTTGCACTGCTCCAACACAGAAATGACAGGATGAAACACTGCAAGGAGAAAAAAATCACTACTGACAGGAAGTACTCCATCTTCCATGTTCAGCAGAGACAACAGTCCTGGCCCCCACTGTTCAAGTTCCAAGGACGCTGGCAAATCTCTTGCAAAGTATTGAATGTTGTGCACAACAACTAGCCAAGGGCACTCAAATGGCCAGCTTACATTTCTAACTGCCTGGGTAGCCAAAATGTAATTTGTTTATGCTATCAGACAAGATATGCGTGCAAACTGAGAACATATGCAGCCCTTAAACAGCACACAAAGCTTTGAAGCTGCAGAGCAAGGGACAGCAAGGGCAGCTGCAGGCAAGCGAGGAGCCAAGGGCAACCCCAGCACAGCACAGAACTTCACCCATGGAGCGCAGTGCCACAGAGGCTGTGCTCATCATGCAGAGCCAGGTGTTAGTGACAGGGTCCATCAAGAGCCCCAGACACAGTAGGGAGTTCAGCCAGGAGGAAAAGAGATAATGCCACAGATTGGCTGAAGGCAAGTCTCCAACATGGGTCCAAAGTCCCTCCTGCTGCGATGGCCAAAGGCAGGACTGGAGACAAGACACAATACGTGCCTGAGATCCGTTCAGGAAACACATTACCCAGAAGAATGTCTAAGACCCATGCAGGAGATAAGAGTTAGAAAAAGGGACATCCGTAACAGAGACTGCATTCCCAGGCCCAAGCCCAAATGAGACTCCCATGCTCAGGGGTCTGAAGCAAGTTCCGTGGTAGAGGCTCAGACAAGACTCCCCTCGTAGTTTTTAGCACATACTGATAATAGAGCCTGCCCCCTCTTTATGCTTATATCTGCAAAAAGACTTTAGGTGTTGTCCTGGTGACTTTTTTTGGAAACAAATGCCTTGTGAACCCTGATATTGAGCTAAAAATATATTCAAGACTCCTCTAAATTTCAAACCTTACACAGAGGTATTAAATGGATAATTTTCTTATGCCATTTAGGCAGATTACTGTGAGCCCGTCAGATCTTCTCTATTTGATTTTGTCTTAATTACTTGGTCTCATGCCAGGACATCTGCATCTCCCAGATCTTTAATGCAATGCAGTGAAGTAGCTTCTATCTACGATTTCTCAAGATATCTCCCATTCCCTTGCTTCACTGGCATCCTTCCAGGGACCATGGCCATGGCCAGAGCAGGACGGGGTCTAATGTGTGGTGCTTCCACTGGGGAGATAAGGAGTACAGCACACAGCAGAGCTTTGCGTGCAGAGAAGCTCTGGTAGGCAATACAGCCCCCACCCACTGACACTGCCCCTGCAAATTGTAGGACCAAGAGAATTTGCCAGGGCTTGTAGGTCAGCAGCGTGAATTACTGGTTTTTACACAGGTCCTCCATTCCTTTTGCAGTGATTTTCAATTTTGGTAAGATAGCAAGGCAATCCTAGCAGCAAAATTGTCTAATCGTCTCAGTCACGGGCAGTGTTAAGCTCTGGCTGATGCCTGTGCAGCACTACAGTCTGTATTTAATCGGTAGTGCTTAAAAAGCTATTTGCAGCTTCCTAGTTACCTTCAGCACATTACATGCTCCTTCAAATTAGAGCTCTGAGAGCCAGAATTCCTGACAGGTTTGTTCACTGCTCTTACCATCAATTTGTAGAGATTATAAGCCTGTCAGAAAGATATCATTGGGGATTTAAGGGATCTCTTTCTAGAGTCATTCTGAAATGACAGTTAATGTGCGGAGATCTTGCCTTCATACTTTTCCACCCATAAAAGTTTCTTATGTACAGTAAGGTATGCTGTACATGCAAAGAAAAAAAAGGGTATTATGAAACATGTTCAACATGTGAAGATAGATAGATAGATAGATAGATAGATAGATAGATAGATAGATAGATATAAAATTTTACTAATACATGCATCAATTTTGATGCTGCAACATTTCCTGTCATTCCCTTCCTCTTGTGAGTGGTATAGAGGAGAATCACCCACCGGTCTGGGAAAGCATCACACATATATTAGGATTCCAGGCTTGTGGATTTAGCTTATGCTGCCTATAGCAAGGAAAATCCAACATATATTTCAGAAACTGCCATAGTTTGTTGCACTACATTCCTGGCTACACAGAAACGTGAGCATGACCCATAAATGAGATGACCCATAAATGAGAGCAAGGCTCAACAGCAGAAAATACACAAGCCAAATACAGGTTTCAGCTAAGCAGTATAGTAGTAACATAACCGGTATTTAGGTTGATCTAAGTTTTAATGGTGACATTCTCTATGGTAATGTGTACCTAAAAGCCTCCTTTATTTAGAAGTTAAAAGCTAAAAAATAATTAAATAATAGAGCAAATGATACACTCAAGTTTTACCAAATGAAATTCACTACCTAAAAATGGCCTTGCTTTCTGGCAATTTCCATATACCAAAAAGCTTTACCTCAGAGTTCAGTTTCTGTAACAAGAAAAGTGCTGTTGTTAATCTGTTTTAGAACACAATTCTGGCAGCTTCACAGTATGTTTTATATGAAGGGGTATGAAGCATTAAATAACAGTAGTATCATTTTCTCATAAGCTGAGACTGTTTGGATGAAAAGAATTCAACTGTAGTTGTGCAACTGTCTTGATCTATTGTTCCACCACAGCAAAGGGCAGTCAGCCACGAAGAAGCAACTGGTTTAGAACAGGAATTAATTCCTTAATGCCAAACCAGATAAAAGTCTTAAACAGCAAGGTACCTCACATCCTTTGTATGAAAACACAATGCTCACAATTCACTGTAAGAACAATGAATAAGACCAACATTTTGGATTAGAACATATATTCAGGGGGCTAAAGGATGCTTTTGGAACAAAAGGGCATCAGGACAAGGGAGGAGCTGCGCAGAAAAAGGCTTAAGGTTGAAGCTGAGTGTATCTGAAGCATGTCTTCAGGGGAGACTAGGCTATATCCAAACACCTGGTCTTCTGAGATATATATTTATTCACTTTCCTATCTAGAGAGGAGCTGTGCTTTTAATCTTGCTTTGTTGCCTGCGCAGGCAATTTCATTTAATTGGTGTTGTGTTTTCTCTTCAATAGCTGTGCTGCTTTGGGAGGTAGTCTCAGTTTTATGCACATAATTCTCAGCACCACCACCTTCTGAAGTTACCAAGTACATATTTTTGTTTATTGGTCTTTTCACAGTTTACTTTCATCATATACTGGAGTAGTTATGTGACAGCTTCACCTTGTTTATCCCCTTTTTTAACACCTTTTTTTTTTTTCAAAACAAAGTATTGATGAGGACTATTTCTTTTTTCTTCTGTGTACTGAATTTTGCGTGTGTGTGTGATAAAGCTTTGGGTGATTTAATATAATCATATTTCAAAGTGGGTAAGTATACATGTTTTCTGCTGAAGTCAGTGAAAACCTCTGAGGTGATGAGGTCAACCTGCAGCTTGATCTCCCATGGAGCTAGCGATAGTAAAAATGAGCATTTTAATTACTTCTGATTTTCCTGCCCTTGCATGTTTCCCTATCAAATTAATTCACACACAGAAGATAGCATTATCAGGTGTTAATTATTGGAAGAGTAGCTCAGGGACAATCAGACAGACTTGAAAGGCCAAACAATCATATGCATACATAAATAACTTTGAATGAGAGATATATATTTCCATTCTTGACTTAATGGTCATTTTTGAGCCATGGTCTGTCTTTAACATGCACATCTTAGCAAGTATAACGAAACAAGCTTGTAATTTTAAGAGAACAAAACTTTCATATCAAATCTTCATTGTGAGAGAATGTTGTTGAACTCCAAGCGTTCTCCCTATCAGTTTGATCTGCCTGATTTCTAAAATACGAATTAGGAGAAAAATCACCCAGTGAGGTTTTCTTGTACTTGCCCACTCCTTCCCTCCATGCATGCTATAGATCTTAAGCTTTAAACAGACCATGCGTTATTCAGTGTGAGTAAATATTTATCCTGTTTTCTTTTGATATATCTAAATGAATTCTTAAACCTAAACTCCTCACCTAAAAATAATAAGAGAATCTAGGTTCATCTCTTCCCGCTTGCTTCCATCTTTGAATAAAATTTGCACGTTATTGTACACTACAACATATTTGTTAGAATTGAGTGAGACGATTAAACACATAGATCAACCCTCCAGCTCTAATCAGACACTTCCTCTTCAAAACGCATGTTTTTATGCCTCACCTTCAAGTCTAACTGAACAACACACACAACACTGAGTTTCTGAAATTCTTTGTGCTCCTGAAGCTAATGGAAGCTCAAGTATTATCTGCTATGCATAAAAATGTGAATAAATTGCCACAGCTCAACCTCTTCTCACTAGGTTTGGGTAATTACTTTCCCAATAAGTTACTATAAGGCACTGCTAAATAAAACTGTATTACATATTATTTATGGACATAATAAGTACACCTGATGCTTGGTGGTAGATGGAAAATGGAAGTCAAATACAATAAGCCTTTCCCTTCGATTTAAGGATTAATCTTGTATAATACAGTCTCCCTAATAAAAGGGCAGAACAAGAAAGTACAGCGTTTAATAATACAGGGTTTCTTTACAAAACAGATGGATTTTCACAAGTGTTTTTTATGAAACGGCAGGTTGTTTAACATGGCAGGGAACCCCAACCACAAGAAAGTCATGAGTGAAGCAGTTAAAGGCTCTTAAAAGGTTTAACGCAAAGCTATGTGAAGTAAAAAGAAGTAGTGTCATGGTTTAACATTTACTAGAATGAGCTCAAATAAAGCAAATAAAGGGGAGTGAAGAGGAAGCAAGAGACCTTGTGTCATGCAAGAGAGAGAGACAGATGGAAAGACAGATCCTTTGGTTATCCTCAGTGGAAAAATGACACAACAGAATTGTTACAATCAAAACTTTATTTGAATATGGACCCTCTGCAGCACGGTCATTTCACAAAACTGGTATCCAAGACTTTCTGTAGATCAGGTCAGCGAAAAAGAAGAATATTCTTCATAAAGCAATATTTAGAAAAAGGACAGCAAAAATTAAACTGCTGTATATGCTGGTTTGAAAGTAAACAAGCAGGAAAAATGAACCGCACTCAATTACCTTAAGACAGATTTCAGTTCAGAGTTACAATTTAATAGAAAGATTACAACAAATGCAATGATACACAGAAAACTGGCTTAAACCCACAGAGTACAACCTGGCTTGCTGTTGGTCAGGGTGATGGTCACAGTCCTACCAAGTGGTGGTTGCAGTCCTGTTGAAGTGATGGTTACACTCACGTCAAAAGTGCCAATCCTGTAGAAGTTGGATTTTACTGGTCCTCTACTGAATCTGTTGAGTGGTGTTGTCCCAAAGGTTATATATGCTTAGGTTCCGGTGGGAATGCTCAGTACTTCACCCAGCGTGGGGAGTCACACAATGGAATTATGTAATTGTCCTGGGGTGACATTATGAAGCCACTTTATTCCTCAACCGTCTGCTTAATGCCCAGGGCTGCTGTGCCTTTAAGATGAACCCGGGGGGCAGGGCCGGAGCCAGTGTCGGTTCATCCGCCGGCTGAACTGAGGCCGCACCGGGCAGCCCAGCTCCAGAGCTGACACACCCGGGGCAGGGCCAGAGCCAGGGTTGGTGCAGCCGAACGGCACCCGCAGGTGTTGGTTAAACGGCTCGGTCCAACGGCCGGGGAGAGACGGAGAGACCGGGGCGCTGCTCTCGGCCCTGCTCTACCTTGAGAGCTTGGGAAAAGGGTTTCGTTTGCTCTTTTCCTCCCCCCGTCTCCCTATCGTCCTTCCCTCCTCTCCAGCCCAGGGAGCCCGCGGGATGGCCTCAGCGGGCCTGCGGGCTAGCCCCGGTGCCATCCGAACTCCAGGAGGAGCCACGCCAGTGGGTGAAGGGGCGGAGCCGCTGGATTCCATCAGCTTCATCTGCGGCGAGGGGGAGGACTGGCGTTCAGGAGTCAGCGAGATTTTTTTTTTCCATCTGCCCTCTAGGCTGCCGAGTGGACTCCCGTTCCCGGAGACTGGGGAGACTTGTTACCAGCTCCTTGCAGGCACCCTTTTCCTTTTTTCCACTTTGCTTTTCCCGGTTTTATTTTCTGCTAATAAATACTTTCGGGTTTTGTGTTAATAAATAGTTAAGTTTTTCCACTTTCACCTGCTGCGGTTAACTTATTTCATTGGTGGAGGGAAGAGGGGAGACCCTTTTTCCCTTCGGGAGGAAGTACTCATCCCAGAGCACCTCCTCCTGAGAACTTTGTCTCCAAAAACCGAGACAATAATCCTCTAAATCATGGGATATTTGGAAGTCCTTGATGGTCTAGGTCATTGCAGCTGCCTGTTGTGCTGGTGCCATCAAGTCCAGCCTGGTCCATCAGCCGAAATGACCACCCAGGTTGGGTGGGGCTGTGCTGGTGCTTCCCCTGAGGGAGCTACCCCAGCTGAGTCATTGGTGTGAAGAGAAAGAAGCACTGCCCTGCTTCGAAGGGTTGCCTCTTTTTCTTTACTTCATTTAACACTCAGCCTGAGGTGTCTCGTGAGCATGGGGCAGCTCCTGCAAATGACCCAGAGTTAACAGTTTATCAGAAATGACACAGAGCAGAGTAGAACACACCCACATAGTGCTATGCTGGCACCCAACTCCTGTAACCGGGACACTGCATTAGGCCTTAGGAATTGAAAACCACCATGGGACAGCTTGAGGTCACCTGCATTCTCCAAAGCTGTAGACAAAGGTCCCCAAAATTACCTCTCTAGGTAGTGCCAGTGCACACTGCTCTGTGTCCTGAGATGTTAATGCCTTCTGTCTCTCCTGTCTTCAACCTGCTGGTTTTGTGTTGAAGAAACAGCTGATTGATTACCTCAGAATGCGATTTACAAAATTCCAGACCTGTATGTCATGGGAGACCTCTGTGTGTATTACAACAGGGTCTAAAACATTGGAAAATACGTTCAGTTACATTTCTCTTCCGAAGGACACAAGTGTTAATCTCATGTTAGGGCAGAGGAGTGGAAACACAGCCATGAAACAGAAAAAGGAAGTTAAGCAGTTGCAGTCACGCCTTGAATTCAAGAGCCAATGAAGAGCAGGGCTGTGTAACCAGAGCAGGACCACAGTGTTCAGTGCTCAGCATCAGCACAGGCAGCATCCTCAGTGTGGATCTGCCTCCCCTGTCACCACATTATTTCCCTTGTCTGCTGGCCACCACTTGTCAAACCATATTGGTGGCATGCCTGGTAACCTGTCCAGGGCCACCATTCAGCCAATCTGCGATGTCCTGCAGATGGCTTCCTGAAACCCCAACGTGATTCCAGGGGTGACTCCAAGCTGAAATTTCCTATCAGCCCTTAAATCAGGATGGGAGCAAGGGCCAGGAATAAACCCAAAGAAAGACCTGCATTTCTGCTACTTATTTGCTTTATCTGTATTTGCATGATAAAAGAAGCCTGTAGAGAGCTGCTTGGTATGACTTGACAGTGGAGACATGGTTGTGAAGGATCCCGATTTCAGTAGTGTCAGAGGACTTTGGGATAGCATTTGCACAAGAGATTGGAAAAATAGTCAAATAAATTGCACTGATTAGCTGATGATCTGCTGCTGAATCCCTGTTTAAAATGCTGGTCCACCTTTCAAATGCTTCCCTTGTGTGCTGCATTCCATTTTGCTTAATAAATGAGAAGTGTTTCAAGATACTGCTCAAGAGCTTTTTCTCAGCAAGCTAAATGCATTTTGCTGGTGATTGAGAAAGCCTCTTCCAGTCTCTGGCAGGAAATGACCAGGGCTGTTAGGTCAGACTGGGTAGAAAAGAATGACAGTCTCCTCATATTCAATCAGTCCCCAATTACAGTTTATCAGCAAGAGAGCAGATCAAAAATGAGTTTTGTTACAATTGGAACTCTCTGCATCCAGCCATATGAGCCTTGGTGCTCCATATCTAATAAATAGCCATTGGTATTTAGTTCCCCTGGAACAGTTTATCTGTCTGATCTGTCTGCTTCTTCTTATGACCCAAGCCTTCTTTAAATGAGAACAAAATACCAAAATATCCAGTCATTGAAAAAATATTTTGTTTGTTTGTTCAAAGTTTCAAGCAAAAATTGAAGATTTATTCTTTTGCATTTATTCAAAAATTTACGTAATTTATTTCTGTTGACAGGTCAGTTTAGCCTGTGATGAATCGATATCATATTTTGAAAGTTAAATCTTTCCAGACTTGGCTAAAAGTATGAAACTTGACACAGCAAGACTTTTCTCCTGAAAACACTGTGAACTTAGATATTATGGTATGTCTGTCTACTTTGTTGAATATTTCTCTAAAAATGTTTTGTTGTCCTAAATAAGCTAAACTCCTTTTCCCCCTTCCTGAAACAGTTTTAAAGCCTGCAAGGTAAGAACAGGTTATGTTTTGGAATAAATGTCCTTATTTCTTCTGAAATAAAACTAAATGAAGTAGCAAAATCTCTAGTACTCAGGTGCAGGACAGCTTAATTTTTTCTGTTACTCGCACATCAGTCATAGCCTACCTTAATAATCAAAAAATCTCATATTTCAACTGCTGATGGAAAATTCCCAACACTAAAAAGTTTTACTCCTTGCTTTATGCTATGGTGATGCAAAAGTATATATAACTGATCACATACCCCCCAAAAAGTACCAAATTTTACAAGAAAGACTACAGAATTTGATTTACAGACTTCAGTAACAGAGGGGTTTTCTCTCTTAATCCCACAGTTATAGACTACCTAAAAAGTGATGAAGTAGAGGCCAAAGAAAGGTCTATTTACTCAGTTAACTTATGTTTCATACCATATTTCATATGGGTATACACATGCATGTGATCTTTATCTAAATATGCAAAAATAGGAAAATGGGGGTTGTTTTGTATAAATCTATTCCACAGCCTCTTGTAAATAATACATTGAAATGCATACTTGCAGAATATAATTTACTGTGCATTATTCTGTAAACCTATATTATCTAAAATACAGTATTATTTTAAGCTTTCCTTTCCATACATCTTGCAAGTATCCAAGGGAAAAAAATCTTTCAAAAAAGGAATTAGTCTAGTGAGTTAAAGTTTACTTCAGCATCTGGTCTTCTCTGTGGGCAAGAGAGAAACTGTTTTTAATGACTAAAAATGCCAGCCTTCCCAACCTCAGCCACTCTTTGATTTTGTGACCATAATGGCTGCAATTTTTCTAGAAATGGAGAATGTCTAGAATATAAATAAAAAGTCCTAGCTGACATGTTCACTGAGAGGTAGATTTGTGAGCACAGAAATCAAGGTACTTGATGCCAAGGGCTATCGATCAGTTCTCGGGCAGAAGGCAGGGCCTCAGGAAGGATGCTGGTACATCTCTAAGTTCCACAGCGTTTAGCATATGATGGGCCAGGACAAAGCTTCAACATTCAGATCCTGCAGCAATGATCATAGCATTTACCAGTCCTGAGCACAGGTCTTCCTCTATCATGAACTATCACAACTCCACTGAAACATTTGAAACTGTGCCAAATTCCACCAGCTCAGTGATCTATTCTGCATTTTGATATAGGGAAAATGAGGAGCTAAAACTAGCAAGTTTCAATTAAAGGATTGTGCCAAGTTTGTATTTGTATACTTTTTCTGAAAGAAGTGTAGGTGTGGTTGCATAAATGGACTCTTTCTTAGAAATGCTTAATTCATTTTTGGGGTGCGGAATATGTTCACACCATGAATTGGAACTTCTCCTGTTCCATATATAGTGCCCCTCCCTCAGGCTTAGAGGGAAACAACTGCTGTACTGTTCTTGACCCAGGGATTTCCTAAGTCTTCATCTGGTCACAAAGGATGGAACAGGCTCCTTATAGCTCTTAGAAGCTCATGTAAGGCCATGATGGGGTTCAGATGAAATTTAGAAGGTGGAAGTCAGGGAGTGCTCTGAATTTTCTTTTTAAAATAAACCACTGCCATTTTGACGCCACTCCCTTTGACTGGCATGAGTGTTTGTGCTGTTGCATCTGAAAGAGGACGGAAATCCCCACAATGGGTGGTAGAGAGTTGAGACACCTGATGATTTTCCCTGCTGGTTTTTTTTATTTTTCACTATTGTAGCAAAGAACTAATGCCAGCTCATTCCTCCTGAAATATTCAGCAATACTAAGACTGAGTGTTTTGAATTTTCAGTGTAAATTCTCATGGTAGCTGCTGACCTCCATTAGAAAAAGAAGAGTGTTTTATTCCCCTGGACTGTAGAGTTAATGCAGCTGGAGTTTTTCAAAGGTGCCATTAGCAGGGATTGGACACCTCAGTTTTTAAATCAAATCTTGGTCTGAATGTCAGAGAAAGATGCAAAGCTTCATTACTCAAAGCTGTGCAGTTGTCCTTTGATCTATCACTGGTAATTTAATACAGAGCTTTGCTGGCTCTGGTGAATTTCTTTCTATTGCTGTTTCTGTTCTAAATGGCTTCTTGCTTCTGAGTGTTACATGTATTTTGGTACAGCTCTCCCTGAACTGTAGGGCTGTAGAGATCAAATTCAATGAGAGCAGAGAACTGATTTGCTAACATAATGATTGCAGCTGCAGTTAAATGAAAGCTGCCATAACAATGCAGCAGCAATACTTCATTGATCACTTCTCAAAGAGAGAAGACAAAAATGTGACTAATTTTGAGCTGGATGCTTTTCCCTTCTGACCGAGGAAAAGTCATGCACCAATATATAGAAGAGGCTTTAAAACATTCCTCAGTAATTGTGCTGGTAAGGAACTTCCAGTGCTTAGTGCATGGCAACTTGGAAAAGCAAGTCCCTGATGTTATTTTTCTGTGCCCCATTTCACGGTACATTTACACGTGGCAGGGAAGCCATGCACACCACAGATCCTCATGGCAAGTGTACCCTTGACTTCTGGAAGGGAAGATAGAACTTTTCAAGATTGCACTTTGCATTCTTTCTGACCCTTCGCATTCCATGAGAATTTTACTTAGAGAAGGTCCTAGAATGGTCCCAAATCGGGCCAGGCTCAGGTGCATTTGTCCTGATGCCTGACTGCTCAGGTCATGGGCAGGCTGCAGGACAGTGCGGCAGACTGGGGCCAGATACCTCGGACAGTGTCAACATCAGTAATAATGCAACTTGTTGCTGTATGCTTGGGCTATGCCTTTTCTTCCCTATGCTTCCCCTCCACCAGCCTTCAAATTCTTCCTCTTACTTCACACACTGGGAAAAAACATATCTGAAGTCAGTGAGGGAAGAGGAGGGAGGCAAATGTCAGCCTGGAAAGCAGTAGGAATTCATTAGTTATCCAAGCTGACAGACTGCCATATGAACAAGAACTGGTTTAAAATACAAAATTGCAAATAAATCAGAAATGCATGTCTGGCTTCTGCTGGGTAAGTGTTGATTTAGAAAATGGACCTCACAGTTATGGTTACCAGTGTTTTTCAGTAGGTTCAGACAGGGCTGAAAGAAACCCAGAACAGCTCAGACACCTGAACAGATGGGAATATTCTGTTTTTGAGCAAGCTAAAACCATACTTGTTTCCTGCTAATTGTTCACAGAATAAACATTAAAAATAGCGGATACAGGCTGCTCATAAAATTAAGTTGCCTTTAGGAAGTGCAGACTGTGATGACTGGGGTGGTGCAGAAGGAGCAGGGTCTCTCCTGGCAGGCACATGGAGCTGACCGTGGTTCCTTGGCCTCAGTGGGATGCATCAAGCAAGACTAGGGAGCTCAAAGATCCTTCCCCCCCAACCATTTTCCAAAGCACAGTAAGTGAGTTACTCTTCTCTAATAGGTGGTGGCTCTGTGTGTCAGCACAAAGCTGAGTGCAGATCCGAAAGGACTCTGGCAATCACAGACAGCACAGATATGGGTGGTGCTGTCAGTGAGAGGAGCCCAGCTCTGTGGCTCAAAAATCTTTGTGGAAAAATATGGTCTTCCTCTTGTGCAAAACCTAAGCAAGAGTCAGACATTTGCATCTACAAGACACAATAAGGCACAAGTAGAAATACACAGACTTTGGGAAGGAAACATTTTTTGGCTGATTGAGAAAAATGTCACCCTGCAATGAACCCTTTTCAGTCTGCAGGGGTGTGAAAGCCACAGTGCACAGAGTTCCTGCTTCTTCTTTTTTTTTTTGCCTTATCCTTTCCTCAGTCACATGTAGAGAGTCACCTTGTACAGCTTTAATTTCTTGTGTTTATGTTCACATCTTCTTTGAAGTCCCTGGGAAGCCAGTGCTTCATTCCCCTGTCTGTATTACCTCTCTGATTTCCTCTTTACTAGCTGCCCACATTCGGGTGCACAGTCTCCAAAGGTCTGTTCTGGGTCTCTTGAGGTGTTTTGGTTTGGATATCCCCCAAGCTATAATGACGGCTATTACATTTGTAACCAGACTAGCAGGATTTTCATTATTACCTTATTTTGCCTTGAATATAGAAAGGCTTTTTTTTACAGTTTTAATGTTATGTTCCAGACAAACAACTGAGTACTTTGGTAAGACATTCCAGTAACAATGTCCTGTTGGCTTTGAAAATATCACTTCCTACACTGTATTCAGAGCTTAAATTAAAAATATTGACCACCAACTATGAGACGTAAACCACTTACATCTTACTAAATTTCATTAAAAACATAATCAAAGAAGCCTTGAAGAATTCAGTCTTACTAGACTGATGGAAATTTCTTGCAAATAGTCTACAGCCACAGGTTGTTAAAGTACTAAATCCAATGCTTTTGAGGATATTAATGTCAGTTCTATAGGTTCAAAGCAGATGTTTTCTTGACTTTATTTGTTTTAAATTCTATTTCAAGAACTGGGTCATTTAAAATTGAGAACTTATTGGGGGAAGAAAATAAAACACACTTACTTTGTTACTGAGATGATAGGGAAGTATATTTTCCAATCTAAAATGCTGAAAGATGGCTTGACTGGGATTGCTTAGTTGACATATGTAATTTTCCTTGTAGAATAAGTTGATTAATTTTAAAAGCAATATGTTTTGATTACTTAATAAACATCAAGCTGAATATAAATTGTAAGACGTTATAATGTTTAGGGGGATTATTTTACAAAAATGTTATATATTAATTAAATAAAAATATTGAAATATATATTGGAAAGGTAATTTTTAACATTTATGCTTGTTTATTTTTCTGTCACAGCTTAAATTAATTGAGTTGAATCACCTTGAATGTCCCACCCATTTGCTCTCAACTTGCTTGTAACTGAGCCTGGACTTTGGAAATACACACACCCATAAAAGTGAGCCAGTTACAGCAGAACTTTCCAAATGTCCCTTCCCCTTCAACTCCTTTTCTTCCAGAAAGATCTCACTTTGTGGAAAAAATTTTGAAAAGATCTGTCGATATTTGTTTCCTTTTGAACATGTTTTCTACCTAAAAAATTATTGCCCTTATTCCCCCTACATTTAATTCTAAATCCTTTATTTCATGCGTAACTACCCAATATTCAAAAGACATCACATCTCCACCTCAACTCTGAATTTTCTAAATGATTTTTCATTTTTGTCAGCAAATAAATGTTTGGGTATGCTATCTCTGCAACACAGAATAGATTGCTAAGAACCTGATTTTAAAAAGGAAAAATTAGGTCAGATACCATTATTCTGCTTGATTTTTTTAGTCTTATCTCAAAAACTACTGTACTATGTTCTTAATCCTCTAGGAATCATTGGTTGTTAACCATAAATTGTCCTTATATTTATAAGCTTTGCACCAAACATAAAGGGCCTCTTTTTTTTTTCTTTTGGCATAATCTCTCCCTCCTCGAATTCAGCCTTTCAAAACAAAACCAAAATGACCTAAGTATTCACATCTAGTACATGATTCATTATCCATCTATTGCTAAGGTCTTTTCTAAATAACTAAAGCACCCATAGATATTTAAGACAGATATAACTGGAGGTGTCAGTTATGGCCATTTAATAATATACATGTCCTCCTTTTTACAGACAAACAAATGCAAGCCACTAGGCTAAATTAAGATTTGCTTCTACCTAGTCCCACTCCCAGCAGGTACAATTATGCTTTATAGCTGATGTGCCAAAACCTAGCACAGAACATACTGCCGTAGCATTATAACTGTTTACCCAGAGAGAATTTTCAGTTAATTTTTATATAATCTATAATTTTTAGAGATTCACTGGGAGGGTGGGTGGAAGCTAACCCCAGTTTTCTGAAAGAAAAATAATTAGGAATCTGCTAGATACCTATATTCAAAATACAGCTAAAATTTACTGCATTATCCAGAAGTTTCCCTTTCCATTAAAATTTGTAACTGATGCAGTCCAGGTTGCTGGTTAAAGTGAGAAGGCAAGAGTATGAGACCATCTTGAGAGGCAACAGGCAGAAACTGGAGAACACGAAGTTCCACCTGAACATGAGGAAGAACTTCTTTTCTGTGCAGGTGACCAGGCACTGGAACAGATTGCCCAGAGTGGAGTCCAGTGTGGAGTCTTCCTCACTGGAGATATTCAAGAGCTCTCTGGACACAATCCTGTGCTGTGTGCTCTGGGATGATCCTGCTGGAGTAGGGAGGTTGGACAAGATGACCCTCTGTAGTCCCTCTCAACCTGACCCATTCGGCGATTCTGTGCACACAGTATACAGTAAAGTATATTCATATTGGGCTGTGCAAAGAATGCCCAGCTGGAGGGCAAATGTGGGCCAGAACTTGCCAGGGGGAATGTCAGACAGTTAAATGCTTTGTGAAACTTCTCTTTAGCTTAGTCCGTTGGCCTGTATCCAAGCAACAGACTTCTTATGGATTTGGGCAAGAGAAAAAGGAGGAGCAAAGGGATAAGAGAATGAGGCTAATTCCTCCACAGAAAATATTGAAGGAGACAAGCAGTAGTAGATGTAAATAAAAACATTTGAGACAGGAAATTTTTTAATTAATTATTTATATTTTCTAAATATCAGATATTTAGATTGCAGATCTTTGCTTTACTTCCATAAGCTGTGTTTTCAGTAAAAACTCCGAGAAATTATGGCACAAAGGCTCAAGTGGAAAATTTGTTTAATTTCTGGGCCACAAAGACTGGGAAAAAGTTCCTACTTCTCCCACTGAACTCATGCAAGATTCACTGATCTTTTTATATTTTATGAGGTACCTCAATGCACAAATGCTAGTAGGACTGAACAACAGATGTGGATGTAAGTGGCCATTTATAGTGTTTTTTTGATTCAAGCAGGTTAATGTGGCTTACAGCAATGACCTGAGCATTTCTAATCAGCTACAGGAAAGTCTAACTCAGCTGGACAACATCTGCTCACTTTTTTGTTTCTATTTAGAAACAAAATGACATAAGAAAAACACATCCCAACCCAAGATAAGAGAAATGCATATCTCTAAATCTGTTTGCCACATTTCTAATATTGTCTTCTCACGTTTGTTGACTTACAGCCATGCATATCAATGTAACATTTGAAAGCAAGGTAAAATCCCTGGTCTTCCCAAGGCCACCTGCCTTTCTGAAAAAAACCCATCCTCTGACCCAATCAGCTGCTGAAGGGGTCACCAGTTGCTGGGGGTCACCAGCACATGCCTGGGGTCACACACAACAAGCCCATGCACTGCTGTCTTTGCTCAAAGTCCTTCTGAAAGGGAAGGAGTTAAAAAAGAAGGTGAACAAAAGGTCACTTTTCTTCAACAGTTCTTTTAACAATCATGGATCATGTTGGCCACCAATTTTATGGCAGCTACAGCCAGTGTATGAAGCTAATGTGTTTGTTCCTGTCACCGTGTACCTGAACTGTGAGAATTACATGCTTTGCACTGGTTAATTTTTGACAGATTTTTTCCTGATGATAGCCTGTTCTGTTTGTATCATGCAAAGTGAGTAAGCTGCCACACTGTACATAACTTGGCATCCTTAAATAAGCCTCATTGTCTTTGAGTCAACAATGATCTATTCTGACATCAGAGACTGTAACTATGCCGCTAGATTAGTTTATTCTGCTATATTAAACACCGCTGATTTTCATATTTTTCCCACGTTTTCTTTCACATAAGAGGAATTGCTTCATTTTATCAGCCAATGTTTATGGCAGAAAACAGTTGAATTTGTTCAGGAGAAAAAAGTCAAAATACCTCTGTATTCCATATTCAGAAATCTACAGAGAGAGTAGATCCTATTACTTGCTAATAATTGATTGCCACACATTTCTGAGAGTCAAAGTAATACATTCATAAGAGTAACCAAAAAAAAAGAAAAAAAAAAACCAACCAAAAAACTCAAAACCAAAGAAAAAACAAAAAAACTGCTCATAATTTATCAATCTGTGTGCAGTGAATCACTAGTGAGCCATAAATTATGAAATGCTACAACTGCAGAACATATTGAAAGCACACAAACCTACTTGTGAATAGGAAAGGTATAAAATTGGGGAAGGTGAAAAATAGTAAATATTGAAAGTGAGCCAGCTTATATTTGGTTGAAAATTAACAATATTTTGTGACCAGTGGAAAAACAGTATATGCATTATTTTCAAAGTAATAAGAGCATCTCAGGTGATTTTTTAAAAAGTCTTAGGCTGCCCTTTGATTGACAAAAACTGCGGAGTTCCAGTAGATATCACAGACTCAAGGTGAGCAGCACAAACACACAGACAAAGAGAAACTCTGATCAGATATGCTCAGGTGCTAACTCCTTTCAGTCCTTGCTTCACCTGCCAGCCTGCCACAGAGGCTCAATGTCGGGGTAAAAGGTGTGCATTAAAGGACAGACTGCTAAGTATAGAGCTGCTGAATTTACTTGTTCTCTGGACTGGTCTGCCCTCATTATGGCACAGTTTATTGAGGCTGGCTGAAATTGCTGTTAAAAGCCTTCAATAACGCCCACAGAAAGGGATGGAGTGGTTGGGCACACATAGAGTGTACTTGAGCTGCATTGTGGAAAAAAAACTAAGAGTAAGAGAAAGTTTTACTGCCTTTTCTTACTTAGTTTCATTTTTATATTGCTAATAAGATCTTATTAATAAGAATGTTCAGAGAAAATTTGTACCATCCACAATGACCAAACTACTGCTGCCACCCCTCTGCTATTGTTAAACAGAATCTCTTCTAATCCTGAAGCAGAGTTTTTGCTAAGTCACACTGAAAATCAACTGCACCCACAGGTGAAGGAAGGGAGATGGGCAATGTCACTGTTTGTGAACACCCACATACCAAACATTTAGGAAAAGCTACCCAGTATGACATTTCCAAAGCCAGTGGCAATGCTCCAGCGCCAGGGAGAGGTGGGTGTTAAATCGGAATAAATACTCATTAAAAGCTTGTGAACAGAACAAAAAGAACTGAATAATTCTCAGTAATTTGTTCACACTAACCATTTTGGCTTTACTTCTCAATAATACACATATCTCCACTTCAATTGCTGTATGAAAGTGCATAAGAAAAGCAACTACTGCAAAAGTTCATTTTCCATACCTTCCTACTCTAGACAACCCCTCCACCCCAAAGCTGCTAGTACTAAAATTTAGGTGAAGAGATCTGGGCTCTAACCAGCTTTCACTGAAGTAGCTCATTTTAACTGACCTCTCTTAGGTTTGTGTAGGAGGGCACTTTTGATACGCCACTACCTAGTCCAGATTTGACAAAGTATTCCTGGAGGAACTTTTGGACCTAGTACATACATACATATATACTAGCAACCTAGTACAACATTTATAAAAACCTCCTTGTTAAATGGCACTGCAAATGCCATGCAAAGCAATTTCAATAAACCGTAAATAGCCTTACCAAAAACGAAAAGAGTGACATGGAGGTTTAAATTAATGGTAAACTTTTAAATTACGCAGCTGACAGACATCAAATTACATCTGGACACAGCAATGTCAATTAACTGTTTTGCATGTGGTGCCTTGACTTTCCAGGCAAACAAATGATAAAATACAACCAAAAGAGGTCTGTATTCAGCTCCCATTCTAGGTGGAAAAATATTCCCCTTGGTTCTTTCTTTTTTCAGGCACCTCCCTTAGAATCACCTTCTGAGCTGTACAACTTACACATACAGGCACTTTGTACTAAAACATAACACTACAAAGCCGAACAGTGTAGCAGGTTCATCAGAGTCTGCATCTGCTGGCTTACAGCTAGCCATGCAGTTCGGCCAACCTTATATTGACCCCATTTGAGTTAATGTGGTCTGACTGCTTGTCTGCCAAGTCTTGCAGTCATAAGCCTTTATTCTACAAGTTTTTAGATGACACCAAGCTGTGTGATGCCGTTGACAAGCCTGAGGAATAAGATGCCATCCAGATTGATGGAGGCCATCCAGAGCCATCAAGAAGTAAGAATATGTGAAACTCAGGAGGTTGAACAAGGTCAAGTGCAAGGTCCTGGAGCTGGGTTGGAGCAACCCCCAGTATCAATACAGGGTGGAGGGTTTGACACCAGCCCTGCCAAGAAGTACTTTGGGAAACTGGTTTTTGCAAAACTGCACGTGACCTGGTGACAGTCACTCACAACCCTAAAAGCCAAACGTGTCCTGGGCTGCATCCAAAGCAGTGTGGGCAGCAGGGCCAGGGAGGGGATTCTGCCCCTCTGCTCTGCTCTGCTGAGACCCCACCTGCAGTGCTGCATCAGCTCTGGGGGCCCAGCACAGGAGGGACATGGACCTGTTGGAGTGAGTCCAGAGGAGGCCACCAAAATGATCAGGGGGATGAACACCTCGCCTATGAGGACAGAGAGAGTTGAGGTTGTTCAGCCTGGTGAAGAGAAGGCTCTGGGGACACCTTGTGCGGAGTTTTCAGTACTTGATAGGCCTTATAAGAAAGATGGGGACAAACAGTTTAATAAGGTCTCTTGCAATAGGATAAGCAATAAAGGTTTTAAAGCAAAAGTGATCAGATTCAGATGAGACATAAGGAAAAATTTTTTAGAGTGAGGGTGGTGAAACAGTGGAGCAAGTTGCCCAGAGAGGGGATAGATGCCCTATCCATGGAGCTCATTCAAGATCAGGTTCAAAGGAGACCTGAACAAAGTGATCTAGCTGAAATTCTCCCTGTCCATAGCAGGGGTGTAGGACTAGATGACCTTTAAAGGCCCCTTCCAACCCAAACTATTCTGAGATTCCATTATTCTGTGAAAATACTTAAATGGATCCAGCTCCAGACAAAAATCTTTCATCTCTTAAGGGATGTATTCCAACTTGCAAGACACTGCAGTCATGAAAAACTGAAACATGAACTCTAAAAATCACCATACAATTAAGGTAAAATGCATACATATATATTTTTTAATTTTTTTTCTTTTTTTTTAACAATGTTTCCTCTTTACCAACATGGTGATTAAGGCATAACCCATGTCTGTTGGTAGAAATAGCTGTGTAAAACTGAGGCTACAAAGGATGAGGCTGACAAGTAGAAAGAGATAAACCTAAAGAGCCACATTCTCCTGGTTCAGTGTGGGCAGATAGCCCAGATCCTGGTCTTTAATTGGTACTTAGTTAAACTATGTGACTCTCTGTTGCTTGGATTGAGCATTTCATCAGAGTGATTCCTTTCCTAACATTTAGTAGCAGAGTAGGAACAGCATTCCTTCCTTCCTTCCTTCCTTCCTTCCTTCCTTCCTTCCTTCCTTCCTTCCTTCCTTCCTTCCTTCCTTCCTTCCTTCCTTCCTTCCTTCCTTCCTTCCTTCCTTCCTTTCCTCCCTCCCTCCCTCCCTCCCTCCTTCCCTCCCTCCTTCCCTCCTTCCCTCCTTCCCTCCTTCCTGTATTACAAATCTTCTGCCGCTCATGATGGCCACTAATGCTAAGATGAAAAATTTTGCTCTGGAGAAAGAATTTGGTACTTTTTTCCCAGAATACCCTGTTCCATCTACCCTCCTGAGATTTCTCACCAAAAATCCTTGCATGCATCCTGTGTCCTGAGACACAGGAATTTTGTCTCAGGCATTACTATTGAAACCTGTTTCAATCACACTAACTCCACAATTTTTATTAAATTATATCCTTAACATATAAGCCCAATAGTATAAGAACCCTGTCAAAATGTTTCCAAAAATCCAATTCTATCTGATTTTTAACAATGCCAGCATGAATGATGCATCTGATAACTGATGCTTACTTCATGTGACACTAGTGCTGCATGCAATTCATTCCTTCTTTCAGAGACTGACTATATCCCTGGGTTGTTTAACATTTGAATTTCATCCTGCTTCAATACATTTTTTTTATTAAACTGATGTCTGGTTGAGGACAGGGATTAATTGCTAATATTCTCCTGCATTCTTCTCTTGTACACGGTGGGGGGAAAAAGGATTTAGATTCCTGTCAATTTTTTATTTTGTGGTGAACTAGAAGGAGAGGAGAAGGCTGCATGGACTGTCCTGACCATTGCTGACATCAAAGGATTGAATATGTCTTGTTTACTGTGCCTTGTGATTCCAATCACAAGAATATCTTCAAGCTTCGGGAACAGCACTCTTTTTATCAGTCTTTTTGGCTTTCAGGCAAGTTCAAACCAAAACTCATTTCCTACTGGATCTGCTGTCTATCTCTTGCCCTTCTGACTGTCTCCTGATGAGCTTCTAAGCAGTCTCACAGCACAGTCAAATCACCTTCACCAACAGGGGTCTGAAGTGCTAGCATGAAGTACTATCGCAAAAACAGAATCACAGAATCATTAAGGTTAGAGTAGACCTCCAAGACCATCAAGTCAAACCTTTGACAAATCACCACCTGGTCTAGATTAGCTCTCGTCTAATTAGATGTGACTTTTTTTTAAGTAATTTTTTAAAATCTGAATTAAATGCATTTTAAAAAATTTCCTATTACAATTTCCATACACAATAGAAATAGCTGCTTTTAGATTGTGAATTTAGGCTTCCTTGGACATGATCCCTTTTTGCTTTTTTACCTACTTCCTCAGGAGAAATAGGATGAAGCAGCAAGGAAGGGGAAAGATTTTGTGTTCTCCCTTCATTTCCTACTTAAAGGCAAAGAATAAGTGGACCCTAGCATTGATCTTTGCAGTATTCATGCCAGGGGTACTTCAGCTGCCATTCTTAACCTGAATAGCTCTTACATTCTGGTTTTATTTAGAATTTATCTTGATGGAAAATGGCAGCGAGCTGTGAAGCTACCAGTGCCTTGGCCTTAAGAGCTGGAGTGCCTGGATCAGGATGTACCAACCAAGAGTGTAATGATGAGCTGCACAACCTGCATGACACTCTGGGAGGCATCCAAGGAGCTTGGTTTCCCATGCAAACTCTTCAATTCTTTTGGGGCTTGAATGCAGCAAAGACAAGGTTACATCATTTGGGGAGGCTGGCAGTTTGTGTGCACTTTGGAATGACTTCCAGAAGAACATGTGCACCCTGTGGAATGGATCTTCTCTATAATCTTACTGACAAATTTTCATTACAGAAGCTACTGTCCCTATTCATAAGGGATGATGCCAAAACCCAGTAGACTTCCAAATTAATAATCATAGTGTTTGGCTTAAAACTATAGATTTACCAGGCTACTTTATGTTACAAGATCAAAATGTTAAAATTATACAGGTACATTACACAAAGACAACAAAAGGAAAAAACATGTGGATCTTTATATTGTCTGTAAAGACTGCTGGAGTTTATATGTGTGCATTATTTTGCTCTCTATTGTAATCTACTCTGTGTTACATTATTTCACTTTACTATTACTGCTACTAATCTTATACATACCATAATTCCTAAAATCCACACAGAAAGTGAAAGAAAAAATCCAATTGCTCCATAAAAAAGAAGATTTTCACTGAGGGATGATGCTTATCATAACCGTCCTTACTTGTTGAAACACAGCAGTAAAAGTTGATTGAATTATGAATGAAAAAACATCCCTTTTTTCCTCTCTTTTTTTGTCAAAACCTGGAGGAAGTTTTTAGAATTAAATACAATTATTTCTTCTTTCAATGTATATGTCACTATCCTTTGCTTTTTCTATTTAGTAACATTCAGATTCTGAAAATGAAAATCATTCCAAATGGAAGAGGTAACACATGACTTGAAATTTAGGTATTAGACAGAAATAAATGCAGCCTATGTGACATATCAAAATGCTATTGAAATTCTCAGCTTGTTGCCACACAGGTGCATGTATGATTACCTCATAACCCACTGCTAGTTTTCTCTCTTAGCAAGTTATCACTTTTGTCTTCATCAGCTCAGTAAAGTTTCCTAAGGCACCAGTAGACCAACTTGGATGTTGCAAGTAAACACAAAACATTTTTTATTTACAAAATACTTCAATTCTACATGTAATTTATCTATTACTAATTTTGTTCATAAATACTGACAAATTAAATATTCATATATGTAAATATCTTTCAGTGGGAATGGTGCAGTTTTCTGTGGCTGTTTTCACATTATTCCATAATGTCAATATTAACAATGTGTTACAGGACATAAACTGTGTCTATGTCCTAAGTCACTGAACATAGCTTCTACTTCGTATGGTTTGAAATATTTTTCTTCATTGAAAGGGTCATAAAGGAGAATATTAAATCTAGGCAAGACTAAATGCCATCTCTCTTTCATTTCAGTTACTCAAATATTCTTTTTGTATTGTTATGCTAACCTTTTACAACAAATCACATTCTGTTGGGATGCTGTGAAACTTGTAACATGCTCAAAAACATTCCACATACATTTACTTGAATTCCATCAGGAAGCATTGTTTTGCCTGTCCCTACTAAAGGTCTGTCTCTGCTAAAGCCACTGCTTTTTACTAATAGTGTGGGGGTTGATTGAGAGAGAGAATGGTTGGTGCCTTCTGTCTCCCTTGCTAAAGCCAGGCTAGAAATCTGTGAAAATCTGATTTTTAAAAAAGTTCTATGGAACTGCAGATGAAAATGGGGCTTCAAAGGCCGACCTCACAGCAATTTAATGGTAGTCGTTTGGAAACCTAGAAAATTTTACCCAGCAATTTTGAGCAATTGACTGACTTGTGAATGGAAAATTGGGGAAATAAATTCTGAATAAATTCTGAAAATTACATTTTCAGGCAACTAGTCCAAGGATTTTCACAAAATTGTCTGTAATTGAAGTACAGTGGGAGAAATTCCCTCTTTGACCTATATGGTACTTCGATTAAATGCATGTGCACCTACGACACAACAAGGTAGCATGTCAGCTGCCTCAAGAAATAATAAACAGAATTCCTGTCTTCTGCAAGTCTTCTGAAGACAACAATAGTCTTCAAGGGAAAGACTTGATCCAGTGAATTTCCTGACTTTTCTTTTTGTTGTTGTTTTTTTGTTGTTGGTTTTTGTTGTTGTTGTTGTTTGTGGGGTTTTTATTTCTTTGTTTCTCAGGGCTGGGAGATAGACAGTGGATAAGCATTCAAAGGCAGATGGAAAAGAGCTACTGGCTTGCACAAAGCTGGCAGTAGCTCTTAGCACTGGGTACAGTAAAGACAAAGAGCAAAATGTGCTGAGGGCAATTTTCAGTGGGCAGTTTGACCAGATCAGTTCCTCTTAGGCTCAGTGCTGGCCTGGCCTGAGGTTTACAATCATCTGCCCAATGTGAGAGACCAGCTGTCTTCATTTCAGGAGCGTAAGTTTCTGAAACTGTATTTCAGTGCCAAGCCTCCTCCTCAGCAAGCTGAGCTGATTCTCTGTCCTGAGCACTTTCACTTTCTGACTGATCCTTTCTTCCCTTGTACACACTGCAATTTAAAAAAATTCCTCCAGAGCAAGCCCTAAAGACTATCACCGGATAGGCAAAGACGCTGGAAGACGATGGCAACTGAATGCCATCCATTTGAAGGCAACACCCAGCCAAGTATTTTGTCTGTGCGAGACGTGACTTCCACAATCTCTGCCTGAGAACAGTCTGGATGAGAGACAACCAGCCAAACTTGAGCACAGGCAGCACCTCTGAGCATGGTCCAGGTGCTGTTTTGATTGGTTTGGGTGTCTTCAAATCCAAACCACCTTCACTTCACCTGGAAGCATTCTTCCAGAGGCCAATCAGAAATTGACATCTATTGAGATCCTTACGTCAAAGACATAATGTTTACATGTAAAATTAAATAGTTTTCCATATATTTCACAACTCCCTTTGGTTCAAAAGTTTTATGCTTGGATCATAGTAGTTCAAGCAGAGGACCATTGTATAGATTTTCTTTTGGCACTGGATGGTTTGAAATCATAGCCCGTCATTTTGCTATCAAACGGAAAAAGGACATTTTCTCTCTGAGCCACTTGAGCAAAAGAGTACAGCATAAGCTAACTCCGCTTTACCAAGCAGATTTCATTTTAGAGATTGGATTACACATGGCATTCACTAGTGAGGATATGCCTGAAATGGTATAGCATATAAGGTATGATACTCACTTCAGTCCATTCTGCACCAAATTTGTTAGGCCTACATCTGCCCACCAAACCCCAACCACAGTGGGGATGCCAGGAGGTAGGAACAAGGTACAAGTTAAAATAGGCCACAGATAACACCTCTAGCTTACATCATTCCCATTGCTCCTGTGTGCATAAGCTATGGTTCAGCAGTTGGTGTGAATAGCTCTGAAATGTGAAAGTCGATTTGAAAGGATTGTATTGACTCTGCTTAATAGCGAAAGATGCTTTAAGTGCCTTTTGGTACAAACAATAAAAAAAGACATTACTACAATAGGAGCACATACTGACCCCTGCTTGTGCTGGCTAGCATTTTCAATACATGACTCTTGAACATTTTTCAATTTCTGACAGTTTGGTTTTTTGCAAGAAATGGGTATTTTTCCTTTTTAAGACCCTCACTATATCCAACAGTTCTGTGAAGACTGCAGAAACTATCTAGATGGCCATGTGCCTCTGGCGGGATTTTTGGGGGGAGGGTGTATTTGTGGGGTTCTTGGTTTGGTTAGGGCTTTTTGTAGCCCTATCAAAATTTTTCAGGTTTAGTAATTTTCAAAATATTTTGTAATCCATCTGTTTCCTATCCCTCATCTTCATTCTTCTGGACAATGCTGACAGTCTGCCAAGCTAACTTGGCACAGATATTTGCAAGGCTGGAACCTGTGGCCACATGTAAGTACAGTTTAGCATGTGTGCTTGAGCATTTTTTAATTGAGAGTGGTAGCAAAACACCAGTGAATCTTCTGTCACTCACTGCCCAAGTCAAGAAACTAAACCCATATAGTTTAGACTACATTCTTGCTGTGGAAAGGTTTTTTCACCAAAATTTTTTTGCTTTCAGTCCAACAGAAGGTCTTTCACACTGTAGAATTGCCCCTGAAGTCACACTGGTTACTCAGAGAGAAGAAGAGCTCAGCTGTGGGCAGCCAAGTAAGATAAGGCTCATAACAGCATATGCCCGAACAGGGAGACATGGATTGAGATCCAGAAATACAAAAGATATTGTATTTTCTAAAAGTCTGAGATGTGTGATCATTTCTCGATTTTGCAGAGCCCCACTAGGACTGTTTCCATGCTACATGATACCAATTCTGGGTTTTCTCCGGCCACATCCAAAGGGGTCATAGTCACCTCTACTGTTAAAACTGAAACTCTATTAAAACTGAGCAGCTATGAAACAGAAATGCGCTTGCATCATCACTTTGTTTCTTCTCTCTGAGGGATGAATCACTCGTCTATGTGTTTTAGTGCAAGATTTGCAATGTTGTCCTGAGAAATGTTTGAAGCTGCAAATTCTAGAGACTAGATTTTTTAACTATGAGGAGATCTGGGGACATTGGTTTGAGGGGTTTTGTTGTTTCTACCAGACATGCAGCATGTTGCCATCAGGATGGAATTGAGAGGGGAAAGAAAGGAGTATCAAGCATTTTATGTTGAAAATTTCTATTTACATAGATGAAAATTTATGGTCTCAAAATCTATTTTGCTGTCTGGACCAAAATACTTTAAGCCTGCATGCCTTTCCCTTGTTCCTACCCCTTCATCCCTCTAGTCACAACCATAAATACAGTTGGCCAGTGTAAGTATACTTCGATGGCTCTGCCAGCACTTCTTGTCAGATGTGTGATTCCGTCCCAAATACAGCCTCAATTGGAGCCAAAGAGCAGAGAAATTTTAAAGTTATGAAACTCTCTTGTTTTACAGCAATCTGAAGAGTCATTTTTTAAGGAAGATAAGGTTAAAGCCTTTATATCTATACTCATCTTTGATATTCACAATTGACTTAAGTTATTGAAACTCAGTTTTCTGTGGCTGTTTAAAACATAAAACCTTTTGCTTTCTATTTGGATTTTTATTTATTCATTGTTTGAATTTCCGTAGGACCTTTAAAACTGAAATTAAGCTCTCTAAACTGTGAGGAGGATGCTCGTTAGTGGAGCAAATAAAATACTGCAACTAACCACAAATACTAATTTAATGCAAAATTGATTTCTCGCTTAAAAAACACTAGGCTGGTGGGTTGGTTTTTAGGGATTTGGTTTGGGTAGGGGGTTTTTTAACTGTAGTGGAAACCAAATTAAGAATTTGAAAATCACAGTACAGAAAGAAAAAGCTCTGCTTTTTAAGGCAGGTCGTTTCCTCTGCATTACGGAATTTATTTGGGGGGGGGGGGGGTGGAAAAGGCAACAGGAGGAGTGAGAAACAGTCCCACGGAGTTCCGGGCTGGTGCTTCCGTCGCGGCTGGTGCAGCGCCGCGAGGTCGGCAAGCAGGAGAGGGATACGGTGGGAGCAGCCGATGGCACTGTGGCTGCCAGCCCGGCGTTGGCGACTCCGGGGTCCGACCCGTGTGGCCACGCCACGGTCCGGAGAGCGGCCGAGGTGAGAAGCTGGTGGTGGCGGGCGCCGCGCCGCCCTGGCGGAGCCCCTGCCCGGGGAGGGTGGCAGCGGTGCGGGGCCGCTCCCCCGCGTCCTGCCCTCGGAAGCAGCGGACGGAGACGGCGCGGGGAAACAGGGTGTAGAGAGGGACGCGGAGCGGCGCGTCTCGCCCGCTGGTGCCAGCCGAAGGGAGCTGCGCTTCCAGGCTGCGGGATCCAAGCGAGAGCCAGCGCAGCTGGCGCGGGACGGCCCGCGGCACTCGTTCGGGGTGCCCTCGTACCCCCGCCATCCGCAGCTCCGCAGCGCGGGCGGCCGGGTGGATACAGCGAGCACAGAAGGGGCACCCCTCTGGCCGCTCTGTCTGATGCGGCTCGGGGTGTGCCCTGCTTGCAGGGGCTCTCGACGAAGTCGGGTGGCCCCGTCCCGTCCCACCCCGAAGTCAGGAACCAGCCCCCGGGCACAGGGGGGACCCCGCGCTGTCTGTCGTGCGGGACCGGAGGGCAGCCACGCTTTCCCAGCTGGAATCATTGCCGAGGAGTTTACAGGAGGGTTTACAAAGAAAAAAAAAAATGGAAGAAGGCAAAACGTGCAGAAACCGCCGGGTAGTCGGCGGGATTCAAGGAAGGAGGCACTGAGAAGAGCAAACGCCGCTGCACGGCAGCAGTCCCACCGCACTGCCGGCGCGTACGGACCCTCCCGTACCTACTCGCGTCCCTGTCCTGGGCAGCTCTGCCCAGCCCCACCCGCGGAGCGGGGTGCTCCCAAAGTCACCGGGTACCTGAGCGCTGAGAAGTTTCGGCTCCCTAATCGCTGCAGGCTAACTCCTCTGACACTCCGACACTTAAGGAACATCTAGGACATCTATGGTTAGGAGTGATCAAAGAAGAGATAAGATCAAAGATCACTTTAATTGCGAAAATGAGGCCGAATAAGATTTTCAGAAAACCAGCTACATATCCGAGCTTGTCAAAAGCACTATTTTCGTTTAATGTAAGCAGTTGAAGTTCAGAAATTACTGGACACTTACATTCACGTGACACACATATTTCACATTCCCTTTTACTTACAAGCAACACAGATTACACAAAAATAAACAGGAAAAATATATATATATATATATATATTTGGTCAAGCATTCATTCCAGGCAACCCATCGAAGGGGAAAGCTGCAGCCAGCCCAGTGCCGGCATCCGGCCCGTCGCCTTCCCCTCCTCCCCGGGCCGAGAGCAGCCCCAGGTCCCGGCCGCAGCCGGCGGGGGAGGCAAGGGCACGGCAGTGGAGGGGCAGCGGGGCAGGACGGGCAGAGGGGCTGTGCGGCGGGCAACTCTGTCCTGCCCCAACCCTGGACCAGGCGGGGAAGGGGAAGTACACCGGGTTTCCCGGGGCCAAGCAGCTGGGCTGGTGGCAGAGGGGGGACCCTTTGCGGGCGGAGGATTGCAGAGCCGCCCCGGGACCGGCCAGGTCAGGCAAGGAGAACCATCAGGACACTAACTGTTCCTGGCCGTGTCTCAGATTGCGGGGAGGGTCGTGCTTAGCCCCGCCGGGGTTGGCCCGGAGGAGGGGAGAGCCTGCCCCTTCCCAGTCTGCGCAGAGATGCTCTTTTCCCCACCTGCTGCTGCCGCTGGCTGATGCTCTCGGCCCCTCCCCTACTGCCACGGAGCACATGGCAATGTTTTGGTTGATCGGTTTGGATCGTTTTGTGGTTGTTTGTCTTTCTTTCTCTTTTTTTTTTCCCCCCCGAGCAAAATGTGCCGCAGCTGACTGCCTTCGAAGCAACCGCATCGTCTCAGGAGAAACTTTCAGGCGGCTTAAGGAGAAAAAAAAAAAAAAAAAAAAGAAAAAAGAAAGAAACGCTACTTCGCAGGCTGCTTAAACTCCCTGTGCCGTTGCGTACGGGTTGTACTCAGGGACAGACGCACGGCGCCAAGCCTTTCCTTGCTGGGAAACACTCGGTCAAAGGCATTTAAAAAAATAATCCCCATAAATCTCCATATATAATGAGGCGTGCGGTTGGGGTTTAAGTCCCATCATTTCCCTGTGTTGTGACAAAGGGAACCCCGGTGAACTGGAAGGTCCTAGCATAGCAGGAGAGCTGTCAGGCACACGTAACACACGGGGACGTTGCTGTAAGTACTTTGCAAGATTACCAAACACGGTCGGTTTTCCCCCAAGAACATCCACCTGAGGGTTTCACAACCTGGGAAGCAACGCGCCCAAAGCTCCTTCCTCCGCTCGAGGAGTCGCCTTCAGCCTCCATACTCACACTGCCAGACCGAGGTCCGACTCAGTCCACCACCGTCGCCTCGTAAATCCAAGTATAATCCCCGACACGGTGGTTTCCTGCATAGGGTGGTTTGTTTTTACCGATGCTACTCGGGCAGACACTGTGGTTTACAGCCACCACAAGCAACGACCTGCAAACCCTAAGTCTACCCAGAATGATGGAGAGTGGGAGGGAGGCGGGAGCGCCGGCGCCCGGCAGCGGAGGCCGGGAGAAACGAGGGTGGCCGTGGAGCTCTCCAGGGCCGGGCGTCCCCCACCGTACCCAGCGGAGCCCTGCCCTGATCTGCGGGGCTTGTCCGGCGGGCGTAAGAGCGATTGACTCGGGCGCGCTGCGCGGAGCGGGGATGCCGGAGTCCCCCGCCCTTCGGACGGCGCTGTGCAGGGGCTGGGCGGGGGCACACTGCGGCGCGGGGCAGGCGGGTGGAGCAAGTAACAGGATCCCGCTTGCCCCGTCCCGGAGTGGCGGACTTCACTGCCGGCAAAATTTGCACTTGATAATTTTCTTAAAAGCACTTTGGAAGTCTTTGTTGAAATAGGCATAGATAATGGGATTGAGAAGGGAGTTGGAGTAGCCCAGCCAGTTGATGACTGCCCCCAGCCACTCGGGCATGTAGCACTTACTGTCACAAAAGGGCAGGACGAGGGCCACGATGAAGAACGGCAGCCAGCAGAGGATGAAGGTGCCCATAATGATGCCCAGGGTCTTGACAGTCTTCCTCTCCCGGGACAGAGCCATTCTCCGCTTGGCTTCCGTGTTCTTCTCATTGCGCCTCTCGAAGGAGGGCGGCGGTGGGGAGCCGCACGCCTCGCTGGGCAGCGGCAGGTGAGTCTTGGAGGAACTGTTGCAGTGCTGGACCTCGATGATCTCCAGGGCGGTCCCGTCCTGGCCCTGCCGAACCGCGCCGTTAACACAAACACCGGGCTTGGGCTCTACAGTCCGCCGCCAGCCCTTGCCGGGTTCCCCGTTGCCTTTCTTCACAGTGGCCGGAGAGAGGGTGAGGCAGGTGTCGGCGATTTTTTTCTTCTCTGCTTTCTTGACTGTCTTGCGGATCCTAAAGCGTGCCGCCTTGAAGATGCGACCGTAGAGCACCAGCATGAGAAGAAGCGGAATGTAGAAGGCGCCGAAGGTGGAGTAGATGGTGTACCCGTGGTCCTTGCTGATGGTGCAGGCGTCGGGGTTCGAGCGGTCCTCCGGCGTCCTCCAGCCCAGCATGGGCGGGATGGATATCAAGAAGCCGATAAGCCAGGTCAGGCTGATGAGCACGGCCGCCCGCCGGGGAGTTCGCTTGTTAACATAGTCGATGGGGTCCGTGATGGCCCAGTACCTGTCCAAGGCGATGGCGCACAGGTGCAGGATAGAAGAGGTGCAGCAAAGCACGTCCAGCGAGATGAAGATGTCGCAGGTGACCTGCCCCAGCGTCCATTTGTTCAGCACCTGGTAGAGGGCCGCCATGGGCAGCACCAGCACGGACACCATGAGGTCGGTGACGGCCAGCGAGCCGATCAAATAGTTGGCCACGGTTTGCAGGGAGCGCTCCAGCGCGATGGCTGCGATCACGCAGGCGTTGCCACTCACGGCGCACAGGATGAGCGTGCCCAGGAGCAGGGAGGTGAGCACCTGGTAGCCCAGGGTCACCTCGGCGAGGCCGGGGCCGCTTGTCCCCTCGGGGGAGCGCGCTGGGGAGGTAGTGTTGTTGGCCACATCCATGCCGGGCGGGGGGAGGGGGGGGTCGCTTCAGGAGACAGACATGGGAAGAGGCGCCGGTCACTTGTGCGCTCCCCTGGCAGGAGGCATCGGCGCCCCGTGCGGTTTGGCCACGCCGGGCACCCCCCGCTCCACCACCCCTCCCTCCCCTATATAGCGCGGCGGGAGGCGGCCGAAGCTCGGAGGACGGCGGCTGGCGGAGCCGCCCCGCGCCCGCCCATCCCCACCGCCTCTGCCC
Organism: Acanthornis magna; assembly: GCA_036785705.1. NCBI lineage: Eukaryota > Metazoa > Chordata > Aves > Passeriformes > Acanthizidae > Acanthornis > Acanthornis magna. The sequence continues at coordinate 14,571,278 of JAWUZG010000036.1, forward strand.
AGCGCGCAGCCCCGCGCGGTGGGGGCGGCCCTCCTGCCGCCGCTTGTCGAGATACTGCCCCTCGCTCTGCCGCGCCGTTCCTCCCGGCTCTGCCTCTCCTCGCTCCCCTAGCTTTTTCCCTCCCCTCCCTCCCTCCTTACCTTCCCCTGTTCCCCTCCCCTTCCGTCCCCCCCACCCTTCCGCAGGGGTCTCGCAGGGTTGCCATCGTCGGGTGGGCGCAGGTGTCATTCCCGTTCGCCCCCTTCTTTTTGGGGGACCCCGCATATAAACCCTCAACGACTCCCCTCCCACCCCCGCCCTCTCCGAATCCTGCCGCGTCTCAGCGCCTAGCAGCGGTGGCTCTGGGCTGCCCCTGGGGGCCAGCGCCGGGGCGGAGGGGAGGGCAGAGGGCATTCTGTGAGCAGGCAGTGCCGGCTGCGGCGGGGGGCAGCGCACACCCGGGCTGCCTGGGGCTGGGGGTGCCCAGCGGGTGTCGCTGGAGGTGCCGATCGCCACCTGCAGGCAGGCGGTGGCCACCCGAGGGCGCGGCGCTCGGGGCTCGGGCGGGCACTGCTGGCCCGGGACCGGCCTGGAGATCATCGAGAAGGGGGAGCCGCGCCAGCCGTGCCGGGCGGGGAGGCGGGAGCGCGGGCGGTAGAGCTCCTGCGTGCCTCGGGAGGGACCCCTGTATAGCCCGACAGGGCTCCCGCCCAGCCGCTGATGAGTGCTGCAGCGGTGAAAGCCCAGCTGGTGATGATTCATGCCCTTGGCTCGGCGCCCTGCCGTCGGGGGCTCCGCGCCGGTGCGCGGCTGCCCGCCCACCCGGTTCCCCGAAGAACGGCGGCATTGCTCCCCGGCCCTCCCGAGAGGCGAATTACGGTACAGCACTCTGTTAAAATGACTGTCCTCTCACGATAATAACAACAGCGACAGCAACAAAAAGAAGTGGTAAAAAAATTTACAAAAAAACAAACCAAAACAAATACCGTTGTAGGTTGTAGTTCGTTCCGATAGGAGGGGGAAAGGCTGTGTCTGGAAGTGAAATGAGAAAAATATCACTGAGAACAATCTTAAATAAAAAAGAATATCAGGTTGGCACATCATAAGCAAATCAGTTATTATCCAGTAAGTAGAACTAACAATCACAAACCTGGGAAAAATTTGTCATTTTAAAAAAAAGAAAAACTGGTGTTGCTTGCGGGTTTAACTCTATCTGTCCTTGAAAGGCAAACGAAAGTTCTCCAACACAACTTCTATGACAGGTTTCCTACTATCTTGCAGCTCCGTATTTTTAATTATGTGAGATCTTTAATTCTGCTCTGTAATTCTGTCATGCAAATTCGGTAAATGCCGAAAGCCAAATAAGCAAATGCTTAACAGGAAAATTTGCTGATTCTAACTTAATCAAACTTGAGATGAGGTTCATAGAGTCTGCTTTGCACACCCTCAAGTTTCCTTCATCTTCTCTCAGTCAACACCTGAAGTTGAATTTACAGTTTCAAAATGTTTGGATAGATTCTGGCCAGATCCTCTTTACAAGGGGTCCAGACTTAATTTCTCTGCCCCTAGGCTTGTGATCTCCTCTGTAAATGATCAAGACATAGAGATTAGCTGGATTAGTAGATGAGAGCTGCAGCCCTGAATGCCTGTTATCTCAGCCAATTGCACTAACATTTACAAGATATGTCTCCTACTGAATGAAGATGTTAATGCTGTTGAGACACAGACGAAATGTAAACGATATTTAAGTATGCATTACAGCTTCATTATCAACACCTATTTTCTTTTTAATGTCTTCTCAAATGCACGGCACGGTTGGCTTCTAAGCAGCTACCTCTTTAAAGACTGTTTTCCTTCAGTGAAATCAAAGGTTGTGCTTCTTGCTGTTAGCACTAGCCTGATTTAATAAAAAAAAAAAAAAAGAAAGCAAGTCTGGGAGGCAGGGAAATCGCAGGGAGATTCTCCCAGCTTTCTTGCATGGTGGTGGGCAAGTCATTAGCCTAATTAGATTATCCTGAAATTAGCGTTTCAAAGCCACAGGGGATACAGGCTCTTGGGTAAACCATTTCCAGAGATGTTTTGCGCTGACACAGCCAAGTGAAGTCAATCCCAGATACTTTTTGCCGAGAAATCCAACAAGAAAATGTCAACAGAGTCCTTTTTTCAACTAAAATATTTTAAATCGGCTTTAATTTTTAATTTTTTTCTTTTTTGAGAGCTTGAAAGTAATTTTTCTCTGAATTAAATTGTGAAGCAATTTAGGCAACTGTGGATGAAGGGGAGAGAGTACGAGGTGGAAGATGCAGACGAAGGGAAAATTCACTCTTTTGATGTGATAGTGTCTTTAATCCTACTAAGCATTTAAACACCAAAATTCCCCTTAAACTTTTAAGCAACTAAACGATCTCCTAATGTCCCTAGTGAAGCATCTAGGGAAATCCTTAAGGAAAACCATATCCTCATACAGTCCAACCTGACTTGAGAGTAAATGAAAACAACACACAACCTTTAAAAGTCAAATTAAAACATTAATGTTATTCAGTTAAGATGCAGCTGCAGCAAACAAGGAGCTCCTCAGTAAGTACAAAAATAAAAAGCATTAACAATGGTGTCAGAACATTCTTTTCTGAGCAATTTCATTCTATACTTTTCAAAAAAAAAGGAGAGGCTACATATTCTTGATGCTCTCAGATTATGACTGTATTATCTATTTGTCAAAGTAAAACTGAAATGCCACAATTTGATCATAGCATTTTGCTCATGTGGTTACATATTATACTTTGGATTGAAAAGGATTTGAATGTTGGGATTTTTTTTACTTTTCACCATGATAAGATTCAGCATTTGTGATATTCAAGAAATTATATTCCAGTTATGGTTTGAAAATGAAAGGGTTAAGGAACTAGGGAGTGAAGGAAATTAATTATTTCAGTTGACTGAAACTGATAAAATATGTACAGTTTTCTGTGAGAGAAGTTCCAAGGAGATGAAAAGAAGGATGTGGAAGGAGGCAACCTACCAAACAGTGCTTTCTTGAATTTCCTCATTATGCACCTTGTAAGTATAATCAAAAGAAATTAGCTCTGCTCCACATGGTGCAAAACCTTCTGAGAAACAGCTATAACTTTAAAATACAGAGAAGCAAACAAGAACTTAATGTCTGAAGTGTCTGTATCATTGAAACACATCCTCTTCACACAAGCACATGTATTTCAGTATAAGATCCACTTCAGGATACTGCTCCCACCTTTCATAAAGCACGAAATATTTCACAGTACCTTAAAAAATTTAGGCTTTATCCTGTAAAAGACTGAAATAAATTAGAAGGTGACAGAAAAGGTAAAGGCCAAAGTTAGAGTTGTAGCTGCACAGCTCTCGGCCAAATTGTTCTGGATAAAAATGAGTCAAGGTTTGGCAAACTGTTAAGTTCTAGTGTTGTAGACAAGATGAATCAGTCAGGAAACTAAGTTACTTTTGGTACCAGTAGCAGAAGTGTTCCCTGTGTCCCATCTCTGTGAAGTGATATATAGCCAGTTTGTGAAATCCTGGATAGTCAAACTCGTTCTTCAGGAGAGGCAAAAAATTAACGAATCCTACGATTAGTTTAATCAGAATAAATACACTACCAGTGTTTTTGTAACAGTGCCACACAGTAACACACCAAGGAAGCATAAATTTCCAACTTCTGAATCACCTTTGTGCCATTTTAGTATTTTTTCTTCTTTTAGAGCAAGGAATTGGGCTCGGTAGTTCTGCATGCAGCCTTGCCCAGACAGCCAAGAGCTGTGGCCCACTAGGAGCTGTGCAGCACTGAGACATTCCTGTAGTCCTGTAAGAATCATCTGGGGTCTAAGAGAGGCTACAGCGTGAGCACATCACTCAGCTTTGGGGCTAAGTTAGGTGCTGCAAAGTGTCTCTGAGGTGTCTCTCAAGCTGCTCCTTTACACTCCAGTTCTGCAAACACAGAACAATGGCACCCAAGGCCAGGCCTGGAAAGCTCTGTTACCTCCCTGCTGGACGTGTCTCAGTAGCAGTGCCACTTCATGGCTTTAGGATGTCTTGAGAATGGTACCGTTGGGTTCACATGCTGCTATTTCAGCTTCTGGTGGCTCTAAACCCAGTCAGATTTCTGTTCCTGCTCCATTGCGTACTTAGAACCAGATCAGTAATCTGGGCCTGACAATCCACAGGAATAATCTGGAAGAAGCAGGAATAACTACCATATCAGAACGTTGAAATGCCTGTCTAATATGTTTCCCATGGTATTAAACATATTTTCCATGGCCTCAGGTATGCCACTTGACACTGTCGTAATAGAAAACAGTGGTCTGATGGCAAGTTGCTGTGTCCTATTTTCATTCCATTCAGCTGCCTTAATGCTACTCTTATGCTCATTTTTATTAAAGACAGAAACTAATTATTTATAACATAAACATATTTTTATTTTGTACTTTTGCCTTTCTCTGCCAGGAGCTTACAGTAGTAACTAAAAATTACAGGATAACTCAGCATGCCTCACAAAAGGGGATAACCCATTTCACCTCACACTCTTAGAGGTAATAGAAGAGTAGGTAAACATTTCATCTAAAATTAGTAAGTGTTAGGTATATTCAAGCAATATCACTGTAGCGAAACTGTTACTAGAGATGCCTGCTCTAGTTCAAGCATGTTTGAACATAAGTTTTCCATAAGTTTGCAGAAACTTCTCAGAATGTTGACATTCTGGGGAAAACTTGACTTTAGGTTAGATTTTCTGTGTTGCCCCTTCTGTAACACAGTGCAGCTGTGATGAAGGAAGAGCTGGGAGAATGTCTACTAACCGTTTTTGCACATTCTTGATACTAAAGCTGCTAAGCATGGCTTTGACTCCAGAGAAACTCTTGGAGAATCTACTTAGTCATCTCTAATCATGCTATGGGGAGCAAAGCAATGTTCCAGCTCCGCTGAGGTTTTTATCAGCACGTCTGTGTCAGAGAAAAGGGAGAGCAGTACACTGAACTGGTGCATTAGGAGCTGGTTAAGAATCACCTCTGTGGTGCAATGCAGTCCCAAGAATCCAGAATATTGCCTAAATGGCTTTTTAAAAACTATGTGCTGATATTTGTGATCTAATTAAAAATGCTTGCAATTCAAGTTTTCTCAAGTAACATTTGCAAAATAAATAATCTTAATAACATCCAATATACAATTCTAAGATTGCTGACTAGCACTGAGGAGCTCCTTGGTTAAATCACAGTTTTCTTAAAGCTAATTAAGATTATTTCATCTATTTGCTTAACATTCACATTCATCTTACAGGAAACACATAGCTAGCTTATGCTGAAAATACATACCAGTTTCCAGAAGTATTCTAGAGCTTAAGCAATTTTCACAGGTTTTATACAATATTTGCATAACTGTTTAAACAAGGAGTGCCAATATAATCCAAACTTTGCAATAATTTCTAGGTTTTCTCTCATTAGTTTATTTATGGATACATTTTAGCGACATGTTCAAGATTTTTTGGTTTGTTTTCCCTATCCCCTGGACCCCCTCCAAAAAAAGACTAGCTTCCAAATGAGAAGGAATCTAATACAATGAGCATTAAAAGAGTTTCAAATAAATTTTAGTTTAAGGAGACCTACGCTCTAAGGATTTTTATCACAAGGATAATTTTTGCCATTTTTGTGTATGTATAGTATTTCACTTTGGAGGAGCCAAAGTAAGAAACAAATTATTCTATAAGAGCAATAAGTTATGGAAAAACATCTCTAGTTAGGTTTCTACAGGCCTCATCTTTAACTATCGGGCCAATCTAAATGAGCTTATCAGTATTTTCCCAAACAAAGTTAAGGCCTTTGAGTCTTACAACTGAGTTGCAGGTATAACAACTGATAACTTCTTCTGCTCTTATCATGCCAGAACTTCAATATTACATTAGATTGAAAGTAAATTACATAGCATCATTGTCTCATCAAAAAAGACAGAAGCTAGAGTTTCAAAATTATCACTTATAAAGGATATAAACTCTGCAATTTTATGCACACTAACTGAAGCTCAACAGTAGTGCTTCCAGTTCAGTAGTATATTAATCCATGTCAATTTTTAAAAATAGGTTGCTATGATTTAATTTCAATTTTCTCACATTGAAATAAATATAATATTATTTTAAAAATACAACTTGAAAAAAACAGGGCTCATATATAGACAACAAAGGTCTTGTCTTTGCAAACTAACTTTATCCTTTTAAATTAAAACCCATTTGTTTTATCTACACAGAGATGAGTCACATGGAGTTACAGAGGCCCCCACAGACTCTGCTTTTAGAGTGACATTGACAAAGGCCATGAGGATATTGTCTTTGCTGATCTATTAATCTCCTTTACCTACGGCATTAGTTGGCACAGTAGCAAACCACCATGTATTCCAAAGAATCCGGGGTCTTGTTCAGGGAGAAAAGTTGTGGAGTTTTTCTTGGAAGTAAATGTGCTCTCGAGGAATTATTCAGCTGCAACTGCCTTCTTTTTGTTTATGAGTTTTCTTGGTACAATCTCTCTACCATGCACAAACGCTAGTGCTTGAGGCAGCTGGAGTGTACCGCCAGGGATAGATTGTAAGGCAGAAATGCCCCTTCAGCCTCATCCCCTACCTGATGACAGTTTATAAGGGTTCTTTCATTGTTGCTGCTCATTAATTTTTAAGCACCCTACTGACTAACAGGCTTCAGGTTAAGTTATTCACCCAGTATTTAACAAATTCCATGTAAAAAATGGAGTTCCGAGACCCACAAAAAACAGATCCATGAAAGTTGGTGCCTTGAGCATGCAGTCCCTTATTCCTTCTATGATCAAATGCTAAGAAGAGTGTTTCTTAGCCTGTCCTCGCCAAAGTAGTTCACCTACTCAATTCCATCAGCAGAGCTAGAAAACTCAGGAAATTGTTGTCTATTTCCAAACAGCTTTAAAAATCCTGGGGCTTTGGGTATAGAGTGATGAAAGGCAGCACTACTACCTCATCTTGGTTATGTTTGTATGGGATTAAGCCAGGTCAAAATAAACCTGCTGGACAGAGTTCAGTATGTGAATCCAGACAGATCTTAGATGTGCCCTCAGTGTTGCTAGGAAACAATCATTTCTGAGTATTCATCACAGCAACAATGTGGGCTCTCTTAAGTTGACCAGGGAAGTAAACAGTGGAAAAGGCCAGGATACAGATGAGTAGCTCAGGCCACTGTCCCCCCACCTCATTTCCAGTCTGTTCACCAGATGGCCTTAAAGGAGATCAGCAAAGGAAACCATACCGTGGGGGCAATTAGCTATTTTGGCTAGCCATGGCACTTGGAAGCACAAAGACTGTAACACATTATGTAACCTAATGAGTGAGTTTACTATCAAGATAAGCCATACAGATCCTGTCTTTTACAATGCAACAAAGCCAATGAAGCTACACTGAAGTGAGATTTGATCAAATCTTAACACTAGCGAAAGAGTATGGAAGGCTTCGTGTTATTTCTTGTGTGCTGACTTTAATTTTTTCCCAGTGTCTTGGGGTTTTGGGGAGTTTTTTTCACTCTGGTCTCCTATGCCATTAATGACTCTTTATAAATTCCTAAACTCTAGGCAAAATTTCTGTGCTCTCAGGACCTCTATCACATCTGCCACAGACATTCAACATTCCCTTTCTAGTTAAGTCATCTGTATTGCTTCACCACAGTTTCTGTTGTCACTCAGTTCAGTTCAAAATGAGTAAAAACTGAGGAGGTTTTTTTAGTCTGAGATCACTTAATTAGGGGTTCCTTGGTTTTAATCTCACCTAAGCAGATGAGATCAGATTTTGAGGCCCTCAAAACTATCTGAATGGCACATTACAACTGTGAAATTGTAGTACAATATTGTGCTAAAATTTTAGGAATCTTCATCTACAAGTAGGTGTTTTGAGAAACAAAGTCTTGCCCATAGGCACATGTTGCAATGAGCTCAGTTAAAAAACTAGCAATTTACTAATTTGGTTATAGGTTGTCTCCCATTACTTATACCCAAGAAATCATCATTGTAACATCTGTATCTTTGCCCCTACAAAAAAGCTCCCAAACACAAGAAAACAACTGCAAAGAAGGTTTTAAGGAAATTTCAACAAACCAGACCCTTCCTCCCCGTTCTCTCCAATAGTTTTCTCATAATGACTGTTCATACAAAAGAGTCACGTTATGTTTTATGCATCCAGTACATCATGTATCCCTCAAGGTTTGTCACAGTTTTTCTTGATAAGACAAATTTTGTGTTAGTCATGAATGGCTAGACAAGCTTTTTTAGACCTGTACGCCGGTGCAGTACAGAATTGCATTACTGTAAAGAAGAGTAGAATTATGTCCCTGAGAGGAGCAATTAATTTCTCTATTTCCACTTCTCTAGAGGGGAGAGTAAAATGCCAGTTTTTACCTGTTTCTGTCCATCTTCTTCAGAAGAAAAAGGAGCATGGCAAAAGTCTCTTTATTCCTTCCACTTTGAGTACCTGTGGGACATTCTGTTTTCCCCCACTCAACACTGATTATGTAAACAAAGAAAAAAACAGTTTATTCATTAACTGGAAAAAGTTATTCTTAGTTTTTCTAAAAATGGATCCATGAAAATTAGCACTGCAGCCACACATCTACTGTTCACTTTCTGTAAGTCCTTTTCTGCACTATATGCCATGTTAGTAAGAAATCAATATTATGATATCACCCTTGAATTCAATTGCATTTTGCTTATTCTCCATTTCTGTTTGTGCAAGACTGTAGTGAGTAATTATGCTATCTAAGGCTTTTCAAACAAAAAATAAATTGTTTTCTGCATAAATGCACATATTGTTTTTATCTTAATGTCAGATTAACATTGCCATCATGGGGATAAATTGGCTTATATTTAATTATTGCAAGACAATGAGTGAGACTAGAGTTGAGGAAGACGGCATTTATGACTGTGTCTGCAGTATTATTCAAGTTAATAATATATCTGGCTCCAAACTGCACATCAGAGGACCACAGGAAATAATAATTACCCATTCTCTTATTTATGCAAGTCAATTCTTGTATGTTCATTTAGGGATTCGTGTTTCAATCAGTGCCTGGATCCTCCTCTGTGGTGATTTCTCTAATGGAAACGTGATGGGATGACTCTCACGACTGGAGGGCTGCAGAGGATGTCTTTAAGCTCTTTAGAAGAGACAGGTGGAGCAGGGGAAGTGGTGGGATAGCACTTTGTGTTAGACAGTGCTTTGGCTGTATTGAAGTTGATGATGATGAAGGTGATGTGGCTGAAAGCCTCTGGGTGAAGGCTGGGGAAGGTCAGCAGAGGCACATCCACAGGGACTCTGTTCCAGACCAGCCAGGGTGAATGGGCACTTGGAGAGTTCTGCAGAAACCTCACAGTCACCAGCCCTTGGAGCCATGGGTGACTGCAGCTTGCCAGGTGTCTGCTGGGAATACAGTACAGCACAGAGGGAGCATCCAGGAGGTTCCTGGAGTGTGTGGAAGACAATGTCCTGGCACACGTGGAAAATGAGCCTTCCTGAGGAGGTGTCCTGCTGGACCTGTTGTTTGTGAACAGAGGAGGACTGGTGGGTGATGTGCTGCTCGATGGCCGTCTGGAGCACCAGAAATCTTAGAGGTTTCAGTGTTGGCTGAAGGAAGGAGGGGCACCAGCAGAATTCCCTCCTTGGATTTCTGGTGGGTAGACTTTGGTCTGTTTAGCAGCTCAGTTGGCAGAGTCGCTTGGGAGTCAGTGCTGGAAGGCAAAGGGAGGCCAGGGAGGCTGATGTGCTTTAAAAAGGAATTGTGAAATATTTGGGAGCACACTGCCCCAAGGTGTAGGAAGGCAAAAAGAGCAGCCTGATTAAACAGAGAGCATAGGCTGGAACCTAGGGAGAAAAGGAGATTCTATCATCTGTAGAAGGAAGGCCAGGTGACTTGGGGGGACTACAAGGATGTCACGAGGTCATGTAGGGAAAAGATTAGAAAGGCCAAAGTCCAACTACAACTTGATTAAGCCGCTACAGTTAAAACCAAAAAAAGTTTCTATAAATACACTGGCAACAAAAGGAGAAGCAAGGAGTGTCTCCATCATTCGCTGAATGCAGAGGGCATTCGGGGAAGGGGAGGAGGAACAGGCAGAGATACTTAAAGTCTTCTTTGCCTCAGTCCTCAAAATCTAGAGCAGCTGTCCTCAGGATAAGCTGCTCCCGGAGCTGGAAGTTGGTGAAGGGGAGGTGAGTGAAGCCCCACAATCCAGGAGGAGATGGTTAGTGACCTGCTATGCCAATAAGGTATGTGTGATTCTATGGGCCCTGGTGGGATCTGCCCCAGAGTAATGAGAGACCTGGTGAAAGAACTTGACAAATCTCTCTCAAGCATCTACCAGCAGTCCAAGGGTCAGAAGGATAATCCAGGGAATTAAAGGCCTGTCAGCTTAAACTCAGTTCCAGGCAAGGTTATGGAAGAGATCATCCTGAGTGCCATTACACTGCACACGCAGAACAGCCAACATGGATTTATGAAAGGAAGGTCCTGTTTGACCAACCTGATCTCCTTCTACAGTGTAGTGACCCACTTAGATGAGGGGAAGGCTGTGGATGAAGTTTATCTAGGCCTCAGTAAAGTGTTTGACACCATCTCCCACAGCATCCCCTAGAAAAACTGGCTGCACGTGCCTTGGATGGGTGGGCTCTTCGATGGGTACTAAACTGTCTGGATGGCCAGGCCCAGAGTGTTGTGGTGAATGGAGGTAAGTCCAGGTGGTGGCTGGTCTCTAGTGGTGATCCCCAGGGCTCAGGTTTGGGGCCAGTCCTGTTTTACATTTTTGCTGATGATTTGGATGTGGGAATTGAGTGCACCCTCAGTAAATTTGCAGATGAGACCAAACTGGGTGGGAGTGTTGATCTGCTCAAGGGCAGCAGGGCTCTGCAGAGAGACATGGACAGACTCCATCAATGGGCTGAGGTCACAACGGCAGGAGGTTCACCAAGGCCCAGTGCTGGGTCCTGTACTTGGGTCACAGAACCCCAGGCATCACCACAGGCTGGGACAGGAGTGGCTTGAGAGCTGTTCAACAGAAAGGGACTTGGGGTGGTGGTTGACAGTGGCTGAACATGAGCCACAATGTGCCCAGGTGGCCAAGAAGGCCAATGGCATCCTGGCCCGTATCAAGAACAGTGTAGCCAACAGGACTAAGGAGTGATCACCCCCTGAAAGCTTCACCTTCATTACTATGTTCAGTTCTGGGCCCTTCCCTTTGTAAAGTAGATCGAGGTGCTGACGCATGTCCAGCAAAGGGCACCAAGGCTCGTGAAGCATCTACAGAAAATGTCTTACGAGGAATGGCTGATGGAACTGGCTTTGTTGGTCTCATGAAGAGGAAGTTCAGGGGGGACCTCATTGCCCTCTACAACTCCCCAAAAGGAGGGTGTAGCCGAGTGTGGGCTGCTCTCTCCTATGGTGCCTGCAGTGAGAGGTCTAGAGGAAGTGGCCTCAAGCTGAGACAGGGAAAATTCAGATTTGGTACTAGAAAATATTTTTTCTAATTTAAGGTGGTCAGGCATTTGAATAGCTTGCCCAAGGAGGGAGTGGAATCACCATCCCTGAGGGTGCTTAAGACGTGTCTGCATCTGCTACTGGGCGATATGGTCTAGTGATTTAGAGGTAATGGTGGTGCTGGGCAGACACTCGGACATGATAGATCTTAGCAGTCTCTTCCAACCTTGATGAGTCTGTGATACTATGATTCTATCTGGTCATTCCCTAAGTGGTAGGTAAGTACATAAGGCTCAAAAAGAGATAAATGCCTGTCCTACCTTTCTGTCACCAGGTATCCTTTCTTTAAAGTTTCATGGGATCCAGGTGCCATTTGTTCCTCTCCCCAACACACGAATGCAGAAAGTCAAGTTGGTTGTACAGAGAGTTTACTGCAGCAGGGAGAAGCTCCACTCCTTGAGACAAATGAGGCTTCAGTGACCACAAATTGGAGTTCAAGAGGAGCGCATAAACTGGGCAATTATGCACAATATACCTACTGGAGAAATTATTGAAAGATTTTGCAGTCCCCCACAGTCAAAGAATAATGTACGTTCAAGAGCAAGACATAATCTACTCATATCTTTTTCTACACATTCTTTACCTTAATGTAATTAAGGTCATTAAAATGCCAGGTTTAAGAAGAAAGGATATTTTGCTCTTGGTCCTTATTTAACATTTGACAAAGTTTGAATAGTTTAATTATATATTTTGCTAAGGATTATATATGGTTTTTTACATTTTTAATAACAAGTCTTTTATTTGTACATTAGGAAAAGCTTAAAAATATCTTCTATATCCTTATTTTATCTGCCTCTTATATTTCTTTCTAGTAAGTTTCTGTTTGAACAGAACTACTCCATTCCCTTCACATCATAGGGAAGTTCTCTAAGCTCTTCTCTGTTGTGACACTTCGAACATTGTTCCCCTACAAAGAAGCCTGTAAAGTTCTTTTTCCTGAAAGATTTCAGTTTGATAAATGTGAAATTTTCCCCAGACAAAGTAATTTAGTTCCTGTTTCCAGTATCAAATTCAGAAGAGCATTATCAGTAACTAGTTCTATCAACTTTTCTCTCTCCTTGAACTACCTTAGTCAATGCATATAGTTTAGAGCAAACTCCTATGTCTGCACAACATTTCATTTCTCTTGCACCCATCGTTCTGGTGGTTAGGTAGAGAAATACATTTCAAGCCTTTTCAATAAGTAATAGCCTTGGCCATTTTTTTAATTGTGAGGGCAGATGGAAATTAATATAAGTATTTAAATTAAAAAGTTAAAAAAAAAAATGTTCCTGGATTAAGAACAGTGGAATTTAGTTGGAATAAATCTAACCATTAAAAGATGCGAGTTTGGTTTCCTAGCTGCTGTAAATCAAGATAGTTAAATCAAAATGAAATTATCAATGGCCACAAATTATAACAAACCTGAGAACATGGTAAGATTCAATGGAGTCTGTGAAAACCAAAATTCAATATCCTCAGTCACAGGGGCACAAACACAAATGTAACACTTATTGCCGTTGAGGTTGGTCACCAAGTGTAGAATGAAGATCTTGGCTGCTGTGCATATATTATATTATTATTAAATAATAACAATAATTATTATCCATTATTCCATGTATAAGTTGGTTGAATGGAGGAAAGAAGGTAGGCTGAAAAAATTGCTGTTGAAGAGGAATTGTTTCTTGGTTACCCTCTATACCACAATAATAGTTGCATCTTTTTCATCTAATTAAGCATGTCCCACCTTTCTTAATGAGATGCAAATGAAGGTGATATAATCAGATGCAAGACACTGAATGCAAGTGTGTAATTCCTTTAAAGCACAGGCAGTGTAAAAATGCATGTATCCAAGACCATTAAAATAACTGCAAACTGTTCTATAAGACAATCATGGCACATCTTCTCCATGATGTCTGTAACCCTGAACTCATCACCCTTCACCCACAGGATCACCTCTGTTAGAGCTACATTCCTGACTTTGGGCATATGCAGCGTTTGCTATCATGTCATTCTGATGATGGTTTCATCAATGCTCACTCTATAATTGTTGTTACCTGTATACAAATCAGTTTTCCTGCTGTTTTGGGGCACATTTTAATGAAGACCACCTCAAAAGAAGTTCTGGTTATGGGATGTACATGTTACTTTTTATAAATTATTTCTCCATTTTTTATTTGTCCTCTATTGAGGCTCACTGAAAGCAAATCTTCACTAGTTCAAGTCTTCTATATTAGGCTACTGTTTTCCTTCATACCTGAGGTGGTTCTTGCAATTCCTCATAGAATGGTGCTCACAGAACGATCACAGCAGGAATGCAGTCAGTCATAACTTAAAGAAACTTGTGCTCCCAGAAAATAATTTTTTTCCAGCATAATTTTTACAGTTTTAAGGGAAGCAGATTTACCAAGTATATGCAGACAGTTTCTCAATACTATTTTTCTTCAGAACGACATTAAAATAAGAATTGAGGTAAGCAAAAATCAATTGATGAATGGATTCTTGGAATGAGTCTTCATCAAGCAACAAATTATTTTCTTCTTTTCTCAGCTGGTATTTGTTTCAGCCAGAGAGAGCTGAGTGTGCTGGTTTTGCAAAGCATTTTAAGTACATATGCTATAAAACATAGTTCTGCTTGCATGGGTGTGTCCCACTGAAATATATACACAAGCCAACTCCCCCAAGGATATTCACAATTCAGATAGAAGCAATAGATTGAGCTCTGATCACGTTACAAACAAGATGGTTTTTACTGAAGTTCATTCCATTGTCTTCAGTGGGGACAGGATTTTTTTCAACATTTTATTTTCATGTTTATCATTGTTAGTTGATACTAACTGATTGCTCATTCCTTGAATGGATAAGAATAGTAAAAGAAGTATAGAGCCAGAATTTCTCTCTCTAGTTCTCTCTTGATGAAAAGTATTTTAATCTCTGTAAATAAATAAAGATTTATTAATCCACAGGGAGAACTATTCACAAGGAGGATCACCTTCCGCTAGACCAGGTTGTTCAGAGCCTTATCCAGCCTGGCCTTCAGCACTTCTGGGGATGGGACATTCTCCAAACAACCTGTTCCAGTGCCTCACCATTCTCATTAGTAATTAATTTCTTCCTAATACCTAATTTAAATCTACTCTTCTTTAGCGTAAAGCCATTCCCCCTTATCCTATCACTCCTTGCCCTTCTAAAATGTAATTTCCATCTCTCTTTTCGGTACTTGAAGCTGCAAGGTCTCCCCAGAGCCTTCTCTTCTTCAGGTTGAACAACCCCAGCTCCCTCAGACTGGGTTCACAGAAGGAGCATCCCAGCCCTCTGATCAACTCCGTGGCTCTTCCCTGGACTTATTCCAACAGGTCTGCATCTCACAATCACTGAAATCAGTATTTCTGCACTGGGATGGAGTTCTCCCGAGAATTTAGAATAAACCAAACTAGACAGGCATTTGCTTCCTGGCAGATCAGGTGCGGCAGTTTATCGTCTTTCTCTGGATTTGTCATGGTAATGGTCTGTTCAAAGGTCCAGGACGCACACTTGTCTCCACACTTAAGAATTTAGACTGACAATCCATGAGTTGTGTGAGAGACCAAAAGTTTTGGATATCTACAGGCTAGATCTTCTTTTTTTCACAACAGGATCCTTAACTGGACTAAATGGCTAATAATTTCTGAGTGCAGATATATGGTCATTGCTCTTTATCTGCTCAATGGATAATAAATGTAGTAGGATACATATTTTTAAAAAATATCAAGCTGTAGCCCATAGCTTGTCTTATTAATTCCCATTCCCAAAAATTAATTCATAGGAGCACAGTCTCTGTCAAGTTTCTAGAGGTTTTCAGCCTTAGACAGCCTAAGATTAGGTATTTGTTTCTTTATAGGATTCTCTCTTAGTCTTCTCCAAATATTTTTTATTGCACACCCTGAACATAAGTGTTTTAATTTATTACATTAATGTGCTACTCTACTAATATATTACACACATTATAAAATGTACATAATATAAAATAAAATATATAAGATAAAAATAAAATGAGGACAGTTAAATATATATATTTCTTTTAATCGTACAAAAAATATTCTCTTTCCACACTCCATCAGATTTTCTTGTGCATACGCTGGGGTGCACACACCATTCTAAAGACTGTTGTCCTAAAGTTCTGTCATTACTATTTCTTTTTCTAAGCAAAGTCTACTCCAGTGTAATTTACAAGTCACTATCAATGACAATGTTTTTCTGTGTTATACTTTAAATGTAAGGGAGCATTCAGCAGTTTAAAGTGTACAACAATGACAGAGCAAAGCCTGCCACCTCTGCCATCAAGGTTTCTATAGCTACGAGAAAATGTCCTACTTGTTGCCCAAGAAAACAATGTAGAGCTATTTTTTTCTGCAAAGATATCATGTGGCATCATTTCAAACAATTGCCAAGGCGCAATTGCACATGAAAATGTAGATGCCCCTGTAGATGCCACATATGATGCAAACTATCTGCAAAAGTCAGAGAAAGAAAACAGAAAAGGACAGAAAATAATCTCATAGATGAGAATATGAAACTTGTGAATAAAATCCTGGTTCCACTGAAATTCAAAGTTCTCATACACTTCCACTAGGTTAAAATTCTGCATGAAATACAGATTGTGGGAAGTAGTCTCTTAGTCAAAGACAGGCAAGATTTCAAACATGAACACTGGAAGTTAGATCAATGCATATGTTTAGAAAGATAAAATACATTTTATTTTCTGGAAAGAAACTGGTCTGGTGGAATGCATTAGGTAAAAAGCTGTCAGAAAGGAACTCCATCTTTTGAAATTGAATGAAAATGTGCTTAAATGTATTTCAGTTGGCAATCAGAAATTGCCAGTTTAATTAATTTTTAAATACATCTCAGCTGCAGGAAGGTAATCCAAATCTTGAGAATTCCATTTAGAATTCAGCTAATAGCTATGAAAAAGAGCATCAAAGAAGCAAAAGCTATGCCAGTTCTCTTCAAAAAGGTATAAAGTGGAGATTGAAGTGGAATGGTATATGTTCTGCTTTTGGCAAGCCTTTTTGTGAAGATTGCTTAAAGACCACAATTACAGTAGCAAAACACATCCTTTAAAATCTAGTGATTCCAGGGACCACAGAGGGACTATCTGAATGCTTAAAGATAACTCCCGATTCAGCAAAATACTTATAAAAGTGTAGAAACTGGCAGGCCTTTACATTTTTTGGTGCTACTGAATGAAATCGCATAGCTACATGTCTGCTTGATGTTACAGATCAGTACTCTTCACTCATTCAGTGGTGTTTCCGCCTTAGGGAAGCACATAAATCTGCCAAATCTCTAAATCAGATCAACACATTAAATGGTGATATGGACACATAAGGGAATTATTAGACCATGCAATTCTTGAAACAAAGGTAGGTGAGAATGTTCCTTAAATATGTATGTGCAAACAGTTTCTGGGATGAACCAACATAATGTGATACCTCAGACAGGCATCTCCAGTTTTTCTTTCAGACACCTGTAATTAGGAATCAGTTAATAGGTAAAATACAAGAAGCCTTGGAGTATGTTATACATAATCCTCAGCAGTTCCAGGATGAAACCTGCTGGGTTTGAGCCTCATAAATAGAATTTTGTAATCTTCCTATACAGTTTGCTGTCTCTTAGTCATCATCTCAGTTCAGGTTAGTAATCTTAAAATTAAAACAGATTTCAACTACTACCTGGGCTGCAGTAAGGTACATAGATTTGCCAGAAATTCTGCCAATACCCTCATGTATACCTGAAAACACTGAAATGAGTTGAAATTGATGTGGGATCTTTCACAAATTGCTTCTGTATTAACAGAAGTGATCCAAGTGCTGCAGTACCAGTGAAATACATTTAAATACATTGAAATAGCTCCAAATATCAAACTGGCTCAGTTTATGTCATATTCTCTAAGGACAGCTTGTTTATTTGGGGCTGGGAAGGGGGATTTTTCTGTCGATGATGTAAAAAGTATATTTGGAATTAATGCATATGGGACCAGCTTAGTAAATATTTAAAGAGGAACCTAACCAATTGATTACAGATTTCAGGAAGTCAATTTCACAAAGACAGTAGAAACAGCCAGAACCGTTTTCACATTGTAGAAGAAACAATTCATCAGCACTCTAATGAAAGAAGTGTCCTGGCTGACTCAAGCTGCTAAAAGTAATTGTCTAGCTGGGAACCTACCAAATGTTCCTCATATACACAGAGTGGAAATACTGGAAAAAAATGAATGAACAAATAAAAGCTAGTAGGATATTAATCTCTTATGCAAAGAAGTCTGTGGAGCATAACAGAATTAAGTTGGGGAGAACTTTGTCACTAAATTATTGGTAACTGAACTTTTAACACCCTGGTCAAGGGTTTATGCTATGTGCATTTTACAGCTAGACTTGAAAGAAGTACAATAAAAATGATTGGCTGGAATGAACATAATCTACCATTCAAAGAAAGTCATAGTTTAAGGAACAATCCTTCCTTTGAAAGGAAATGAGAGAATGACTCTATCTAGGTTACAGCAATTGTAGCTGCATATATGATACATATGCAAATATTGAGCTTGTGAGTTAAAAACAGAAAGACCATCTCTCCTCCAGAGAGCCTTTCTGCTCATACTCAGTACGTTTCTCATTCCTGTGGGCATAGAGGTCAAACACTGTAAAATGTGGCTATGTGCTAGGACCAAGGGACAGCAAGCTCACATGTTTGTGTACTCTCCAGAATCATCTTCGCTCGGGAAGCCACACTGGTTTTGACAAATGGCAAGAAATTGGACAGAAATATGTCTGATCAATTTTTAGCTACACAGACCCACTATTTATCATTCTGAGATGTGGGGTCACACTTGATATAAAGTAAAACACAAATTTTTGTAGATGATGGATATTTATGGGCTGGGGGTTTCATGGACATCCAGGAAAAAAAATTAGGCTAGCAGTGAGTACAATTAGAAAAGCTTCCCTAATGGAAAGAAGGAAGTAACAGAACAAGAAGGTATTTTAAAGTATTTAATTACTGCTTCAGTTATTAGTTTCTATTCATAATTTAAACAGTTTGGGAAGCAACAACCATTGACAACACCCAGTTCTGTAGCCATATTCAATATAAACCAAGGCAGGCAGCTCACACTGTTCCAGTCAATTACATTGGAATGCTCTTTGACGCCAAAACGTGATGCGTGAAAAGGCCCACAGCAATGCTGACAAACTCTCTTAGCACCCAGGAGGTGGAAGTTGATACAATACGTCTTTCAGTAACACCACAGAGCCACAGGAAAAGACTGGAAGTGCAAATGACCCTAGATGAAGGCATCCCAGGGAAAGTCCATCCAAGGAAATGTAGATTCTGGTGCACAGGGTGTTTTAGCTACTGTTTAGCAATTGGGAAGCAGTGGTCAGTAATTCAGTCGGTAATTCAGGTGTATTGCTGCATTTGTAACTTGATGCCCAACGTGTCACACACACCCCTGCATGCAGAACTGAGCGCTTACAGTTGCACACTTCAAGAATTTTCTGTGATAAACTGCCCAGACTCTGGAAGAGGAGGGGTTGCTCCTTTATCTAAACAGATACAAATTCATATAGTTCTAAATT
The DNA here is from genome assembly GCA_036785705.1 of Acanthornis magna. Taxonomy (NCBI): domain Eukaryota; kingdom Metazoa; phylum Chordata; class Aves; order Passeriformes; family Acanthizidae; genus Acanthornis; species Acanthornis magna. The sequence continues at coordinate 14,590,397 of JAWUZG010000036.1, forward strand.
TTGTTAATCCACTTCCACACTGAGATTTTCTTTTGTTCATTTTGTTTCACATTGGCACCAAACTAGGCTGCAGCCTTGGCACGGGGTTGCTGCAATGGGATATTGCTGAAATTAGCAATATCCATAAAATGAGAAAATGTGCAATGGCTGGTTATGCAGGATCCTCAGCTAGCGAAAGTACAGGTTTGGCAGTAGAGAAAAAAAATTCTTTTTCCAGAAATTGATAAAATTAAGTCCTGAAGGAATTTCTGATCATTTAGCCTGGTCTTTTACATGGCACAGGCTGCTCTATTTCTGCCAATTACCCCAATACTTATCCAAATAATTTATTATCCAATTTTGATTTGAAGGCATTTGATCATTTAAAAAAAAAAAACCCCACTTTGATAGTTTGTTCCAATATTTCACAGTTTTTTTGTTACAGCCCGTGTTCAACATCCAGTTTTAATTAGTCTCATTTCAGCTTCAAGTTCTAATTTACAGCAATTACACTCCTAAAATTTGTTTTTCTTTACAGACAGAGAAGAGAGTGTTTTGCTGTAGAATATTCCACAGAAGGAAAATTAAAGGATTATAATAACTTTCAGAATAATCATCTCTCCCAGTTTTGAAAAGCCTTTTAAAATTTTGTGGTACATTATTTCACTATACTTCTCCATGAAGAGTCATATTTACCAGCAGGTTTGGAGGTATTTCTACATCCGTTCAGAAGCATTCAGCTGCTTCCCCTGGTTCATTGTTCAATCATTAAAATACTCATTTTAAAAATAAAAACATTCAAAACCACCTTTCTTTTCAAGGAAAACCTGGATTTAATATATTTTCAACCTTAATAAAGCCTTTCCCAGTTTGTGAATATATAATCACTTGTAAATTATAGTCACACTAGCTGGGCTTGATAAATGCATATTTAATATACAGCACTTCTTCAAATATTTTTTAAAAATCTGTAATGTTCAGTAATTAGTTTGCTTTGCAGAGGTTTTTGGGTCATCTGCACAGTACTTGCCACTTCAGGCATTTTGAGAACTGGTAGACTCAGGGCAAAGCCAAGGGTTTGGCTGCAGTCTTTGTCTGTAGAATGTTACACTGCGCCCCCCCGCCCCCACCCCCGTTTTTTCTTTCCATGTAATTTTAGTTGCTGCAAATGGTTTTGCACCTTTTTTCCCACAATAAACCTTGTTTTGTCCAGAAGAACTTCTTAGTTCTATTGTGCATGATGTGCTACACACATCCGTGACAACTCATTCCTACCTCACGCCACAAGGCATCACGCCTGAGTTGGTTTTGCATAGCTTAGTGGAATCTGCACATTTAATCACTGAATCACTGAAATTTCCCAGTCTAAAAAGGCGTAAACAAGAAATAACGTTTTGGAGGACGGTTAATTCCCATGGCCCAGGATGCAGCCCAGCTCATGCATTCTGGCAATGCCAAAAGTAAGGTGGTGACAAACTGCAATGTAGAAATAAGAACATGCATCCTGTTGTGATTTTGGCTGGAAGAGAGTTAATTTTATTGCTACTAACTGGTGCAGTGATGCATTCAGCATGAGAATAATGTTGATAACACACTGATGATTTGATTGTTGCTAAGTTGTGCTTACCCTAAATCAAGGACTTTTCAGTTTCCCATTCTCTCTCAACAAGAAGGTCCACAAGACACTGGGAGGGAGCGCGGCCAGGAGAGCTGATCCAAACAGGCCAAAGGGATATTCCATGCCACAGACCATCATGCCCAGGATGTGAACCGAGAGAAGTTGGCCAGTGGGATGTCAGATGGGCCGGGCATTGGTCAGCAGGTGGTAAGACCGTATATTGTGTGTCACTGCTTTATCTCAGGTCTTATTCTCTCTCTCTCTCTCTCTCTCTCTCACTTTTTCACAACAGTCATTACTGTTATTACTGTTATTATTATCATTATCATTAATACTATTGCAATTATGGTATTTTTCTTTGCCTCAATTTTCAAGTTGTTCTTCCCTTAACACACGAATTTTTCTTTTCCAATTTTCCTCCCCATTGGAGGGAAGGCAGGCAGCAGGGGATCGAGCAAGCAGCTGCATGGTACTTAAGTGAGGAGTTAAACCATGACACATGAAGGGAGGAGTTTTTTAGACCAGCTGGGATGTACTTTCAAAAATAACCGCAACTAAGGCCTTAGTCCATAGTTTCATGACACACGGAGTCTGGTTTTAGAGCTCCCAGTTCTAGATCAAAATCAGTACCACCACATTACACAAAAGCACAAATTATCGACAGCTTGAGATATTTTTGCACCTTTTGCTGGGCTGACTTTGTGCCATAAGGCCAGTATTATCTGACCTCCTATAGCTGGTTTTTGGCATAAAACCCATCATGAATTTTGAAGTGTGCTTTAGCTAAAGCAATATAAACACAGCCATAAACTGCATACTTGATTTGGATCGATTTCTTATAAATGAGTGATTCAATAATGTAGGTTTTGGTATTGATGGCCATGAAACTATAGCCTCCCTCTACAGTGATACACTTTAAAACAACAGCCATTAAAGAGATGTCAGTGGTACAATTATATCTCACTATTTTTTTGTAACACTGACATCCGATATAAATTCCAGGAAAAGGTGGAAAAAGTTCTGATTATACAGATTTTAGGAGTGAAGGGAGGTGGTTGATTCAAATACTACCTTTTCTCTTACATACATATAATTCAATTATCCACTACTTTTTCTACTTGAGTACAGATTAGGTAAAATAAACTGGAATCTTTCTCTGAGTTAGGGATTGTGTAAGCAGGACAATGTTTTGCTCCATTCTTTTACCCTTTCATAGCATGAATTCAAATAGCAGATTCTTCATACTCTGTCATAAAGAATTCTGTAATCTTCCTGATGACTATTGTTCACATTATTTGCAAAAGAGCAGTCTAGCTCCATGACTGAAGGAAGGTTATCATCCACACAGCTTTCCTGGTGTCAAATCACTCTCTTAAGAGCCCTCACAGAAAAAGTGGACTAGTCTAACATCTTAAAAAAAGGAAAGTACATAAAGTACCTCAATATCTTGCCCCTTCAGCCCAGAAAAAAACCACAAAAAAAATTACAGTTAGAAATGTTAAAGGGAGCCCCCAAATCCGTGTTTATCCTAATGAAAAGCTCTGGAGTCACACCTCATGAAGCACCACTGCAGACTGTGCTCCTCCATTTCACACCAAATGGCAGGTGGTCAGACATGCCTGAGTCTCCACTGACACATTTCCAAGAGGAAAAGTAATGCAGCTGCACAGGGAGAGAACAAAAGGAGTCAGCAGACTGCAATACCAAACATGGGATAAAAGTTCACAGACCATTTCAGGAGTCCTTTTCCACAGAGAAAATCCACAAAGGAAAAACGGGTATCAGGAATATCTTGTGTTGCTGTGATAAAAATACTCTCTGTTTGTAAAAATCGGTGTTGCCAGTTTAGACAGCCTGATGGTGTATTTGTGTATCTTCTCCCTAGTGGTAACAATATGGCCTGTTGTGCAGAATATGACATTAGCTGTTCTTCTAAATTTACTTTTTCACTGTAGTCCTATAATAATAGACTCTATCCCTTCTGTTCACCTCCTATCACGTTCCATTAGTATCTCCCCTCAGAGTAATCAAATCTGTGATTTTTCCCCACATGTCTTATACACACAGGGCCAGGAGTTGTTCTCAATGATCCTGATGAATCCCTTCCAACTCAGTATATTCTGTGAGTCTGTAATTCTGTGATCCTATTATATGTGCTTGTGCTTGATTGCTTGTTCCTAAATGTGCATTAGTTTATTTCATCTATCCAGCCTGGTTTGTTTTTCTGGGTTAAGTTAAAATAGCTTCTAATCATGTCAGTTACTAAATTAAACATGAGAATCTTACTCAGGTATTCCTCAAAAAATATATACATATCTCTGTCTTCTTGTGGGGTTTAGTGCAGGGAATTCCAGGGTTATTCAATTCTGCAAAGATCACTGACTGCTAATTAAGATATTTTTCGCTAGTGTCTATATACTCATGCCATGAATTTAAAGAAAACCTAACATTTAACCACATAAGATATACAAATAAAGGCAACAATATTTGCATTTGGTTTTTGGATGTGATTCACAAAAGTAATGTTCTTTTGAGTTTCAACTCATTATAATAAGAACACTCTGAATGCCAGTCCTCCTTTCTTTTCTGCAAATATTTTAAACCCTCTGTATTCCAGCAATACCTGCAGGCTTTCACAGTATATTCGGTTTTCCACCATCTAAACCATTAACGAAAATCCTGAACAGAAGCTTGCTGTAGACAGAAAAAAACAGAAAAAAATGTAGAAGCTTGCTGTTGTAATACTGGAACAAATTCCCAGACTGAGAGTACATGGTTGAGAAATGCACAATGTTTCCCCACTGGATGAGCACCTTTCCTTAGTTTGCAAATAAGAATATCATAAGGATGACGACATACTGAAGCCAGTGTCTCACACAACCTCTTTCTCCCTCGTTTACTAATCTTGTTCTACCAGAAGAGGAAATTACATTGGGTTCCACCATTTGATCTTGAGAAATCTACATTGGATACTTAACTGGTAATTTTGCCCGACAGATCCTCACAAAAGCAGTTCTTCTAGCACTTTAACCAATGTTAGCATTAGGCTGGAAAACTTAAAATTCTTCAAGTTCTTTCATGCTGCTTTTCAAGTTACGTTCCATACGTGCCTTATCTTTTCCACATTTGAAACAGTGGTCTTGATAGGTTCCAAGGCTGCTCAGGATTTTTTCGATAAACAAAACTGAACTTCACCAGCCCTTGCAACCTGTAGCCATACATCATATCGATATATTTTATTTTTCGTCATGTTATGGCCTGTATACTATTGTAAAGAAAGGTCATTAGCCCAGTGGTAATAAACAGCTATTTGACAGCTGTTTTGACCTTTCCTGCACCTGTGATTATATAACCATCACTCCCCTTTACAGAATAAGTGTCTGTTTCATTCTCTTACAAAAGAATTTCTACTTCTCAATGGGGTTTTTTGTTTCATTTATTCTCAAGTTTTCTTTTTGATTTTGTCCTTGTATATCTGGTTTTTCTCATCCATTGAAGTACATCACATGCAGCCCTATTTCTCCCTTCTTTTGCTACTCACTTTTTTTCTCCACAGCAGGTCAGTTTACCATCCTGATTTCAATCAAGTTTCTTTTATACTTACTTTCTCTTACATATTGCTTGAAATGATCAGGCTAAGAGCCCACTGACTAGTTCTTTGCATTAATCCAGGTGTTCTTTGCATTAATCCAGGAACGTAAGAACAGCTGAATTCTGTCTTATATCAAAGTGTTCTCAATTTCCAGTGTAATTGTATTCTTACTTCTACTTTCATGATCACAACTACTAAATATGTGAATCTAAACAGTTTGTACGTACTATTTAGTAATTCCTCTTCCATAAGGAATTTTCCTGTTCCTCAATAATATTGTTACTCCAATTGGTTCTCTGATGCAATGCATAAGCAACTACCTCCTACCAGTAAACACCTCCAGCTGCTTGTTTCCTAATTATCTATTTGTTTCTCCTAGATAAGACTCCAGACACAAATTCAGAGCAATATCACATTCATTCACGATCGTGTGTTGGAATAAAAAATAATTTAGAAGAAACTATGTTATCACTTCTCTCAAGCAATCACAGGTGATTCCAGCCAAAGGTAATAGTTCTGCAGTCTGTGGGTTACTTATGTATTATGCTATACATTTGGGGAACACTTACAAAACTGGTAGGTAAGATGTTCTGGTGTGGTGTTTCACAGAGGCAGTATTTCCCACTAATTTGGTAGTCTAAATGAAAATTGAGCTGATTCATGAGTGGTCAGGTGGGTTTGCTTTAAAGCCAGCAGTGCTGTCAAGGAGCTAGGCAGGAAGGTTAGGGCAGGAAGGTGTTTGGTTTTACTCTGAAAACATCTCACAACTTCTAAAGGGATTCAATTGTGGCAAGTTGTTCGGGACTACTACATACTCCAGCTATATGGAGGCATTAGATCAGGACTTTGCTCAGCAGCAGATTTGTTCAAAAATCCATACGTATATGTCTTCTGCAAGACTAGCATGAACACTAGCAGCATCCAAGTTTTATCTCACCTCCAGGATAGGCCAGCTGGTGAAAACTTAAAGTACTGCTTATGTCTTTAAATACTTCTGGGTTCTGATAGTGCTAAAAGGATGAACAACAGTTCTTATACCTCAGTGTTTTGTCTTTATGCTATGTAAATCCCACATGCCCAGGGTAACAGGGCAGAACGTACAAACTTCTGCTCAAATATTACAAAGGTAAACATATAATCTTAAGTAACTCATACACGTAAGTCTGTACTACACAGAACTTGCTTCTCTTCTTGTGGATGATTTTATCCTTTATTACCTATAAAATTCCTCACTTTACAATAATAAATAGCAAATGCTAAAATGGTGCTAATATCAGGTGAAATATTTTATGTTCCTTCTGCTTTGATGCACACCATATTACGCATGATAAAAGCGACTTACTGTTTTAAGGACCTAATCTTCATATAAAATGTAGCAATAAAATGTTTCTATTTCACCATTTCTTAAATGTGAATAGAAAAATGGCACTCAGAGTTTGTAATTTCTGTCTGCCTAAAGGCTGCGAATCACTCTTGCTATGCAACACTTAAAAGCTGTCAGCAATGTCTTTCAGGGGCATCTAATCTCCTAGAAATCTCTCTGCAGTATTTACTGAGTATAAAAACAATATACAGCTGCATGCCATGCATCACATGGGGGCAAGTGACTATCATTTAACATAGATGTATTCAGTCACTGTATAGTAGTCTCTGCAATGGAACTTATGTTTAGTGATGAATCAGTTTCTACTGTATCTGCATGAAATCACTAAAATAATTAGTCAAGATTGAAACTTAAGAGGAATAAACCTACTAAATACAACACCAAAGATCTGTTAGTCTCATTGTTTCTCCATATTTTTCTGGCTCAACTAGGAATACCAGAAAGAATAAGGCAGGCTTCTCAAATGATACAGATTTTATACAGCCAGTGATACGATAATCATACTCTTACCATTAGGAATCCTCATGTTTGTTACAAATCAATCCCATTAACAGGGAAGCAGAAACCCCTTAATCTGTTCCTCTTTCCATCTCAGCATGTAGATCTGTAACATATGCAGTGTGACATCCTTCAAAATAGGGCAACCATCGTGGCTCTGTAGGCAAGATCCCAAAGACCATGCTGATGTCACAAGTGGATTGTAGTTAGTTCCATTGTGAGTGTTGCACCCAAAAGTCTGGCAGGAATGATTCAGTCACAGGTCTCCACTTGTGTTATTAGCATTTTCCCAAGGCCTGCTCTCACATGCCCTAGATAATCCAAATGTCAGTCCAACGTCATGTGGAAGCAATCCTTCCCTTCTTATTAATGTCTGCCAGGTGTAAATTCAAAAGAAATCTGCAGATTCTGGCATATCTTTATGAGAAAGCATAAGTATGAATCTTACATATCATACACACTCCAGCTGAACAGCTATGCTTCCCTTCCAGTACGTAAGTGTTTGGGGATTTTTGATGGGTTAAGTAATTCCTGGAGATGCCATCATGTGTGTCCTCTCCTTAGCAGGTGTCCTGGTCCTTTCAGAAAAAAAATCTTGTTATCACAGGTGCCAATTTCATGTTTAAGCAAACCAGTTCCAACTAAGTTTTTTAATCTGTGGGAAGATGCTTGCCCTTTCTCCCCTGGGCTGCTCTGTTCTTTCATTCTTTGGCCTGTGTCTTTGATGCTGACATTTACCACATCATATGGTCAACTTTATACAATTATAACTCAAGAAATGTAACTGACTTTGAAATCCCAAACCTACTTGCCAGTTTCCTCTTTCAAAATGACCTACACAAGCATATCTTCTAGGAATAAAACTTCCAGTGTTATCTGTGAGAAGCAAGTTAATGTCTGCATGCTAATCTGCTCTTCCCATGAGAACTTCAGGGTCTGTTTTCCCTTTAGTCAAGATATTTCCTTCTCAATGCTTGCCACGGGATGAGGTGGATTCTGTACCATCAGCAAATGTTAACAGGCATATTTTTATTCCACCAGTACATAACGGGGCAAGGGTTTGGCATGAAGACGAACAGAGATCACAGGGAAATACATGCAGGAAATACTTAAATATTTTCCCAAAGCCTGAAAGAGCATATAGAAAACACAGCAACTGTCACTGAAACTTGGACAGTTAAATGCAGATAAAAATAGAAAACAAAATATTAAAATGACATTATTAAAATGAGCAGTTGTAATTTTTTGTAAACAGCTCACAGCAGTGAAAATAATTGCTTTCTGCTCAAAGGACTTAGATATAACCCTAGCAATGAAAATATTGTCTATTTTTACACTTTAATCTGTATCCACAGTGTAAAATTTTATTCTCTTTAGATCACAGCTGAGTCAACTTTTGCATTATTAGAGAATTCTCATACACATAAGCAAAAATTTGATTCTGCACATTTGTCCTTTATTTGATTAAAATTCACAGCTGATACACATTGATGTTTTCTTCACCTCTATTTTATCCAGTGTGGTTTCTCCTATGCAGTTCACTGGCACAGAGTCATAAAATTAGAGAGCAAGATTAGGTTGTTCTTTGAAACAGATCTTTTGATCTCCCTCCATCTGTAGGAACTTTTCCCTGATGATTCTGTGGTAAGCATTTACCTTAGTTTTGCTGCCTTTGAAGTCCAGTCACCTTCAGACAACTATCTTTTGGAAAAATCTAAATCAACTTATTCTCCCAAAGGTATTGGCTTACTTTCTTGCTTATAAAGCCCCTTAAAAATATAATGTAGCACAGATTCTTACGAAGTGAGATTTTTTGTATCTTTAACTTGACCATTTACACCAGTTACAAAATGAAGAATCCAAGATTCTCAAAAAAAAAAGTCTCAAAAAAAAAAAAGTTTCCTGTTTCGGCTTAAGGAAAAAAGAAACAAAAATCTGACCTTGACATTAAGCCTGAGTAAAGTTGCACAGTCTTCGAGACCCAATAGATTCTTATCTCATCATAAAAAACAGTTTTTCCATTTTCAGACATCTGTTATGATTCAGGATGCCAGGAGTTGTTTAGAGTAATAGCTACTCCCTGGGAAAGTCCTATGGAATGCAAAAGCAAAGAAAACAAGGAAGAAATTAGAAAATCAGATTGCAGATATTGCTCAAACAAGCTATGCTTTACACTTGAGAAAGACATCCCTCCAAAATGATTTTATTCAAATAATTGTACATTCTTGAACGATTATTAAAAGCTCAATCATTTTTCCACCTCTGCTGATATTTCCCCTTATAAATATTACTTCAGTGAATAGTATCTGACATTAGGATAAATTAACTTGATATAAAAATTTTTAAAAGAGAAATAATTATTTAAAGGCACATCAACAGCTGAATATAACAAACCCTAGCAGAAAGGTCACTATCTTCCAGAACACCCAGAAATAAAAGAGCTCTATTATTGTAATATCTTAATACTTTTTATACCTCAGGTTTCACAAGTACTAGAAAACAGGTTCTCAGTTTTAGACTTGTGAGCAGATAGTGGGGTATCAAGAGCGTCTTTGTCTTAATAGCCAGATGAAGATGATGAAACTCAGGGGCCGAGAATACCTGAGAACAAAGTCGGTAATAGGTTGATGACAGCTATTTTATGTCTCTATTCTATTCTACTTAAATATTTCATTTTCACTTTTCTATCCTGGAAAGTACCATTGACAACCTATTGGTGAAGATACTTAACTGTTATAATGGTATCAAAAGTGGTATCTTCCAAGGGCAAATCCATCTCATGGAAAAATTAATATGATAATACTGTTTTACAGAAAGCTGCCTTTTACTGGAAGCATGTGTGTCGGGTTTGTATGGCCAGGTTTTGGTGGCGGCGGCTACAGGGGTGGGTTCTGTGAGAAGCTGCCAGAAGCTTCCCCCATGTCCCACTGAGCCAGTGCCAGCTGGGTCCAAGACACGCAGGCCAAGGCCAGGGCCATTGGTGATCATGGTAGTGATGTATTTTAGAATGTATTTTGGAAAGGAGGGAAAAAATTGTACAATTGCAGCCAGAAGAAAGGAGTGAGAATACATAACAGGTACAGCCCTGTAGATGCCAGGGTCTCTGCAGAAGGAAGGGAAGGGGATAATCCATATGCCAGAGCAGAGATTCCCCTGCAACCCATGGTGAAGGCCATGGTGAGGCAGCTGAGCCCCTGCAGTCCATGGAGGTGTCATGGTTTAGGAATGGTATTCCCCAGCTGAGTTACTCCACAAACAAGACTCTCCCAAATCAGATGTCACTTGCTTACTCCCCCACTTCTCTGGTGAGAGAGAAAAAAGGCAGAAACAACAGTTACAGATAAGAACAATTTACTGGAAACAGCAATCACACAAGAAAACAAACAGTAACAGAAACAATACTAATGACAAAAGTACACAAAAAACGGGTGACTTAAAGCAAAAAATGCTCACCAACCTATCCGATGTGGCGCCACCCTGAGACAATTAACCATGATGGACCCTCTCTGCCTTTGCAAGAAATCTCTTTCTTCTGACCACGGGGATGACATGAGGTGGTATAGAATAACAGCCTAGACATACTCACACAGCTTCAGGTTCTGCTCCCTCATGACTACTGCAAAATATTAACTCTGTCCTGGCTGAAAACCAGGACAATGGGGAAGCAGAGTCTGTAAGTGTCAAGACAAGCTCTCATTTCTCTGTGGTCTATCTGAGTGTAGCCTATTATATCAGCACAGGGTCATCTTAATCCTAGCTAAACTGCAGAATAACAAATACATTTTTCATTGGAAAATATTTTGCTCCTGTGTACTTCTGTTAATTAGTCCAAATGAGATCGGATTTCTAAAGCTGAAGTACAAAACATGTTTACTTGACTCCTGTTTTCTGAGCCTCTGAAGATGAACATTTTCATATTTTCCCTTACTGGTCACCAAACTATAAAAAGACGCTTAATTTAGAGACACTTAAATTAGTTGAATACTTGCTTACATCTGTTTTGCACAGGTAACTTCTTGGCTCAAGTTAATTCACTTAAATGATAATTACATTTAAAAAAATTTTAGGCCTTTGAACTGCTCTATGTGAGCTGCTTCAGTTTGCCCTGGTGAAACATTTTGCATATGTGGAAAATCCAAAAGGATCGCAGTTTGTAAAGGCTGCCTGCTGTTCAGCACACAAGGACAAAATGACAGACTTCTGTAATTGGAAGAATCAAGGTTGCTGCAATTTGAGCTAAGAATCAGTTCAAACTGCAGTGTTTTGAAGGGATAGGCACGAAGAGGAAATTCAAATATGTATGCAAGCATATACACAATCCAGGGAAGTGGTCATGTCACTGGGTCTGCCAGAGTTCAAGGAGCATTTGAAAAATGTTCTTAGGCACACGGTCTGTCTTGGGGTGTCCTGTGCAGGGCTAGGAGTTGGACTCAATGATTCTTGGAGGTCTTTTTCAACTCAAGATATTCTATGATTCTCTGACTCTATGATACGATAATATTTTATTATAATTTCATAATCATAAATCATAATAATAAACACAATTAGTATCATCATGTTTGTTTACTATAATTACAGGCACTTATTATTAAAATAGAAAAAAATAGAAGAAAACAGGTGGTATCAAACTCTTTAGCTCAACTAGAATAAATAAATTATGTTCTAAGTCCAAAGGGCTGTCCACTTTACTGTCCATAGCTCTTTACCAGGAGACTAGGTGAAAACTGCAGACACAGGAAACAGAGCAGACACAGTAAAATTTCTCCTCTCCAACAGATGGGGTTGGAGAGGAGAAATCAGAACATGTTCAACAATGTAGCAACTACCTCTTGCTTTTCCTGTCAAAAATAATTTGTGATCGATACTGAGAATCTTTATAATTAACTCATCTACACAGAAAAATGATGGTTGCCACTCTTAGCGAGTTACATCACAGAGATTAATCTTTAAATTATTAGTTTAATTCTACAATTCTTTTCTATGTCCTTCACAGTTACTTTGTCAGAAATTAGCAACATTGATGGAACATTTGAAAAGCTTGAACTCTGGTCCTCACAGACAATCTCTTAAATGTAACAACAAAAAGAATACTTCAATGCCACTGAGACTGTAAGCAAAGAGGTGGTAAGGAGTTTCTTTTTTTGCCTATGACTTCCCTGGTAAATCTGACCTTCAAATGAGTTGTTAGATAAAACAGATAGTTCCAAGCCAAGGCTGAAATATAAAATCTGGTGTATCGTTATCCCCAGAAGTGTCCTTATAAGAATTTTTTACCTGGATCTCTAATGCTCAGCTTGTTTTGTGGCCTTAATGGAGTGCTTTGATTTAACTATTTGAAGGGTCCACTCTAAAAATCAGAAATAAAATTTAAAAAAAAAATATTGATGTTCATATAGAAAGCCACAGCTCAAGGCCAAGAAAGTCATCAAAATACTACGGCTGAGAAAGTAATTGCTGCTCTGTATAAGAGTAGACTAAACAATTCTTAGGATTCTGCATAATTGTGCATTCCCATTTAAAAAGCAAGGAAGGATGTTTGCTTTTGTACTCATTAGATTTCATAGACCATATATAAAGTCTGACTCCCATGGATGTCAGTAATAAAAAAGCCATGATGACTAAACTCATCTGTCAAGAGTTCAGTGAAAACCATCAATGAGATAAATTGTATTACTTTATTGTATATCATAATCCATGTAGCCATATAAAGAAAATAGCATTTGTGACTACATACTGATACATACTGCCTCACCTTTCCTCGTCCATTGTCTTTTCTAAAAGATTAGGACTGAAAATTCCTAATCTGGGGACTGTCATACTTCTTACGAATGCTTTGAACCACTGGTGATGTCAGTTCCCTGCTCATCTCTCCAGAGCTATACAACATATTTTACATGGAGAGAAGGATCAACAAAGCTCTCCTCATGCTCCAAATATCTGCTCATCTTTCTATCTGTGACTCCAACTGCTTTTGCTTTTAGCTTCTATTCAGGGTACACTAGTCTGAGAATGATGATGAGATAAAACTGAGGAGAAATTGCAAGAGCAGGTGCATTACAGATGTGGCTGTGCACTTTTTCTGAGGTGTTTAATATTTGTGGAATATATCTCTTGCAGTCAGAAGAATTGCAATATTTTTGCCCCTCTTTCTGTCACATCCAAAAGTAAGTAATTGTATTTCAGAGCTATTCTTAATATCTCATTCCTATGTAATTTTAACATGACTTTAGTTTCAAGGTGGAATGATGGAAATACATTAAACATTTTAAAAATACTATACAGATTAAAGGCCAATACAGATATTGTCAGTGAACAGACATCATACTAATATGCAATCCCCATTCAAGTTTTACCTATACCTTGGATTAATTATGTTTAGAGGGAAGGAAACAAAATTTTGAAACTGGTATCTTCAGACAGATAATCCTTGAAATTACTTAAGTCTTCAAAACTGTTTTCCAGACAAGAATAAGAAATGCTATTCAGAAATACACCCAGATCTTCCCATATTTGCAGCAATAAAGTTCCAGCCACTCTTGATTCTGTACCTTCATTATTTGGCTCTTTGATTTTTTTAGCTAAAAGCTGCAGCACCACAGATGTAGTATGTGACAAGCTGAACACTGTGCTATCCAGGAGGAAGAATGAGGCTGCTCCAGAATGTAAGAAGGCATCAGGAAGAGGGATAAAGGATGCCTTAAGAATTAGCAATTACAATATGAAACTGGTGTCTTTAAAAAGGAATTCCATTACCATCATGGATGAGGACATGAAATGTTTGACTACTTATCTCAGACTTTTGCAAAATCTATTTAACTTCGACAGGTGTGATTAACTTTAAATCTCTTGCTTTCTATGTGTTTAAGAGTTTCTTTGGTACCTACATATCTAAGCAAGTAGGAAATTGCCCTTGAGAATGTGAATTAATTATTTTCATTCAGCTACATTACTTTATTAGCAATTGTTTTAAAGTAAAGTTAATTTATCTCCCCAGAGTACCTTACGTCAGAGTAGTTTGCACTTTGAGCATCTGTACTAGTTGACCTAAATTGGATGGGTACACCCAGACTGGAACCTGTTTTAAAGTGATACTCAGAAACATAGTTTGCACACTGCTTGGTTTATGTCTTTGGGATTACTCTCTTACAACACCTAATGAACTTTCCTGCAATAACGTATATTGTCTGTAATTTTTAGTGTACATTTGTGCTTTCAGCTTGTTTTCTATTGCTTAGTTTGAGTGAGAAAATGCACTCACAGATGCAATTTAAGGAGTAGAATCACTGCTTTCACACAAGTAAATCTTGTGACTGATTGCTGGAAACAGGTTTCTTGTGCCTTAGTAAGCAAAGTTTTTAAAATGAGCATCATCAGTTCTGGTTGAGATTTGAGGGAAGAAGATAAGATTTGTGTATCAGCTGGTCTTAGGGTGCTCAGCCAAAGGTCAAGGAGACAAGGTCATTCTCTCTAGCTACTCTGAAAGGGGAAATAAGTGAACCTTAAAAAGTGAGATTGTTGCTAGCCCTTCATCATGATAATGAACAAAATTAATGTTGTCTCTCTCGAGACATTTCATATACTGTAAGTTTAGTTCAGTGTGTCTGTGTTACAGTTGCTGATGCCAACTAGGAGAGAACAGCTCACTTCCACACTCCTAAATTATCTTAGCCTATAAAGCTGCTTGGGCACATGCAAACTGACTGGTGGAAATGATCCATAATATATCACAAACTGAGCTTGGAAATAATTTGGAACAATCCAGTCTCATGTGAGACAAAAATATACTAGTGATCTGTGCTGGCTTTGACTGGGCTAGAGTTAATTTTCTTCCCTGTGGCTGGTGTTTTGGATTTGTGCTGAACACAGGGTTGATAATATAGAGATGTTTTTGTTATCGCAGAACAGGGCTTGCACAGAGCCAAGGCCTTTTCTGCTTTTGGTACTGCCACACTGGTGAGGATTTTGAGGGTGTCTGGGACACTGGAAAGAGACACAGCTGGGACAGGTGACCCCAATGGACCAAAGGGATATTCCAGACCATGTGACATCATGCTCAGTGTATAAACTGGGGGAAGAAGGAGGAAGGGAGAGGACATTTGGAGTGATGGTGTTTGTCTTCCCAAGTCACTGTTACATTTTATAGGGCCCTGCTGTCCTGGAGATGCTGAACACCTGCCTGCCCATGGGAAGCAGTGAATTCATTCCTTCATTTTGCTTTGTTCTGTGTGCACGACTTTTGCTTTCCCTATTAAGCTGTCTTTATTCCTACCCATAAGTCTTCCAGCTTTTACCCTTCCAATTCTCTCTCTGATCCCACTGGAGGGGGAGTGAGCAGGTGGCTGTGTGGGGCTTGATTGCTGACTGCCGTCAAACCCCAACAGAAGCATAGTAAAAATTTCACAGCACGTACAATTGAATTTCAGTTCTCAGGAGTGCTCCCTGGCACAGTTCAATTTACTAGTAGGTTTCATAACAGTGAGGTTCTTATGTCCCTTAGAACTGTTTGCAGCAGTTTATTCAGTTAATAAAATTATTAACATAATCTAGACAGTGATGCAAATGTCTCTGTATATGAAGAGTAATGGCTACACTTACTTCTTGTAATAACAATCATTAAGACAAGGGAGGAGTTAGGTAAGAATCACAGTGAAAGAAAGACGGAATTGCTTTTCGTTTTTCTCGACAAGAAAGTGATAGATATAACTGCACCCTTGTATGAGCAATGCCGTACCATTTCTGTGCAAGAATACTAGTAGCTACATGGTAAACCGTATCAAGAGGTTTTTCCCAACATTCCTATTCACATATGTTCAGAGTGTCAGAGAAATCGGTCTTGGATGCAGTAACAGTTCTCCAGAGTTTCCTCAAAATTTGCTGAAGAAAGATGGGAAAAAAGCCTAGTCTGAAACATCCTGAATTCTCAAAGGTATTCTGAGCAAAAGAAAATGGCTGATATAAAAGAAGTTAAACATTTAACTGACTTAATTATGTCTTTATGATCCGTGCCCTTTTTGCTTATCTAAAAGTTAAAAGCATTTGGGGTATTACTGCTAAAGCTGCATTTAGAAGGAAAAAGTATCTTAAAGATGAAAAGGATATACTCAAAATTATTTTTTTTTATTCTCATCCACCTTCTAGACCATCTCCTATTTTCATATGAGCCTAAGAATTCTCAAACCAGGAAAAAGTAGAACTAATGATCTTTCCAGAATAAACCTTGAAGGAGACAGAAGAAGAAATAAAATAATCTTACTTATGGTGTTTTCACTGAGAAAATGCTGTGAGAGAGATAAACGTCAAATGTTGTGAAAATCTAGATCAACCAAACAGATCAATGGTCTATCTGCGCGTTTCTAGTATATCTTAAAATTCTACCTAGTACCTAAACTTTCTCTTTTCTTCTTTTTTGGTGGTTTTTGTTTTATTTGGTTGGTTGCTTGCTTGCTTTGGGTTTTGTTTTGTTTTGTTTGTTTTGTTTGTTTTGGTTTGTTTTGGGGTTTTTTGGGTTTTGATTTGGTTTGGTTTGGTTGGCTGGTTTTTTGTGTGGTTTTTTGGGGTTTTTGGTTGGTTGGTTGGTTTTTTGTTTTATTTTGGTTTTTTACTGAAGATGAAAAACTTCCCAGTGTTTTCTGAATTTCAAAGATTTCTATCTAGACTTCCTTAAATTTTGTGTGCTTAGCAGTCTTGCAGATCATGCCTTTCAGATTCTATTTCCTCTATATGCAGCTGTGACTCTGGGCTTGGAAACTCGGTGTGATCCAAATAAGAATGCAGATCAGTGATGTGGAATCATCCAGAGAAAAGACTTGAAGTGATTCATTTATGTCTGAGGTCTTAAATCTGGAGTAAAATGTAGACATTTGAAATATCAATACTATTAATTGTATTATATTCAGATGAGAAAAATTAATCTGAAAGGACATTCTGGGGGGATAACAAATCATTAGGCCATGAGAGTGTTATGTGTCACTAAGAACACAATTACCTGTTCCAGAATCAGAGGAGATATCGATGCTACACTTTTGTATTTGCTCAGAGCTGGGGACTCCTGTCCTCTGGTTAATTAGTAACCATTAACAGAGGGTAGGCACAGAAGGGTTAAGTTCTGGAAATACTGATGCAAATTTCTTCTACAGACACTGAGATTATTCCCCATGTTTTCAATAGTTCTGGCAGTGAATTCATGCACATGGGGCAGGATTCTGTGAAAGGCAAGCAAGTTGCAGCCGCTTCTGAAGAAGTAGAAAATAGTTTTCTTCCAATCTTGCTCTGCTGCATGAACCTACCACAAAAATAAGGAATTTTAACTGAAGTTTTGGAAAGTAAAAAGTACTGAATTGGCCTCCTTTTGCACAGAGGTAAATATTACCTGAATGTAGAAGCAACCACATTACGTTGCTGGGCAACACCTAGAACAAAAAGGGCTCTACTCTGCCATGGTCCCAGTTGAAAAAAAAATAGCCACAGCAAGGTGAAGTATTACCTAAAGAAATCACAACTGTGCTCTGATTCTGTTGCATTTCTAAGTTGTAAATTTGGGTTTACAGCTGATTTGCCTTATTAGTAGAAACTTTTGCCCCTCTCTTTCACATGCTTTAAGAAACCGCTAGCTGTTACGACGACTTTTGAGTAACACCTCTCGTTGTGGGAAGGGAGACTGCTGTCTAAAATTAACACATTAGACTTCTTCCATCCAGTGAGGAGGCTCAGTTGAGCAAGCCTAGGTATGAGGCAAATTTCAGCCCAGATAATTTTATAACAAGAGAGCAGAAAAATTCCTTTCATCATAGGCTAATAGGGTGGGTAATCTGTTTGTCATCTAGTAAGCAAAAAGGGAAACTGTAAATCTTAGAGCAGATGGTAGATTTATGCTATAGCCTGTGTTCTTTTCAGGAGATTTATTACCATATGTGCCTCTTCAATTTTACCATCCTTCTGTTTTGATTACTGATACTACCCTATTGGAATGCAGGAAAGGTTAGGGCTCAGTGTAATGAATCCAAGCCAGGTTCCAAAAGAGCAATAAGCAGTGCACTCATCCCTAACATGAAGATGGTATCAGATCAAAAGTTAAAATTACATGAAAGAAATTATCAGATTGATTTAGTTTACTAGTCTTTCATATGCTGTGCCCTGGGATTTGAATTCTCTAAAGAAGCGGGTAAAGGCCACCATAAGCTTTTAAGAATATTCATGTTAAATTAGCATTAATTAGCATTGGTATCAGCATTTAGCTACACACTGAAATCCGCAAGATAGCTGGCAACTTCAAGAAGACTTCTTGGGTGCACTGTAAGACAGGTGTCTCCTCCATTTCTCTTCAGTCCAAGCTACTCTTTCTCAATCCCATCATCCCCTTCTTGTCTGTGTTGTTCTTCATTTCAAGTAGTTGACTTCTACAGATAGGGGAGGAGAAGCCAAAAAGCAAACACATTCAGCCAAAGATGAAGTAAAATATACCTTTACATCCATGAAGAAGTAAGAGCCTCACATTAGGTTTCAGAATAAGAAAGAAAATTGGAATATCTCACTGGAAGTCAGAAATATTTTTGCAATAAAAGCAGCCCAGAAGAGACCCGTGATTTCCATGTTAATTCTAGAATTTTGAGAGGGGGCTCTATTTGACAACTTATGGCTCAGTGTTCTCCTGCATGCCTTCAAAATTATGAAAAGGACGGACAGTATCTAGCCCTTAAAAAACAACTATGGTTGTGGTGCTACCTGTTTTGGGCTAGGAACTGTAAATACCAGTTACCTCTAAGCCGACCCATAAAAACTATCACCCTTCCAGGTAGTCACTTGGTTTAGTTTTGTTGGAGAAAAGGGGCATTTATCTTCAGTTTTTTCCCTCAGCAACAGTCTGGAATGGAAGAGGTTCATTGCACACTATTGATGGCCCATCATGGTCTTTTTCTATTCATAGAACAATCTGTGGCTTCTGGAGAGTATTGGAGAGCTAATAATCAAAGAGTTGTGTATTTATTTGTTCTGCTTGTTTAGTAAAGTTACGGCAGACATGCTAGAGAGGGCAATCACACTCCATGCAAATCCTTCTGCACTCTACACAGGAAGCCAGTCAGAGCCAGTAAAACTTAGTAGATACCCACTTGGAGCATCCAATACCGAGACACATTACAGTTTATAGTTAACATTGTTGTTTGTAGTTAAAGTTAAAGACACATTGCAGTTTGTAGTTTGTATCTAGACTTAGAGGTGTCTTCTGACACCTCTAAGTCTAGATACTTAGAGGTGTCAGAAGAAGGGTTATTCTTCAAGTTTTTTATATTTTTGATGTCTAGCATCTGAAAGCACTTGCCATGCCACAGGGTAAACTCTGACAAAAATTAGTCCAAAGCACAAAGCCTCACCTAAATGCTCTAGATGCACTAAATGCACTACTTCCTATCAATGCACTTTATAAATAATTAAAAAAACAGAAATGTAAACCCCAATTCAAAGTGAAATCCTGCTACAATGGTGCTTGGAAAACCCTCAAGTATACATGTCTGTGCATACTCATCAGCATTCAGATCAGTGCAGCAGTCACAACTTTAAAGAAACAAGCTCAGAAAACTTAGACAGTCTAGCCACAGCCATACAGCTCAGTAGAAGAATTTACCCCAGTAAATATCAGCTCTTAAGTCAATGCTGTTTTGAGAAGATAGTTCTTGATTTTCAGGCCAGGTTTGGTATAGCTCTATAGTTCAGAGCAAGTCATAACCTTTAACAGCCTATAGAAAGTATGACCTGGAACATATACTGTCCTGAAAGATGTTATCTGATCTATGAGAGGGGAGAAGTGATTTTTCGAACCAGTCGTGAAAAGGACTGCCAACCCTTATCATATATTTTCATTGACATTCAAGATTTTTGTGTAACTGGTATCTATGTGTGCTAATATTTATTAAGCATATATTCACACACTGATTATTTCTTTCATTGTTTCTCATTATTAAGCCTTACTTTCTTATACATTGCTCCCTTACAGCTTTAAGAAACTGCACAATTACTGTACTTTGCAAACTTATTGTGACCACATGATAACTCCTACTAACAGTGTGCTCATGGGCACTAAAATTTTTTAAATTGACATAAAAGTCAACACACTTTCAGGAATAATTTCTTCACTGCAAGGCTTGTCAAGCATTGAACTGGGCTGCCCAGGGGAGTGGTGGAGTCCCCACATAGCACTTGGTGCTGTGGTTCAGTTGATATGGTGGTGTTCAGCCAAAGGTTGGACTCGATCTTGTATGTCTTTTCCGACCTTAATAATGATTCTATGGGTGTATTATACACAGCAAGCAATAACATCCATCTTCTTCTTTTTGAGCTACTACAAGGGCTTCTCAAGGTAAATACTACTGGTATTGCGCCAACAGCTAATTACGCCAAATACAAATGATGACTACAGAAACTGTTATCAAATCCACTAAATATACTTTAGGTAACTAACAAGAACAATGCTTGACAGAGCAAGGAAAGCTCATCAGAGAGGTCTAATGGGGAAATAATACCTTTGATAATATCAATTTTTTCTAGTAGTTGGGAAGACCTAATTATAAATACTAGGTTTTCCCATTTCTTTCAGTAGATTCTGCTCTCCCTTGAAGCCTGCCAAAAGTATTTAATAAACAACATGTTATTAATTCCCAAGGGGGAAAAAAGGGCAAAACAACTTGTTAATCACTTCACAAACCATACATTTTTATTTCCTGTTGAAAATATACAAAAAGTTGAATATATGCTTTTTAATAATTTTGCATTAGCAGTCTTCCAACATGCAGTATTTTCCTTGGAAAAAAGTATCCCTAGAATATAAACAATGCCAAGTCACTCTATATTTTGGAGGATATTTTGAAGACAGTTTGATGGTGAGACAACAATGGGAGTTAATGTATATTATTAAAATGTCGATATATCTCATATTAAACAAAAGGTATTTAATTACACAATTATTTAAAAATTAATTAACCTTGTGGTGACACTGCAGAAGGTGCATTTTGAGGACCAAAAATCAGTAAAAATTCAAATAGTTTGTCAAAATATCGCTGTGGACAAAGTAAGTACAGCTACATGTCTGAATAAAGTTTCTGTATTGATCTTCTCCTCGTATATAATTAAGCCATTTACCTCATTATATTGGGATGCTCTCTACAGTCTGTTTATACCTATTTTTAAAGAGCAGCCTTCTGAAACACTGTTTGATTTTTTTCTGGTTGTACCATGCAGCCTAAGATAAGCTTTCAAACCCTCCCTCAGAAACCTGTTCCCCTCTCCACCTAAAAAAAATCTCAAATCTAAAAAATATCCTAAGAATGACACCTGCTGCCAAAACACTTCCAAACACTCAGTCTGTCAGAAACATTCCTTCATATATTAATATCATATTACATCTTTTAAACCCCATATTTATATAAAGAAAAAATCACAAGAATTGCTTTCCTTAACTTTATATCAAAATAATTACAGCAGGTGGAGTAAAAAATAGCTAGTGGATCACCCACCAGTTATCTCCCTGCCAGTATTTCAGCTCGCTCTTGTAAATGTTACATGCTGTCCAGACCCAATGGTATAATGCAGAAATCTTCATGTGAATCCTGATGTCCTTTCAAGAGTTCCAGGACATAGTCTTTGCCATCTTTTAGTACTTCAGTTTTACTGTTTTTCACTGCTAACAACTTCGATTCCCCTCATCTTCTGAAATTTGGATTTTCTGTTTAGATCTAAATGATAGGTATTCTAGTCAACAAAAGAAATTAAGGAAAACATTACCTAGTATCACCTCCCTTTCCGAGGAGAATACAAATTTGGCTAATGTTATCAAACCTCTAATTCTGAGCCTCATTTTCAGACTGCAACAGACTATGAAAATAAGCCACAGGTGTTCATCACTTGATACAAGGTTTCTGTTTTATTAGATGACAATATCTGTATTACTCACTGACAGTTCACAGTTTCAGATGAGATTTTTAAGAGAAACATTCTGTCTCAACGTGGAATGAAGCACAATATTCTTCCTTGTCTCAGCTGTGGCTACTGTGAAATTACCACAATATTTTGCAAATAATTGTGGTGAACAAGATGTTTCTGCATTCTCCTTTTGAATTTTAATACTAGAGATCCTTAAAGTAGCTCCTAATGACCAAAGCCATGGTGAGTTCTGTGGTGACAGGTGCTGAACAAATACGTAGCTAGCAGAGCAGACAATGCTGATAATTCCCAGATAAATTTGCTGGGGGGTTCCATCTACTTTGTGCTGAATTTTAGAAGTATTTCCAAGTATTAAATGGGTAAGTGTTGTGCACACTTTGCCATATCATATGGTTTTGATAAATTGAGAAATACTATTAAAACAAAGTAATCCTTTCCCCAACAGAATAAAACATCCTTTTACTACCCATACCAATGAAAAAATTCTAGGTAAATATTACTTTGCCAATTGGCATAAGGCAAAGATCAACAAGATCAACTCCTTACTTCACCCAAGTTTCAATCAATCTGTACATATTACAGGCTGGACTACTTACCCTGAACTCCACTAGATGTGCTTTAGGTTGTGATTTAGTATTCTCTGTTGTTAATAAACTTTGCTACACTATACTTTTTGAAAATGATACACTGTTCTATAATTTCCTCTTGCCTTGTGTTTTGATCTAAAATGGCATCCTAGAATATTGGCAATCCATACATTAACATAACATAATCATTAACAAGTTGGTATTGTTTCTAATATTGATTTTTTTTTTAATCTTCACACTTACCTCTCCAAAAAGAGCTTGAATAATTATTTTTTAGCTCATAATAACCAAGTCCATTAATTTTGTTTGTAAACTAAAAGTACAAAAGGATTGTTGTCCAGCAGCCTTATTTTTTATGGAACCAAAAATTCATTTCTGTAAATTATGGAAAGAAGGGAGCATACCAAACATAATCAAAAGCTGATGTGGGTCAGTTTAGATGCTGCCCAGTCCACTTTGTCTGTGTCTCATCTCTATTCACCCTTTTCTGCTTCCAGCAAAAACTGAGGGAAAGCAATAGCTAAGTACTTCAGTACAGTCAACACCTTTCTTAGTGCTCATTACACCTAGAGATCAATGACTGCTTTCAAAATGTTGACAGTTCATGGATAAATCAACTTGACTTTTCCATTCATTCCCAGGAAGTTACCTTGGGAAAATCTTTGGAGTAATTTATAACAAACATTATGCAAAAACATCCAGAGATTTCTACTTTAGTACTTGCTCAGTACATACTGATCAAATTGAGATCCAAAATGTTCCAGGCACTACCAGTGAATAAATTACTCATTACATAGGTCAGCTTTTATGAATTTTTTGTTTTTATCATTTGTTTATATAATTTTCATAGTTAGTGGTAAAATTTTTTTAACCAGTAAGCATTTCAGGAAGAAGAGGTACCATTTCAATTTACACTTTAATGAACTGATATGAAAAATTACATGTTCCAATAATAAATGAATTTTCCTTTTACAGACTTAATAGCACTTCATTAATATTTGATTTGTGGTAATCATGAAGACAAATATCACCATTATTGGTTAAAATTTCTTCCTGAGTAATGTCTCACACTTTTAGTTAGCTGGGGTTTGGCTGGCACAGAGTTAATTTTCTTCTCAGTCACTGTACAGTGCTGTGTTTTGGATTCAGCATCAGAGTAATGTTGGTAGCACACTGATGTTTTAGTTGTTGCTGAGCACTGCTTACCCTAAGTCAAGGACTTTTCAGGGTCCCATTGCCTGTCAGCAAGCACAGGCACAAGACACTGGGAGGGAGCACGGCCAGGAGAGCTGACCTGAACAGGCCAAAGGGATGTTCCAAACCACAGAACATCATGCCCAGGATGTAAACTGGAGGGAGCTGGCCAGGAGGGGCTGACTGCTGCTGGGGGATGGGCTGGGCATCCGTCAGCAGCTGGTGAGACCTCGTGTGCTGTGTGTCACTCGTTTCTCTGGGTTCTATTCCTCTCTCTCTCTCCTTTTCATCATGGTTAATAGTAGTGGTTGCAGCAGCAGCAGTAGTTGTAGTGTAATAACATTTTATTTCGTTTAAATTATTACATTTTCTTATGCCATAGGACTACTTTACTTATCCTTAATTCTGATTTTCCTTCCCACCAGGGGAATGGGGAGCAAGGAGTGAGCAAGCAGCCGTGTAGTACTTAGCTGTCCCCTGGGATTAAACCGCCATGCCAGCTAGTAATTATTTCTGAATCTTATCTCCTAAATTCTTCGAACTTTTTACTAGTTAGAGAAAAATTACAGCCATTTCAAGATAGTGCCTTCTGTTTATTTAGTTTACATATTGTTTTGTAGCTATCTCCTTTTGCCACACGTCTCACAAGCTTTAGTTTCGTGCCTCTGCCGGCAGCTGATGCTCTGTCCTTGAGCTGGAGTCAAGGCATCCTCAGCAGGACATTGGCTGAGGAAATCACTCCCTCTGCTGGATATTCGAGCCGCTTGCTCCTTCTGCAGTGCAATACAGCATTTATCAGACAGACCTCAACTGCGGATTTACATTTCCCTGTCTGCTGGTGGCCCACTGAAACCACAGCCAGTAGTCATCTCCTGTGTATTCCAAAAGTGAGCAAAAGATACGGTCCACATGTTTCTGCTCAGCTCAGAAATCAAGAGAGACAGAGAGAGGTCTAATGGAAAGAGGGGGTACTTCATAAAAAAAGAAAGAAAAAAACAGTGCCAGATTAAAAGAAGAAGTAAAAATTGAAAGCAAATAAGAAAAGGGTAGGTAGAAATCAGAACAAAAGACTATTAGTACCTTGGCAAGGTAAGAGATAGGATAAAAAAAAAAACAAATGGGATAAAGAAAATGTTTCAAAACAGACACTACAGAAGACACACAGAATCTAAGCAGGTATCAGAAGTGCCTAAATAATACAACTAGGAGAAACACGGAAAATACAAAAAAAACCCCAAAGGCAGATACCTAAAAAGGACAGCAGACTTCCAGAAATTAAAGGGGTCTACAAGAAAGTTGGAGACGGGCTTTTTACAAGGGCAAGTAGTGATAGGACTGGGGCAGTGGCTTTAAAGTGAAAAGACAGTAGGTTTAGGTTAGATATTAGGAAAAAATCAATTTCTGAGAGTGGTGAGATGTTGTAACAGCATCACTGACCCATCTCTGGAGGCGTTCACAGCTGGGTTGGATGGGGCTCTGAGCAACCTACTCTGGTGAAAGGTATCCCTGCCCACAGCAGGACGGTTGGAATTAAACAATATTTAAGGTCTGGCACAACCCAGGCCATTCCGTGATTATGTGATTCTTTACTGTGAGTGTGACAGAGCACTGGAACAGATTGCCCAGAGAGGCCATGGAGTCTGCCCCTGCAGAAATATTCAAAATCTCACTGGATGCCATCCTGTGCAACCTGCTTTAGGTGAACCTGTTTTAGCAGGGTGTTACACTAGATGACATCCAGAGGTCCCTTCCAACCCCAGCCATTCTGCAACTTTGTGATTCTGTGAACAGACTTCGTTTCACATCTATTATTTGTAGCAAGTATTTAGGAACTCAGGTATTTCTGGAGTCAATTAATCTGTCTAGTGTAATAGACTCATAGAATCATATGTTCCCATGGGTGCACTTCTCAAGCTTGTCCAAGACTCTCTGGATGAATTCCTATCACTCAAGTGTGTCAGCCACACCACTCACCTTGGGGTCATCTGCAAACTTGCTGAGGGTGTACGTGGTCTCTGTGTCTGTGCCATTGATGAAGATACTAAAGAGTCCCAGTACAGACCCCTGGGGGCCACCAGTCATCACTGATCTCTGTACAGACAGTGAATCATTGACCACTACCCACTGGATGCAACCATCCAGCCAACTGCTTGCCAAGGGAGTCCACCCATCAAATCCAACTTGAAGAGAAGGATGTCAGGGGTTACCCTCATCAAAGGCTTTACAGAAGCCCTGAAAAATGAGATCTGTAGCCCTTCCCTTTACCATTGTTGGAGTCACTCCACCATAGAAGGCCATTGAGTTGGTCAGGCAGAACTCGCCCTTGGTGAAGCCATGCCGGCTGTCTCAACCACAGCCCTGTCCTCCAGGTACCTCAGCACATCTTCTGGAAGCCTCTGTTCCACGATCGTTCCAGGCACAGATGTGATGCTGACAGATTGGTAGTTCCTTCCACGCTTTTTTAAATTGAGTTCCACGTTTCCCTTTTTCCAGTCACCCAGGACATCACCTGACTGCCATGACTTCTCAAATACCACAGAGAGAGGTTTGGCAACCAAATCATCCAATTCCCTCAGGACTCTGGAATGGACTTCATCAGGTCCTATAGACTCATGTATGTTCAAGTTCCTCAGGTGGTCTCAAACCTGACCTTCTCTTACAGCAGGTGTGACTTTGCTCCTGCAGACGCTGCCTTGAGTTCCATCCACTCAACAGGTGTGAAAAGAGAGGGTGTCAGTGAAGACTGAGGCAAAAAGGCTGTTGAGTACCTCAGTCTTCTCCTTCTCCACTGTTACTGGATGTGTTAACACATATTTCCATGGCGGATTAGTTTTCCCATGGAAAAATCAGTAAGGTCTTTGGATGGTTAATGTAAAAAGAAAAATCTCTTTTAAATATACAGATTTGTCATAAACAAGGCTGAGTTTAAATCCTCTTTTTTTTCCCAGTAGAAAATGTAGATTACAAAGTCAAGACTATTTTCTTTTTCTTTGTATTTTTTTTTTTTTTTTTTTAGTAAGGAGGATATCTCTGTTATTAAGACTTGAGAAATACAATAATTAGTTAGGGATGTTAGAGTGTCTGGATGTTTGTTTTGCACTAAAGTTAAGTTCTTTGTAGCAGTTCCCATATACAAAATACATACAAAAATATTTTATATGCCAGGATGTGAGAACATGCTGCCACATAAAGAGACTGTAACAATTTTTCATTTTTCCTTCACTTCCTCCTTCTCACTTTCCTTTGTCTTTTCCTTCTTTTCCTTTTCTTCCCCCTTTCCATTTTTTAGTCCATTTCTTTTATGGCAATCAGGATAATTAGGTCAAGTTTCAAATATATGGGAAAAGACAGGAAAATATTTCTTGAAATTCAGTCTGCTATAGCTTTTCTGTCTCACAGTTTTTAAGATTCTGCCGAACTGTGGCAAATGTTCATCACCTATCAGCTCACTATAAATCTTGACATTTTTCTCATATTTGGAAAGTCTTGTGTATAAAATGTTATGACTAACTACTACGTATTTTGGGCTCATTCAACAGTACCTGTGGCCTGAGACATGAGAGGAAAGCATATTTATCACAATGTGAAACACATATGGTGCATAGAGTCAACTACTGCACTAATGAGGGTGCTTAACCTCAGGATGCTTAATCCATTTTAAGTCTGGCCTTGGCAAAGCAAGCAGCAGTCAGGGGAGTAAAAGCAGATGGAAGTAAAACTTAACTGCAGACAACTATTGTCTTACAGAAAAACACTTCCATTATCATCTGTGGAAGGATTTTTATCTGCAGATTTTCCCCCATCAACAGCAGCTATTTTTTCAATGTCTTGCTAAAAATTTTAACACTAAGCAAAGTTTATAGTCTCAACATAATAAGTTTAATGATAAAATTAATGAGCATATATTTAATGCATACACAAAAGAGGGAGATTACCTGTGATACCAAACTGCATTAGAAATTCTGTATAATCTTTGTAACTGCTGGAATTTTCTCTGGGTATAAGAAACCCAGGAAGGAGCTCCTATTGCTCCCAACTGACATACTTGACCACTTAACAATCTAGGTTTCAAAACAGCAAGTCTTACCACTTTATTGATCTAAAGATGGATTTTTGACACCTTCTTTTAAAAATGATGGGACAGTCAATACCTCCAGTGAGGAGGACAGAGTCCATGTGTTCTCACTTCTGATGGGAAGGCAGACAGGGGAGACATCAGGCTTTTGGGAGCTGGCATTAGGGGCAGACCACATGATGGTACAGATCAAGTACCATTGTTTTCGTGAGCGGTGAGGTTTTTCCATTGTCAGGTCACAGCAATCTCCCAAGCATGGCATTTCTAGACGCAGGCATCGGTTTTGAAAAACAAGATGAAAACAGTAAATCTCTCCCCATAAAAAGCCACACAAACACTTGCAAAGACTAGGGAGATGAAAAGACAGCACAGACTGATTGCAGTTGCTGTGAGTTCCCATATGTTCAGAAGCTCTTGCCAGGTTCCTGGCTAGAAATACTCCCATTTCACACACCACAAAGTGCTTCTACACCAGAGTTCCACACAGACATCCCCAAACTGCTTGAAACACAACCAGATTATGCTGGGAAGATATTTACAGTGAAGAAACCCAGAGCATCCCTAAGAAAGAGTTTGGTTTAAGGCACTCCCATCTTCTGTCTAGGATGGTGCCTGGTACCAGATGGGAAGCAGATGGGATGGTACCTCCGCTCTTCCCCGGACCTGAGCTCCACATACCTGGAGTGGGAAGGGAGATCCTGCACCCCCATCCTTGAGCCCCATAACACAGGATCAGCCCACAGCTATTACCAGCAGCAGACTGCAGGCTCTGCAGTGTGCTTAAGGCCTCACAGACAGGCTGTTCAGGCATGCTCTGCCAGGATGCGGTCTGGCCAGCCTGGAGATGGCCAGCCTGGAGATGAGCTACCATAACACTTTCCCTGCTGACCAGGCAACCACAGTGCTTCCACTGCAGTCCTGCCCACTTCATCAGAGTACAACGACAGCTCTACACAAAGACCAGAACAAAGCTGTGCTTCTGTGCAGAAAGAAGTATTGAGTGCAACCATACCAAGACTGTAGTGAGCAGCAAAGGCTGGAGGAGAGAAGAGCTTCAAGATGTCAGCACAGAGCGAAGCATGGAGGAGGCCAGGTCTGCGCTAACGAGCAATGAGGCATAAGTTGGACCTGAATGCCTCCTCACCCTGGCAAAGGACCACATGGCTGCACCCCATCCCACCAGACAGGTCCCATCAGCCTCAGGCTGCAGCAGACACATGATGGGAAAGGTTTGCACAGCACCAGGAGAAGGAGGAGAAAGCTTCATAGGTGGGGATAGCAATACCAGCTGCACTGTTTTAATGGGAGACTAAAGCTTTTCCTGCAGTTTTATATGCTTCTTTTACAAGTGCCTTCAGGTCCTTTTAGGGGCCAGCACATTCCACAGCTGCTGACCTTCCCCTGGTTGCACTGCCCTACTTGTTGCCAGAAACATTACGTCCTGGGTGGTTGAAGAGCTCTGGGAGCTGCTGGACCTCCTCTTTGTGCGGCATTTGCCTCCAGTGATGTTGATGAGCTGACACACAGAGATGACTGTCTGGTTTTGCAGAAAGGGCTGCAACTCCCAAACCAAGGCTTCCTCAACCAGCACCGCTCTGTTGGTGCCCTGTGCCAAAGCCACTTCCCCACCAGTGGCCCTGTACAATGCCTGTTTCAGCCAGAGCAGCAGGGCTGCAAGGATCTCTGAACAGTCCTACAAAATCCCTGCCTAGACATCAGGCTGGAAGGTACCCATGTAAGTCCTGGGCTCTTGCCCCACATGGAAAAATACTGGTGTTTAGAGCCTTCCTGAAAAAAGGGAAACTCTTGTTTCCTGATTGCCCACCGCACAATTAGCAGGCAGAACTGGTAAAGCAGGGGTTAACCTAAGCAAGATTCTATTGAGCATTGCAACATATGGGCAGCTTCACTCGGTCTCCACAACCACGTTTGCTTGTTGCAACAGGGTAGAGAGACCCAAGGACAAGGAGCTACTCACCCTTGCCAGCTCCACAACAGCAATGTCACACGCTGCACAACAGAGGAGACCATCGTCATTTACTGCTCCACGGAGGGGAGGAAGAAAAGCCCAAGTCCCTCAGGAAGGACACCTTTCTAGCTCCCCGTGGTTCAAGCACTTCCCAAGCACTCCCCACACAGACAGCTGTCCATGGGCCCTAATAAGTCATGTTAGGCAACTCAAAACAAAGGCATAGTTTATACAGAAAGTGACCTGGATGCAGCAGAAACACAAATCTCACTTTAAGAGATTTGCAGAGGTGCTTACTACTGGAAACCGGAAAAGAAAAAGACATTCTCTGATTTTGTTTTCCCAGTCATCATCCTTAAAAACTGAAATACTTAGGCAAACAAGCACAGTTATTTTTTAGGCATCTCAGATACAATTCAATGGAATATTAGGACTCTGTTCAGCTGCCAGTAAATAAACTCTTAGAGCCATATGAGATGCCCTCAGGCACAAAACCTGGCCTCTAAGTGCTGCTTTAAATGACCATGCCATATCTGTCAACATCACAAACAAGTGAGAATTTTAAGTAGTGCTGAAGACATATATGTGGTTATCAAGCCTTGTATCAAAATCATAAGACTCAGAATACCAGAAGCAGCTCCTAAGTTTATAAGGCCCATAATATAAACTACAAAATTTTCTGAATGTTTGAGTTTCATATCCTGCTCAGAATCCATGAGCACAAAGCTTTTTCCTTAAGCATTTGTCCTATTGCTTATGCCTGAAGTGAGGTTGTGACTAAACCAGTCAAAGGCCATAAAATCAACTGTTGTGTTATTCTGTGGCATTAGTGCTTCCACCTGGAGTTCAGAGTCATGGTTATGTGGCTGGTTGCTCTTACTCATAGCTCTGGCAGCATCCTGCTCAGTGCTGGAAGAGAGAACCTGTCAAGGAATATCACTGTGTACTAACTGCAAGAAACACAGGTAAAGCAGAGAGCTTCCTTTCAGTCCATCAACACTTAGTTTTCACAACTGAAATGGTCACTTTAACAGGTCCATTTGCTGGGATACTACATTTGAGGGTTAGAGAAGGACTTCCATGCCAAAAGCAGTAGGGTAACAATTTATGTAGAATCTGGTAACAGATAAATAACTTACAGTGACAACACTATTTACTGTATCATCATATTATATTACATATTTTAGATTTCTGTATGGTTAGAAGAGAATTCTGGATCTCTGTGAGATATGTCAGAAGAATTCAAAGGCATCATGTTTCGGTAATAATGAAAATATTGTGCATAATCAGGGATGGCTGTAGGAAGTTCTGATTACAACAAAAGAGTATTTGAACACAGTATCACGTTATAAAGACTAAATATCTCCATTTTGGTTTTGGTATGCCATCGAATTGCAAATAGCAAGCACAACATAGAATTTGTCAGACTACAATTCTCAATTCAATAACTGTGAAATAGAAATAATTTTCAAAAAGTAAAGCTAAGTATTATCTCAAAATTCTTTATGTCCTCAAATGAAATTGGTATCTGAATGAAGATATTGTCTTCTGAGTGTAAGACAAGTAAGTTGTTCATAATTAAATATTTTAATTACATAACTGAAACTGGAACATGTACATAAACAAGTTAATTCCCGAGTAATTTAGAGATTAATTGATTGCCCATTGATTTATTATGTACCAATACTTTTATCTGATAACTTCCAGCCACTTCACTGATTAAAGAGAGTTCAGAATGTCATTAAAATGAAACAAAAAGAGAACTTAATACAATAGAAAAATCTCTGGAAATCATCATTTCTACAAAAACACCTTGTTCACAGGGTACATCCACTCAAACAGGTCATATGAAATTATTTTTTGACCTGTCCTCAAGGGTTATGTGATTCTTTAAGATGGGGTATCTTTTAAAATCAAAACAGGATTACATTGTTTTCTTCTGACAAACTACTAATTCTCTCTACTTACTCTCTATTTAATGTTTGTAAGGCATAAGATTAAATACATTAGGCATACATGCATTTACATGAAAGAAAAACACTACTTAAAAATTAAACTCAAAAACAATTTTAACAGGACAGTAACTGGGCAAGAAGCTGGACATGACCCAGCCATGAGCACTCACAGCCCAGAAAGCCAAACGTGTCCTGGGCTCATCCAAAGCAGTGTGGGCAGCAGGGCCAGGGAGGGGATTCTGCCCCTCTGCTCTGCTCTGCTGAGACCCCACCTGCAGTGCTGCATCAGCTCTGGGGGCCCAGCACAGGGAAGGTTTTCTGTTGGAATGAGTTCAGAGTCAAGATGACCAGACTTCTGGAGTGCCTCAGCTATGAAGAAAGGCTGAGACAGCTGGGGCTGTTCAGCCTGGAGAAGGCTCCAGGGAGACTTTATAGCACCTTCAAGAGCCTAAACAGGTCTTCAAGAGAGCTGGAGAGGGACTTCTAAATTTAGCAGAACACATAGCAGTAGGACAAGGGTAACAGTTTTAAACTGAAAGAGGGCAGGTTTAGATTAGATATTAGGAAGAAAGTATTCACTGCGAGTGTGGAGACACACAGAAACAAATTGCCCAGAGACTTTGTGGATGTCACAACCCTGAAAGTGCTCAAGGCCAGGTTGGATGGGGCTTTGATCAACTTGGTCTCAGGTGAGATGTCCCTGCCCATAGCAGGAGGGTTTGGAACCAGATGATCCCTAAGGATCTTTTCAATCCAAACCATTCTGTAGTTAATTTCTTTATATCTCAGCTTAGGAACAAGCCTGGTACATGTAGACATTAGCACTAATGAGTGAAAGAAATTTTCACTCTTTTCTACTCATTCCTATTGAAAAGTTAAACTGAGAATTCTAGGAAAGAAATGGATTACAAACTGCTCTCATAAACTATATAATGCTGTAAAAAAAAAAAAAAAAGATTTACAAAGATTTAATTTAGACAATGGTAAAACAGTGGATGATGCTGGACTGTTATGAAATATTAAACTTCACCAAATAGAAATTACTGTGCAGAGCTGTTCAGAATGTTTGAATGACAGCAGCATTTAAAATGCCTGAATTCCTTTTTATTCCCTCTGAAGGATATAAAAGACATTTTTACACAACTTAGGAAATATTATCTTTATATACATATTAAGTTCTGACAAGGCAGTGCCTCTCATGGGAAAGCAAATCAGGACTAAACACAGAGACACAGCCATGAGGTAGCGAATTACCAAGGATAATCTTCTTTTCACAGAAAGCGTAAAATTAAAAAGGCCACCACCAACTTCTGTAAACTTCATATCATACAGCTGTGCTTCAAGTTAGGTGGTGTTTTTCCCCAATACTTTCCCAAGGAAGCTTTTCCAATAATCTCCCTGGTAGCACTACTATAACCTACCCATTTCCACTCTAAAATTTTTATTGGCCAGTTCATTTGTGGGAGTTTCTTGTACACATTTTCTAAGTTATATAAGGCTCCATTAATATTTTATTTCCTCAGTGATGACCTTTCAAGAAAAACTTTTCACAGCATTTGTTTTGCTGAACTGAGTAAGCAAAGCTATTTCTGCTTTCCCAAGGCAGGCTCTATCCATTTTTATCACTTTAGTATTTTCCTTTGTGTCTACTCCAGCCCAAATTAATTTTTTTTAAAAATTATTGCTATCACTATCTGTATTATTTCAAATAAAAAAATTACCAGAGCATTGATATTCACCTGCATGTAGTGGAAATATACCCACAGTCCAGGGCACAATTTGTCTTTTCAGAGCTACATCACACAGTCAATGCAGACATCCTGTGATCAATTAATATACTCCAATACTTAACCTCTTTATTGCTTCCAATTGATGAGTCACCACCTGATAGCAGAAATTCTTGCCAGCAATTTCCAAGTGCATAACCTTGTACATTATTCACCTGAATCTCATTAATTTTCCAATTCTCTAACAGACAAGGTTATAAAGCTAACATTCTTTGCAAATTCTAATCCAACTTCAATTTAAGCAGTTTTAATTGCTATTCCACATTTAAAAAAAAATCTGCTGATCAGTATTTTTTGATTTTTTTCTATTCTTTTCTATTTGTCAAAGTCTGTTTAAAATACTTCTTCAAGTAACTATCCATTTCATTCTAACATTATTCCTGGAAGTATTACGCTTCCTTGGATATAAATTCTTGGGTTTTTAAGGAAATTTAGCTTCAATTTCAGATATCTTCCCCAAATTCCTGAGCAGTTCAGACTGACTGAATATCTTTAGTTCATCTAAGCTCACTTTTCAAGTCAAGCACTTCACTTGAAGACACACTTTTGTTTTTCTTTACTGAAAACTAAACTGAATCAACTTAATCAAAAGCCCTGATCAAAATTTACAGTGACTGGCTTAATGGTAATGTCCTTACTATTTACACAAACTAAATATAAAAAAGTACAAACCCTCTTCAAAGGGCTATTAGTGCAATTTTATACATCTGTTTAGTGAAAAACACTTAAGTTCATCCTTGAAGACCCCTGAAATTCCCTTTCTGATGTAAGCTCCATAATTCTTTGGGCACAGACATATTCTTCTCCATCCTGTATATTCATATAGATCACAAATTCTTTGAAAGTGTGCCACCATGGAGAAAAAAAAAAAAAGTATCCTTATTTTCAGCTGGATAACTAGTATGTTATCCCAAATCATGGGAAATGTGGAATAAATAAGTAACTTGGAGAAAGAAGTGACTTAAGGTCTCCTTTCTGTATAAGTAGTTTCACTTCCAGGATCCAGCTCTCAACAGCTGGTAAGCAATAAAGTTCAGTGACTTACTGTATTTGCAGTACACGTTTTTTTTAATGATGATTTCTTTTATACTCCCTCAAGATGGCAGGATTCATTGACCAGCAGGATTCCGAAGCACAGAAAGGATCTGTACATCTAACACAGCTCTGGATTCCATTCCAGGGAATAAGTGACCACAAATTAAGAAAACTATATTAAGAATCAGTTTATTAGATCTAGTCCTATGTGACCTAAAAAATGTTTTCCCTAGCTATAATCCAGCCTATCACTACACACAGCAATTTTAAATGGATTTGATTGTTTTTCAAAAAGAAGCAAAAGGAAAGCAAATGTTTATTAATTGATGGATATTCTGTATAGACTTTACATTTCTTATAGGAGTATGACAGGATTTAAAAATCAAATATAAACCATTATCTTCAAATAAAAGGTTATTAAACGTCATTTTCTTACAGTTTACTTTGTAATAGGAAAAGCTTTTCAACAATGTGCTAAATTGAAAGTCAGAGTGTATTCTCGATAGGATAATAATATGCAAAAAAATAATCTCCACACAGTAAAAATGTTATGTTTTATGGCTATTGTAATGCCTAGTGTTATCAAAGCTTATCCAACAATTAATCCTATAGTGAAGAGGGAAAGAGGCCAGTGCTGCTCTTTTGGCTTCTCCTGATACAGTGCTGTTCAACTACGCAAGCTGCTTAGAAAATACAAGAAAAAACAAACAAAACAAATCCCAAAAACCAACAAACAAACACAACAAAAAAATTGTCACCAAACAAAAAAACCACCTAACAAGTAATGGCAACTAGTTATTTATTTTAAAGTAATTATCAAAAAGAATAAGGCTTTCCAAATGAATGATTTTATACTGTTGTTTGAAAATGTTTCACATGAACAGGACTGCAAATAGCAAGTCCCAAAAGTTCCATTTCTTCACTCTTTTCTCCTAATGCTCCCTCTCTGGCCATTTCTTCAGATATTTTCCTCCAGAACAGACAACCAAATAATAGATATGCAGACCTTGGAGATGACCCCAGCTAATGGAGCAACATAATGGGTCAAAGAACCAGGGATTACAGACTGGGTTCATGTCTTGGATAGTCATCAGTGTACTACTGGATAGCTGCAGAAAATGTAACTCCTTGTATTGAAGAAGTAATTTGGTAAAGAAAGAAACCCTACAGGAATGACAATTAGGTCATCCCTTCCCCTAGGCAGTTATATTAACACAATTGGAATGGAAACAACATGTTCCTGGTGTGATCATTGGAATGCATGACCACTTTTTTAGAGGTTCTCATAGAGCACCTGTGAGCTGAATACATTATCCATTGCCACGGACATGAAAGCAGAATGTGCCGCTGTGTATGCACAAACCACAACAGCCCTGCAGGGTGCTTCAGTGTTCAATGATGCACTGCATAGAGCCTTCAACAACACAATCAGGGGCTCAGAACAGCAAAGACACTCTGGTTTCTGACTTTCTGTGTATCATTTTGGCACTGTTCCTTGA
Organism: Acanthornis magna; assembly: GCA_036785705.1. Classification (NCBI taxonomy): domain Eukaryota; kingdom Metazoa; phylum Chordata; class Aves; order Passeriformes; family Acanthizidae; genus Acanthornis; species Acanthornis magna. The sequence goes on from JAWUZG010000036.1 coordinate 14,626,500, forward strand.
ACTACCACCAAAGACTCAAGGGTCTATCCCAGGAAAAGGCATTTAATATATAGTGTGTCTTGGCATTGACTCCTGCATCAGTCTGTCATGAGTCTCAAAGCCACAGCCCAAGCAATATCCTTTAACCTCCTTAATTCATCCTCTCTAGCCTTGCACAGCCCAGCTGCCCTGTGATAAACATCACCTGTAAGATAACAAATACAGTTAACCACACAGCACAGTTCAGCAGCTCTGAATATAATCTTATAGCCAGAAGCAAAGTTTCATTTTTCCTCATTCCATTTGTTGTTGCTGGGACATGAGCCATACCGTTCTTTTCATTTCTTTCCCCCAGTGCCACCTTCATGCCTATTTCTCCTTAAGTGTGGGATCCCATTCAATTCAAGTAGTCCAACCTTACATCCTAACTAAACGGAAGCAAAGAAGATGAAAAAAATTTAAGATATCTCTCTCCTAATATTTTCAATATTATTTTATGTGAGAAGCTGAGGTTTGAAATGTCTTAAACTAGTCATTTTAATCTGTCTTTTATTTCTTCCATTCATCTATTTCATGTGTTGCCCTATAGCTTTATCAATTGTTTGCTTAAAATATATATAACCTACATCTCTTTATGACTGATAAATATTGCTTATTCTAATGTTCCTTGTAATCTAAAATTGAGCATTCTGTAGCACACTACAAATTATTTGCAAATATGTCTGTTTCTTCTACATATAATTACCATACAATCACAGCAGAGTAAAACAGAATTTAATTATTGTGACCTTCTTTACTGGGTCTACTCTAAGAAAGAAAAAGTAGCAATTAGCACAACATCTCACCAAATGTAAAAACTGCTAAAAAGGCTCCTAACAATCCTCTCCTCCAAAAATAAAATCAACAGCTTTTCTAACAATTGAATGGGAAAATGGTAAGATAAGAAAATTGTTCACTGTAGCACAGGGGTGTTTGCTGGATCTGGCTTGGGTTTTTTTAAACACACAGCATCCAACTACATGGTTTAAGCAGAAAAAAAGTACGGAGTTACTTAGTCCGAAGTAATTATCAAAAAGAATAAAGCTTTCCAAAGGAATGTTTTTATATTGTTGTTTGAAACCATTTCACATAAAACTATACTCTGTCCCAGCTTCAAAAAAACCCAACTCAGTAATTCTGTTGTTACAGGACACTCTGTAATAATAGGATAGAAATAGTAATAGGATAGCAAAGAGTAAATATTAGTAAAAAGATCTGATAAATGGGACCACTGGGGGAAAAAAATTTGTGGTAGCGCACTTTGGTCTGCATGAGAGCCCAGATTTTATTGCCCGTCCCACATCATCCATAATAGCTAACGGATAAAATAACCTTTTCTTTACCTGCAAGCAGACCACAGACATTTTATATCATAAATATAGGAAAAAGACCGAAATTGAGGTTTCAGTGTTAAAAAAAAAAAAAAAAAAAAAAAGTGAACAGACTAATTTTATTCTCCTCAGACATCTTCCAGCCTTTCTTACTCTCACATTGCTTTAACAACTGTTCCTTCCCTGCGCTTGAAGCGCAGCAACCATCATCAGCAGGCTGTCGGCTAGGGGTACACATGAGCTCCCGCTCAAGTCGCCGTGGCCGAATCAGCGCTGCGCTGCAGAAGGCGCCGCACGGAACCGCCAGCTCGCCTCTCCTGGCCGCGGCGCCACGGACGCTGCCCGGCCCTGGGCCGCCGTGCCGCCGGTCCCTCCATGGAGCCCCGCGTGATGTGCAGAGATTTCCTACAACGATTCATAAGTGTACTTCATTCCCGCACCCCATTTCATTAAACGCTTCCTCCTTTCTCTTGCTGCCCATTCGGGGGCTGCTGAGGACACCCAGCCTAGCAGGTGGTGGCTGGCGGGCACTCGCCGGTCCCCGCAATGTCCCTGGCCTCGCTCCATGACTGCACGATCTTTCGGTCTGGGCTTGTTCCCCGGGCCTCAGGGAACGCAGTTTATGCCCCAGTGCACATTGAAAAGTTTTCGTTCCGTTCCCTTAACTCCCTCCACCTCTCTTGTCTCTGGTCACGGCCCGGTGTGACCCCACCCCGCTCCATCTCTGCCAGTCAGGAGACGAGAGGACGTGCCAGCCTCGGGGGTCGGCGCGGCGCGGGCTGCGGAGGGCACTGCTCTCGTCCCCGCGACAGTCGGGCTGGGTCGGCCGCCCCGAGGGTGCCGGGCTGCTGCGGGACGCGGGGCGCAGCAGCTGCCTGGGCGGCCCGGGCTGCTCCCGTGTGCCCCCCGTGTCCCCAGGGCAGGGGCCGCGCTGGCGGAGCGCTTTCCGCCGCCGTTTGTCTCCCGTCTCTTCCCGTTCGCGGGAGCAGCTGCTGCTGCGCAACCCCTTCCCCGCCCGCCCGGTCGCTCCAGTGCCGTCGCCTCCGCCTCGCAGCCTCGCACGGTGCGGCCCGGTGAGCTGAGCGGGGCCGGGGCGGCAGAAGCGCCGCAGCCGGGCCGGGCCGGGCCGGGCCGGGGGGGCGCGGGGGGCGCGGGGCTGGCGCGGCGGTGCGGACACCTGCCCGGAGCCGGGGCGGCGGCCGGGCTGCCCATGCGGAGGGGCAGCCTCGCTGCTGCCCGCAGGAGCTCGGCGGTACCGCCGGCTCTCAGCACCCGCCGCGCCAGGGCTGGGCCTGGGCGGGCTCGGGGGCTGTACGAGGCAGCGGCTGCGGCAGTGCTCAGCACCCTGTTGCTCGTTCTTTCGGCCTTTACTGTGTGCAACAGCTAATGTGTGTATGTGTAAGGGCATGAAACAGACGGCTCTGATCTTGGGATCTCATGGAAGAAACAGGTTACATGCCAGTCCATGGTTTCCCATTGATCCGCCCGGTCTGTTCCTTGTCAAAGCCATTTACATACTCTAGACCCTAGCTGTGCCTGGAAGACCTGTTGACTTCAGCCGCATGCAGTAGGGGTTTTAAGAGATACGTTGCAAGTAACATTCTTTTCCCTTTTTTTTTTTTTATTTTTGGTAATTTCCTTTTAATTAGTCTTGCTACAAAAGAAAGAGTATCACATGCTGACCACCCTCTGTCATCAACTAGTCATCACTGTCATCAACTTCCACGATAGGGAAGTTGATCACACGGTGTCTGCACTGGTAGAAGAGTTCATGAGACGAGAAGGAGGCGGCACGGGAGCAGATGATGCATCTTTCTACTTTGCTTCTTTGACATCTTCCTACTTTCCTTTGTCTTTGCCTGGAGACAGTTCTTTTTTCTGTCTCCCCATCTTAAGTGCTGTTTTATTGAGAAACACTGTTGAATTAGGGTTTTTTAAGTGTTTCTTTGAGCAGAAATACTTTGGAGATCAGAAACTACCAGGAGGTTTTGAAGTGTACCTTAACACTGTTTCTCATGGTTGTTTCTCTGGTAGTGTCAGTTCCCCATTTTCTGGGAGCTGGAACTTCTGGTATGGACTCTGGTTGTCTAGGGCAGCTTGTCTAGCTTTCCTCTCTCATCCTCCTACAAAGCTGACACTGATCTAATATTTTTTTAAGGCTCTCAGTAACTAATGCTCAAGTTTCTGTGCCCTGGTTTCTTGCTGCAACCTAATTGTTATTGTAATTCTCATGGCTGCAGTATTCTGAGGAGATCATAGGTGATGTTTGAACAAAAGACATTGATAACCACTTGTGCTGCCATTCTTATTTTCTCATTTTTATGTATTTGTGAATGAAGGGCAAGTTAATTGAAATTCTAAACCAGATTTCAACAGAAATTTGGGGCTTTGTGTTTAGTTCTTCACTGTGAACATTTGAGAATTTTTAGTTGGAGTTGTACTTTGTTGTTTTTGGCAATCTTTCTGAAGATGGAATGACTGAAACACTACATATTATACAATTTGGATTTTATAAGAAATTTAGATATAGATAGGCATTCTTCAATCTTTTTTTCCCTTAAAAATTTATGTAATCTCTCTAGTCTTCTCAGCTGGTAAAACTTCAGTGAGTTCTGCATCCAGAACTTGCATACAGCCAGAATAGCTGACCCATTTGAAAGAGTTCACAAAATAGCAGTGACAGTTGGAGACCAAGAAAGCATTATCTCTGAGGAAAAAGAGAAAGATTTATTTAGTTCAGAGGCAAGATTGAAGGGGAGCTAATATCTAATGAGTGTTTAAAGTTGTAAAATGCTCTTTCACAGAAAAAAAGGGATAATTTTGTTCTCTGTATTCACAGCAAATAAGGGAAATTACAAGAAAATTCCAATTAAGTGTTAGGGGAAAAGTTAATAATAAAAGATTAGAAGGCAGTGAAATAGTTTGGGAAGGCTATGAAATCTTCATCAAAGGTCTCTAAGAGAAGATTAGACAAATGATTTTCAAGAGAGGGAAATGAGACTGACTTGGAGAGGAAGTCTTAGGGCTCTGCTACTGGTTTTACTGGGACTAAATACTAGAAAAGAGTTTGAAGGTCATCAGACAAAAGCCGTGGAAGAATATAAGCTTTTTAACACTTTGATACATCTGCGTGGTATTTTGGAGGCAAACTTGAGCTCACACAAAGAAACTGACCTAAAAACAGTACAGTCACAACACACATGACCCAGTACCAAGATGAAAAGGCCCACTCAGGGTGACACTATATTTGGAGTTCCAAATGGAAAAATTTTATCTTTATATAGGCGCTTTTTGCTGAAAGAGAACAAAATGCCTTTTAATAGTTTTACATGCAAACCAAGACAAATAAAACTTAGGAACATATATCTGAAATACTATGGTTAAGCCGCATTTAACAAAAAAACCCCAAAAAACCCTTCAAAATCCTGTGTTCACATGCGTGTATTTGAAGTTATGTGCAAAACAGAAGTCAGTGCCAATGTGATGAGAAACATCTCTTGCTGTTTTCTAACAATGCATGTAGAAACCTCTGCAATGTGTTAACGTACATTTGTAGAGTTTCTTCTCTCATTTGTAAGAACTGCAAAAGGCACATACATGCAGATTTTTAATAGGCCTACAGGAATTTTACTTTTTAAATACTTCCAGGCCAGAAGAATGCTTCAGTCTAGTGTACCATAATGTTAAAAAATTAGTTGGTTTTCCGTGTATTTCACTACCAGCATTCTTGGTTACACAAAATACAATCCATGCTGTGTGTGTTGTTACACATATACTATGCACTCACTTGTCTTATGTAAGTGTGATTTTAAATAAAAGATATATGCTGAACTAAGAAGAACCTTTCAAAGTGTGTAAGTAACTAACTAACTAACTAACCAACTAACTAAAAGTCTTTTTATTTTGCAGTAAAGTTTGGAAGATGTTATATAGATTAGGGGGAAGTTTGCATCACTTCAAATGCCAGTGTTCCTTAGAGAGCCTTTGTTTGCCCAACCTGAACCTTGTCTTTTAGATAAAGCAAGTGCATTTATTCATCTGTCCTTTATCTGATTGTTGAGAGGTCTATACCCTGCTGCAGTGAGTATCATCAGCCTCAAATGAAGCAGCTGTTAAACAGATAGCAAAACATCCTTTTCTCTAAGGGGAACAGAATGTATATATAGACTTAAATATTTATAATTTGAGTACAAAAATAGAGAATAAAAAGTGATGCAAGTTATATATCGCTTCATTTCAAGAATGTATTTAAGCAGATGTGGATATGGCTGTAGCTAAAAAGAATGTCTGAGCTAGCCTTGTGCCAAAAGTCTTTCTACTCCATCCTGGTTGGTCGTAGATTTGAGGTTCTCACTGAGCTGTTGTAAAACTAAATTCATTCTGGAAGTGTGTTATGAATTTGTGAGGAATGAATTAATTAGAACAGCTTTAAAGTGTTTGAGTGATACAAAGAAATTCATAACTGATAATCCTTCTTTCAATACCCTGTGGTGCCTAATATTATAACAGCAAAGTGATACCAAGTCCTTCTAAAAATTTTCAGAGTCTGTATTTACTTTTTTTTTTTTTTTTAAAAATCATGGACAGGTTCATTATTTTCTGTATTCCACTTCTGAAATGTGTATGATACAGGAAGTTGCAGCACTGACATATGTGGGTTGGTAAAAACTTGAGAGAGACTGTGCTTAAGTCAAAGAACTTGAGTAACTCCATTTTTGTCAGGAACAAGGCAGGTTAACTAGTATAAGTTCTTGTCTTTTGTTTAAGTGTCTCTTCCATGATCTTCTCCTTGGCTGTCTTAAGATACTTTAGTGGACCCCTAACAAAAATTCATGATATTGCAAGAAAATATTTAATGTTTGCCTTAATTTCACTTTTTAAGCTTGGGGTGGATCTGATTGTTAGAAACTGCACGTGCACCTGAGTTCAGAGTCCACTGTATATGCACATTTCTGCTTGTCCTTGTCAAACTGTATTTCAGACCTTTACATTTGTAGAAAAAGTAGAAAATTGGCTGAATGAAGACCTCAGATGTAAATAAAAGATAATGAGTAACCTCTCTATGTGTTTCATAGCCTTTGATTAAATCAGAAAACAAGGCAGAAAAAGGAAAGATAAAAATGGGTCAAATGCAAAAGTGTCTATGTCTCAATAAGGCAAACGGTCCTTCAGACAGCCCTCAAATGAAGCCCTCAAAGTTTCTTTAGTTAGTGAAAACTAAAATAATTTATATGTTAAAATAGTTGCAAAATCAGATGTTTGGACTCTGTAACTTTTGATACTGATTTTGGTTCTATACTCCAGCTTCCCCATCAAGTAGCACTGTGTACTTTAGCACTCTGAGTAGGTATAACTGTCATATAGGGCTTGGGTTGGCATGTAGATTAAAAAAGATTTTTTTTTTTCATGTAGCTAGGTAGCACAAGGGGGTAAAAACATAAGTATGTAGAAAGAAGAGTTGGAGGATCTTTGGAGAAAGCATGACAAAAAGGGAAGACTTTGGAACAAGCTAGAGAAGACCAGAGAGACAATCAGGAAACAGCAAGACACAACACAAAAATATTATATTTGTCTTGTCCATCTTTTTGACTTAATTTAGGTCTCTGTTTCACAAGGAGGTTAATACAGATCTATTAAAAGCTCTGTTGCACTGGTAATGCTGATCCTTGCACACAAAATAATTTAAGTGAGCAAGCCTTAAATGGCTTATTATGAAAAGAGTCTTTGTCATCCGTAGTTTTATGTCTACATTCATTTTTGTTATGTGGCATTATATGTGTGTATGTTTATTTATTGCTCAGGATAGCAGTGACTTATTCCTGTTGACATATTCTAGAAGAACTGGAGTTCTTTTGTCTTTTGTCCATATATTGGACAAGCTTTTTCTTTGGTTGATTGGTTAGATATGTTTTATTTTATTTTGGTTTCAGTTTTGTTGTTGCTTTCTAATTCTTTCATGCAACCTGGAAATAAAACCAACTGTTTCACTTTACTACTTAAAACATCTAGGTGGCATGCTATACAAGATCAGAGGATGTTTGTAAGTAAAGTATTAGTCTTCTCTACAGTGGTGAGAATATTTATGGACTCCAGCGTTGCAAGAGAAAAGTGGTGGTTTCAAAAGGTGGCTGCATTATATGTTTTGTGGTCTTTACAGGTCAATATACAGAGCTGAAAAACCACCAGTAGAAATAATGAACAACCGAGAGACTGGTGTTCTGCGTTGTTGGAGATGTAGGAAATATATAGCAAATTCTGTCATTCTTGCAAAATGTAATGGAAAAAAACCATCTGAAGTAAGTATAGCCTCTTCTGAGGGAGTTTGTAAGTTCTTCCGATGCCATTTGTTTTAAATGGAGAAGTATTCTTAGCCTCACTTTGTCACTAATCTCTTGTGGAGGTAAGTAGTAAAGTATAGAAAATTCCATAGAGAGGAGTGTAAGAACTAATTTTAGTGAAGCCAAGTAGTCAGTGATTACCTTCCTGTTCTGCAGGATGAAGGCTGGTGTTCATTGACACTGGACTACTAGCCTGCGTACAGCATTACCATTTCTAATATAAAAATGAGGTTTGGTTTTGATGGTTTTAGAGCAGTCATTTTTTTGTTTTGATATCTCTTAGTGGACGACTCTTTGTGTCTAAGGTGTGTTTGAAAGACTGATTCTAATTTCCCCTGTGGCAGTTAACTGTATGTAAAATATCCCTACATCAGAAACTTTTGCTCTTCATTTTTAGAAAATGGGCCATAGTCTGTGCACAAAAATAGTTCAGAAGATTTGCCTGCCCTGAGCAGAGTTATGCCCTGCTTTGTAATTTATATTGTGTTTATTAAAATAAACAGAAGAATAATTATACAGAATAAAACCATGACAGAGTACTTCCTACTGTTTTATAATGGCAACTAGTAATCATGAAGAGATAGGGTCTTTCCAATACGCCAAAAAGACAATGCTGACATCCAATGACCTTGAATCAAAGTTAAAAAGCAAATAGAAGATAAGGTGCTAATGTTTTTTATTAACAAATTAGAAATGCAACAACATTCTTTTTTGCACTAGAGACGGTATAGTCAGTAGATCCAGAAACAGATCAAGATATAATTAGTATTAGCAATACTATTTTTTAAGATCAAGATATAATTAGTATTATCAATAAACCCTGTTTTAAGCACTCTGCTTACAGAGCTTGAGGTTTTGGAATAATTTTCATGCTTTATATTTGGTGGATTTTTTGTGCATAGTTTGAAGTGATTTTTAAGGGCGGGGGGGAATGTGGGAATTTCCGCTCTTCCATGGGAAAAATGTAGTGAAAAGAAGGAAGTATCTTTGTCCGTGCTCCGTGGTGGAGCTTTTAGTTGTGAGTGGAGATCTACCATCATTGTGCGCATGACTGAAGTAGCTCCTTCTCTAGTTATGTAAATAGCATATTTTAAAAGCGTGATTTAATGCTGTATCTGAAGAGGTTGGGAGGCAAAGACGCTACTATGATGAGAAGAGTAATGTTTTCAGCTTGTTGCTTTTCACTGATAGATTTTACACTACACAAAGACATAGCTGAAAATGAATGAAAAAATGTAGAACAATTTTTTAAAAAAATGTTGACATTACAAATACAGTATAAACATTTTAAATTAGAATTATATCCAAATTGAAGTACAGGTAGTCACCATAGATAGGAGGAAAACAGTAGCATAGACATGGTAAATGGCTCTGTTTGTCTTTTGTCAATACTTGGAGAATTTTTAAAAGCTTCTGTCTTCTGTCAGTATCCCCACTTTAAATTTTCAGCAGAATGAAGCTTTTATTCGAATCACTTTTGTAACATAGTAGTCCACAACTTTCCATATTCATGTATTTTAACAACTGATTTTAGGACTTTCTCACCAGAGTTTCCTTATATTTTTAGCTATCTCTGTAACTCTACTTCAGTTAGGTTATTTTTTTAATTTTAGTATTAGTTAATGAAATTATACAGGTTTTTAGATTTTTTTTCTCCTCAGTTGATCATATCATTGCAGTAAAAACTCTAAAAGTGCTAAGATTACCTGGTTTCTCTGCTAGTTATTCTAAAAAGAATTAGAAAATTAATTTGAAAGTACTTTTGGCATTTGTGCATTGCTGATTACAGTCTTCGTATAAACTATATCTTACATTTTTATGTCTTTACTGAAAAATTGTGCCAGCTGACAATGATTCTAAAATCAATTTCCGAATATTCTTGGAAGGCCTGCAACTGCATACTTTCTGTACTTTTAAACAAAACAAAACCACCTCCGGACGCCTACATCTCCACAGTAGAGTTTGTCCAATGTTCTTAGCTTCAGAAATAGAGAACTATTGACAGTATCTACCTGATTTTTAGAAGCACATCATATTTGAGGTTTATCATTTGTTAATGTTTACTGAATTTGGGAAGCTGACTTCTGGCTATAATTAAAATTTTAGGAAAAGCTTACATTGAGTATCAATACAATAATTGTTTATTTAATAGATATCACAACCTTCAGCTGCTGCTCGGAAGTCTTGCAATCTATGGCATGTGAGCTTAGAAGCCATTCCAGAGTGGGTGAAATGTGTCATTGAAAAGGTAGATTACTTTTTTTGATTGGTTTTTTTTGCGAGTGGGGGGAGTGTTTGTTTTGTTTTTGATTGTTTGGTTTTGGTTTTTCTTGCATCTGTATCATTCAAAATGTAAAATAATTAACAGGGAAAAGTTTCAAGGACACTTCTCTGCCAAGGTCCATGGATGTTACAGAGACCTTATAACTGAGGGAATTCTTTGGAGAACTTCTATCATTATCATTTATAGATGGTTTTTTCCTCTCTTAAAGGTTGTTTCATTTTATTTTGTTTTTATTATATGCAGAAGTGCTACAAATGATAAATTCTGTTTCCTGCTCTGTAACAGATCAATGTATTTATGGTTGTCCAAATAACTGTGATGGGCACTTCTGCATGTTTGTCAATGCTTAATATTATATTTATTGTCTAGGTTTGATGTTTGCTTTGTTTTGATCATCATATCTTGCAGTACTAAAAGGTATGTTGACAGTGACCACAAGAAGCATGTTTCCCATAAAAGTGGACTGGAGGTTTGTTAAGAGATCAGTTTTTGGAATATGACGTGTTTTATACTTAAGTCTTTTATATGCTCTTATGTCATAGGAATAGAAAATAGATACTGTCCTGCAAATTCAAAGGTCCAATGACAAGCCAACTTCACTGCTCTTGAATTTTAACTGCCCATTTGAAATTACAAACCATCTCATACATTTCCTGTTATACTGACTGCTTCAGTTGAGTATTTTCTTTAAGTTGTTTTAGATCTAGAAGTTAATGTTGTTGCGTAGATATTAATAAGCAGAAGTAGTGCTTTTCTTTTGCCTCACAGATTTTCTTTTATGAATCTTTGATTTTGATAAGCAAGTGTTATTTGCACACCTTTCTCCTTTGACTTAAGTGTAAAATTTTACCATATTGCAAGTAATTTCCGTCCTAAGCAAATCCATGCTGGAAATGATGCCCAAAGAGAAAAAAATTGTTATGACTAAAAAACTGAGGATTCAAAAATCTAAAAAAATTTCGTTTTACTTCATTGTATTGCTCTATGTGGGTTTTTCTGTTAAACATTAATTAAACTTTTTTAAATTAGTGATCTCTTATACTTCAATGATACATAACGTAATTGTTTATCTGTTTCAGAAACATTAATCTTGGAGGTGTGTTTAAAAATTATGGCTCATGAGTTACTTCCTCACTTTACAGTATTGCCTAATAATGAATCCTGAATCATAAGAATGCAGTTTTTTACAGTAGTTTGCCTCTTATATTATTTCAGTAAAATTGGGTTCAATACTGATAGTAATAATAGTCTTTTCACCTTTGGCCTTTAAATTATTCTTTTGCACCTTTAGCTTCTGCATTTGAAATCCTGGAGAGTCAAATTGGGGACCGAGGAAATACAAAACCCATAGACTTCACAGAAAAGGCTTGACATATCTGCTTAAGCTTGCAGAGGAGCAGTTCTCCTCCGGTGAAAAAGGCAGAGAATGCAACTCTCTGCGTACACCTTCAAATTCTTTGTGTTCATCATGTCACTTAATATCCTGGGAACTCCTGCCTCATTCACTCTGTGTCTTCTCTGGCAAGATCCTGTGTTTTTATGGATTAACATATGGGGGGGGGGTTGGGGGGTGTTAAACAATTCTGATTTATCTCCAGATCCTCCAGGGCTCTGAATAATTTTGTGATCATGTGTTATTTTCTCCTGTATGACTCCTGAATCAAAGGCTAATCATTTTACATAAGCGCAAAGTCTATTTGCAGGCTGTAAAAACCCACTGCTTCCCAGACGGTTCTTTTTTGCCATCTGTCCCTGTTCTTAACCAATCTCCTTGAACTTCATATACATATCAGTGTATAGATAATATTCAATAATTACAAATATCTAGCTAGTGCTACTAGTGAACTTTATTAACTTGCATTTTCTTTCACCCGTCACTAATCACTTGTCTTGTTTTCTTTTTCTTACCATTTCTGTTTTTCCCGGTTTATGCAGTCCATCATTAAATCTGTGTACCCTCAGCTCCCTTTCAGATCTTGCTGATTTTCCCCCTCCCACCTCCTCCACTAGTAGGCTGTTACTTCTTTTACTGAGTCAATGCTTCCACACAACGTTGCCAAACTCATGCTAAATCAGTCCTGGGTTCCTTGGTACCACACCTCATCTTCCAGTCTCTGTGCACATGGGACATAGAGATGTCCTTTTTCCTCCATTCTGTGTCTTGCATTTCCATTTTTTCCAGGCTTCTAGCCTTCTTAATTTTCGTGAATCACTCCTCCTCTCCATCTGAAGATTAAGGATACTATTACATGCCAGAAAGACTCTAAAAAGTCACCAGAAAGTGCTTTTCCCCTAATTTCAGTGTCTAGCCCCTGGCATCTGGGAAATGGAGTGTGGGAGACTTAAGAGTAAATCTCTGAACGAGCTTAATTCTTCTTTGGGAATGGCATGTGTACACGTTGTTCAGCCTTATAAACTGAGAGATTGTGCATGTTCACAGAATTCTCAAGGATCTGAAAGCCTTTGGTTATATGTAAACTATTTTTCTCTAAGTTAAAAACCTGTTCAGGTCTAAATAGGTTCTCATAGGTGCAATAAAGGACACGTCTTTGATATTTTGTATAATTTTGAAATTTTAAGTCACAAGGCAGGAGTAAGTTTCTCAAGGAAGTGTTTCCAGAACTACTTCTAGCATTGTGTGTAAAAAATAACCTTTTTCCACACAGGTCGCTGGGTTTTTTTTCTGAAACTGCAAAATTGGTTTTCCTGACATTTCTGTAGCTTTCAGTCAGACAAGCATCAGTTATGGACACATCTTCCCAAATTACCTTGAAAGACATTTGCAACTGAAAGCAATGCTTAAACTGGAAATGTTGGGCAGCTTCTGTATTCATGGCTCTTCAGACACACAAGTGACTAAAGTGTGACTGGAGTTGATAATGTTGTTTCTCATCTGGGCTTTGATCCTACAAATACTTCTATAACTTTAGTCCTCAACAGTGCTCCTGACAGATGAATATAATTTCTGAGAATACTAATAGTTGTCTAACTATGTAGGAGAACTAATAGTTGTATTAATATGTGGGAGTACACAGATATCTGATATGTATTTCCTTTTGAAAAAGTGCTTTCAGGATTGAAAAGAAATTCACAGAATTATAAATAATGAAAATAACTGTCTCCTTATATGTACAGTATTAAGGATTTGTCATGGTGTCTGCACAGAGATTATGTTGTAATGCTACGTACACCAAAATGCAAGTACCATTTTAAGCTTTTGTGGGGTAATCAAAGTGAAAAGCTATATTCTTTTTGTAAGAAATCTCCTTCCACTGTACTTAGTATGCAAGAAATGTATCAGCACGCAGAACACTCAGCTGAGAAGCTGTGCTTGCCAATTCCAGATTAACATGGGAAATTGATTTCACTGCTTTAAGGATGTAATGTTTTCATTAGTATTGCAGCATTATTCTATCTACGGACAAATTTTAAACATATTTCAAAGCTCCTACATTTTAAAATGTGTGTTCAAGATTTCTTAGAATTAGTTACCACTGTAGCAAGCAGAACTTTGACCAGAACATTATTTAGGGTGGATTTTCTTTCTCCTCTGAAGTGTCTTTTATTGTATTTGAAAAACAAAAAGAAAAGCCTCTTACTAAAGGAGAAAATAAGTCCAGTAATTATTTCTTGCTCATTTATTTTCAGTGAACATGTTGGGTGTTTTATTTTTTTCTCTTCTTGTCAATAGGCACAGTGGACAATTGGAAAACTGCACTGTCCATTCTGTGAGGCCTGCTTAGGGGGCTTTAACTTTGTTTGCAACAAGGAATGTTCCTGTGGACAGTTAGTAAATATACATTTCTGCAAAACTTGGACTGAGCATCAGCCACCTTTCTCTGCTAAATTGTCAAGATCACCAGAAAAACATTTGCTTCTCCTGAAAATTCAGTCAGGTCTTAACAAGGATACCTGCCATGAAGTGGTAACTGCAACTTTGGAAATCAAAAATCGAGGGCTTTCCTGCATGGCTGGAAGTAATAATGGGGCTGGAAGATTAACAGAAGCACTTTGTCTAGAAACAAGAGCTCCCAGATACGAGATACAAAGTAAAAAACTTCCCTTAAAGGCATTGAATAAAAAAATAAATCTCTCTTCTTCCTATCGTATGAAAGATGTATGCACTGTAAAACCTTTTCACAGAAGGTCACATAGCTTGGATTTCAATATCAGAGAAAGACTTGTTTTGTCACCTGTGTTATATGAAACTTGCAATATGGAAACACTTTACCATGGCCAAAATGAAAATCTACCTTTTTATGCACAAAGGGGCTTGCAATTAGAGTCTAATAGGAAAGATGGTAGTTCTTTTCAGGATCTGTATAGTTCCAGTGCTGACATACTACAAAACCAATTTCAAGTTACTTCCCTTGCCACATTAATACACAGAGAAATGGAAAGTGAGTGTGATTTTGAGCAGTCTTCTGGGAGTGCCATTGCTGATGGGTCGCCATTCATGATGAACCTTTCTTGGCCTACAAGGGCTGTAGAAGACATCACACCTCTTGGTCTTGTGCAACCTACAAGTATTTCCTTCAACCAAAGGCTGAGTAAGAGAGAAAGAAACAAGTCAAAAAGCTTGAGGAGGAAGCAAAGAAGGCGAGGGCAATGTCTACAGAAAGAAGTAAGTGTTTAAAATTAACTATGTTACTTTTTTGGTAAAGTATGGCTTGCTCTTATAAATAATTTTTTTTTTTTTTTCCCAGTGTTGTCTCTTAATACTGGTTTAATGTGGAACTGTCTAGAGTTTGATATCTGGCAAGCAAAGATTTATGACACCTTCCTACATGTAGTTTTTTCTAATTCAACTGCATCAGGTTTTCTTTCTGTGCAAAACTAAACCACAGTGGGTTTTCATTGGCCGCCTTATTGTTTTGTGATGTAATATTAAATTTGAAGTGGGAAAAACCACAGTGAAATTTAATCAGCGTGATTAAAGAAAAACGAAACATTTGAATCTTCTAAATGAGAAACCCTACCATGTCAGAATTTTCGAACTTTTAACTAATGGCATTTTGAGTTAACTTTGCAGTTAAGAATGCTTTAAAAGATAATGGCTTTTATTATTTTTTTGTAAGACAAATACTTTTCTATGAGTAAAGGTTACTCACCGATTGCTGCTATTTAAAATACTAGTCTTTAGTAGGTAAATATTTTGTCTGCAAATCTATCAGAAACTTACATATTCTTATCAGTTGTACAATAATGGTTTCCTTCTTCAAACCATCTAAAGCAGAACAGAATTAAAGGCCACAGATAGTCGCAATTTTTGGTGGAGGGCTGGGAAAAAATGCCAGTCTTAAAATGACTAACACAGTTTTTGTTTGATCTCAAATTTAGTAGAATGACTAATGATATGTATGCCTTTGAATGAAAATTTCTCATCATAAATTTTCTGCAACAAAATAACTGTGTGGTTACTAACGGCAAACCTACTAACTGATCAGAGTAGCTTCTACTCAAGAAATTATTCCTGCGTCAGGTAGGTTTGTCATTGTGAAATCAAGATTAGGAGAGATACTTAGAGGCTGTTTCTCTCCATTAAGTGTGAGAAGCAGCTTGAAAATGTAATGTGTCTGGGACATACTATGAGTTTTTTCAGTATGGTGTGCATATGATCTTTTATCTTTGGGAAGGGTTTTTATTTTGCTTAAAGACCTAAATTGGCATTGAGACCTTTTGAAAACCTGTTTTGTAAAATGCATCTCTAAAGCTGAAAGTGTGGATGACTTAATACTGAATACTTGTTTTCTAATAAGTCTAAAGATTCTTAGCTCTCTAAGTCCCTAAAATGTCTCTCCAAACACTTTACTCTTTAGATGTTACTTTCAGGAATAAAACATTGTACAGATTTTTGAATTTTCAGTAGCTAAGAAAGAAAGATTCTTTCAGATCTTTTTCTTTTTAAGACATGCTTAAACATTTCCTACCTGGTTTTGGTTACATTTGTTGAAATTCCATTATTGGAGAGATGCCTCTGCCCAAATTAGCCTGCAAACGAGACCAGATGCTGAAGTTGAGAGTAGGGATTTCATTTAACAGTAAATGGGAGGTAAAGAGAGATAGAAATAGAAAAAGAGAGGAGGGGGAGTGACAAAGAGTGACAGAGAGGCAGATTGAGTAAAAAGTTATCACTTGAGGACCCAGACACCATCCCATTGGTCCTCTTCTTTTGGTCTTCTGAGTGGTGGGGGTCCAAGGTCACTCAAAACTTCTCCCCATTTATACATTTTAGCAAACAAAGGAATCAATGCTCACTGGGTACGCACTTCTCCTTCTTTATTGGTCAAATGATTCTCTTAATTCAATCGTAATTAGTCCCTTGCTTAGTTTTCTTTTGAGTCAGTGCGCTATGGCGTCTCCCTTCTGGACCTGGTCAGAGCTGATTGTCAGTGCAGTTGCTGAGTTGGCTTTCCTTACATCATCCTGTGGTTCAAATAGTATACTTCAGGGACTTTTCCTCCATTCATGGGTTGTCCATGGGGTTGATGAAGATAGTGGCCAGTAGGAGAAAAGATGGAAACAGCAGAAGCAATAGTACAAGTAATATTGTGTATACAATGGCTATGCAAATATTTAAAAATACAGATCCATTTGCAATTATCAACCCAATTCTGATTAGCCATTGCCCCTACTCTGTGGTTCCCAAGGATCAGAGTGTTCTTTAATGGGTAGTTGATGTGATAGATTCCACAATACTGTGTTTGTTGAATGTGGGCCCAAATTAGCCACAGAATTACACAGTGGGTCTTGATTTTTGTACCCTCTAGAGGGGTATCCCCAACAGATACACGTCATGTATTAAGATGCATCAATCAGCCTAATCTGAAGCAGATCTTCAGGTCCCTTAGTACAACTGATTACCTTTGCACACTGGAATAAGTGTGAATGGGTTTGTTGACAAGTGTGTTTACGTATTTCAAAGTCTTTAAAATCGTGTTCTCTCTCGACCACATCCACATGTATTTGAAAGAATTTTATAGGTAATGTTCCTGTTTGGTTGGGTAATTCTATAAATCAAGGAAAACTAACTTCTAGCTTACAAAATTTTCATTCAAAATACAAAACAGTTTTCATGCAAGCACGTCTTTTCATCGGGTCCATACTCCATTGTCCAGGGGATGGAGTATAGCTCCATTGCATTTTAATCCCAACACAAAACAAAACTTTCAAATTTAGTCATATTATCTCAGGTTGCTTTTTTCATTTTTACTGGACTCATCACATTCCTTTTTAATTGCTGCCACAGTAAATTGCAGCCACAACTGAGAAGCAGAATGTACTGTGGTTACCATATTGATTAGCATAAATAAAATAAATTAGGTAAAATTAAAATTCTCTATTAGGACAAAGGTAGGAACCCCAATTGTACATCAGAAATATTCAAGTGGGAATACAAGTCTCTGATTTGCTTTGGAAGGTTTCATGATCGGTAACATAAGGGTCCAAAAATGATCACAGGTAAAGTTGCTTAAAAGCTGGTTAAAGGCTTTTCTGTATTTTACCCACATCCCATTTGCAGTCCATGGTACTCTGTCCTTCTGATCTAGAAAGGAAATGGTCACCCATTTCCCATGTAACATTATCTTTTCCTTTGTTAGGATTATTTAGTTCACTCATTAATGTCTCTGAAAAATTTAGCCAAACCATCATAAATTTAAAGCCTTCTGAGGCAGAACTGGTTAATACATGTTTGTGTGATTTCAAATATGCATAAATTCTTATACTAACTCCCAGGCTAAATTTGGTTTAGACAAAGTTATACATTCATAAGGCAAAAGTAAAAGCTCTACCCACTCCTTTTTTTTCCCAGTAAAAGACAAAATAAACTTGGCAAAAATCAAACTAACAACACATAAAATGGTTTGACTAATATATGGCCTCCCAACAAGTCACTTGCAATGAAAACACAAACAAATGACAAACATTAATAAGCTGATAATACAAGCAATTAGAGTGGCAGTTAAAAGTTTCATTGGTTCCACACAACTTGATCTCATCTGTTGGCAGGTTCCTATATAAAGAAAAGTGAAAATTCAGCTTACTACAGACAGATTTTTGGGAGGAAGGAAAATCCATCCAGTGTTTATTCAAAGGTCCTGTGTCTACCACAAAGGTAAAAGGGCCTAAAGGAAAAGTCATTATCATATCTTCTTGGCTGCCTTCCATGAGCTTTCTCATGTAAATCTACTGGCAGTTCACCCACTTGGAACTGGTTCTTTTGATCTTCAGTTTGGGCAGGGGTTCCTGGCCCTCCCAGAAAAAGGAAAGAACACAGACTTCCCTGGCAAGTTATCCTCTAGTGAGCAATATTATTTTAACTGCTGGAGCTTGATACCTCTCACGTAGAGTTTTAACTTCTGTTTCCTGAAGTGTTTGGTGCACTCCTCTTGTTTCTTCCCTTGTCTTTTCACGGGGGTTTCCTCCAATTAGTTTCATGTCTGGAGGGAATGAAACTGCTTGCAAAACTTCAAGAAGTGCAACCACTTGTGAATTACACAGTGTTTTAACGGTTTAACCTGGATTTCTTTTAGGGTTGAGATTAGCAGACTTCAGCATCTCATGGAGAAGCCATGAATTAACCTTATCAGTTGGGCAGATAACACTGGCTCCATTTACTCCAGTGATTTTAACTCTTTTCCATCCCAGAACTATATCCAGCTTCTCCGTATCCCACTGCATTAATATTAATGGATTTCAATCTTACCAATTTATGGCCAAACTTTGATATCTCAGTAGCCACATACGGCATTATTTTAGTAGCTGTTCACTGATCCTGGCAAACATTTGTGGGTTCAATTTGAATTAAGGGTCAACATGGTACTTTCTTGTCATCAGATGTCAATGCAAACATTACATTTTGTTCTTTATCAGAACAATGGACTCATTCACTCTCTCCCAAATTCTCCACTGAACAAAAAAAGGTCAAGTTACAAGGTCATGTTTCGGAGAATGTTACAGGTTCAATGTCCTGCAATTCTGCCCGTAAGATTCTCCCTCTCTCTCATGTGTATTCCAAATCTCCATCTGAAGCTTTTGGATATCATCATGCTTGATAACAAGCAATGCCTCCACTTGCCTTCTTTTTTCATTTTGTTATTTAACTGAAAGTTCAGTTCTTTCACCAAGTCCTGTAAGGAAAGCATTATTTTGTCTTCAGATTGTTGAGTAACCAATAGCTCATTATGAATAAACAGCAGGTCAATTTTCTTGTGTCAACTCCAGCCCTGGGGTTGAGGGGCAACGAACAAATTTTTCAGGGAAGGACAATAAAATATTTTTTACACTTTTTTTCCAAAAGTTCCCACGGGAGAACCAGATAACCTTCCTCAGAGGAAAGCTGTGGCAAAGTTTCCAAGACTTCCCAGCAAAGGAACCACACAACCCCCCTAGAGGGAATTTTACTATTGTCAAAGGCACTTCATATCAGAGAACAGAATCCTGCCAACTATGCCAAAATAATGTTAAAATTGGAGAGATGCCTCTGCCAAAATTAAGGTGCAAACGAGACCATATGCTGAAGTCAATAGTATGGATTTCGTTTAACAGTAAATGGGAGGAAGAGAGAGATAAGAATAAATAGAAAAAGAGAGGTGGGGAGAGGAATAGAGTCAGAGAGACAGATGGAGTAAAAAGTTATCACCTCTTGAGGATCCAGACACAGACACCATCCTGTTGGTCCTCTTCTGGTCTTCCGAGTGGTGGGGATCCAAAGTCGCTCAAAACTTCACCCCATTTATACATTTTGACAAACAAAGGAGTCAATGCTCACTGGGTACATGCTTCTCCTACTTTATTGGTTAAATTATTCCCTCACTTCCAATGTTAATTAGTCCTATGCTCAGCCTTCCTCTTCTTTGAGTCAGTGGGCCATGGCCTCCCCGTTCTGGACCTGGTTGGAGCTGATTGTCAGCGCAGTTTCTGAGTTGACTTTCCTTGTAGATTCGTTTTCATTATCAGTGCTTCCCCAGCTTGTTTACCTCTTCTTAGTCTGAGACAATTGGACAATATTACTACCTTTATCTTATCTCAAGTTCCTGTCATGTGTCAATTTGTGGTCCAGATTTTCTGGAATTCACAAAGGTATATCCAACAGTGGCAGGGTGGTCACGGGTGAGCAGTTGTCTCTGGATCTGGTTTGCCATAAAGGGGAAAGTCCTTTGGTGATCTTAATGATGTTTTGAGGCAATTATGATCTTTAAGTCTTTTATAATATTATATAGAAAATTTTATACTATTTATAAATCTCTTAAGTCTCATCAGTAAACATACAGTTTACAAAATACAAAAAAATTCAAAATTATTGTGTAAACTAAGTGATTGATTTCAAGTACTAGTTTTCAGAAGAAGATACTTTGGTTTTTCATTGATTATTTTAACCTTGGTGCGAGTTTGCAGTCATGGCGTGGAGTATTTAAATGGGTCTACTTCTTAGACTGTGTCAAACAGCACATGTGGCTATTGCAGCTGTGTTTCCCAGAGTTAAGGTATCTTCCCAGGAAAATGTGAATCTAGAAAATCATATCCTGTGATGTCTGACGTGTTGTAAGCGGGAATGATCCTCTGCCATGCATTCCATTTTGTGGCTGCTCACCTCTCACGTCAGTCTGGCATCCTCCTTTTTTTCGCAAGTTTTACTTTTCATCATTATTCTTCAGTATTCTAGCAATCCTTCTGATAAAAATGTGCATTTTATCACTCTGGTACTTCCAATAGAAAGCTGATCTGTGGTACTTTGCAACCGTGATTTCTAGCATACCATATATGCTTAAGCAATCAGTAAAACTTCATTAAGAGAAAAAAACATGTATCTCTGGTTGGATGGAGTGAAAAAGTTTTGATAAATGACAGTGGGAAGTATATGATATAAGTATTCTTTTAAGAATTACTTCAGTGCAGCAGAACCCTGATGTGAGATATATATCTTCAAAGATGCCTCTATTAAAAGTACTAAGCATATAATTTTTATCTTTAAAGCTTTTCTGGAGAGCAGTCTGAGATAGCAAACCTTTTCAGACTTTGAAATGTTTTTGTAAATGCAAGGGCTGCTTTACCAAGTTTATTTTGTAATGAGATAACTATCTGTCGAAATATTTTTTTCTGTCTTGCAGAAAGGCAAAGTGTGGCTGTAAACGTTGTGTTGTGGCAGAATGCACTCTGTTATTAAATTGAAGTATATGAACCTTGAATTGTAAACTGATTCTGTGGGTTCCTGAACTGCACTTCCTCCAGAGGCTCACAGTGATGCAGGTTCTGAGGTGTAAGTGCAGGACTGAACTAGCTAGCTAACAGTAGAGGGACCCAAGCTTCCTCTGTCTGTTCTGCGGAGGGCAGCTCTTAATGCCTGTGCAGGGAATGCTTGCATTTCGTGTCTCTGTGTGTGTGTGTGCACATCTGTGTTCATGGGGGATTTTTAGGCTTCTGCTAGGGTATGATTATATTTTTAGCACATGATAATTATACAAATCGTTAGGGTATGATAATAGCTACTTAAATCTAGGAATTGCCAATATTAGTAATGGTTCTTGTTATGGTTACTATAACTAAAAAGATGAAATATTTCTTTTATAAATTCCAATTTGTGTGTATCTTATATGTTTATGTTGTTTGCTAATGCATGATGCTTCTGTTAATTTTCTGAAAGATCTCAGAAGAATACCGTTTGTGACTTTGCCAGTTATTGCATTTTTTCTCACAACATTTTATGTAGAGGAAGGCTACATAGTCAGCTTCAGAACTGCAGTATCCTCTTGGAAAGGATCCTGACTTGTAAAGAAGAATATTGGCAGTTTTGCTTCATTTCTTAATGACACTTCTCTGGTTCTTTTGTATAGTTTTGAAAAAATCAATATTTTACCTTACAAAGATGGCTAGTGGTCAGTTTCCAAGAAGACAGGTTGCTTTCATGCTCCTGGTGTTAATCTGAACTCCGGATAAACAGGTGGGTGAGATACTGCATTGTTTATCCACACTGTCAGGTGCTGTTATCTCGCTCTTCAGCCTTGAGTTTTCAAGTTCATACTGATATCCTCTAGGAGCTGGCAGTCTTGTAGTGAAGGTGCTAGGCTTCAAAGGCTTAACTTGTTACCAAAGTTCACTTCATCTATGCAAGTGTCTTTATCATGTACACACTCATTTACAATTCTTTTTCTTCTACTGTCACATTTTTATTGAAACTGTAAATCCTTCAAGTGTCTAGTTGTGCATTTATGGGATTTCAGTCACTCTTTCTGTGATGGTACTCATGACAAGAATTATTCTCAGATTGCTTATGGATACCTCAGCTGGCTGCTGGGAGGCTAAAAACATTATTTAGTATTGGCACCAAAGTAAAACACTGCATTTCTTTAACAGACTTCAGGAATGTTTCTCATAGCTGTTTTAGTCTCAGTGCCCCATTTCATGTGATCCCATGCATGTACTCCTCCTTGTCATGTCTTGGGTCTCCATTTCTCAAGAACTCCGCTATTGTTAGCAGCCCTGCATTTCTTTACATGACATCATTATATTAGCGATGCAAATCTCTTTATACGTGGAATTACTGCTGTTAGTTGTCATACCATAAAAAGATAAGAAAAGTAAAACAAATTAGCTGCAAACATCTGGTCAGTTAGAGAAATTGCTGTCACAGCTAAACAAAGTAAAACCAAGCAGCAGACACGGCAAGGGAAGTCAGCCACAAGCAAGCATGGCTAACCTCAGCCCTGATGCTTTTCAAGCTCAGTGCTCAGCTAGTGGCTGTTCCTACAGCAGCAATGCAGCATTACAGGGCTATGTGGTTATGTGAAGCAGTGCCTTTTTCAACTTCATGATAAAAGGAGGGGAGAAATTTCAAGCATGGCTTGCTGCTGAGCCAAAGTTTGCTTTGCTTTTGCTCTGGTTGTAAATATCATTGCTACATGGTGACTTTCGTTGTTAGCACATTCATTCTGTCATTGATTATAAACTGGATTAAGAAGGGATGAAGAATGATGGATTCATGCCCAAATGCATGAGTTACCTTGGTTAAACTACAGTTGTGATTTCTCTGGAAGTTGTATCTGTGTAAAATAGCATGTGAAAGCTACTGTTTTCTGAGCTGAACCTGAACTTGAACCTCCTGTTGCAAGCACTTAAATATTTTAGATTTCAATTACTTCTAGCTGCAGTCTTTTTATGCCATTATTTGTGATTACATCATTTGAAGGTATATTCTGACTGGACCTCTTCTGCTGTTTGACATGTCTTTTACACAATTTGGTGTTAATAATAACAAGCAAAATAGACAGCTTTGCAAATTTGCAATGACTTTTGCTGGCATTTGGTTATGAGTTGTGTTGCCAGTTACTTGTGTTGAAAAGGAGGGAAAATTGCTCAGGACGCTACTGCATAAAAAAGTATATCAGGGTTGTCTGAATGTAGCTGTATGTACTTTAATATATTTTTTTAACATCTTGAAGCTAGATATTGTAGAATGATCTCAACGTAGTGGATTTCCATGAGCTGTTATGCATTGTGTGCCCATCTTGCAAAAGAGGGAGGGGGATCATCTGCTACTTGCTGTGCCAGGCTAGCATTGGAGGTTAGTATGCTAAGAAGAGGCAATAGTGCCATATTTGTGCTCTTCCTGCATCCTTGGTAATCTGTAGTTTTTCTGAAGCAGTACACAGAAAGTCTCCAAATGCAGCCACCTCTGCCTTAAATAGTAATGTACTGATAGTGCTGAAACCTGAAGGATCAATAGCTGGGGTAATGTCCTATGCCACGAATAAGATTCCAATCCATCCTCACAGTCACTATGTTTTGCTGGATGAAAACAACAAAAGAAACAGCCCATTGAAATTAATTACATATTTTATTGCTGACTGTCTGAGGGGAAAAAAAGTGTTTTTTCAATAAATAACCACAGAATCTTTGCTGCTGTTCCAAGGCTGTATTGACTGCTATTCGAAGAAAATACTGATGATCAGCCTAGAACTATAGAAATACTGTATTGCCTTTTTCTTTTATACACTGTAAGGTATAGAAACTATTATTTTAGTTTTTCTAGACGCTCACAGGCAACTTAGATCATAAGAATTTATGAAATTTGCAGTCTCTCAGCTGAGAAAGACCACGACCTGTTCACGGAGGTAGGTTGCAGTATTATGCAGTTAGGTGAATCCCATAATTTCAGTAGTGATTCTTATTACACAGATAGAGTGAAGAGCACACTAAATTGCAGTTACATAAGATGCTTGGTAGCAGATGAAAATCAAAGTTCAACAGCAGTAGGAACAATAATGCAAGAGTACTCTCATATTATGAGTTTTACTGTGTATTACCAGAAGAACAACGTCAAATATCCACTAAGGAGAGAATTTAGGATATAATTTTACAAAAAAATTGTGCTCCTAGTTCTTCATTTCTACGAATTGTTACTGACTCATTCTCAGTGACTAAGAGTTTGAGTAAATTTTGTGTTTCTGATTGGTTTTCAGGGTATTAAACTCTCTGAACATGTGTAACTGAGGTAAATTAAATGTGGCTTGTATGGAGATTTGAGTGCAGTACTTGGTTCTTCAAATTAAAAAAAACTTATTTTCAGGAAAAATAATTCCTAACATCTGCGAGAATTAAAGGTCTTTACTATTTCATAGAATCAGAATCATAGAATGGTTTGGATTGGAAGGGACCTTAAAGATCATCTCATTTTAACCACATTGCCCCTCTGTCTTCCTTCCAGTAGACTATGTTGTTCAAATCCTGTCCAACCTGGCCTTGAACACTTTCAGGGATGAGGAAACCACAGCTATTTCCTCATACTTTGTAACAATCGATGTATCTATGGATGTTTTTAATCCATGACCCCCATTAACTCTAATTGTATTCAACTCCAAAGCATTTTTTTCCCCCTCACGTCTGCTTTTGGGAGAAAATAATGCTATCTGAAAATTTTTTTTCCCTTACATTCCTTTCATTATATTAGGTAAAACTGCAATCAGTCACTGAGAAAAAGTCACTGTACGCATCCAAAATACATCACCCTAACAGAACAGATAAAATTTCATACAAACTAACTGTTTCTGCAGTTGAGAAGCAATCAGTAAGTCTAGTAGGAAATGGCAAAGTTAGAGTAGCAAATTAGTGAAAGGAATTTTTATATATGTTACTGAAATATACTGAAGAGATGTTGTATGGTAACAGCATTTCAGAATTAAGGAAATAATTCAGAAGGAAAGATAGACCTACTGTAACAGTTGAAGAAGCTGGCAGTCTTTTGGGCATATGAATGTCTTTTTAACATCCAAAGTACAAGTTTATACCAAAAAGTTAGATAACAGTTTCCTATGCTATGATCTAGCACCATTATGAGTGTAAAACTGTGAAAACATATTTTTTTAAGCTAGCTACTGCCAAGATTTTATTTGTAACGGTGCTTTTTGTAGTATCGCGTGATCCTCTAAACCTTTTGATCAACACCTAAATTATAATGATTCGTGATTCTCTAATGCTTTGGATGAACACCTAAATTATAATGGTTATACATCAGAAGGGCATGGTTTCCTTTACAGATGATTTAGCGAAAAACATGCTTCACATTTAACACAATTCAGCATTATAGGGTATGGAATGTTTGTGGGGGTTTCTTTCTGTTAATTTGTTTTCAAGTATATATCTGCTTTGTGTGAGAATGCTAGAAATTTGAGAGTTTCCCTTATTAGTAATTTGTAATCAAGTTTCTCATTAAAGTTCTTTTACCTTTCATTTGAGTATTAGGAGATGGGATGTGTTGTTTCTAAAGGTAGGAGATTGGAGTATGAGAAAGAAAGCATTTGGACATACTTGAAATGAAGAAATTAAATATCCTGATTCATTAATGAACTTATATTTTTGAAAATTCTGTCAGTCAGATGTAACTTACTCATTAGACAAGGCTTTCTCCCTGTGGTCACTATAAAAATTTCCCAAACTTTGGCAAAAAGTTAATCAAATCTTAGTATTTTGTAGGTCAAAAAAATTGAAGTGATCTTATTTTCATATTTTGTATATCTCATTTTCTTCCATGTACAGTGTGTGGAGAGCTTGCACTACTTAGACCAATCAATTTTGCATGATTAGTAGAAGTATGTAGAATCAAATAAATATTTGACATTATGGACACTCAACTAAATAAATAATTTGATGCTTCTCCCAACTTTTAATGGCATTATTTCTTTCATTTGTGTTTTGTTCAATTGCTTTTAAAAGCTGTGTGGAGTTTTGCTTTGGATTTAGACTTTTTGCTAAAGTGCACTGTTAATACAGATTCTGAAGCAAATTGAAAATAATTAGCTAGCAGCGTGGGAACTAAAATGGGATCTTACCTAAGAGAGATTGAGGGGAAACAACTTTTGACAAAAAATTTTACAAAACTTTAATTCATGTTTTGGTAACAGATGTACAGAAAATGGAGAAATGGCTAACCAAAAAAAAACCAAAACAAAAAAACCCCAAAACAACCCCCCCCCCCAAACACCAAGTTTAAGAAACAAGAATTTGATGGACTTTTTAAAAAGTAAAATTAGAAGATCAAAAATAGATATAATCTAGAATATCTCAGTTTCCATTCTCAGATTAAAATTAGTATAACTGAGGAAGAGGAGAGCTAGAATTGTAGTGCAATTCTGAAGTGCCCTTTACTAGAAAAACAGAACTCCATCTGTGTTCTTTCCCCACTGTTTTTCTTGTCATATTTGTTTTCAAGCCAAGCAATCTACAGATTAAGAAAATAAGTCATAGAAACTCTTTAATTAATAAGAAACAGAGCAAAGAACATTCATTAAAATGTCAAAGAGATCAAACATGGTGAAGGAAGACACTGAATATTGAAAGAAACCAGGCAATATGGAGTGTCACATTCAGTAGGCTCCCCCAATTGGAAAGAATAAATTACTTTGGAGCATTCTGATTGTGCTCCAACTGGATGTAGCAAAATGTGTGTTAAAACAACAACAAACAAACGTGTATGAGTAGAATGAAACATTTCACCTATGATTCTGGGAAAAAGGTAAAAACTGCATGCCAGTCATTCTTCTGGAAAAAGTTAAAAACTGTGTGCTGGTCATTCATATGGAAATAAATTTACAATCTTCCTTCTTGTGTGTCTCCTCAATGTTTTCTGCCCTCTTTTTCATTACAGCCACAGTTTATGATTCAGTAAGTTTTACTGCAGTAACTGGTAATATTTAGGATATTTTAGAAAATTAAGTGTACATAGGAGAGTCCTGCATGCTTTGTGTGAAATGCTGTACAGGAACTTTGTAATAGGAGAAGATACCAGTCAGAGAGCAAACACTTGTAGAAGCCAAGCCCCACTTCAGCAGACCAGGCAGCACCGGCACATCCAGCAGCAGCATGTCATATATAGCACCTGCTGGTTTTCGGTCAGATTAATTTGCTTTTATTCCTCAAGTCTGATGCATATCAAATATACTTAATTACAGTTTAGAGAACTACTTGTTGGTTTTATTGACAACATTGGAAAATAGGATTCTAGAGCAGGAAAGAGAAAAAGGCAGCATCACATCTAGACAATTGTATATGGTTTTTATTATTTGCATTTTTTCAAGCTGTGAAGTGTGGTGTTCCATCTCACTTTCTACAGAACAGACAAGTTTGTAAAAAATTATGTGTGAAGAGATCATTTAAAGAGTAGATGTGGACAGACCTGGTAGTTCCTCCTTGCTGCATAATGACACAGTTTGTGCTGTTAAGTAGTGCTTCTTTTGAGGTAGGTCCAAAATCCAGACTGAATTGAGTATGTTAATTATGTTACAGTAAAGAGGAATACTGCTTTTGGTTTATTAGCAAACTGAATTTTGGGTTTATGCATTAGAAACAATGCCGAATAGAAAGAGAATTCTGCTAGATGATCAAGTCTCTTCATCAGGGAACCACTAAACTGAAAGGCAGAACACCATTTTTGT
Organism: Acanthornis magna; assembly: GCA_036785705.1. NCBI lineage: Eukaryota > Metazoa > Chordata > Aves > Passeriformes > Acanthizidae > Acanthornis > Acanthornis magna. The sequence goes on from JAWUZG010000036.1 coordinate 14,654,398, forward strand.
AGTTGCTGTGACAATATGCTGCTGTTTCCATCTGCAGCACAGCACAGCAGACCAATCTGGTTTCTAAAAGTAAGCTGTATTAGGAGGATATAAATAATGTATTAGAATTACTACTAGATTAATCTTTCTGGATTGAAATCAGTTAATCTATGGAATATATCCATATTTGGAATGGTATTAACCACTGTGTGGATGTCTGTCTTTTGGATTCCTTTTGTTCTAAAAGTAACCCAATTCCCTTTGTCTTAAGTGTAAAGGTAACATTGGCTAGTGCATGGAAACTGTTTTAATACAAATGTGTGAGCAATACTGAATTTTTGGGATAAATGGCAAAAAGTACAATATTGTGGATCTGAATGTTATGAGGATCTCCTTGGCTTAACTTGAGCCACTATTAGTATAATATAATCTTACTTTATAATGGAAAGATGCAGCAGAAAGTAGTTGCTCAGCCAGAGTGCTAAGATGGGCTCCCAGTTGTTCTCTGCATTTTCTCTCAATTGAACTTCTGTAAAACCGGTTTGGGCCAGTAGCAGTGAAGACCTTATTATCTCTAGCAGAACATTATGTGAATTCTCTGTTTCTCTTTATCTGTGCCACTATTTCATCACTTTCAGCTACAAAGATATGTTGTTCTCTTGCTTCTACGACAGATTTCATTTGGCATTTTGAATCTCAACACATCCAGTGATCTGATTAGATGAGATTCACAGTATCTGTTTATCTGTCCTGTTTCTCTACCTAATATTCTACTTGTGTTCTTGGCAGCAGTTTGCCTTTTTTGCCCTTCCATGTTCTGTACATGACACCATATCAAAAGGTTTCGGACCATTGCCGCTGCTTTTTTGAACTCTCGTGTTTTCTCAGCATCTTATCTTCAATTTCTTATTTGAACTTTAAGTTGGGATATTTTTCCACTTGTCTTCCATCAATCTGCTGTCATTTTTAAAATATGGTTGTGTGTGTTCTGTGGGAACAGACTTCCTGTACTTTTGTGTGCAGTGTGCTTATTATCATCATTTATTGTATGTAGAGTTCAACTGTTCAAGTAATTCTTCAGGAAAATCAGGCAGAAAGTGAGATTTTGAGCATAGTGGAAGAAAATAATTTTTATACCTCAAAATGGATACTATAAAAAATCTTTATCAGTATTTTCCTAGCCATATGCATGATGTATGGAATGTGAACTCAAATGGTACCTTTTGGTGCCAGAGGTATAGAAACCTCTGCAGCAAGACCCCTCAGGTAGTGAGCCATGGCCCAAACATAGCTCACATCACTGTCTGCACTCCTTTGTGTCCCATGCTAGTTTGTAATGAGTCCTTTATGCGTGGAGAGGGAAGAGACCTGGCACAGACAGAGCTGTCTGGAAGTTCATTGACAAACTGCATCTTGAATCCGAGAGTGAGACCATTTAGCCTAAGAAAGTAGATTCAGTTTTTTTCTTTAGCTGTTTCCTGTCATGCTCCTGCTATGATGCACAGGACTGCAGCAGAAGGTGGAAGAACAACAAAAGGTAGTGGAGCTTGAGTGCAAATACACGTACCTTCCATGCTTCTACTGTGCTTTGTTTTGAAGCTGGAAGATAAAAAAGAAAAATGAATGGGGTGAAACAGTGTAGGTTCACTCTATGCCTACTTACACAAGTGCAATCTAAGTAGAAAACAGAGTGGTGCCCATCAACTTGCACTTATATTTGGATGTTGAAGTAATTGACCAGGAACTTGTGGGTGTATATGGAACACACAAGATGGAGTCTGTCTTTTATTCACTTAGCTCTTTTTACTTTTAAGAAAGAAGTTAATACATATTAGCTAAAAAACAAAGTGCAGCCATTCCATGGTTTGCTCCAGAACTTCACCTGTTTTTTCATCTGATGTAAGGAATTTTTCTAATTTTCTAGGAAATTTACACTCCCAATTTAGCATAGAATGTTTGTGTTTATGAAATTTTTCTGGTTAATGTCAAATTTATTCAGAAAGAAAGCAGTGCTTTGTTGTCTAAATTTTGCTTCAACAAAAATTCGCTCTTGAAGTGTAAACTTCTTATCAATGGCAATAGCTCACCTTTCCTAATTAAGAGCCTGTTGGTGTGAGATGCATCTTCTATGACACATTCTTCTGGAAGCTCACTAGGACTTTAAAGTCCCTGCTACTTTACAGAATAGTCCTTTTGACAACTTACTAACCAAGCTGGATTTTGGCATAAGGAGGAACAAAAAGTACAATACTTGTACTGTGCTGAATGGTGTTCCCTTCTACAGGGTTCCTACTAGTGATTTTTTAAGAGTGTCTGAGCAACACCGGCCTGTCAGAATGGTGGATGGGCACAGGGTGTTTGTGACTGAACCAGAACTTTTTAGGAATTATGCTTTGCTTTTGTCAAGCATGATCATCAATGAAAGGTATATGACTCACCATCTCAGTGATACACTATTGCAATTTAGTTTTATAAATTATATTCTGGGAAACTTGCACCATTCCTTGTTCAAAATACCAACACAGTCAGAAACACATGGCAGTGCCAAAATATACCAGTATCTGATTACCTTTTTAGTTTAAAGGATAGTGTGAGTAGGCAACGTAGGTGGTGGTTTCGTGTTAAAGCAGATGAAAAGGAACCCCCATACAATTATGACTGGAACTATCTACTTCTCGTCTCATCTGACTCCATGGTGCCTTGATTCAGAGAGGAAAAAAAGGCTAAAACTAAATACTTCTCTGTATAGCTTTTAATACTGCATCAGATCATGCTGGTTTTCCTAGTTTGCTGTAGCCAGCATAAGAATATAGCTGGAACTGTGTGATTGGAGGTAAACAACTGTTAGCTGGTAGATCAGCTGAGCCGTAACATAAAAACATGGCTTTGTACTTATGATTTTTGCTACTAGTTTGTTCCATAGTCTAACAATCCTGATAGAAGATGTTCTTATGTCAAAGTTTTTTTAATGGTGAAACAACAGTCATACTGTTTCCTATCAGCAAATCATCTTCACTTGATGGATGTTTCTTATGATGGCTATGAAAACATAATTGTTCTCAGTGGAAATGTATGAGACATTATCCAGAACTGATTTGCTATGAACAGAATTAAGTAGAGGGCTAGAGTATAATCACCATGTATTGAAACCTCGAGTTTATAATGTGAGTATAAAACTGGTCCAGCTTCTATCTCTCTAAATTTTGAAGATGGACTTCTGAATCTGCTTCTGAGCTTTTATAGGCTTGCATATTTAATGTATTTAACAATCCATGCTTAAATCATATAGCATATACAGTGATGCATTGCTTTGCTGTGTAGTCAAGGGGTTTGTATTTTGTCTTTATAGCATTTTTATACTTCTATAGGCATAATAGGGATTACTGGGTGGGGGTGGCATTGAGAAGGGTTGCTTTTTCTACAACGGAGTCTGAAACATTATTTAAAAATTTAAAAACTCTGAAAATAAATTTCCTCCCATGTTATGTAAGAAATCTTAAAATGCTGGGGGGAGGAGCAGAGGGACGGGGGAAGGCTGGGGTAGGGAGAACCAATATTGTGGAAAACAGTGTTGATTCTTATTTGATTAAGATCAGTTTCAGCATCTGTACAGTACCTTTTATGGAGAAAATTTGTAAGAGATATTAATACAACTATTTATTTTTTCAATTCTGAAAGGACACATCTGAGACCCTAGTTCCAGCTGTCTGTTCCACTTCTGTAATGAAAAGTATTTGACAGTGATCACTTTAGAGAGCACTTCTTACGAACTAAGAACAGCCGGCTCATCTAGTCATGCAATTACCCTCTATCCACAAGGCACTGAGCATATTCTTGGGTTAAAAAATGGGTATGGTAACACATAGCAAAAGTACAATGCAAACCATGTATCTGGTGAATCCAGTGTTTCCTAAGATACTAAAATATTTGGGGGATACATTTTAATTTACACTCAGCAATGCAAGAACAATGAGAAGGAGTATCCTACCTAGTAGTTGTGCCTGGGTGACCTGCATGCTGATAATGTTGAATAACCAAAGTCTGTAGATGTACCCTAAGACTGATACTCGTCTTCAGTTTATTTTGGGAAAGACACTTTTTTGCTCTCATTTTTGGCTCCTTGTTTGTACTAAATTTGGTTTGAGTGGACATGACAGTGCATCATAAGCATATTGACTACAGAATTAACTACTCTCTACAAACATTTTTAAAACTGAACTGAAATTACAGAACTGACTATATTTTTATCATTTGATAGCAGAAAAATTGTCCAGCCATGTTTCAGAAAACTTAAATGACTTAGGAGTCAGTGGCATTTTAATTTTATCTTTGTAGAAAATTTTTAGTATCATGTCAGAATTTTGGAAAATTAAAAATATGCTTTGAAAAGGAGAATGTGTTCTAGAGATCATAGAATCAGAATGGTTTGGCTTAGAAAAGACTTTAAAAATCATGTGTTTTCAAACCCACTGCCATTGGCAGGGCGCTTTCCATTAGACCAAGTTGTTCAGAGCCTCGTCCAACCTGACTTTGAGCACTTCCAGGGATGGGACAGCCACTGCTTCTCTGGGCAACCTGTGCCCATGCCTCCCTACCCCCACAGTAAACAATTTCTGCCAAATAATCTGATCTAAGTCGACCCTCTTTCATTTTAAAGCCATTCCCCCTCATCCTGTCACTACATGCTCTTGTAAAAAGTCCCTCCCCATCTTGTAGGTCCCTTCAGGTGCTGGAAGAGGCTATAAGGTCTCCCTGGAGCCTTCTCTTCTCCAGGCTGAACAACTCCAGCTCTCTCAGACTCTCCTCAAACGAGGGGTGCTCCAGCCCTCTGATCATCTTAGTAGGTCTACTCTGAAGGGGAATGGTTAGACAGTTCAGTGAGGTTACAGCTGGAGGAAAGTTTTTTAGAGACTGTTTTGAGAACAATGATGTGTTGTGGTGAGGCTATAAACATTGGCAGAGCAGGGTATGCTAATTCAAATTTAAGTTTCAACTGATGTAAATCTAAGCATGTCACATTTTCCAGGCTGTATTTTTCTTTGAGACTACTGAGTACAGTGTAGGTACTTCATTGGAGCACTTGGAATCATGGGATTTCAAGGGATAAAAATGATGAAAACCCCAAACATTGGGGTATTATTATTTGAATGATCATCTTACCCAATTGCAAGAACTTTCTTTTATATATATGTATGTATTTAAGTATGTGCCGGGTGCAAACCACAAATCAACTCCAATTTTAAATATCATCATTTTATGTAGTCTTTCTCTCAGGTGCAGTAAAAGATGCTGCATTGATTGTGGTAATGTGGAGCAGTCTGAATTATTAATTTAGTTTCATTTTGCAGGTAAAATAGTTTTTAATTGATTATGCTACAGATTATGATATATCCTTTCACAGAGCTGTTATCTGTATTTGAAAGTGAGTATCTAATGTTGAGTATTCATAAATCAGTATGCTCGAAAACAAAGACTAATCTGATACTAAAAATACATATTATCAGAAGTGCTTAAGAGGCTCTAATTCAGCTAATAGATTTTAAGTTTTAAGAGCTGAATTGTTTCCTGGCTAACTGTTGCAAATCGCTTTGGAATAAGTAATTTTATTTGAAACTTTAATTGTCAAATAACCTTTGTCAAGTGGATAGAAAACTTTCACTTTACAGTGGCTGTCTGTAAGCACAGTTTCTGATGGCAACATACATTTGTTTTGCTATACCGAAAACTGAAGTTAAAACTGCCATACTCAAACCTGGGAGAGCAGAGGTAATTGCTGTGTTCTGTGAAGATTTTTCCTCAATTCTTGAAGCCTTGTAAAAATTGTTGTAATTTTTGACTGACATGAGTCATAGTTGTTCTAAAAATCTTGTTAACCTTTGGATTCTGAAGAGAATTGCAGCTTTAGCACAAGGAACAGATAGCCGTATGACAAATATGATGTATACAACTGCACGCATTTTATGAAATCAATATTTGAGGGGTTTTTTTTTCCATTATAATCTCATTTGATACAAGTGAAGAGCTAAATGATGGTATCTGTTCTATAAATGAGTGTGAGGAGAAAAATAAGACACCAGCATCTGTTTGAAGTTAGTGTGTATACCTTTTAAACTTCTGAAAGATTGTCCTTTTGAAATACAGACCTAGAAAACTGTATCATTTAGATTGTCAGATTACGTGCTTTTGTTGTAAACACAGAAAATTAAGTGTTCTTTTTGTGAAAAGTGGAAAAAAGGTCATATTCTTTGTCAAGGGAAGTGTCTGAGGTCCTTTCTTTTCAAAGTGCCATTGTTACTATGGCACAGATCTGTTTTTCATACCGTTTGATTTCAGGTTTTGTTTGTACCACATTTAGGCACTCGGAAAGTCACCAGTCATTGGAAATCTACCATGCCTAGAGATAAGGCAGGCAGAATATTTTGGCATTAATTTATCAGATTCTGTGTGATGTGTTACCTTTGCAATCTCAGGAGCAGCTTAGTGACTAGATTTGGCGCCAGAAAGAGCACAGGTTGAGCTGGTGAAAGCAAGTATGTAGTACAGACCCAGGGACAACTTCATAGCCTCTTTTCCAATGTTATCTGTCATTGATTTCCTTCCTCTTAGTTTGGGGGGCTTATGGTGAAGGGTTTTATAAAAACCATAGAAGTAAGATTTCACTGGATTTTATTGTATTATAGAATTGGTTTGGACTTCTGACAAGATCTTTTTAGATAATGTTTTAAAGCACTTAATATGAATTGGTCACTTCTGGCATTGAAAAAATACCCATTGAAACTCAAAGTTTACATACAGTAATGTAAGGAGCAGTGTGAATGAACTGTGACTGAGGGCTGAAGAACTATTAAAAACTTGTGTACATGATTTAATTTAGTGTTCTAATGGCTTCTTATATTTTTTATTCTACAATCATCCTCCAGTATTATGGAACAGGTGACTTGGTTTTTGTTTGATTTTTTTTTTCTGTTTTGTTTGATTTTTTTTCTTTTTAAATAAAATTATTTATGTATGCCTCTTCCTCCCTGACAAGGTACAGTCTTTGGAAGAATAATTAAACAATTAGGAGTATCTGCTCAGTACCTTCAGGGCTGTGATAGGCTGAGCCCAGCCAGCAGCCAAACACCCACCCACCCAGCCAGGCTCCTGCTCACTCCTCTCTCTTGCAGGGTTTGGGGGGACAAATAGAAGGAAGGTGAGAACACTCATGGATGAAGATGGTGACAATGTATCAGGGAAGGTAAAAGCTCTCTGTGCAAGCGGAGCAAAAAGAGGCCTTTTTTCACTCCTTCTGTCAGCAGGCCGATGTCCAACTGCTTCCTGGGAATCAGTGCCTCAGTACATGTAATGGTTACTTGCACAGAGAAATATAATCACAAACATTCACCCCTTACTCCTCATCTCCCTGAGGATTTATTACTGGCTGTGACACGTGGTGGTATGGGTCACCTGTCTTGACTTTATCAACTCCCAACCTCAAGCCCAGTCCCAGACAGTTTGAAATAGGAAAGGGAGCATTCCAAGGAACAAAGTGCTGCTCAGCAATAGCCAAAACCACAGGCGTGTTATTAACACTGTTTCAGCCACAAATATAAAGCACGGACATATATCTATGCCAAATATCTTCATACTGTGTATGAAGAATTTTTTTTTTTCTGTAATTGGTAGTATTTTTTTGACACACATTCCAGCTTTTCTCTGCATTTTCTTCTCAGCAGCCTCTCCAGTTCCCATCTGAGTCTGTTTCATACTCCATGTATCCATTAAATGATCCATGGTTAAATGACTAAAGTTGACAGTGATGGACTTTAGAGCTAAGACTGCACTCAGGCTTAAGCAGGACACTGCTCGCATCACTGAGTTTTCCTTTCAGGTTGTCTCCATCAGTTAAATTTTATTACTTTTGAAGGTTTGTCTGTAGAATGAGGACTAAGACTTACTTTTAGCAACAGAATGTTAGGTGCAAGAAGATTTGAATTTGTCATGTGCACTCTAAGAATTTGTGCTGGTTGTACCCTTCACAAAGGCTTTATGTTACATCTTCTGCTTGAGGGCTTTAGCTTGTGTCCTTTAAGGTCCAAAATTAAGTCCTATCCTTGCACTGAGTGCACTGTGAAAGTCATAAAATGAAAAGTTTGTAGCTGAGCAAGTTTGATTCTTTGTAAGATTGGCAGGCCTTTGAACAGTGTAAAAGTAAGCTTTGTTGCTCCAAACATGCCCTGCTTTTGCCTGAAGAACTGACATAAATAATACATCTAAAAATGCTCACAGTTTGTCAGCTACAAACTTGCATTAAGGAGCCAACCAACCCAGCACAATCAAATTAAATGGCATTGGTTTGCCTTGTGTGCTTCACTGTATTGGGTCTTTTGTCTTTGCCTGTTATGTTTCCTCATTAGAAAATACTTTCTCTGTTCTACTAAACTAGGACATAGGATGCTGCCCACATTAAAGAGTTGAAAATTATTAGCTAACATCAGAAATTTTCCAAGACCTCACTTGAGAGTCCTAGCATTATGAGGGAGGCTGTTTTATGAGATCTGTCCTCTGCCGCAGTCTAATAGGATTATTTTTATAGTTTTTCCATTTTCCCCCTCACGATTATAGTAGATCCAACATACGAGGTAGTGTCTCTACATAATGTGTGTATAGATAATTAAAAATGAAACCATCTTTAACTAGTGTATTAATAGTAGTGGGCAGTGTTAGAAATATGTTGAATTTTTCAGAAAGGGGGTAGATATTCTAGTATCAAGCTATAGTACAGTACGTTGCCACAAAAATAAATTGCAGTTCATTTTGCACCATTTGGAGCAGTAAGTCTGACACTTCCTGGTGTTCTTTTTTTCATTGTGTATATTTTGAATTGTTCTTCACATGAAAACATTGTAAGCTGTGTGTTCTAGTTTTATTTATATTTCTACAAATTTCCAAACTCTTTTCTATCTTCTTGATGTCAGTCTTGCAAGTATTTTTAGGATGTCAGCAGTGAAATTTTTGAGATGCCTTGTCTACTGATAACTAATTATTGTGCATGTTTGCTATCATAGCCAGATCCAGTTATTCATTATGTCATGCTTCTAAGTTAGGTTAAATATGTGAAGTAGAGGGCAGTGTATTCACTTTAGTAAATGCATGTATTTTGAGAATTTTAATGAATGTGTATGGCAATTTGTTGCACAAGCAGTTCAGCTTTTTAGATAGGATGTACTTGTTGTAAGCTAAATCCAAAGGTTCAGTTTCATTTTAGATATGAGAAGATGATCATGCTTAAGGTGAATTTTTTTTTCTGGTCTTCTTTTTGAAAAATTTTAGCCTTCAAACAAGAATCTTGCCTTCATCTAAGGATCATAAATCATTTCATGGTAACATTGTCTTTGTTGAAATGTAAGTAGTAACTGCTAAGATTCAATTTTCTGTTGGTATGTTTTACCAACGTTTGTAGTTGAATCTTACTTTTTTAATCCAGGCAGAGAAATGTGAAATAGTAGAAATTTAGCTTGATTTTTCTGTTTCAGCATCCTGTAATTCCAAAGAAAAGTTTTACACAGTCTGATTTTTTTTTTTCCCTGGGAGAGTAGATTTTCATATTCAGTTTCTGAAAGACTTTGTGAGTTACTTCATTAGAAGAAAAGTCTGTGATATTAAACTGTAGCAGAGAGAAAAGATTGAAATCTTCAGAGGTCATTATTAAGACCCCTTAAGGCTTTTGTGGGAAGGCTCATGAGAAAATATGACATCCTAAAATGTAAAATGGCCTTGCCTTCTTCATTAATAACATCTGGGGAAAATGAAGTAGGGTGCAATGTCTTGCTTATACAACACAGGAAATTTATGCCTTGAAATAAAGTCTCAATGTTTTTATACATGTTCAGGGAATGTAGTTTGCTCTGCATGAAATGAAGTGTTTATAGTCATGTATATGAAATTACTAATTATTACAGAAAGATGCATGCATGCATACAAAATTTTTCACTTATACTATGAAATAAAATATAAGCAATCCTTTCTGCTCTGTTTATCAGACAGTAAAGATTTAGATAACAGCAGCTTAATTTAAGTGTCTGGAAAGAGGATTTATTAAGGTATCAGAATACTGACAGCTGACCCCTTTGAATCCATCCATGTTTAGCACTTTCAGCTTGAGGCACCTAACAGTTAAATTTGAGGAAAATAAGCTTTTGCACAATTTGGATGACATTGGGTATGACCAAATAAAATACCAAGGAAATAATGTAGTGCTTATTGCTGACTGATGACAATACAGAACCATAGTTGATAATAATAATTCTGATAAATTTTCTGATAAAGTGTCATAAAGATTAAGAGTTGAAGAGAGAAGGAGTAATCAAACTGACCATCTAGATATTATTTGTCAGAAAAAACAATATACAGAACATTTGGACTGCATTTGGTTACTTCAGGTCAACCTGCATTATTTTTTTCAACAGCACGGGATCAAATTTCTATATCAGTTTCCAAGGGTTGCATGAAAAGAAGAAATAAAAGGGACATTTTTTTTTCTATTGCTGCATGAGAACATCTGAAACACTTTTGTATTTTGGTTATTTATTATTTTAATTTTGCATTGCAATGTCTACTACTGATGGATTACAAACTGCAAGTTTTTCTGAGTCAGATAAGTATATTATCAAAATGGCTATAAAGATCTTGTTGATGGCTCTTAGAATCTTCACCTTAAATAATTTTTTACTTTTAAAAATGTCATTCACAACTTTGAGAAAAATCTCCAGAAAGGCAATACAGCATCTGTAGGAAATCGAACAGATTTGTACTTCTTGAAAATTTGTACTAACAGAAAATCTAATGTCATTTGCCTGACCTTTTTTTTTTTTTTTTTTAAAGTAGAAACAGATACAAACAGGTTTGTTTGTTTGCATTTTAAGGAAAAACTGTATATTAATTTTTCAAGTCATCCGGAACTGCATAAGAAGTGAATTAAAATATTTGATTCTGCTGGAACTAGGATTATTCCATAATCATCTTAGTAGGTATAAAAATTAAGCAACAGTGATGCAATGTGATTACCTTTACCTAAGTTTCTCAGATAGATTCATTTTTTAAACTCTTTTCTTAATTTTCTTTCAGAGCAATTGAGTGCTGTACTCTAAACACTGTTTAGTGGTGGAGTCTATTTAAGTAATCAATATTTAAATTGATTTTAAGAAACTCTGCCAACACACTTTAAATAGGTGGCCTGGTTGTTCTAAGCAAGATGATCACCCAGTTGCTCCAGCCAGATAAGGAAACTTTTGAAAACTGGGACAGTCCTTTAATTGTCTAAATATAGCTTTAAGTTCCTAATTTTAGAGCAACTTATTTTAAAGCAATTCATCTCACTAGATGAATCTTAATGCAATATCTCACAGATTATACCTAAGTGGTGGAAGCAGAGGATATTTGCAGATTCATAACTCTTGATTTAGGGGTGAATGGTAGGCTCAGTCTAAGGCACATGGTGAGCACCAAGCCCAGACAAAAGGATGTCACATTCCAGAGGTGTACAGATGAAAGGTCAGAGTTGGTCATACCATAATGTGCTTCCTGGTTACTACAGATAAAAGCAGAGTTAGTTTATCTGGGTTAAATACCCCCTTTTGTCATAGTTGTTATGAATCCAACTAAATTCCCTTTTATCAGATGAATAAAAGGCAAGAATTTTGTCACTTCTACCCCAGCCTGTGCTGAAAACATGTTATTATAGTATTAATAAAATTTAAGTGATCATGTAACCACCACAGCTAAGGACTGAAAGGATGGTCATGGCTACATAATAATGCAGGAATTTGTGTAAAAATTATTTTAAGACATTTTTTTAAAAGCCTGTACTGAGAGTTCAGTTCAGCAAATTCATCTTTCTGTCCAAAGCAGTAAGAAGTCTTCTGTAACTGTATCTAGCAGCCAAAAACTCAACTCTCATTATGTTGATCTTTTGTTAATTGTAAGCAGACAAATCTTTGTAGTTACTGTAGACTTCATAAGCAAAAAGAACTATACCTTGGAGCTGGCAAATGCCAGTAGCAATGAGACTGGTAGGAAATGTAAAATCTGTGCATTGATCTTACTATTTTGGAATGTAGTGTTCCACAAGTGGAGAGACATTGAGTTACAAACAGTTTATAAATGCTGCTTGGAACAGGAGCAAACCTCCACATCTGACCAATACTCTTCCATGTTGTCTACTCCACTTTCTGCTGTGTAGTGCTGGGGAAGAGACCTTTGTTAATGATAAAAGTAGGTATTCTTCACTAAGTGTCTGTTGTATGCTGTTACCTCAGATTGTGTCTTGCATCACTGTAAATCAAATTGAATTTGTACTGAATTACAAGAAGCATTTCAGATGCATTCTTTCCTGTACTATACTTATGCAAAGCTGCCAAAATGTATCAGCACTGTTCAAGACATTCTTTTACAAATGTTTTCTTATGAGCATTTTCCTTAAAAGTAATAGGATGTACATCCATGCAAATCCCAGAAGAATGAAAAAATAAACGCTTTGTTATTTCAGTGCTACAAATCTTTTCACTCAAATTAAAAAAAAAAAAAAGCTGGTTTTGCAGGCATAAAATTAATGTTTAAACCAAAATATTGTATTGATTCTCCAGCTCGTTATGTATTTAAATTGACATGACTATATCTTTTTACCAGGAACCAGAACAACTACAAGTTTGTACTAGAGGAGATGCATTCTCACTGTACCAGAGGAAGACTTCAGGTGTAGATAGCAACTGTTTTCCTCTAACTAACAAAAACCAACAATTGTTCTTGCAGTTTATTTATTTCTTCAGGACTCTAATTTGACCTTCCAGTTCAAATATGTTTGTGAAGCTGAGCAGAATGTTTAGGACTCATGGTAGTGCCAATTCTGTTGGCAGTTTCCAAAATGCAAAGGAGATTCAAACTGCAAGGAGATGCAGTTTCCAAAATGCAAAGTAGTGAAAGAGTATCCTTTTCTTCCCTACAACTTCTGTAAGTAAAGAAAAGAAGTTGTAAAAAGAAAAGAAGTTGTAAAAAAATCTTTAAATGTTTTCTCTGTATAGAATCCACACCAGAAGGGCCAATAGATCCTTTTTATCCATCAGTGAGACATCATATCAAGGCTCTAGGAGATTCACAGAAATTTTTGCAGGCCTCTGGGAATAAAGTTTCCTTGTCTTTGTTTGAAATAGTGGTTACAATAAAGATGAATAATAGTTAACATTTGCTTTATTCTTAGACCTAGTGGCACTAATAGCTGTGCCTGGATGTTTATCTTTTGGTGGAAAGCTTCATCTGCTTCTTAACGATAATGCTTATATCATCTTCTTAAATGCCTGACCCATCCTGTGGTTCTGTGATTCAGAGCAGAGGGCATGGCAATAGGTGCTGCTTAGGCTGCTTGGCTCTGCTTTGAAGTTTTTGGCTTGCCTTTGGCTTTTTCTGAAATGTATGGGGAGAAATTTAGAGTTGTGGGAGTTTAGACTCAATTATTGACTGGTAAAGATGTTTAAACCATGGGCATTGATATCTCTGTGCTATCATGATTTATGTATTTCAAGCTTAGTTTTGCCAAACAACTGAAAAGACATCCTTTTCTATTCATTATACCAGTCAACCAAAACAAAGTGTTCAAAGGCTTACAAACCCTACTATACCTTATGGCCTGATTTGGAAGAACTCCTGCTAGTATAGCTAGCAAAAATTGTTGGTAGGGTCTTTTCTGCATTTTAATACTAGACTCTTTTTTTTTCTGAGTTTACTTTTGAAATGCCATTAAAAGTCACTAATTTATTCTACAGAAATAAGGCTAGATAAATTCTCTTTGAAGCAACAGAGAACCTAAAGACTTTCCCATAACAATGACAGTCATTTCAGTCCTTGTACTCAATATACCTGTCAATTTTAAGAAATTTTCCCAAAGCAATGCACCTGATATTATAACCCTTGTGCTAGATTTCTTTGCAGTTGACTAAAGAGGTTCAAGTTGTGGGTAAACCTGATGTATGGACAGACATGGCACTCCCATGAGCTGCATTTCTTTTGGAAACCAGACTAAACTCAGTGATACTTTTGTCCAGCAGCAACCAAGAAGCATTTATTTCTTTTTATTCTCCTTCTGTACAAAAAAGGATCGGTATTCATTCTTTCTCACTTTTTCAGACCTGAGGTGTATGATTCTGATTCTACATTGTAGCTGAAGATTTAAAGCTGGTTTAGAGCTCCAAATCATTCTATAGGCAGTTGTCTTTGCAAGATAATAATGTGAAATATAGAACTGATTTTTTATTCAGTCATCATTTCTTTCCACTGTGGGCATTCTTCAGCTTACAAAGTGTTCTGTATAGGTCAGTTTAAAATGAAGGGTTTTGCAAGTTTTTTTTTCATAATGTGGCATCTTGGTCAAATGTCATATATGCTTTATTTAATTTTATCATTGCTTTGATCATACTTCTAGATTTTACTCTGAACTTCCTTTTACTGATAGCATTCATACAGAATCTTTCTTATAAGTGTCTACTAGGTCTAAGTCTTTCACATGATTACAGGTAAATCATGCATTGAATATCTTGTTATTCAGTGGTGCATGTGTTCTTTCTGAATGTGGAATTCAATCAAATACTTTCATGTGGTCCAGTAGCAGTGACTTCTCGCAAACTGAAAACACCCATATTTAAATCCTCATGCCTTTGCTCAAGCACTGCTGTGTTAGACTCCTTGTTACTTAACATGCTTTATAGCCTTTTCAAGCAAAAGTTGATCCACTGTTCCTCTTTTCTTTTGTTAATATCCTTCAGATGTCCACCCAGTGAAAAAGAGAGGTTACTGTCAAATCCATTTTAGCAGTTCCCAGCTGACGTGGGAAGATGAAAGGCTCTTACCTTTCCTTCATTTCTTAGGAGTAATAGTTTTGCTTTGAAGCTTTTTCTGTTATTATTTGGCAATCTTGATGTTTATATGTCCTTTTTCAGTTTTGTTTGTACTATAATCCTGTAAGAGAATCATTCTGATTTATGCTTGTAAAGCTCTCATACACTGAAGCCCCAGCTCCAGTAATTTATAGGCACCGATTAATTGCAAACCAAAAAACTAATGGCTGTTTAAATTATTGTGCATTAGATTCCTGCATAAGGAAATGGCTCTGGTTTTAGCTCTGCAGTGCTGAACAATGCCATGTGCCTACACAGGTCTTTCAAGAAGGGGCACAAATCTGTAGAAAAGACTCAAGGTCTTCCTCTAAGAAAATTACTCTTAACTAGATCTTGTTTGCATCTTAGAATACTTTTGATCTTTCTAATTGCAATTGGTTCTGATTATTGTACCATGATTACGAACCTGTCTCAGAACCAACCATTCCCCTTGGGTCCTCAGCCATTTTGCCTCTAGCTCTCTTATTTGTTTAATTGCCTAATGAAGGACATTTATCTTGCAGGCAGCTTCTCTGTACACATTGTGTATTTTCTTTCCAAATAGTGTTCATCAAAACCAGTCAGCAAAAGCTTACTGCTCCCCATATTTTGGTTTTGTGCTAGATTTTAATTATGATTTTCACCTTACATAGAGTCATAGAATCATTTAGGTTGGAAAATACCTTTAAGATCATCAAATGCAAGCACTAAGCCTGCACTGCCAAGCCCATGTGGCAGGGTTGAAGGGGACTGTTATTTTCACAGTGTATTAGTGTTTCCTAATTTCTGCTGAAGTCATCTCTGTCATGTAATTATCAGAGATTACTTTCTTCATTTTATCTGCCAAATTATTTTCCACCTTTTTCCCAAAGAAATGGTATTACGAAGCTTCCTTCATTTTAAAATTACTTAGCTGTAATCATTTCTGCTACCCTTTACCATTCTCTTCTGGTGTGATTTTTCTGTACTGTAATTGTAGAAACAGTCTGGGTTAAACAGTTTTACTGATAGATGTAATACTCTAGTATTTAATGCTCCTCTAACAGTCTTTCCTACAGCATGGAGCTGGAAGTAATGGTCCCAAGCTGTCACTGTCTGTGACTAGCTTCTGTGGATGTCAGTCCCGCCAGACCTATGCTGCCTGCTTATCAGTACGGCCTAGTTGCCTCTGTAGTAGATTTCAGCACACTCTGAAGTTTTTCTGGGGCCATGTCAAGTAGAGAAAATCAAACTGGAGTAATAAGTTCTAAGGTAAGAGGCACACAGTTACTGATGCTCATGGTTGTACAGGAGCTTGCATTTGGACACAGTGCTGAACCCAAACTATCTCCCTGCATTTTTGTCACAGCAGGTCAGAATTTACAAGCCCTCTTGGCACATGATAACCTGGAAAGTCTAATGCAAAGGCTGAGGTAGATTGACAGGACAAGTGTTTATCCAGAAAATAATCCAGATAAATCCTTGCTAAATACTTCTGCTCTGTATTTTTAATGAATTCCACAGTACTCATACCGTTAGGATTTATTCACTATTTGCAGAGTTCAGTATCTCCCATAAAGAGAGATAATCTTTAAGAGTATTGGATAGTAATGAGAGACACAGAAATCCAAAACAGTAAGCCATAAATGTAATCTTCTCTGAAACATCTAGAGATTCCCATATGTACAGTAACCACAATATAAAAATTGTCATTAACTTTTGTTACGAGTGTCAGGCAGCAGTGGTCTGTCATGGCCTGTGAATGTCAAAAGTGGCCTGTGTAATATGTAGTGTGGTGAGTTGACCCTAGCTGGATTCCAGGCACCCACCAATCTGCATCACTTCCCACTGCAGCTGGACAGGGGAGACAAAATATAAAGAAAGATTCATGGGTTGAGATAAGAACCAGGAAAGACCACTCATTGAATACCATCGCAGGCAAAACAGACTCGAATTAGAGATACTAATTGAATGTATTTCTATCAAAATGAGAGCAGGATAATGAGAAGTAAAACAAGACCTTAAAGAACTTCACCTCACCCCTCTCTTCCTCCCATCTCTGCTTCCTCCCCCACCGGCAGCGCAGGGAGACAGGTAATGGGGGTTATGGTCAGTTCATCACACGTTGTTCCTGCCACTGCTTTAGGGAGAGGAGTTCTTCCCCTGCTCCAGTGTGGGGTCCTCTCAGAGGAGACAGTTCTTCACAAACTTCTGCAGCATCAGTCCATCTCACATTGGAGCAACAGTACTCTGTGAACTGCTGCAATGTAAGTTCATTGCACAGGCAACAGTCTTCCCTAAAATGCTGCAATGTGAGGCGCTCTTCTACACAGTGCTGTTCTTCAAGGACAGTCACAAGTCCCGCCAGCAATGCTGCTCCAGTGTGGGTTCCTCTCTCCATGGGTCTGCAGATCCCTGCCAGGACCCTGCTCCAGCACAGGCCTCCCATGTGTTCACAACCTCCTCTCAGGCATCCTCCTGCTCCCACATGGGCTCTTCCCAAGGCGCAGGTGGATCTCTGCATCCCCAGGGACCTCCATGGGCTCAGGGGCACAGCTGCCTCACCATGGGCTGCACCCTGGGCTGCAGGGGAACCTCAGTTCCAGTGCCTGGAGCACCTCCTGTCCCTCCTTCTCACTGACCTGGGTGTCTGCATAACTGTTTTTTCTTTCTTCTCCTTAAATCTGTTATCACAGAGGTGTTTCTACCATTTCGTTGGCCCAGCCTTGGCCAGTGGCACTTCCATCTTTGGAGCTACCAGGGATTGGCTCTGCCAGACGTGGAGGAAGCTTCTGGCAATTTCACACAGAAGCCACCCATGTAGCTTGCCTGCTTCCAAAACCTGCCCATACATACCCAAAATATACAGCTAGTGCATAAGCAAATTAGTTGCAAATCGTGCACAGATTAATATTTATTGGATAGAAATGCATCAGGAGGTGTGCTTAATGTCAAATACTATTGTCTGGAAAGACACTAGGACTAGGACTATCAGAGAGGTAGGTACAGAACAGTGGTTGAGCAAGGGACATGTGGGTATTAACTTAGAATTAGCTTAGAATTAAGACACTTAAAATGAGGTCATTAGTCAAGAATTGGGAGTTTAGAGTAA
Organism: Acanthornis magna; assembly: GCA_036785705.1. Classification (NCBI taxonomy): domain Eukaryota; kingdom Metazoa; phylum Chordata; class Aves; order Passeriformes; family Acanthizidae; genus Acanthornis; species Acanthornis magna. The sequence goes on from JAWUZG010000036.1 coordinate 14,672,371, forward strand.
GGGGCATGAGAGAAGAGTTTTGACACTCAGCAGTATCTGATACTGGTTTGGTTTTTCCTGATGGGTGTCTTGGGTATTTGACTATGTTGGATTTTGTGAGCTGTGAAACAAAAATCAGAAACAGAAAGATGATGGATAGAGGAGGTAGAGCATAGTAAATTCCTCCTGAGCAGCTCCCATACGGATGAAAAAGATTTTTTTTCTTCAAGGCAGTGTCCTGATTTCAATCAGGTGAGGGTTAGCTTTTGCAGTAGCCAGGAGGGGGCATGGCTAGGACATGGAGGATTGTTCTTTATTACCTCATGTCATTCCTGGGGCTGGGGGAAGGGAGCCTCTTCCAAAGAGAAGGACCTCCTTCCAGTTGAGTAAGTGGTGCCAGTTCTGAGCCAGAAGGAGTGGTTGGATAACATCAGTTCCAAGCTGGAGGGAGCAGTCAGGTGGCGCTGGTTGTAAGCCAGAGGGAGCAGTGGGGTATTACCTATTCTCAGGGGTTCCCACCGTGAGCAGTAATGGGGGTCTTTTCTTATACTCCCTGCCATTAGTATTGTTGCTGTTACTCTTAATTTTTTTATCTCATTGCCACTCCCAGTAAATTGTTCTTATCTCAGCCTGTGATCTTTACCTTTTGTGCCTCCAGTTCTGCTCTCCAGCCCTCCACAGTGGGGAGAGGGAGCAAGTGAATGGCCCATGGTTTGGGGAGTCTCACTGGGAGCACTAAATTGAGCTGTACCACTCCTGAAGCACAACAGCCAAAAACCCTGGGTGCCATTAATATCAGATCTTCAGATTACTTGGAAAGGGTTAGTCATTTTACAAGAGCAAAGCAAGAACATGGCAATATACACGAGCAGTTACATTCATATGGGATGCACACCATTTGGGAAGTTCAGCTATGTCTTCCTACAAATATATCAATGCAAGGAAATTTGAAGCATATGTGCTGGCAGAAACAAGCAGTTACCAAAGATGTTAGGAGTTCCTAGACTTTCTACTCTTAAGATTTATACTGTGCTTTGTAGTAATAAAGTTGTGGCTTGTTTTGAACTCATTCTTGCTGGAACATACCCTTCACAAATCACTTCACAAAGGCAGAACAATCCACAGTTTATTTTTAGAGATTTTTTGTTTTGTTTTGCCTTTCCTGGAAAAGTAAAGGTATTTTCACACCTGAAGGATGAGATGCCATCCAGAGGAACGTGGACAAGCTCAAAAATTGGGTGCACAGGAATCTCATGAGGTTTAGTGAGACCAGGCAAAATATGCTACACCTGGTCAGTGCAAGCCCTGGTATCAGTACAGGCTGAGGAATGAAGGGATCGAGAGCAGCCCTGGGAAAGGGCTCTCTGGGAAGGACCTGGGGGTGCTGGTGGCTGAGAGGTTGGACATGACCCAGCCATGAGCACTCACAGCCCAGAAAGCCAAACGTGTCCTGGGCTGCATCCAAAGCAGTGTGGGCAGCAGGGCCAGGGAGGAGATTCTGCCCCTCTGCTCTGCTCTGCTGAGACCCCACCTGCAGTGCTGCATCAGCTCTGGGGGCCCAGCACAGGAGGGACATGGACCTGGTGGAGTGAGTCCAGAGGAGGGCCAGAAAAATAATCAGAGGGATGGAACATCTCTCTAATGAGGATAGACTGAGAATTGGGTTTGATCAAACTGGAAAAGGCGGGACTTAATTGTGGTGTTCCAGTATCTGAAAGGAGGGTGGAGGGAGACAATTGACAAGGCATGTAGTGATAGAACAAGGGGGAATGGTTTCAAACTGCAAGAAGATACATTTACATTAGATATTAGGTAAAAATTCTTTATTGTGAGGGTGGTGAGGCACTGGAACAGCATGCCCAGAAAAGCTGTGGATGCCCATTATTGGAAGTGTTCCAGGCCAGGTTGGATGGAGCTCTGAGCAACCTGGTCTAGTGAAAGGTGTTCCTGGACATGGCAGGAGGGTGGGGACTAGATGATCTTTAATGTCCCATTCAGTCCAAACCAATCTATGTTTCTATCATTTTTGTAATGCAGTTACATATAAATTGTTAAAATTCATTTTAAAAGGAGAAATGTGATCATAATACAATTTTACTCAGCCTTTTTGGTTTTACTACTACCTTCTTTTGCTGTCTTGTGATTTTTGTTCTCCTTTCCCACAGAGATTTCTTCTGACATTCCTGTTTTGTCAGTATGTTTCATCATCTTGTTAAAAGTAACCTGTATTAAATTTAGGAATATCACCTGTGTGTACCATCTTCTTAAGCATTACTTAAAGTGACCTTCCAGAACATTGCTTTATCAAAAATAATTATGAGCTGAATGTGAAAATATGTTCTCTTTTCCTTCTTGCAGCCTGCAAATGATAACCTGCATACAGATGATCAGCATGAACTCAGAGGAGATAAAGAAAGCTATCTCTGTGCTGTGTGTCTGGATGTTTATTTCAATCCTTACATGTGCTATCCATGCCACCATATCTTTTGTGAACCTTGCTTAAGGATGCTTGCCAAAGACAATCCAGCCAGCACTCCATGTCCACTGTGTCGCACTACAATTGCCAGAGTCTTTTTCCAAACAGGTATAAAAATGAAAGTTTTTGCAACATAGAAAAATATTCATAGTTTTCCATCCAGGATGCATGCAGAGCAAATTTTGGTAATGTTAATCCACTGCAATTTTCTTTCCATTTAACTCCTCCTAGGATCATTCTGTGCAGGCTCTCTTCAGTGTCAAGAAGCTATTCAGGATATGTACTTTTAAACTTCTTACTTTAGGATGAGATTCTAATATTTTGTGTTTCCTTTGTTTCTTCTTACTAAATAATAACAAACTCCATAATAAACATTTCTCAAATGATCCTACTGAAAAAGTATTTTTAAAATTGCTAACTTAATGGCACACAAAAAAAATGGTTTTTCATTTATGACATTAAATTTGGACACCAGTGAAAATAAAGGCCGGCAGAACTCTTGATAATCTTCCTAAATTGTCCCATCCTGGCCTCTTATGCCCTCATCTCTCGTGTTCCTTACTCTTAGTAGGAAAATGTGGTGGGTAGGGGTTGTTTGATGTCAGATTGGGGATAGAAATAGAAGAGGGTAAGTAGTCCTGCAGACAGACTATCTGGAACAGCATGAGTCAGTCTTTTATGTCCAAAGCTTATATGGTAGATTCAAGTACCATTGATAAAATTGCACTGTAGTATCTGGAGTTAGGTCATTTACAACACTTAAAACTGTACATAGACAGATCACAAAGTATTGGAAATGACTCAGCCATGCAGGAGTGTTTGTTTCACTTTAGATGCTTCAGAGATCTTGCCGTGATCCTCTTTAAACTGTTGTGAGTGCTGTGATGATGACAGGTTACAGATGCAGACTGAAGTATGATTTCACATTGATCTGCAGAGCTGCCCACCTTCTGTTTCTGGTTGTGCACAGATTCTTCCTTTGTACAGGCACAGCTTTGTATGATTTGATGGCAGATCAGTTTGAGGAACTGACTGGGATAAATAAGAACTCATTTGGGTGAGAAGACGGCATTTTTCAGACAAACCTATTGCCCCAAGATGATTCACTGAGCAGCTGCTGTTGTCCAGGGATAGAGACTGGCTGTCCCCGCATTGACTGCACTGCAGCAGAGAAAATGGATGGAAAGCTGCAGTCTGAGCACTCTCAACCCCCTGCTTGTCTGGTGCATAGAGATTTCAAGCCGTTCTTATTTCATTTCCCTAATGTTTGATGCTCCCTTCAATTTGATGTACAGATGAAGTGTGTTTCACTGATAGAGAGTTAGGTTTTTCTAGGGCTATTTAAATTTTAAAAAAGCTGTTTAGCAGATTTGCTGTAGAAAAATACTACTGGGAGAGCACAAAGGGAGAATAAAGATGCTTCTTAAAATGTATTTGCAAAAGTTTTCAACATGTTACAGTCATCTAAGTGAAATATTACCAGGATTATTTGTCGCCTTTAAGTACTTAATATACAATGTGTAAAACTGCCTGGTGGGACAGAAGGAAGAAGAAGGAGCCCGATTCTTCTGAGTAGTGTTCACTGCGAGCACAAGAGGCTTTGGGCACAATTTGAAACATGTGAAATCCCATCTGAACACAAGAAAACACTTTTTTTCATGTGAGGGTGGTCAGACAGGCTGGTCAGAGAAGCCGTGGAGTGCCCATAAAAACCCGGCTGGACGTGGTTCAGGATACCTACTGCAGCTGACCCTGCTTGAGCAGGTTTGACTAGTTGTTCTCAAGAAGTTGTTCCCATTCAACCTAACCCACTCTGTTAAAATACTAAATAGCTATGTCGTTTTTTTGAGGAAAAGGATCTATGTGACTAAGGAGGAGATACAGTGTCGTAGTCATATAAATAGTCTACTATAAATAGAGAACCATAAGAGTGTGTAAGATGTTTAGTATTAACAACTTCAGATAAGAGAAATCAGCAGCTATTTGTTTATTGCCATTCAATATGAAACAATATATGCTTGACTTAGCAATATATTTAAAAACAGGTACACTAATTTAGCTTTGTTTTATTACATGTATTAAGAAAAGTATTTTGAAATTTTCCAGTGTATAACATACTGAACAGCTTTTAAATGAATGAAGGTGTATTGATTATATCATATTCTTAGAGAAATTAGTAAAATCAGCACATTAAGAAGACGGATGGTGCCATAGCAATGTAAAAGATAGTAGGGTTTTTTCACTTAGATGATTTATTAAGCCTTTTGAAAGTTGTGCTGAAGTCACTGTTGTTATACATTTGTGCAGGCAACAAAGCAAAGTTGCTAGTACTCTGTACATATTTCTCTAATGCTGCAGCTGGGATGTCTTATTTCCCTCGTTATTTTATTTTGGATGCTTTCTGCAGCTTTCCATTTGTGTATGTGCATATATTTTACAAAGATACGTCAAAAAGAAAGTTAAGGATATATTCAGAAGTTCACTTTTTAGCTTGTACAGTTTTGCAGACTGAACATAACTGCAACAGGAAGATGCATGTGACATTAAAAAAAATAGTAAAAAGGCTAACAGGTCAAGTATCCATCAATTATGGAGAAAAACAGTGTTTAACTGAGAGCTGCAAAGCCAGATTTGACCCACGAGGATACTTCTTCTGACCGGTTGCCTTGATGAACTGAGCCTTTTTTACAGATTTCCCTTAAGCATGAGTTCCAGTTCAGATAGCTTGCTCTGATGGTGTTCACCATGCATCACCATCTTTCTTAAAGGCTTTCTTAGAAGCCCTTCTCCCATCAGGATAAACTCAGGTCTGATCAGACAACAGGGTGTCTAGGGTACACCTAAGAGAGAGCTTCTGAGCTGATTGCACCAAGTAACTTTCCAAGTTACCAAGCTTCACCTATAGGGGAAGAGGGATCTTCTACCCTTCCATTCATATTAAGTTTCATTTATGTTGTTTCCAAGAAGGGCCAGATCTGGCACTCATGTGGGATAAATCCACCACTTTGGAGAAATGTAGATCCAGGGTACTGGTTGTGCAGGGGAGGTCCAGGCACGTGGCAGGGAAAGGGTTGTGTGTGTACAGAAAGATGGGTGACCCGGCCAACCTGAGGGATTCAAAGCCTTACCAAGCAGCCTTCTAGAAGCCAGTAGAACTTGTCACCACTGCCTTTTCTGGAAAACGGGAATTAGATGCCTCACCAGAGGTTTCAGTATTTAAAACTGGACAATATATTTGAAAGATCTGTGTGGATTTCTGTGGTCTGTAGCAGGAAATTAAAATGTTCTCTTGTCTATGCTGTGAGAGGCAAGCAGAGTCTCATCAGAAGCCTTAATCTGAATAGTTCTTAATCCAAATAGGTTCAGTAGCATTTAAAGCTCTTTCATAAAAAATTAAAAAACACTAGTGAAAAATACACAGTTTTTTCATTTTACATTTAGGAGAGAAAATGGACTTTTTTCTTTCAGTGACAGCAGTTTATATGTGCAGTGGCTCTATTTTCACATAATGAGATAGAGGATTTGAAGATTTCTGTGCTGTTCATGTATTGTGTAGCCTCATTCCACCTGCATTGTGACATGATGAAATAAACAATAATTTTTAGAATAAGACCAGAATGGGGTTTTTACTTCATATCTGCTAATGTCTTCCTCTTACACAGAAAAAGCTACTAGAACCAAAGGGTATTTGGAATTTTTTTCTTCCTTTTTGGAGCTTGCTCACGAAAAAGCTTAGCTTTCCTAATTTTGCCAGCAAAAAAGATTATATCTTTTCATAAAATATTTTTTATTAGAAAAGTATGTACCATTGCATTGGACAACATAAGGTAATAATGCACAAGCCTTCTCAAAAAACTCGTGAATGTATTTTCTTTCTTTGAAGGTACAGAAAGAATTATGGTAGCAGCTACTATTATTTATCTGGAGCCATCTTGGTTTGGAGACACAAATTGAGCAGGGATTTGATGGACAAGGGATTGAAGTATTTTCCTGTTAATTACAAGCTTAGAAACCTTGTTTGTTATCAGCAGATCAATTCTATCCTAGGAAAATATTGCTGTTTTTTTTAATTGCTTTCCATTGCATTTCCATGGATAGATTAGTTTGGCAGTTCTGAGTTGCAATCACGTAAGTATTTCCCCAAATTATACCCTGAGAAGATGTTGGTTTCTTGAGATTAGTAGATAATGCCAACTCCTGCAATGTGTCATGGATCATCCAACAAATGTTTTCTTAGTTCCTGTAAGTCCAAAGTATTTTTAAAAATCTCAAAAAAAAAAAAATCAGACTCTTCCTCTTTCTTTGCATTACTCTTACTGAGTGGTGGTGTTAAATAAAAAGCAATATCAACTGGAAATTAATACCACAGTCATTTTTATGGATATAATTTTTATTCATAGATGTCACCATTGTTCTGTAAATTACATAACCTGATTTCTTAAATACATAATTTTCACAGAATTTGACATCATCTTTTCTAATTTTTTTTCCAAGGGAACAGAATCAAAACAGAATGTTTAAGACTTGCTCTTGCTATGTCTGGAAATGCTTGGGTAAATGTGATTTTTTTAAAAAAATTAAGAGATGTTATAATCAGAAAAAGGATTACACAGTAGATATGGCATTTTTATTTTGTATAAATTTATGCAAATTATTGCTTTATTTAGATCATTGATGTATACATTCTTTCCCCTTAATTATTGTAGAACTGAATAACTCTACCAGATCTTTTTTCCCAATGGAATATTTGAAGCTAAAAGAAAATTTTCAAAAATCCAATTCTGCAAAATGGCCTCTACCAAGCTGCAAGAAAGCATTCAGAGTTTTTGAAGGTAAGTTTTTTAATTTATGCCTAAATATCATTCAATCTCAAGTGTAGTATTTGAAAATAAGTCTCTGATTAATACATGCCATTGGCAAACAGATGGATGATTCTTAAAGTGGAGCTGAGTTTGGTTCTCCTGTGTGATTCATACACAGTGCTCTGAATCTAAAGATAAACTACAAATTGTAAAAAGACAATTTGTGTATGTACCTTTTTATTTATTTTTATATCTTTAATTCTGTGCATGTTATCAGGATAATTATATCTACCTGCCTCTTTAGAAAAATTTCTGTCTGTATAGTGCAATAAAGAAGATTACTCTAGGAAGAAGTTACTAGTTCTGAGTGTGGTCAATAAAGACCTCTCAAAAAAATCAAAATCAGTCTTCTATGAAAGAAGTCAAATAAAAAGTTTTGAATAATGCATATTGTTCCATATTGCTTGTTTAATACATATGAAATGGAGTACAGGGTATAGGTGTTTTAGTTTAATTTTCTCTTTTTTGTATGAAGAAAGCTTAGTCCTTTTGTTGCTACTTTAACTCTTAAACATTTTCATGATTAACTAGTTGCTAATGGAACAACATTTAACTTAGACCACTTAAATGCAGGATTCACTGTTTACCCATTGTTTTCAGTCTAATGACCTTTCTTCTCCAGGCCTCATGTACATTTACTTATATAATTACTTGTAAATACTTTTTATAGTGCTGAATCTTACTAACAGATACATTTTATGTTTGTAAGAACAGTATAGATTGCTTCTAAAAGTATGTGGAAAAAATTAAACTTGCATTTTATATTCCTTTTATAAGTCTATCCAGGCCTATGTAAAGCTGAAATTTGATAAATTCTGGTACTCCAGTTATAAAACTATGTCATGTAATGTCAAGATTTGATACTGAAAATATCAAGAAATAAACCTGGGTATCAAAAATAGCAGATCTGAGAAGTTTGAGGTCTGGTGGATTATCTTTGGTATTGCTCAGAGACTAAGATGACTGTTTATTTTCTCCAACAGGAGCTAATGTAGTATGGGTGTTGATGCTGGGCTTATTAGTCTATTTTAATATATATTATGTATGTGACATAGTCCCTTTATGTTCTGTAGTGTTATATGAATTATGCCTTTCATAAATATGAAAGGCTACAATGCATTGTACAAAACATAAATAATTAGAAATAAAAGGAGGATCTGGAGAGGTCATATAGTTTCAGTATTGTTCTACCTGAAAATTTGGCATATACTTCAACGAAGATAATTTTGAATGCTGGAATTATGTGTGTCCAAAGAGTAGCCTAAAGGTCACACACTAAATGGGAACATGGTTAAATCTACTTAATAGGACACCCAAATAACAAACTTTGTCTGAAACTTTGTGTTCCTAAATAAAACTGCCATGTCACTGCCATGTTTCTCTCTTCTGACATTTTATTTCAATAAAAACTACTCCAGGTTTGCATACATTCAAAATGCAAAGATTTAGTATTTTCTTCCTGGACTACTTATTTGGGCTTATATCTAAATTGTACTTGGCAACATCTAAAGTTCCTTATTTAGTTTTCATAATTGCTTGTGTTCTCTGCCTCAGGAGGCTCCTAGGGACTTAACAGGCATAAAAGACTGAGACTAGTGGCAGAAAAAGTCTTGTGACACCATATTGGATTTCATTGCAAATGCAAACCCTGATACCACTGAGAGCTGAAGGGATAAAGAGGTTACTTACATTAATTTTCTTTGAATAAAGAAAGTAATAGCCTAATAAAACGTTAGAATTTCAAAAGTCAAAATATAAAGAATGGGAAGTGGAATAGGGTGTGCACATAAGTAGAGTGACTGGAGTGAAAAGTAATATTATTACAGTGCTTAGAAAGCAATGAAATCTTGTAAGTTTGAATGTGAAAATAACCACCTCTTTATAAGTGTACATTGTCAAATACTGCAATACAATACTTCATTGTCAAAGGCGAAATTCTGTAGCCGTGTTAGAAATGCACATGCTCTTTTGCCTTCATATTCAGCAGGTTCAGTGTTCACTGAGAATTGAGCAACTCTTCAAACTTCATATGATTCCAGCTTTCGTTGTGACAAAACCTCTTCTACAATATCATTTTAATACTCCAGATATAAAAATGGTAAACCTTGAACAGTAATCAGTCATGAGAGATGCTGGATAAAATTAGACCTCAGAACTATATTGGTATATGAGGAGAGAAAGATGGCTGTTTGGAAGCCTAGATTATATACAAGATTAGTCAGTTTAACTAATTTAGACTTCTGAACATTGCAGGACTGCTAGATAAAATAAAGCACCTCCTCTTTTTCCTTACTCTTTTTTCCTGAGCTGGTTCACTAAGCCAAGTATTTTTGGTAATCTACATGCCAGTCTTCCATATGAGATTTTCCATGAGAAATGTAAAATTGTCTTTTAACTAATAATACAACCAACCACAGCTTTTGAGTTCTTACACAAAAAGAGAGAAACCTCAGCACTGCAGCACTTTTAGGCTTTTGAGCTGTTGAAAATTGCTCCAGAGTAGTTTGCCCTTATACTGTTCTGTATTTTTTTCCAATAAAATAATTGACAGAATTCCCATTTGTTTCATAAACATTACTTATGTTATTACACTGTATATGGTATGCTTTTTTTGGTCAAGGATAGGTTAATGATAAAATGGAAATGCTATTCAAGAATGAAAGCAATTCTTATTTTCCTATTCAGATTGTTAATACATGTGAAATTTAACAAGCCTCTTTTAAATATTCCTCTAAAATGTCTAAATATTCATCTAAAATCATATGAGATAAATAAAGATATATTAGTTATTCTTTTGAGTGCTGGCAACTTTTAAAAAAATATAATTGCACAATAGAAATAACATCTCAATAATGGTTTCCTTAAATAGATTTTAAAACAGATAAATAGTGTAGTTTGAATAGGAGAGTTAAATAGCAAATACATTCAGTTGTTATCATGTATTCATAGTTTAATGACTTAAGTGTGGCCTTTATATGCCATTAAAATGGAATTGCATTCTGTAACTGCTGTACAGTCACAGAAAGTTTGCCAGCTAAGGGTAAGTCTCCAAAAGTAATTTGATACAGAAATGTGGGCTAAAAGAAGTGATTAAGATAATTTAAATTGCAAATATGGTACTTAATTTGACAGTGACTTTGGTGTAATCAAGTGCAGAAATTAAAAATGACTGAGACAGTTGGTGCACTGGGCCTAAAGTTATTTCAGAAGTTTTTTGTATAAATCTGAGATAAAAATACATTGAAGAGATAGAGGATAAAGTAGTCATGATAGTGATGGCAGTGTTGTAGATGGATGCTGGCTGCCTGCATGTAGAGTTGTAGATATGGCTCAAGAAAAGTAGAGGTAAGTGTTCAGAACAGAAGGGGATTATGAAACCTCTGAGTTTCAGCCCTTGGTGACTATTTGAAATTATAATTATTCCTAGGCTAATAGGAAATTCCCTCCAACTGTTACTGTTGCTAATGTTTTCATTTAAAATATGGCAATTAAATTGAAAATCTATTTAAAAATAGAATAATTATTTCTGTCTTTGCAAATGTTTAATCTAGGAAATGTTCCCGTAGTGTTGCATACAATGAAATCTGTGCAGATTCTTTCCGGATCTCAACTCTTTAGATACTTAATAAAAATATTGACTTCTGCATCAGTCATGGATTGCACATTAGTGTTTTCCAAGCCTACTCATACCAGTGGAACTTCCCACCACCTCAGCAGGTCACATCTGCCGTGTCCTTTTATGTAACCATTCTCTAGAAAAACTGGTGCACAATTTCCTTCCTATTTTTAAAAAATTTATGTTTAGAGAAAGCTTTTAATAATATCTGGTTTTTAATATCTCTATAGGGGTGCAATACTAAAATTTACTTTCTTGATTCAAGGTTCTTGTTACTGTAGGCAACAAAAGCAGGAAGTTAAAAACAGAGAAAATCTTCAGGTTTTAACTTCATACTTCCTTGTTTAAAAAGAACCAAAAAAAGTGTTACGAGTTTTCAAATTCAGTAATCTACTGAGAAGACAAACAAGACAGGTTTCACTGAAAATAGAAGGTGCAGCATTTCATTGTATTAAGTTGTTTGTTCCTTTATCATAGTACTCAAGGCTGCAGCTGTGGGACTATGTAATGCTTATTCACCAAAAGGCTTTCCTTCTTTAGCCAGAGTCAGTCAGATCACAGAATTACAGTTAGGGTTGGAAGGGATGTCTGGAGATCATCTCATCCAAACCCCTGCTAAGACAGGGTCACCCAGAGCAGGTGACACAGGACACAGGTTTTGAATGTCTCTGGAGAGGGAGACTCCATGACCTCCCTGGGCAGCTGTTCCAGTGCTCTGCAGCCCTCAATGTAAAGAAGTTCTTCCTCATGTTGAGGTGGAACTTCTTTGTTTTAGTTTATGGCCACTTAGCTTATGGCATTTAGTTTATGGCTCTTTTCCCAGTCTCTGGACACCACTGAACAGTCTGGCACCATCCTCTTGGCAGCAGCCTTTGAGATATTTATATGTGTTATTGAGCTCCACTTCCAATATTCTCTACACTGAATGGGCCTGGCTCCCTCAGCCTCTCCTCATGAGATCCTTCAGTACAGATTGTGAAATCACAAAAACTTAATTTGCACACATCTATTTATCACAAGATGCATTTGCAATCTACAGTGTTCACAGAAAGTGAATTTTCTGCCTAAAAAACCACACTTTACTGGAAAGCATTGTCTTGGAGCATCTGTTATGCTTATAGTACACTGATACAAAAAACACAGAATCCGAGCCCTGCTGGTTACGTGTCTTAGGTCAGCTCCACTGATGACAACTTTGTCATTTTGCTGATTTATCAGCACTTAGGCCCTCACTCTTGCACCCATTTTCCCTGCCCACAAGTTCTTTCAGCTCCAACTGGTAAGAAATGCAAGTCTGATTTCTTGATTCCAGAGTCCCCCTGGGTCTCACAGAGCAGCTGTGCTCTGCCCTTTATGCCTTTCCTTCTGCACCTCACCAAGTAGAAGTCAATCTGAAAAGAAAAGAGAACAGAAGGGGAACTTTAAAATAAAAAGGTCAGTGCCACAGCGATGTCTTAAGCTTCAGCTTCAGGGCTGCCACTTTCTGTCTCTGGTATTTTACCAACTATGCTAGTACAAAACATTGTGTAAGTATCAATAGCCTTGTTTATCTATTAAGCTGTTTAGCAGAGGCTGTTCTTTAGGGACTCCTTCAGAGCCACGCAGTCTTGAAAAGGATGTTCTGTAACCTTTTTCCAGTCCTAAAGACTGCCTCCAGCCCTAGCCTGTGTAGGAGAGTAATTTACTGCTCAGAAATTATGGTGGCTGATTTGTCTCTATTGGTTCATCAATGCATTGAAGGGAATCAAATTCTAGCTAATCTGTATGTGTCATCAGGATTGCTTGTTTCCATTTAACCATGATATTGTGAGATTGCTGTACCAGGAATATTCGTAGCTCTAATTATGCAATGCCAAGGAGCATGATAGAAAGGCCATGGCAAAAAAGTGCCATAGCCTTTCCCCATTTGACATGTCCCTTAATGGATATTAGATTGGCATTTTTAGTTCTGCATAGGTAACTGAGTGTTCATACTGGTCAGTAAGACAAACTGAGAACATCTTGGACCTCTTTTGAAGCCATGGTCCCACAGCTGCACCAGAGGGATCCAAATTAACTTACAGGAGAGTTAGAGGTATCGTGGTTTTTCACTCTGCACCTTACAAATTCCTGAACTCTTTTAAGAAGGTCCTTTTCTGAAGTAGCTTGAGAAAATACAGCTGTGTTCAGGATAAGAGAGAAAGTCCTTTGAAGCATTAATAGCCAGGTAAAAGATACCAAACAAAGAATAGAAATTAATGATTCATTCTTCACACTGGAGGGATATTATATGGGTCCTGATGGGTCTAAATTGCAGTTTGTGTCACCTATTATATTTTTTACAAGATATGGAGATGATAACATTTGCTTATTTGTGCTAAAATATTTGGGATAATAAAAATTAAAACCAAATGCAAGCAGTGGCAGGAGACTGTCTTGGTACCTAGTGCTCTTCAGCAATGTTTGCGTTGTTTTCCTTTCATCACAAAACAAGGTAGTTAACAGGAAAGGTACAGAGAAGATAAAAGAGAAATCAGTTTTAAATTGTTTCCTGATGAGGAATATGTAAATAGACTAGAATGCTCCACATGAAGAAAGAGATTACTAAAATAGGGAGGATGATTGCAGTAATTAAGATCATGAAAGGCGTGACAGAAGTGTATGGGTTGCTGTTATTCACTGTCTCACAATAAAAGAACTAGAACTCTGCAAAAGAACTAAAATATATTAAATTGTCATTACCCCAAAGCATGGGTTCAAATAATGACAGATTCTTGTTCCTGTTAAACTAAAAGATACCACTGCAAGTCCCTGGGACTGAGAGGGCAAAGTATTGCAATATGCTTGCCCTGTTCTTACGTTTTTTCTATGCCAACCAATTCCTCACAGTTTAATTTGTCAGAGAAAGAATGATAAGGCAGGAAGACCTTTAGACTACTCCATATTCCCATTTTATGAGATGTTCTACAGTTTGATGACGATGTTGTCTTCCATTACAATTTTATTTAAGCCATCATAAAATGATTTTGTTTTATTTATTTATTGAATAAGATCACATAAATATTTACTATTTTCTCTCTAAAGACAATTGAAAACAATAGATAATCTCTATTTAACCACCCTAGGTAAATTTTGAATTACTGATTTTTGAGGTGGTAGTCTTTTTTCACAGAATTTTTTCAGAGCATAAAATATCTCTTGGTTTTATTTTTTATGTTTTGTGTAAAATTCTGCTGTGATTAGTTCAGGTTAGGATTGGTCTCTGTGAACAAGTGGAAGCAAAGATGCCTTCTTTCTTCATCACTGGCGGGAATTAGCAAGAGTTTTTAATGTGTTTTAGTGGAAGTGAGGAAAGATCCTTGCCAGCCTTGCCAAGTAGAGTGGGAAAAATGGTTATATTCTTAATTAGCTGTTAACTGTTATGTTTAGTAAAGTTTACGTCATGCATTCTTCCCTAGCACAATCCCCAGCACTGAAATGCACTGCCTAGGAGAGCTCTCTGTACTGGTGTAGCCCCTAGAGAGTCTCAGCTCTGCTGGTGTAAATACATCTTAACTCGAAAGTTAAGTTTGCCTTGTGTTCACTCCTTGTCCTTCCTCACAGAAACTCTATTTACTGTAAAAATCACAATTTTTGATTGATAATGGATTGTACTTGTATCAGTTGGCTTCATCACTGTCACTGACTTGATAAAGAAGAAAGCAGGACAACCATGTACAGTGTCTTTCCTAACTAACTTGCCTGTGACTTCTGTTTCATAGACCTGTACCAGTGACAGATAGCTCTGTGGCCATTCCAAATTTGGACATAAACACAAGTTCACTTTGATCCTAGAGCATTTATTGGACAGAAACCTGGCAAGACTTTTGGAGGGATATGGTGCTTGCACAGCATAATTGTAAAAGTTAGGCAACATTTTTTAGGCAATACAGAGTTGTGGAGACCCTTAAAACTGAAAACAAAAGCTGGCCTTTTAATTTTATGAAGGACAAAAGAGTAATCATGAAAGCTCTCAAGGTGATGTGTGAGAATAATAAGCAAGAAACGTGATCATATTTTTATTAGTTATGAGCCAGACTCAGCATACCTTCTCAAAGAAGCAAGAGATGAGCAAACAGCAGAGTAAATTCAGGAGCTTTGGTGAATATCGCTGAGTAGATAAAGTTGAATGTTTGAAATGGCATCAGAAAAAAATCACAGATAACAACTATTACACATTTAATCTACACATAGGATTAAAGGAAGGAAATTTTAACAGTTCATAAGCATTTTCTTTTTATTTCGAATAGCTTCTTTCTTGTTAACTTTTTAAATAACACTGCTTTGTGAAAATTTATTTTTAATTTTCTGTTGAACATCTATGAAGGCTTTTTAGACAGCTCTTTCTGTAAAACCTTGGCTAACTTCCTAAAAACTGGTTAAGTACTGTCAGCATCAGAAAACTTTCAGTACAGAAAAACTGTGCCAGCTTTCTAAAGATACAGTCTTGTACTTTGGATTTTTCATTCTCTGGAGAAATACTTCTTTTGTTTGCTCACATGGGAAATAAGAATTTTGGGCATTGACATTAGCTAAGGCTGAACATGCCTTTGTTTAAAGACAATGGCACATCTCCAAGATAGATCATTCACCAGTTTCTCTGGAGAAATTAAGGGAGGCATGTTGCCAGATTTGCAGATTAACTGAATGTTTTGTGTAAATACACAGAGCCTTGTTTTACAGAGGGATGTGGTAAGGCATGCCTGTTCCCTCTGCCCTCTGCTGCTGCACTGTCCCTATCTTAGGAGAAGTAGGACCAATTAATGAATTCATTTTTAAGAAAGTATTTGCATTACTGTTATCTTACAGTATTTCA
Organism: Acanthornis magna; assembly: GCA_036785705.1. Classification (NCBI taxonomy): domain Eukaryota; kingdom Metazoa; phylum Chordata; class Aves; order Passeriformes; family Acanthizidae; genus Acanthornis; species Acanthornis magna. The sequence continues at coordinate 14,688,138 of JAWUZG010000036.1, forward strand.
CTAAAATTGCTTAAAACATTAAGCCTTAAGGGCTGTAACAGCAGTTTTTAACAAAACTCTGCGAAGTTTTAAAATCGTCATTAGTATTAAATTATTTTTTTACAAAATACAGCAATCATGCAGGTTACAAAACAAGAATCTAGAGAGAATTAAGCAGCATGCCAAGTAGCATTCACAATAAAGACAATAATCAGTATGACATATTTTTTAATGCTATTTTATTCAGTCATCCCAAGCTATTATATTAAGTCTAACTTTAAATATCAATAGTGTTTGCCTCTCTCTATATTGTGAGGTAGCAGTCTGCATAAACAGAGCCTGAAGAGTTGTAAATAGTTAGGGAGGGAGGAATTGAAGGGAAGAATGAAACTAGAGGGAGGTGATGCTATTACAGCAATATGACACAAATGGGTATAGGCTTTTGTGACGATAACAAGAGTTGCTGGCAACTGAAATATAGTATTTGGTCATCTGGGAAGATGACAAATGCAACATGATGTATAGAAATGTTTAGTGGAAAAAAGCAGGAACAAGAGGAGACATGAATGATACTGATGATGAGTAAGAAATTAGATGAAGAGAGAGTGGAAGTGAAATAGAAAGATTTCAAAATAAGATGAAAATTCATTGATTTAGAATATTCTGAATACTTTTTGAAATTATTTTTTCACAGAGATTATTTTTGCACATACCACAGAAAGTTAAATATCTCAAGTTGCTTTTTGAGATTCTGTGGTTTTCATTATCTGCACTGTCATGGCAAAGAGAGAAGTTGTCCACAAGTTAAATTCACTGTTAAGATACAATTTTATCCACAAGCAAATGTGAACAGAAGTGATTACAACTCCCCGTCTTAAAGGCAAATGTAGGAAAACTACCATAACTGTAATATGTATGTCATCAATATAAATGTACTTCCTTTAAAATTAAAGGAAAACATTTTACAGTCTAGAATGTGTACAAACTATTCATTTAGAGCTCTGTGACATGCATGAGACCATGCAGCTTCATTCCTTGATATCTGTCATCAGCTATTATATAATATCGTGACTGTTTGGTACTTTGTGTTTTATTGTTTAGGGGAAGAAAGAAAAAGCAAACAGGTAATTCATCTAGTTATTTTTAAAAAAGCATGCCTGCTGACTAGCTTCCAAAATTCCTTCAAATCTTCCAAAGTCAATTGACTTTTATACTGTGACATGTGGATTAATTACTCCCATTTTAGTATGTATCCTAGCAGTTAAGCTAGCCAATTGGCTTCTATTTGTGAGTATCAATAATTATAGAATAATCACAGATGATTATATTTTCTGTGATAATAATCACAGACTGAGCATGTTTTCTAAGCTCATTATAGCCTCCCACAGTCCTCTTGTTTCTTGATTCCTTTATTTTCAGGAAAATAAGCAGCTCAAGACAGAAATTACAAGTTGTTCTACTTTTTCTTTGAATTTATGAGAGGGACTGAACATAGTAGTCATTGAATAATTTTCATAAAAATGGTAAATTTATTTCCTATTTAATTAATGAGTGAAATTTTTAGTTATGGAGAATATCCAATGTAAAATGTGTATGCATACATTTAATTTGGCTTTATGGATTTTGCCATTAATTTTTAAACTTCCTCATTTTCTTCTCAAACAATCTGCTTATTTGTCAAAGTATGCAAGTTAACTTCATGGGTTGTATTTTAATTGGTAAAAGATGAATTATTTAGCTATAAAATAGCAAGAGGTAACTGTCTTCAGATAAAATAGCAAGAGGTAACTGTCTTCAGACTTTTCATTTGTTTATATGCTTGGTATTCTGAATATCATTGTTAATTGGTGGAGAGGTGATATATTTTTTTCTTAAAATTCAAACTAATGGTAGTAATGTGCAAAAAACTTCACTTACAAATAATTCTCACTGAAATCTGACAACTCTATTTGAATGGGAAAAGATCTTATATTTATTTCCTATCCGGAGTAAAACTGTCAAATCTTTTTGTCAAGTAAAAATAATTGTAATTGTGATGGAACGCAATTTACAGTATTTCACAGAGGAAAAACCTCAAATGACAAGTTGCCTCTCCTCTGTCCTAAAGGCCTGAGAAATGTTCATTTTGGGGGTTGACCATAAATGATCCAAAGAAAGGCTAAATTCAATATGGATTTTATGTATTGATGTGTAGTTAGTAACCTTTAGTTCTGGGCTTTTTTAGTTTACATATCTCTGTAGAAAAACTCTGAGAATAGATACCAAAAAAAATCATACTTACAATCTTGAAAACAATATGGGATGTTAGAGCAGTATGAAATAAGTATTTTTAAGAACTGCCATTGTTACAGGAACTTCTATGAATTGTTTTGGTTGGGGTTTTTTATTCTTTCCATTTTGTATATTTCTGGTTCATTTTTGTAATTTTCTTCCCAGATGCATGTAGGATTTATAAAGTTTTAAGAGAGGGGAGACTATTCTTAGGTATAAATGCCAATAGTTGTGCTGATACCAGACAGAAATAAGCATTGTTTGTCTGGTGGTTGATTCTGTAGGACAGAAGTTTTTACAAGATTTTTGTTTGAACAAATGAAATGTATGTCAGTTAATGACACTTCCACATTTTGGGATTTCTGCATGGTTTTGTCTGTACAATGTTTTCCTTCTTTTCATGTTAAATGCCTTATGAAAGTCACAAAACAGACATGTAGCTGTAACAGTGGTTCCTAACCACTCTGCCTTACAGAAAGGAGTGTCCCTTATTGAATCACATCTTGTGTCCCATAAGAAAGGCTTCAGGACATGGCTTCTTCAGACTTTCACAGTAACCAGTTGCTTATCTAGACTCTTTTAGACACTGTTCTTTGACACCTTTAAAAGCAGTTACTCTATGTTCCTCACTAAATTGCCTTCATGAGGCTGATTTGTTCAGTACATAAGGCACCTGTATCATATGCGCAATGAGTTCAATAAATCACATTTTATGCATGCACAAATTACTGCTTAAACATGATTTACCTCTCTGAGATTGTCATAGAATTCAACACTTAAAAGCCCAGCAAAAGTCCTATGATTGGTAGTACAGACGTCATACTGAATATAAAAATGGTTTCAGATAAGGATTGTGTCCACCTTAAGTACATTTTATATCCAGGTTTTCTGAGGCCCAGCTGTTAGAAAAAAGTAGGACTTGGATTTTGGGGATGGAAAAGAAAAGGAAATGTTTAGGCTATCAGAAGTTTAGTCACACATGGATATAAGTTGCTGTCAGTCAGTGAAAGCCCAAGGGTGAAATCAGAAGGGCAAGGGCAGAGAAATATACAAAGAGAGCAGAGAGAAAGTGAGGGGAAGGTAATAGCAGGATAGTGAGGGAAGTTTAGAAAGATTATTTTGCTGTGGAAAAGGTCTTGAAAGGTGATAGTAGAAGTCTTAACATAGGAAAGCTGAAGGTTCTGGTGTGCATCCTGGAGCAAGAAGAGTTTGGAATTGGATATGTCTCTCTCTAGAAAAAAAATACTTCAGAGACAATAGGTGTGTGGAACTGAAATACTGAGGCGAGAGGCTGGGGAGGTTCAAACTTTTCATGCAGAAGGAGTAGATCTCCGGATCTGAGAAGGATGGTGGTTGCATTGAGTGGCCTTGGTTTGGGGAAGGAACTGGATACTTTGGGAACTTGAGCTTCAGTGGAGAGCTTGAGACTGAGTTAGAGCTTGGAGCATGAGACCAGGAGTCAGTGGGACATGCCTGCAGTCATTCACACAGGATAAGTGCTATTCTCTCATAAACCTCTATGGCAATATATGATTTTTCTTTCTTGGAAATACAAATCTCACAGCTCATCTTAACTAGCAAATCTTGCAATTTAGCTATTATGTTAGCATAACCTGAATATAATGCCTCTTGATGTGCGTACGGGAGAAAGATGGTGTTTATGCAAGAAGTTTGTGATGATACCTCATTTGTGAAAGCAACATAAAAACACCAGTATCCTTGAAAAATTATAGAATACTTGGAAATTTCGTTCTTTTCCTCCATGCTGTCGTCAAGTCTGCAGGTGACAACAAATTGGGTAGACTCAGTGGTAGGTCTGCTATTCAGAGAGAACAAGAGGCTGGAGAAGTGCAGGTGCTTCAAAAGATAAAGACCCTTTCTCGTAGGGCACCTAAAGGCACATAAAATGAATAACAGACCCAAGCAGAAGATGGGAAATGCGCTGTAAAAGAGCACATAGCAAGCTAAATTGAGTCCTTGTCGGAATGCCACAGCAGTCTGTGTAGTTCAGAGCATTCATATGTGATTTGGGAAAGTGATACATAGATAGCTGGTAAAGTTCATAGTGATATTGAATTACTCACTTCACTGATGATAGTAAGTATGAACTGGACTGCTAACAGTTCTCTTGATCAGTGACCTCGAGGAGGCAACAGAATACATTTTCATCAGGTCTGAAGAGAACAGCAAAGCCAAGGACAGATAGCTTCAGCAGAGATACCTAGATAGACTGCAGAAATGTGCTGAAAGGACTTTGTGAAATTCAACAAGGACAAATCCTGAGACCTGCACCTGGGAAGGAAGAGCCTCTGGCAATGATACAGGTTGAGCACTGACAGCCTGGGGACAGATCTCTGGAAAGAGCCTGGGCATCCTGATGGAAAGCAAGCTGCTCATGAGATGGAAGTGTGCCCTGACAGTGGAGGAGGCCAACAGCATCCTGGGCTTTGTGAACAGAAAACCTGATGATGTATGAAAACCTGTAGATGAAGCTTTTATCCCCTGCTACTCAGCACACCACATGTAAAATACTGCAGTTTTGCCCTCCTCCCCAGGGAAGGCGGCAGTAGATGGGAGCAGGTTTAGCAGAGGGACATTGGGATGCTCAGGGGCCTGGGGAGCCTGACGTGAAAGGCAAGGCTGAGCAAACTGGTTCCTTCAGCCTGGGGAAGGGTAGGCTTTGGGGAGGGTCTGCAGTCAACCTTATCATACCTATAAGGAGATCATCAGGAGGACAGACTGTTCACAGGGTTGTGTGGCAGGAGGATGAGCATTAAGGGATATGAAAAGTTCAGATTGTAAGTAAGGAAAACACCTTCACTGTGAGGACTGTCAGGTGGTGGAGCAGGTGCCCACAGAGGCTATCCATTTCCATAATGCATAACATTCCCTGTGATGAGCTGTAAATTATCTATTGCCATTTTTAAAAAGACATTTGGATAATACTGTTATTAATTCTCTGAAAACATTTCATGCTACCGTAGTCAAAAGGTAAGCAGGAACTATTAGAATCATAACAAAATGGAAAACATTATGTCATTGTCTAGATTTGTGGTGATCCCACATCTCCAACTTTGTATATAATTTTAGATTACATCATCCCAGAGAAAGATAAAGCAGGATGAAGTGTAATGTGGAAAGGATGATCTGAAGTACAGAAGCTTTTCCATACAAAGGAAATTAAAAATTCTTTTGTTTGGAAAGCATATTAGAGAAGACATACAAGAAGTCTGTAAAATTTTGAATGGCATGAAGATGTTCTAGGAAAGATTATTCACTGTCTTTCAGAGTCATTCTTGCATTAGCAATTATATCAGCCATAACAGAGCACAAAAATTGTTGCTGTGGGGTCAGATGTCCACATTTGCATGTGGGCCAACTTACTTGCAATCCCAAGGGCTAAATGCCCATTAGTGGTTGAAGCATATTACTGGAACACTTCAGAGCTCTTAGAGCTCATCTTCTGTCTCTAGTTTTACCTGAAAGGAAAACAATTTATTTGCTCCAAAGCTGCTCCACCAAGGGACACAAAGTGCATTAGATGGAGTCAACGTGAGATCGGCTTCAAAAGCATGCAGAGACACATGTAATGCTGTTTTTACATATTGTTCTGGAAAGAGCTTCCAGAGACCTAGCGTACTAAGCTGCCAGTTGTTGCAAGGGCACATATGGGAAGGTCTCAGACTGTACTTGCATTTTTTGTCAGTTTTTCAGCTGTCTTATCTACTGCAGGGTATAATGAGAAAGAAGAGATTCTGCTAAAATGATGCACCTTGGTATATCTGATTACCTCAGAACACTTGTTCACATATAATTCAATTTTACATGAGCACCTATAATGTAAATGGTTGTTGTAGCTTGCATGTTATTCATTTGGGGATATTTTTAGAGTAAAATTTTCTATCTGATATCTTCTATTCTCAAGTTTCAAAAAATTGGGTCAAATTATAAAATTGGGAGAATATTTTGAATTTTTTTCAGTTTTATTTTGTGTTTTGCTAGTACCTCAACAGAAGGTTGCAAAATCTTTGGCGGGGACACATGCAACAGATATGCCTACTGATGCTGTAGTGAAAATCCTTTTGGTTTGAACGCACTGGTGCATATAAAAGTGTGATTTGCACACAACATTGTTTTTGTTATCTAGTAACAGGTTCCCACTAACAGTCTGCCAGACTCTGTGCATGCATATTCATGTGATTTGAGTAGAAGTTCTTGTTCAGAGTATAGCAACATAGGCATGTGCAAGAAAGTTAAATGAAATACATTTTTTTCACAAATACATGCCCATGCATAAATTATTTGGGGACTGAAATCCTGTACGATAGGATTTCTTTCTTAAGATGGAGAAGATACATTATTAGGGATTTGCTGCTCCCTCAGGTCTTCTATTTCATAATTCAAACCCCTAATCCATATTGCTGTTCAGTTTTTGAGGAACTCTACAGCTCTCGTTTTTTATCTGCAGATGGCTAAGAGATGTGGCTTATTTCCACTCTAGCTGGAGATACAGACATCGGAAGGTATTTTTTGTGTCAGAATTTATCACAGAATGCATCATAAAAATTGCGCATTACATGAAAACAGAGTGCAAATCCAGAGTACAACTGTCCTTTGTCAGAATGGGACAGATTTTCTACTTTTGCATCACAGCTCCCCGGATTTTTTGTGTCACAACCTACCAACTGACACAGCTGCACAGACATTTCTCTAACCTCATGTCTTGATATAGGGAAGAGCTATGCTCCTACAGTACTTCTCTTGCTGCACAGAGAAGTCTGGGGAGCAATGAAGAGGACAGACCTTTTGGCAGGACACCACACTAAGGCCATCTTGGAGTCACAGGGTTTTTACTTCCTCTTGACTGTGTTTTCATCTGCCTATATATTTTTAAGGTGTTATCAGTATACAAACATGATTTAAAAATTAAATTTTAACTGGGTATTTTATTAAACATAATGCACATAATATTAAAGCAAGCAAAATTTGTTTAGAAGACTGTTTTGAAAAAGAATCTCAGATTCTAGAAACAGGAATTCAAATGTGTTTCAGGTGTTGAACTATGTATGTACAAATCTGGATATGTTTTGATTACTGAAGAATTCAGATTAGTAGATTTAGGAAATCCAGCTTAATTAATTACTGAAGAGATTGATTATGTGGACCCTTTCACTTCTAGATCACTGAGTCAAATTCAGTGAAAGCAGGCACCAAAAGAGAGGCATTCATAGATTGGGATCACATAACCAGATAGCATTACTTTACTGTAGGAGAGAATTCCAAATCCAAACAAACATATTATTTTCTAGACATGGAACACAGCGTTACTTTTTAAGGAGCACAGAGTTACTTTTTAAATCTTACAAAATCAATTCCACAGATAGCTTGTTGTTGGACAAAGTGATGAAACTTAGCAGTGAGGTGTGAGATTTCCCGCTTCTATTTGTCTTTTCAATAACTGGGGGAAGGAGTGTTAACTTTTTTTCCTAGTCAATCTGGTTGCTTTTTAAAAGATTTTTATCTCCTAGTCTGTTTTTCAGCAGGTTTTCAAAGGCGCTCAAATACTGTAACAAGAAGGCATTTCCCACATGCTGCTCACAGGATGGACTATATGGACTTCGAGGATGATAGCCGTGGATGGCGGTTTGATATGGACATGGTGATAATCTACATTTATTCAGTCAACTGGATAATAGGATTTATTGTTTTCTGTTTTCTGTGTTATTTCTTTTTCCCTCTTTAGGCTGTAGAAATAATTCAGGAAAATGACAGTCGTGTGAACCACAGTAATGTGAATAGAAAAATATTGAAAAAGGTAAATGTTTGATACTGCATCTTTATCATTCAGAATTGTAATAGACTGCATCAAGCATGCTGTGAAGCTATTTGGTACTTCTGCTATGTCTGACAAAGTACTTGAGTTTGGTTACAAATATAATGTGAAATCCACATCATACTTCATTCAGTGGGAGTTTTGCCTTGATTTTGATGGGGGAAGAATTTATCCCTAATTTATAAAATGATTACTCTGTAGAAGTACTCCCAGTTTTTAGGGGAAGTCTGTGTACTACTGCAGAATGTCATCCACAGAGTCATTTTTGACTCTGTGTCGACACACTTCTCTCACTCATTGGTGCTTCAGTTCCTCATACATAAAAGCGATAAAGATGCTTCCCATTTTTAGTCAGATCTTTTGGGAGCAGGAGCAGTGCTGCACTATGCATTATATAGACATTCATCAGAGCTATTTCAATACTGTAATCCAAATCCTGGAAAATTTTGACAACTGATAGACCTGTCAGCATTCCACTGTGGATATTTCGAGCCTATTAACCAAAAAGAAAAATTATACTGCAGTGTGCTGACAGTTCATCTTTTCAGCAAATAGCAATCAAAAGAATCAACTAACAACCACAAGTTCTGCACAATACGAGGACCATTTTTGTGTGGATTCCCAGGATAGCACTGTGTCTTTTTTACCCATCCAGAGGAGTGTGTTTGGATCCAGCAAGACAGCAAATGGAGGGCAAGAAGCAGGCCTGCTGGCTATGATGTTGTGAGAAACTGACCCAAATAAATACTGGAGATAGAAGCATTCTCCAGTGTAAGAAATGAGTCTCATTATTAAATTGCTGTAATAGTTGAGAATACTCTTAAGTGTGGGCTCTCCAGGACTTTTTGTCTCATGGGAGAGCACGTAAGAGGGCATAGTATTTATTTGCACCTTTCTTGTGAAACAATTCTAAAGCACTTTATAGTCATTCTATATATAGATTGATGAATTACAGTTCCAAACTGCAGCCAGTTCAACAATCATTCCAGACTTGCTGCTTTACATGGTATTTTCAAGTAAAAGTGAAAGAGCATCTATTAATTATAGAAAAAGATACTGGAAACTAATATGGAAATCAGGTGCTGAAGTATGGCACAAGCTAGTTTAGGGTCTTACTTTTCAGGAAAGTACAAGGAACTTTATATTTCTAATGGCATGACCCTTCAAAGTACACTGTACTTTCAACTAGAAAAGCATGTGAGTGCGGGTATATTGTCCCTCTGGTATCAGAATTTGTGTGGGAGACCTGTGGTTTTTCAGTAGGTGGTGTACTCCCGTGTTCTAGCAGAGAACAAGGAGAAATGTGTTGTGGAAGGTGCCATCTGCCAAATGTGATGGAATGAAATCAGTGTTTTATTAAGCATGAGCTTATAATTCTTTACTGGAGCAGCTCTAGCATGGTCAGCCTCTCAGAGGCTATGAAGGGATCAGAACCAGAAACTTTGACTTAGTCTGAAAATCAGCAATAAATCAGCTACTAATATTTAGTTTTCTTACGGGCTGCATAAAAAAGTTTTTTTGAGAATATATGAGTAGAATTAAAATTACAAGCTAACTACACTGATTAGACTAAATAATCTTTGCCATCTTTTTTAATATATGCAAATTTAAAGAGATGTAATAATTGAAATTCACCATCACCACATAATCATGGTTGTGACAAAAATGCATTTTTGTAGTAACAATCCACTTAGTTACTTTGTCTCTACCTAAAGGTGACTGGCTCTATTATTAATTGCATTAGGGAAAATGTTTTGAAAGCTTTAAGGCTGTAATAAAGCATTTGGTGAAAGTCTTTTAGAAGCATGGGAGTGAAAGTCATAGGCTCATGTTTTGCTACATGAGGATCTGGGGGAGTGTATGCTAAAATATTATCAGTAACTTTAAACATTTCTCTCATATATGCCAGGACTGGGACTCCAACAGCGATTTTTGTTTTCCTCTCTAAACTTATGAAATTACTGCTCATATCTCAGCAAAGAGAGGGACAAATTCACCTGTTAAAATTGCTTCTACCTTTTGATCTCATAAAAAACCTAAAATAAAAAAATGTCATGAAGAATTACTTTTACTTAGCTGACATAGTCTAAAATTCCAGTAATAATGTAATTTAAAATTTTTTACCCAGGATGTCTGAAAAAGCAATATCATTCAGTAAATATTCAAAAATATATTGAGACATAAGAAATGTAATATAGATGCTAACTAGTTACATAAGAGAAAGTTACATCATTTTTAATAACATGTTGCCATGGTTTTATTTGAAAAAGACAACAACGGAGAGCAAAAATCCAATCTAATACTGGCCTCTTTTGTACATTTTTGACAAAAATTGATGACTGAGAGTGGTTACATTTTTCTAAAGTTGGTAGGTCTCACAATTCTTTAGGGCATTTTTAATTGTTTAACTCTACTTTTCTTCAAGGCCTAAATAATAAACTGCTTCTTGAGCTCGATTGTTTTACTTTATATGGGTTGTTTTTAATTCCAGAGGAATACTACTTTTAAATTATTAACAATGTATGTAATGAAGACTACTCCAACTCTGAGTGACCTCCTCCATAGGAAAACACCTAAAAGGTATAGAGTGGAGATGCACTTCTTTTTTTTTGTCCTCTTTTGGGGTTTTTTGAGATACATACGTTTGTAAAAATGCAGTAAGAATTCAAAGGCTCAAATTTGGTTTTCTTTGAAGTCTGCTGTAAAATGCTGTTGATATGTCTTGGAGAAAAATCAGGTCTTTGTAGGTGATTTTCTGGTTAAATTGATCCTGATCAGCAAGCTTGTATTTCTTATCTACCATAGTATTAAAATGTTTGCAATAAAATTTGAGTTGTTTTTAATATTTTTCAGTCATTTTACTAGATTTTGCTTGGTGGAATTAATATTCTTTTCCTGTCATTGTCTTGCTTGATATCTTTTCTGTTTCTGCTTGGGGTGCAGCTAAGGTTTGTTGAATTTTTCACTATTCTGACTAACTCTTTTCATACTAGCAGCCTTTTATTGTTTCAGTACTTTCCAGACAACAATCAGCTTTTGTCAGAAATCATCTGGGGGGGCATGGTCTGGATCTTAATACATTCTGATAATGAAGAATTCTCAGTAGTGATGCTGTTAGTCAAGACCATTTAGCTGTTGAAAACAGCAGAAATCCAGGACAAGACTTCAGTTTCACTTTTACAGGCCGAGGAACTTGGTTCATATTCAGAAGTGTATGACTTTTTTTTCCTAGCAGTGGGTAAGTTTGTAGCTCCCTTACCTGCCAAAGGTCCAGTCATCTTGCTTCTCTCATGAGACAATTTTTTTTTTTTTAAATCCCAAGCAGTAGCAGCTCAGGGAGTAGCTGCTGTGAAGTACAATGGATTCTTTCATGGCTGTGTGCCTGCCTACAAAAGCTCAGATCCAAGCTAAGCTTTTTCCAGTATCTACATACACACCTCATGTTTTTATCACATGTCAACAACAGCCTCAGTTACTGATAGTGAGATGGAAAAGAATGAAGAACCACAGTTTTGGTTTGTTTTGTCATTTTTAGAGAAAATTATTGTGGATAACATGAATGTCTGGGAGTAAGAGTAGCTATTGTAGCTGTCATCTGACAAGTAACTGTCATGATGGTATGTAGTGTTGCTTTTGAGGATGTGTTTTCAGCATCTTTTGTTCTTTGCAATCCTGACAACATCATTACTATGAGATGCACACTCTCCTCTGGGGAATTCCAGGTTGCAGATGAACAGAAAAGAAAGGTAGGACATCAAGAGTACCTGCTGGTGTTCAGCCCCACATGCAGGCAGATGCTGCGAGGAAGGAGGAAATACATGCTGTGGATTGCTCCGGATCTGGAGTAAGATACCAAGCTCTCCATAGAGATGCCTTTTATTTAGCAGAAAGTTCTAAGACAGACAGTCATAGTGTAAGGACTTAGAGATCACAGTTGCCTGTCTCAAACACAGTTACCACAGAAAGACTTTGCCATGACATAAACCCCTACCACCAAGAAGCCCAGGGTAAAAAAGGACCAAAAGGACACCACTGGATCCGCAGGTGGTGACTATCTTCTCTCTCTCTTTTTCTCTTGCTCGCCCTCTCTTTCTTTCACTCTCATTTTATTGTTAAATAAAGTCCTTACTATAGACTTTCGCATATGGTCTCCTTTGTACCTTTGTTCAGGCTAAGGCTTCTCTCAACAACAGGATCTTAACAGTGAGGTGGATTTAAAACTGGCTGAACAGCCAAGCTCAGAGTGCTTTGATTAGTGTCACAAAGTCTGCCTGGAGGCAAGTGGCTAGTGGTGTATCCCAGAGGAAGAACTTGGGTCCTATCCTGTTCATCATCGTCATTAATGATCTGAATTTTGGGGCAGAGTGCGCCCTCAGCGAGCTGTAGAGGACAAAGCTGGAAGAAGTGGCTGACACACCAGAGGGTTGTGCTGCAGTCCAGTGAAGCTTTGGCTGGAGAAATGGACTGAAAGCAACATCATGCATGTTCAACAAGTGCAAAGTCTTGCATGTGGAAACTGCCCCACGCCCCAATACATGCAGGAGGTCACCCAGCTGGAAACAGCTCTACAGAAAAGAACCTGGGGGTCCTGGTAGACTTCAAATTGAATATGAGCCAGCAGTGCATCCTGATGTCAAGAAGGCTAATGGCGTCCTCAGATGCATTAGGCAGAGTGTGGCCAGCAGGTCACAGGAAGTGATTGTGCCACTCTGCTCAGCACTCTGAGGCCACATCTGGGGTGCTGTGTCCAGTTCTGGGCTGCCCTGACAGAGCTATTAGTAAGATTCCAGCAAAGGACTACTAAGATGATTAGGGAATGAAAGTCTCTCTCGTATGAGTAATTCTGTGAAGTCATCACATGAGAGTTGACTGGTTGAGGACTAGAATAAATTGATCCCTCAATAATGGGTAAATGAAACAGAAATGTCTAAGGAGAAAATCATGTTTTCCCTTAAAAACAAAAGGCAGTACAATGCTGGAAGAGCTTAGCCAACATTTATGTCCATTTCTGTTATTTTCTGTACATATCTGTAATTCTCTGTCTAGAACAATTAATTATAATTATCTTTTCTCTCACTGTTATCTTGCGTCAGTGCAACCAGCCTCTCTTTGGGAACCAGTTCAAACTTTAAGGGGTTTTCTTCCTACTTATTGAAATCTCTAGTTGTTGCAGTTCTCTGCAGTACACAGAAGAGTACCAAGGAAAGAATTACAGAAAGTTTAGTTGTGTTATTTCAGTATGAGTCATCTTACTGTCAGAAATAGATATGCAGAATTTATATCTAAATGTTTTATTATTATTTAAGTGTTAAAGTCTGAAATCTAATTTTTTACAGGTAAGCATTTGAATTCAAATTTTAAACAGTACCTCCTAATTTTGGCTGCCTCAATTTGTCATTTGTAACATGAGACCTTCCCTCTAAAGTGACCTGATGCAGAACTGAAAATCGCATTTCTCCAAAACGGGTCCTTTAGGATTTCTTACGTTGGGATACAAAGCTTTAAATATATCTATTTATGATGGACTTCAGCAGTGATCTACATCCCTACAGAATCAATGAGAGTCATCATTGTAAAATCTAGTTTCTCAAATATACCTGCAACTGGATTTGTGTCTTACAAACTTTTTATATTACTGTAAAACATATTCTGGTGGAATTTCTGGAGTTTTCAGAATTTCATGTGAAATAAGTAAGTTCAAATTTTATATTGACTTACAGTTAATTACTCCAAGACTGAAAGTAAACCAAACCTCCAAAATCTTAAACATATTAGGATTTCTTTGTTGCTGTAATACAGGCCTGGAAAATAAATACTGTCAATATTAGCTTAGTTAAAAATAAGTTTAAAATAATAATAATCTATTTAATTTTCCACCAAACATTTTCTTTGTTTGAAATATTTCTACATTTCTGGTAAGGCACTAAACTGTAGTCCTATTTGAAAGTACTTTCCACTGTTACACTGTGGAAGTTTAACCATAAAATGTAATCATGTATGATTGAGTACATTTAACTTTTCACTTGATCACATTTTTACATGTTGTTACGAAAAAAAGTTCCATAAAGAAGACTGAGGATATGTATAATCCCATATTTTGGTTTCACTAAAATTCATTTATTGCAGACAAATCCTGCAGGACAAACTTCATCTCTGATGAACACTGTAGAAAATGTACTGAACAAGCCGACAAATTTGATCAGAGGAATGCTTCTGGACAAGTCATCAGATTGACACTGGGAAAAAAAAGCTCAGGGCTCACTTCTCAAGGAAAGGATCTCATCAGGACAGGTTATGTAGGAGACCAAATGGATTTCCTTGTCCTTTGATGCTGTGCAGGGCACTCTCTACAGTCTCCCCTGTCACTTGTGGGTCCTCTATTGCACAGGTCCTATAGCAAGTCCTCAGGAGTTATACAGGGCATCTGATGGCACACATTGATTTTCCTTTTCTGCTTCATAGAAAGATTTCCAAATATTCCCACTTTTCTTAAGACATTTTGGTATACCTGTGACTGCTGGAATCTATCCAAAAAAAGGTAAGATGATGCGCTGTTACTTTTCATTACTTTTTGCCCTTTGGGGCTGTTCTTCTATTTCAATCAGTTGGTTTTGCCAAGACATGACATACACCCCTCCCAAAATTATGAACTTATACCCAGTAAGAATCTGTAACCTAACTTACTCTACAGCCTTTAATGAAAGTTGTGGCATATATAAATGGAAGGAAAATACATACCCATGGCAAAGAAGGAGCAAGGAACCTTGTTGTAGTAGATATAAATAAAACCTCAAGATCTTTCCAAAGGAATTTCTGGGTCCCTGTATGAAAGATGCCAGGAGCCAGAGTATGGTTAGTTCTTCCAAGAAAGCAACCATGAAGGTGTAAACTAGCAGATAAGCAAAGGACGGCAAAGCAGCTGCTTCCAGGGAAGTACTGGACAGCAGTACTGGGTAGCGCTGCCAGGTCCTGGGTGAATGTCCTTCAGCCTGGCTTAGTAAAAGCAAGATCAGTGTTAACAGCACCAGATTATTTTACTGACCACTACCTAGAAAACAACTGACTGTTCCCTCAGCTCCGTTTGAGGCTGGTATGAACAGAAGAGTGGCTTATGGACCTGTTTGCTCCTTGCTTCTGTGAAGATGAAAGCCCTCAATGTCTTGGCTCAGCCTGCCTGGACCTGCTCTTCTTAAGGGCTCTTTACACATTGGTCCTTGATGAGGAAAGTATGCTGCTTCATTCAGGATTGTTCCATGGTACATGGAAGTGTTACTGAAAAAGCCCCACAAGATTATAAAAATATATCTGTTAGCACTTCCTGTAATATTGTAGTCACCATCCTGTGATTTACCTAAGTACTTTTATCTTACCTACTTATCTAAGTACATCCACTAATCTAAGTACCTTTTGAGTTCGAAAAATATTCTGAAGCTCAATACTGCAGGTACCTCCCTGGTACTCAACAGCAATGCTGCCTTCCCTCAGCTGCAATTTTTATTGTCCAATTTACTTTCCAAAATAAGGAGTCTTACAAAAAGATTCCTTCAGCTTCATGCCCTTGGCATCTCAATACTAATTTAAAAATGAAATAAAATTGCTCCCAGGATTTCTAGATTGATGTTATACAAGTGGTACAAATCATTATGCTACTGTATTACTGATGGGTTATTAAAATTTGCACTTTGGTTTTAGGACGAAAAAACTGCAGTAATTATATTCTGACTTTTCAGTAGATACCATTTTAACTTATTAATAATCTATTTCATTTTCCATCAAACATTTTCAACATTTAGTTGAAGTATTTCCACATTTCCGTTAAGTCATTAAAATGCAATCAGGCAATCACTTAAAAATACTCCATATGTAATCTTTTATCCTCAAACAAGACAATGAAGCAGGGAATGTAAATGCTACCAATAAAAGGATCACACTAAGTCATTTGATACTGATGCAAACATTAAAAATTAATTATTTCACATCCTTTTTACATTGTCATCAAAAAATGAGTATTAAAATGCTAATCATGTGATATATTCCATTGTTTCTGAGCTGGAGAATGAAATTCAGACTATGGAGATGGGAAATCTCATGTAGCTTTACTGTATTACCTGTATAAAATGAAGGATATTAGATATTGACAGAAAAAATTAGCTGACCATCCTGGTAAATTAAAATTGAAACATAGTATTTTTTTAAATCCTATGTAATACCAATCTACCTAAAATAATCCCTGGCTTGTGGGTAGTAACTCTTCATATAATCAACCTGCTACCCAAAAAATATTGTTTAGACTTACAATAAAAGTGTGAAAATAACTGAAATTCACAAAAACATGTCTTTCATCCATGCAGTATAAATCCTCAGGGAGATACATGATTCCAGAATTCATTACCAGTCAGAGCATGGCATCTGATGATGCCTGAAAGACAACACGTTCCAATTAGAAACATATGAGGTAAGAATGTGTTTGCCTTGCAGATGGCTCTAGATAGCTAATGTATGCATTTCAGCTGTCAGAAGTTAAACTAGTTCTAAAATAATTTGAATTAGACTTTAGGGGAGGAAGAATATGCTAATTTTCTTTTGCATCTTATCAAGCAGGGAATGTTTGCATGAAGTTAATGTTACATTCAAATTATAGCCCTCTCTGGTTTCATCTTATAGAATTGGACTCCACTTTTTATCTTTTTTAAGATTTGGGAATGAAATGAACACAGAAGTTAATAAACAGTTCTATGGTCACAGGTTTTTCCAATGCATATAACTGCAATTTTACATGAACCGCAATTGCAAGACCTACAAAATTGTCTGATAGTTTTCTGTTATAATCACCTAGGAATTAAGGCTCACAAACTAATTTTTTTTGGTCATGTAGGTTATGATTTAAATTCTAAACTACAAAAATGACATAATGGTATTAAGCTACCAAGCTGTACTGTTATTTTATGTCTAGTCCTGCATAAGACAGGAATTTAATATAATGATAACAACATCATAAATCAAGATACCCTTCTCTTTGCTTAACTGTTATTCCTGAAATGTTTTATTGTCAGAGTGATTTACAGATCAAATTCTCATTATTTTTAATCTCTAAAAACAAGTTGTTGAGAACTTCAATTTTTTGTGCAGAGTCTAGTAGCAATAATGCTCAATGTGCAAAGTACTTGGAGTTTCTTAAGTGAAAGGCACTTTTACAGGCACTGGGAGATATATAAATACAAGTATTACAGTGTTAATCTAACAGGTTAACACATTTTTTGGCAAGAGTGTCTAAATTACCATATTACCATAATTTAAATCAAGGGACAGCCAAATTTTATATGCATTACTTATATAGATACTAACTAAATTCTTTATTTACTTAAAAAACAACACAAACCCCCCCTGCTTTAGCATTTTCTGCTTTACAGGAAATTTAACATTAGGAGGCTTTCAGGAATGTCTATGACCCGCTGGTTGGAAGGACATTTCTGGAAGATTCCTACTAGCCTTCACATATTGCTTAGCTAAGTACCCTCAGCAAAAAAAGGAGAAAATGTCTAAACTCTTAAATAGAGCAGATAGCGACTTGCTTCAGGCAGCAAAATATAAATTACAATGTTATTTAGTTAAACAGTGTTTCTGGCTTTTGCTCACGAGAAAGTTGAGTTTCTCAACTCAACTTTTTAACAAAGTTGAGTTTCTTGTCTCAGCTTTTTAAGAAATACAAGTAAAGCAATCCAAGAGTTATTGCACAAACTCGAGTCAAGAAATATTTGCATTGGTGGCATCGTCAGTGATCAGCAATGAAATCATAGCAGTCATACTTCTTTTGTTCCAAAGGAACAGTAAAGACTGTGGACTGTCTCTTTGAAAAACACTATAATTCAACATTATGTTAAAAAAAAATACAATTGTTACATAGGATGAACACAAAAATAATATTTCTTAATTTATTGAAATTATTTGGGTGTTAGACATTAATGATGGGTAGGTTTCATTATCATGAAATGTAATGAATATGTATAAAATGTAATAAATAGTGTTCATTTTTTTAAAATCTTCAAAATGCAACAACTGTGCTTATTTTGTTTCTTCCTGAAAGGTAAAGGAGTGGGTTAAACCACTGCACAGTAACCAAGTTACAGTAGAAGTACAAAAAGTATGAAAGCAAGGACTTGAAAGAGAGAATATCAAGTCCTAGAATAGAGAGTCTTCCAAACAGATAAGGATGAAGTCCTGATTCAGCAATGAACGTTGTACATCAGCCCCTTCTTTTTAGCCTACTGCCCTGGACAAATTGAGTCTTTCACTAGGCCATTTTATATGCTGCTGCAACAGCAACACTGCACCTGAAATTGCACTGCTTTTCCCACCCTTTGGTGCAGGAATCCTCACATGGACTAGAGCCAACATAGCTGGCTGTGTGCAGTACCACTTGGCATTAGGAAATCATACAGATGGCAGGCAGCTTGGTCAGGTGACAATGCCAACTGCCCATGGTCTGCCAGAACAGGCTCTAGGTGGCTGTTTAAAGAGTGTCTATGCTTATGAAAATATTTTTTGTTTACTCCTGGGAATGAACAGTAACATAAAATTAATTAGGTCTGTGCTTTTCAAAGATCCTTGACACCTAACAGCCCTTAGAAAAGCAGTATCTGTGTTGAATAATAATGCATGTGTTAATCACTGATAATAGTAATCTTTTTCTGCAGTTTAGTGGCCAGAGCGCTCCAGGAAAAGGGTTTAAACATATCATCCTACAATTAAAACTTTCCTTGCCCACAGCAAATGCTCTAAGCACTAGATGAACGTATAGGCATGTCCGGGAGCAACAACACTTTCTTTCACCGTCAAATGAAAGATTTTGTGTATCTGTTGGACTGATCTTGAGGGTTGTTTTCAACGTCAGTGATACTGTCTGAATTTAAATACTTTATTAAGTGAAGAAGCTGGAGTTTCTAAGTTCCAGTTTCACAGAAATTTATAAGCATAGGAACACATTGCCCAGAGAAATTGTGTATACAATCCCTCAAAGTGTTCAAGGCCAGGTTGGATGGAGCTCTGAGCAACCTGGTCTAATGGAAGGTGCCACTGCCCCTGGCAGAGTGTTGGAACAAGATGATCTTTAAGGTCCCTTCCAGCCCAAATCATTCTATGATTCTATCATTCTGTGAGTTTTACATTAAAGTTAATCTTCAATTTAATTACTATGGCTTTTTTCTAGGCTTTTCCTACATGCCAGTTACACACAGTGCTGTTTTAAGATTCTGGAGCTCAAATGTAAGCTTGAAAGAATATACTTTAGAAATACCATTAACATACCATGCAGTGAGTGCACTAGGGATCCATGTACATGCTGAGTCTAATGCAGAGGCTGGACATGAGGATGTGCCCAGAAGCTTTTCAAAGTTTAAAAACTACTGATCCACAGACTCAGTACACATATTGTGCAAAGTGAACATGATGATCAATTCATAGAAGAAATTCCTCAGTGAGTTTTAACAGTAGGACAACAAGAGAGGTGAGACAGAATTGTGAAAAAGAGTAATTTAATTTTTGGTGTCAGGAAAAGGAATTTAAATATGATGTGGTGATAAGGAGGGAACCAGTGTGAAATTCAGAGAGGGAGAATAGGCTAGCTTGTCCTGAATTCATGTATCAGGAAGCCCATTAGAGAGCCCCAGCCCACTGTTCTCATGGGCCATTTAAAGTCATGTGTGGGCTATGTTAGCTTTGGCCAGGCTTGCTGCAAGAGGATCAACAGGGAAAAGAAGGCCACTTTAATTATCCACCAGAAGATGCTTGTGCTAAGAAAAGCTACAGCAGGAAAAGAAAAAAAATACTACTTTTTCTCATTGGCTTTTCAAAGAGAAAAAAATGAGAATTGAGGCATTCGCACAGAAGTACAGAGAGAAAGAGGCACGTCCAATGAACCTAAGGGAAGACAACAAAAGACAAGATTTAGAAGAAAAATTAGGATCTTCTGTTTTCCACTGAACCTTGAGACATATACTTTAACCAGAAATTAATTCATCATTACACTATTTAGAGCGCTTAATTGCAAAATGCCAATAGTGTTTCTAGGTTTGTTTCGTGGCTTTGACCTGATTTCCTTCATACTTTCCCAAAATAAAGCCATCTACTGCCAAAAGAAGTCTTGAAACATTTACAGACATGGTTTGTAAATTCGTTGAGCAAAATTACAAAAGGAAAGTTTCAGCTAATGTAAATGCTTTGAGACAGACTTTGTGGTGTTTTTGAGCCCCATTCATAGGAGCACATGACCTTTCACTTGGCTTACATAATTTAGATCTCTGAAAATGGTTTCAACTGTCTTCGCTTTTCACACTTCTCTTTGAATCAAAAGTGTGTGTAACAGATACGTATCACAGAATTTCAGGTAGACTGTAGACTTCCCCATCCTATTCTGGAAGAGATTAAATCATATTTGGTATTGTTTCTACTACTAAGTGAGTTCTCTGTCTCTCTGTACAGTGTACAGTACATTTTAAAACCATGCACCATATTCTGCATTTCCTCTCTAGGAAGCAAATAAATATCCTAAATAAGAGCCATCATTGCAGACTTGCAAGGTGAGACACAGCACTTTATACACAGTCTCTCGGATATGGAGAAAACTGATCAAGACGCAAGGTAGCCAATACTAGACCATGCCGTAAACTGTTCATTTAAGTAAAAAAATGTAGATGACAAGGAATAATGCCTCACTTCTTGAAAATTTTGTCTGTTGATACTGAAATTGGCCAGATATAAACTTTTTTACACCATTTTGAGTATTAGAAAGCAGGAATTCTTTACCGTAGCGCACTGGTGACTCAGAAGATCCTTCCTTTAATTGAGTGTGCCAAGCATCAGGTGAACAGAGTGTTTACCGTACACACTGATGACATATGCATGGGCTAACTCTGCTTACTTGATGTGTCTGCATCACTTTATTTTACATAGTGACACCTCTTGTCAGAAGTCCTTCTGTGGTTCTTTAGGTTCTGTCTGCAACATCCGGTGTCCTTTTCAGGTGGCTGTTTCTCAGCCCCGCTTTTGAGTAAGCACAGTATCATTGTTTTGCAAAACTTGTGTTTTGGCAGCCTTGTCAGAACTGAGCTGGCAACCTGCTTGCGTTTTGCATGGCTTCTGTTTGCCTAAGCTACATTCTTTATCTATTTCTCCAAGGTTGTGCTGTTCTGTTCTACTGTCCTTATTACTGTCTTTGACTAAACAAGAACTGCTTTATGGACAATTGAATGGACTTCATTCATTGCCTTAAAGTGCCTGTATGCAAATTCCAATTTTTAGCTTTTTCTTTTGCATGTCAAACCAGGGACAAAGGCATAGTTTTTTGGTATAAAAATAAGAAGAATGTGTTTAAGTGTCTAAGATTTATGAATAGATGGCAAAAGCCTCTTACAAAAAAGCCTGTAAGTATTGCAGTCATCTAAAGAATTTCTTAAATCAACATTAATCTCTTTTTGTGAGTAAACAGTGATTGGAAAGAAACAATTCAACCATTAGTAAGAACCTAAAAAAGCCCTTTAGAGCCATATTTATGACTCTAAAGAATGAAATCTTAGGTGCAATTTTTTAGACCTGCCCGAGTGAGTCAGGTCATCAAATCCACATATCCCACCTTAATCTCATGTATATCAAAGATAAAGGGGGTCTTCAAAAAAGAGTAAGGTCATAGCTCCCTTTAAAACCTTGCTTTTTGACATTGAAGTTACTTTAAATTGGTTCCAACTTTTGTAACCATGGAAAACACAGTACAATAAAACTTCTGCCACTGGTGTCTGGAGGAGATAGAGCAATAAATCTTCACTCTCTGAAGATATTTATGGATGTTTATTAAATGTTTTTGAGAGGCTAAGAAAGAAAAGGAGATAGATGGTGACAGTGCTAGGATGTATCAGCAGACCTATATCCTGCATAAAAATTTTTGCCACAGATTCTTTGTGAGAGTAAACAGGCAACTTTGTCCGAAAGGTTTCATCCCTTGAAAGCCTTATGTGCTGAATCCAAAGCCTCTGTATGTCTAATTCACCTCCCTACAAGGAGACTATGATTTCAAAACAGGGTTTGACCTCCTTAACAGTCTTTTCTACCTCCACCATGTCCATATCCCTTCAGAAACACATCTCTAATTGCCTGCAGGAGTGGTTGCCCCAAAATGATCAACTGTGAAAAGCCTGTGAAGCAGATTTTATCTGAGGAATTATTACCATATTCATAAAGTAGCAGTTCTGTGGACTTAGAGAGTTGAGTACTCAAAAGCTGTCACAGATCTTTTCTGCTTTTTCTCAGCTACACTCTGAAAAAGTGTGTAAAGTTCCCATAGACTGGTGCCCAAATATCTTTTGTTTTCTGTATTACATAGTTTTATTTGCTTTATTCAAATTCCCAATATACTGGATGATTAAAAGATGACCATAAAGCCCAAGACTCCAAGAAAAATAAATAGTCACACTGTCATATATGAAAGTTGTGTAAATGTACACATTTAAATGCCTATTTCAAAATTACTTTGAATTGTAAGATTCTAAAAGCATTGGTAATAAAACTATTCAATTTTTCATTTAATATGAATTTTTTTCTTCATTTGAAAAGTGAATTGAAATTGCTTGGAGCTAACTTCTTAAATAACTTCCAGATTGAACATGTATATTTTGCCTGCAAATAAGATAGAGTGACTGCAACCAGAAATAGCTATACTTAATTTGAATATGCAAAAATAGTATTTGCATGTGTGAACTTTACTAGAAGGCAAGTAAGAGAGTTTTAAAAACAACATTATGTTTTCTAATCTTCTGCAGGATGACAGGAATATTTATCAAACACACAGGACTATCAGGAAATTGACAAATTTAAAAACTGATGGAGGAAGAAAAAGGAAAATACTCAAATCATGATCCAATATACTGTCATAATCTAGCACTCAATCATATTTTAATTGCTTCACAAGCACAAATAATAATAATGAACACATCACAATTTACATTAGCCAAATATTTCATAATGGCAAGTTGGTAGACCTTGCTCTCCTTCAGACACAGTCCCTGGTCTTTTACTGAGTCTCCTACAGTTCTGTGTGCTGGTTCTGCATCTGGATGGAATCCAAATTCTATTCCTGCTACCTGAGGAAATCTGGAAGTTAAGAAGACAAATACTGGATAGGAAAAAGGAATAAATCAAATTAATGAACCTTTCACAACAATGCAGTAAGAGCCAGACTCGGAGCAAAAAAAGCCACTGCTCTTAAAATAAGATTAATACTTGCACCAAGTATTCAATATTATAAAGGTATTTGAAGCAGCAGCTGTTACTTTTTTTGCCAGCAGTCCGTAATTGATCATCTAGGTTAAGACACTACCAAATGAAAGATGTCTGCATTTTTGTATTTGCATTAGTTAGTAATAATATTAGAAATGTTTATTTTAGAGAAGTAATCATTGTACTTTGCAAAATTATACACAAGTTTTGTAATACCATTATCAGCACTAAGTTAAAGTGTACGAAATATTTTAAGTATCTAAGACAACTAAATTTCTTTGCTCAGGTAGAACAGAATGGATGATCACAGATTTTTCATCAAGAGCTCAGTATCTGTAAAAGTCCTTTAAAAAAAACTTCCCATAGTTTTCTTCACTGGATTTTCAACTACTAGCAGGGGATCTAAAACAGTGAAGATAGCAAAAAGAACATACATAGTAAAATCTTTTGCAGGGTATACAGAGTTTAAACACAGGGTATATACAAAATCAAAACAGAAAACTATAATATTTCTAGTAAGATTTTTCTCACATAAATATTTGGCTAAATAATACATTATCTTGTTGAAAGATACTAAGTTAGCTGTGGTTTGAAGTTATCCTAAGCAAGAGGCAATGTGTATCAAAAAGCTTTTCAAATAACAGTGATGTAGGAGTCAATACCACAAAGATGTATATACATATTTATGTGCAGTAAACGGTCTTAGAAAATTAGGCAAGCATCTTGAGTTAATGACTTCTATGTTTAAAAGTACGTTGTTTGGTTTTGTAAAATGTTGCACACGTGGGAAGATGGAGAAGCAAATCTCAATCATACTTCCACAATAAAAATGGTATAAAGAGAGTAATTAGCTAAGAAGAAGAGGTAGGTAGAGACAGCAATACCATCCAAATGGATTGTATATGAACATTTATTGATGTTTCCACTTTTTAAAGAGTGTGGTAGCATTTTGGTTTAAAGCATATTTGGCAAATACAATTGTTCTGCAGATTAAGATCAAGCTTTTATATGTGGGAAATTTGTCCTCAAACTGCTTCTTATTTGATTGAGGGACGGAATTAATTGTGCAAATATGTCTCTCAAGACTGGACCTAGGATTTCACCAATGTTTTTCTCTCATTACATTACTGCTGTACTTTAGCCTAGCATAATTCTTCACTCTGACCATATTTGTTGTACAGAGACCATGTGCTTGATTTCTGCCTTGTATATCATATAATTTAAAAAAGATAAACAACATAGAGAATGTACCGAAAAGTAGATCCTTTATGTTATGGGAATTACCAATACACTGTAACCGATATATACCAATTTTAAAATTATTTATTGTAAGAGTATATGTTCATTTATGCACCAGTATATTATTGTACTTCAGTAATAACCTGAAGCAGTTACCCTATGCGATTAGTTCTTATGTTAATATGCTGATATTTTCAGTATGTATATTGATAGGTAAAGCATTAAGATTTACTTTCAAATTTTTTTTCTTATTTTAAGTTCCTAGTTTCTTCAGAGATTTCTTTTAATATAACTAAATGTTAAAAATCCCTGACTTCTGGATTTGCTCTTACTCGGATATTTTGGAAGAACTACTCCAAACTAAACAATTAAGACACATTTCTAAGGTTAAATATTAATATATTCAGAAGATTTAAATTTTCAAAAATGTTTTCATGATGTCTTGAAGTAGTTCAACTGCTACATCAACATAAGCAGCTTCTAGTATGGTGTTGGCTGTAGAA
The DNA here is from genome assembly GCA_036785705.1 of Acanthornis magna. Lineage (NCBI taxonomy): Eukaryota > Metazoa > Chordata > Aves > Passeriformes > Acanthizidae > Acanthornis > Acanthornis magna. The sequence goes on from JAWUZG010000036.1 coordinate 14,713,227, forward strand.
TTTCCTAGACCATTTTTTACTCCCATAGTATTTTTACAACCATCTAGCTCTCTATCAGCTGAGCAAAGGACTGCTTCTAAAAGGTGATGAATAATAAGATTTTCAATATACTTATTTAAAACAAACATTCATTAATTCAAGAAATCTGTTTAAAAAACCCGATCCATTTTATAAGTTTCAGCAGAAAAAGAAAAATGTGTATTATCTCTTCAGTCCCATAAATCTATGTGAATAAACATATAAAACATCATTGGTTTTGTCCTTAATTAGTGCGAACACTTCTGAAGCCACCTAGCTTACACTCATGCATAAGAGAAATTTAGCAACACCAACAAAGCTATCACTCAAGTTTATCTAAGTAGGGGAAATTCCAGCCTAGCATTTCTTCTTAGTGTATCCAATATAAATGATTTGCAGATAATAATAGTGGACAGAAGAAGTGATCAAGACCTGCTGTAAGACAATAAACCCAATGCATTTCCACAAGAGTAAAAAATACAGTTTTATCCATCACTGTACTTAGAAAGAAAGATTAGTTGGATGGCAAGAGGCAACTCTGCAGATGAATGAACTAGGGGAGTTTGTTCTTGTGCAGGGAATTAGTTCTGATATGCAAAGGATACCTGGGATTTTACTTGTGAGCTTTGAAAAAGTAAAATCACCCTTTTTTTCTGTTTGTTTCATGCTTCCTCTTCAAAAGGAAGGAAAAAAGATTCTAATTGCTCTAATAACTCCTACAGAGAAGACAGAAGAATTTAGATAGAACTTGAGAATATATGAAAACAACTCATAGTCACGTACATCAAATTAACAGATTGTAGCTTGGTGCTTAAATCCATTCTTGGAACCATCCTCACCCACAAGCATTTCCTGAGCAATTTTCTTAACTGTTCTCCTAGTTAAAGGTACAAAACAAATTCACTTGTGGTAAACAACAGAAATATTTCTGCAGGTTTAAGATCAGGGACTACAAACAACTTCACAGTCAAACAGTATCAAAGTTTTACTCTAATGCTTGCTGGTTTCTAGCATCCCTTGTGAATACCAATGATCTAATTTACATTGTCTTGTGTTCTCTAGAGTCCCCTCAGGACCAGAGATATATTCTCTGTATGGAGAATTTGACATGCTGCTACAGCATATCTCAGACATAGGCTTTATAGGAATGTACCTGTGGTTGACTGTGAATGGTATGAGTGCTGCATCTCAGAGAAATTAGTTTTTTTTAAAGTAATATTTTTTAAGTATTTTAGTCACAGAATACACAGTACAACTCAAGAGCAATAACCACGTACGTAATTTAGGTATAAAGGTCTAAGGATTGGAGTATGTACTATTAGTACATAATTATAATAAAGGAAATCCTTATGAATGATACTCTTTCAATTAGAAGGTCCCAACATCCATAAAACAGAATGTTATTGGATGCTGCATTCTTTCTTTGTTTCTAACTGTTCAATGAGTAGCTGTCAAGAATAAATTACTTCATATTAATTCATATTCCATTCATATAATTCCTATACCACATAGTTCATATATTCTTATCAACAATTCTCTCAAGAATTCAGCAAGTAATAGACAGAATGATGTAAAGGGCACTGGGTATTTATTATCTACTTTCTTATATTATGCAGATAAAGTAGTATTTTAGAATCAAACTGCATAAATTACAAGATTTCTAAATCACATATTCATAGCTCAGCTTAAAACTAAGTTTGATGATGAGATGTTGGCTCGGCAATCACAAACCATATAAATTTTACCAAGGACAAGGGCCAGGTTCTGCCTGGGACAGGCCAACCGTGGATGACTGGGGAATGAGAGGCTGGAGAGCAGCGCCATGGGAAGGGACCTGGGGGTCCTGGTCGATGGCAAGTTGAACATGAGCCAGCAGTGCCGGGGCAGCCAGGAGGGCCAAGTGTGTCCTGAGGGCATCAGCACAGCACTGCCAGCCAGGCAAGGGAGGGGACTGTCCTCTGCTCTGCTCTGCTCTGCTCTGCTCTGGGGCAGCCTCACCTCAAGTGCTGGGGGCAGCTTTGGGTGCCACAGTGCAAGAAAGACATGAAACGATCAGAGAACATCCCAAGGAGGGACACGAGGATGGTGAAGGGCCTTGAGGGGAAGCCATATGAGGAGCATCTGAGGTTACTTGGTCTGTTCAGCCTGCAGGAGACTGAGGGGAGACCTCCCTGTGGTCTGTGAGGGGAAGCAAAGAGGCAGACTCTGATCTCTTCTCTCTGGTGACCAGTGACAGGACCCGAGGGAGTGTCATGGAGTAGTGTCAGGGGAGGTTTAGGTTGGATGTCAGAAAAGTTTCTTTATCCAGGGGATATTCAGGCACTGGAACAGGCTCCCCAGGAAAGTGGTCACAGCACCAAGCCTAATAGAGCTTAAGAAGATTTTGGACAAGGCTCTCAGCCATGATCACACATGGTGTGATTTTTGGCATTGTTTTGTGCAGGGTCAGGAGTTGCATTCAGTGATCATTGTGAGACCTTGTGGGTCCCTTCCAGCTCAGGATATTCTATGATTCTATGGTTTTTAAGGTTAATCAATTCATAGATCCACAAGAGTAATGTTCCATTAAGAACTAAACTGAAACAAATACATTAAAAATAGACCACATTCCTCTGTTGTCTTTTACTGAAGTCAGTCAAGTTGCATGAGAAAAATATGAATCTCATTACAAGATAGATGAGTAAATTAATTCAAAAATTCTTGCTAAAAGTAAATCTAAACTGCATTTAAAAAAGCAGGCAAATACCTGCAATAATTACAGCTGCAATGTTAACACATTGTAAATGTGTTGTAATGTAAATCATAACTACAATAATACAGAATATAGGACAAAATACTTACAGCTTCCCATCACCTAAATTTGTGCTCAGTTATAAAGTCAAGATGCAGAGCTGTAAAACTCTACATCCAACAATATGGAACTGCTTCCTGGCCCAGTATTCATAGAATCATGGAGCATGCTGAATTGGAAGAGATCCATCAGGATAATTGAGCCCAACTCCTGTCCCTGTGTCAGACACCCCAAGAGTCACACCAGGTACCTGACAGCATTGTCCAAACACTTACTGAACTGTCAGGCTTGGTGCTGTGATGATTTCTCTGGGAAGCTTGTCCCAGTATTATTGATATGGACATAAAAAATAGTGGATTTTTTTTAAAAAATTAACCTGTTTCTTATTCTTTTTTAAAACAAATCATTAAGAAAATCACACCCACTTGAAGATTTAAAGTGTACTCAGTGCTCACTGATTTAATATAAAAATCTTTTTCTGCATTTCCCAGAATGCTAGCTCTTTGAAAATCAAACTTATAGAATGAACAAAAATTGGGGGGTTTTGGGGTTTTTTTTTTTCTAGAAATTTCTAAACCCAGACTTTTCCATAATGTCCACTCCATAAATCTTTCTGACACTTATTAGTGTCACAAACTGTGATAAGCTGTGCCCCTTCTGCTTTAAGTTTTGAAAATATTTTTGTTATCTCCTGTATAGTTTAGGTTAATTTGCTTATAGTAGTTACAGTACCGAGCCTGTTAACCTGATTTTATACTATTCCATATAAGTTGGCGTTTCATGCCGTATTTTTGACTGCCCTGTGACCTAATGGTTCCAAAGTAAATCTGGCACATACATTGCACAGGAAGACTGGAAAACTGCACTTCTTGTACATATCCTTCCAGAATGCCCAATGCTAAAATCAAATTAATGGTTTCCTAAACTTAAGTTCAGAAAGTAACTTTTTAAGTTAATACAAATACCTACCTTTCAGCCAATGCTTCTTTGATATATCATTTACCAAGAGCTAGAGATTGAGGAAAAACATATTTCACCTTGTCCTTAATATAGGTTTAATAGGGAGGTTTAGTGAATCTATCCGTTACAACAAGAAAAGCTGAATCAATTTGATTTATTTTTGAAGTTATTCTAGATACACAACTGTAAAGGACACTTGTGCACCAATTCCAATTCACAAGGTATCTAAATTAAAACACTCCTAAATCATCCTCATGGAAGCATTTCTTTATTAAGAGGGAAATGTTGCGGAATCCTACATAAAGCAGCATTAAGTAGCCTTTCAGACCAGTTACTGGAGTCCGGTGCAGTATCTGAAAAGCTCCATTTTCAGTGAATTATCCTAGAGGTTTCTGGATGCTAAGCTGCTTCAGCAGAGGACATGATTGCTAAGGACAAAAATCCAACATAGTTATTAAACTTTAAACAGTAGTAATATTAGTTGAAGAGCTATTTAATATGAACGTGAACAGTAAGTACACAGGCAGATTTTTATGGATACAATCACAGTACCGTTCTTTGAAAAATATGATGTTTTCATATGTGTGAAGCTTTGTAAAACAAGAGCAGAAAACAAAATTTATTGTGAGGAATTAAATTTACTTCCTAAAAATTAACTAGCATCTGAACTTTGCAAAAGAGTAAGCACAAATAGTAGGAACTGAAAAATGACAAAATGTCATCCTTACACTTAAGTAAATCCATAGCTGAATGGGCACATGTGTTTGGAAACACAAATCAAAACAAACAAAAAAATCCAAGATAAATACTTGACATACTTTTGCTTTCCCTTTTTGGCTCATAAGAAGTCTTGTGCATTTAACAACCCTAAAGAGCCTGCACCTTACTTACATGTGTAGTTGCCAGACAAACTTCTGCTTTGTCATCTCCTGGGTTGCTGCACCGCTGCTCTCAATAGCCAGTTCTGTTGATTCCTATTTGTCACAGTCTCATCTGGGAATCTGAACACTTTCTGCCTGAAATAAAAGTCAAGTCTGTTTCAAGAGTCAATTACTCTCTTTATTAAAAAAATATTTCTTTACAAAAGCACACTTTATATGGTTTGCCTGTTAATTTCAAAGCAGATTGTAGGCCAAACCAAAAATCTTACAGAGATTTAAATGGTCTTGGACTTATTTCTTCCGTGAAGTAACGGATCCTGGGTACTGGAAGAGCTACCAAGATGCTGCCACTATACAAATTGTACGCTTGTCCTTCTGCGACAAGGGCTATTCTGAGGCCACTAGGTCAAAACAACATCTTTCTACCCATCACATGAAGTATTTAGGCTGTATTGACAATGAAAATACCACAGGGTGATTAAAGGTAAGAATGTAGGATTATGTCTGAGGCAACTTATAATCAGAAAGCCACAGATGAAGCCACACAGCTGGAATAAACCAACAAACCACAAGTATTATGAAATTCAATTTAGATTTCCTTATTAAAGACTGCAAATGGGCAGCACATCTGCAGGAATTGTGTGCTACTGCTACACATAAAGCTGATCGATTTAAGCAATCTCCTCTAAAACCACTAAGTGGATTCAGGGAATCAAACTTTTTATATCTGTTGCAAGTCTACAAGAAAACAAAACAAAATAAAACAAAACCAAACAAAAAACCAAACAAAACCCACCAGGGCCCTTTGTCGTACTCTTCATGCTGCTTATCCATACTTGCAGCCTCATTTTGATTGATGTTTTGGTAAAGATTTCGTTTGGCATTTCCTCAAAATAACAAAATATTTACAAACAAAACAGATGAACAATACAATTTCTTTCAAATGTCAGTAGCAGGTGTTCTCTGAATAGAAAGTGAAGGGGAAATAGAAAAAGGCTACAGGCAAAATATTAATTTGTTCTTTTTCTGCAGGGCTTTACCTATCCCGTGGTGGAAAACTTCTACCAAAGTGCAGTATCTTACACATTTCCCTACAACATTTCACAACATCGTTAAAGATGGTATCTTCAATTTGTCAGGATCACAGTGAATTCTCAGCTGAGTTCCAGCAGCTGTCCCTTTCACATTTGTGCCATCTAAATTAATAAGTATATTCCCAATAGCACCATCTGGGGAACATGGGAAGCACTGAACACTGAGAGCTAGACCCTCAGCAGGCATCTACTGAACATCATTCACATTAGCTTCATGTTAAGAGTAACTCATTGATTACACATGGAGCTGTTGTTCAACTATTTTCTCCTCCCCTGACTAGCTCTCCCGAGACACAAGGGGAAGGAATGCTATATAGGCAAATATGAATCTACAGAATATATACCCTATATGTAACATATATATTTCACAGGATTTCTCCAGTCCCCTGTGGTTACTTGGGGTGAACAAATACAGGACTAGGGTTCCGTCTCTGTAAGTCTGTCATGTACTGTAGACTGTGTCTATATATGTATTTTTATGTAAGTTTTGAAGTTCATTTTTATAATAAATCTTCATCTCTCATCCTAAGTTTTAGCCTGTGTAGGGTAGGCTTCAAATTTTGCTCATATTTGGAGGTCTGACATGCTAATCTCAAAACTATAGTTTCACTTGTCAATTAGAATAAAATACAAAATTGTTCTTTGATCACACAGAAAAAACAAATGTGAGTGTGCACAACAGAGGAACAAGTGAGAAAGAAAACTGGAAAAATAAGTAAAAAACATTGAAAAGAAGGATAGTATGGGACTCGAAAAACAAACAGAAGATGAAAATGAGTCAATTAAAAATGTATGACATAAACTGTGAAGAATGTAAAGCAAAGAAACAATAGGACAAAGTTAAAAAGAACGGAAAACAAAACACAAGAAAAAGAATAGAAGTCCATAAAATAACATTGACACCAAGCAGTTACTTCTTTTGCATCTATACAGACTTTGGTCCTGTATTTTTAGAGAATAGTCATACGTTCTCAGATCTTTAGCTCTTTACTGACAGCACAACAGCCTCATTCAGGATTTTAAAAACATATTTCAAGAAAAGCATGTGCTATATCTTTCTGAATCTCTTCAGGTCCTCCCACATGCTATGTCCTTTTCTCAATCTAAGGAAGATTCATTAAAATTTAAGACGCTCTGCTTTTTTCTTTTTTGTCCTTTGAAATACATTGTTAGAAACATTGCTCTTAGTGAATATGTCTCCCTAAACCCTACCTCTTCCAAATTCATAATTGTTTTTAATAATTTTTTACTCTTACAGGGGTATTTATTTCATTATCATACAAAGCTCAAGGAAGAATTATTAGAAAGGGTTCTTCTTATTTCTGTCACCTGCAAAGAAGAAAGGAAGAATTAGAGAAGAAGGATGCTGCCAGGCAGAGCCTTCATCCACATATTTCTCAGGTTCCAAGCAGAGCAGAAGGACACTTCTCTTATTACGAATTTCTCCACGCTTCAATAACCATCCAAAAAGGTAAAACTGGAAGCCTACACTAGCAAACCAGCACACCCACACTGGAATAATGATTACCAAGCTTTCTTCACAGATCAAGAGAAAAAAATTAAAACAATCTTCAACTCAGTAAAGTTTGCAGAATTGTGCATATAATGAAGAAAAAAACCTGGACATTCTGGAGAGTATCTTCTGAGAAACCACTACTCCACCATTCTAAAATAACATGGAGGAGGGAATGGAGGGAATCTTTCATTTGCTTTCATATGGATGATATATATGCTTTGGGTTGTTTCATTTGTTTTGGGTTGGGTTGTGGTTTTTAGTTGTGGGTTTGGAGTTTTTTGGTTGGTTGGTTGGGTAGGTGGGTTTGGGTTTGGTTTTTTTCCTTTTTTTAAATAATTTTCACATTCTATTTTTCTGAAATTCCCTAGTTTATTCAGTTCTAGTTTTCCTTAAAACTCTCCCTGCTTTAAGTGAATGTCATTGGAATAACACCAGGAAACACCATCACTGTCTCTCAAACTTGTTCTAGATTTTTGAAAGAATAATGCAATATTTAAAAGTTAGGCAAGCAAAAATGAAAGGTCCTCATTACTGTCCCTGTATGTTACAATGCATAGCCAGATTCTCAGAATTACACATTCATCAAGAACAGTTACAGATTTTGTTCTGTATTTTGAAAATGTTACCCATGAATCAAAAAACAAAAGTGAATTTAGTAGATTGAGCTTAATGAAAGAAGGTTAATGACTGATTAAGGACAAGTAAAACGAAGTACAACAAAGTACAACAAAGGCATTTCACAGTGTATATTTCTACCAAGAATGTCTTGATTTCAGTGCAGTTACTCAGAACAAGGCCAAAAGTCTCGTAAGGCAAAATAAGACCTCAGGTTTCCCTCTGGAATCCCCCTGATCATTTGATTCAACCCAACCAGCTTTTTCTTGTAAAAATGAACTCTGCCACACTTACCATGTACCAAAAGTAGATTAAGTCATGGTGGTGTGCTCTAATGACACTTACATGGAAACAACATATTTTCCCATGATATTTAAACTTTCATTTTAAGAAATATGAAAATGTGGATATTAAAATAACCTTTCAAGTGTGCTTTTAACCTGCAATGCAACAGTGCAGATGATAGCTCTTAATAGGATGTGATCCATTCCTGTTCATTTCAATAACACATTAATTCCAAAGTGGAGTAATGATAACTTCAAAAATCTCTTCCAGACAGTTAACAGACACAACATAGTAACTGAAATTGATGTAAAAAATTACCTTGTAGGGCTATGAGACCTCTAACGTAGCTAGTGAAGAGTTATGATGGAGGACAGAGGAGTGGAGATACCAAATGGACAGTAAAGGCTGTTTCACAAAGGCCAAATTCAGATGGCAAATAGAAGAGGTTTCAGAACACTGCTGATTCCAATGAGTTTACTTATTCTGAGTTGCATTCTCATCTTCCTATAACACAAACAGAAATTTGTCAAAATTAGTAAACCTGAGTGTCCAGTCCGATTTAGTTTCCAGAATTTCATTGGGTCACTTGCTCTGAGACATGCATTTGGATTATTCCTTGTAACATAATTCTTGTACTATATTTACATTAGATACAGTAGCGAAGTTTTACTATCCTTGACTTGCCTTTGCCATCTGAAAATATTTAAATAAAATTCCTTCTTTAAATTTTTACTTTTGCTTTTAAAAATCTTGAAAGAAAACAGTAAAGATTTCATAAAAAATACTACTTATTTTAAAAATGCAAACGTAGCCTACCAGCAAGATTCCTCTTGCTGGTATAGTTCATGCTGCTTGCTGTTCCATTCCTGAGCACCAGGACTGCATGACCAGGAGGCAGTGTAGATAGTGGGAAACCATTTAGTATACTGAATAAACCAGAGATTTTGTATAGGCTTTTTTTTTCTAGTAACCACTACAAAACAGCCATAGACATGACAATGAGTGCAAATTTCTCCGTCTCTTCCACTTTTATAAAGACCACGACTTTTTAAAATGTTTCTGAAGATGTAGTAGAGGGCTTTTGTATTGATCCAGGCTTTTTTCCTGTACACAGGATAAGCAGGATGAAGAGTACTTGGGTTTGGTGTTTATACATTTCTCTCTGATTCTCAAAAGATCATACTTGATTTTTTGAATTAAGTATATGTTCCCTGAATGCATAAATTACTGCAGTTTATATATTTAATATAAAAACACAAACCCCATCTATTTCTCTTATGCATCCATCAAGCACTCTCTAAACCACAATATGCCAAACATTGCATTTCCTAAGTAGCAGAGCACTGATATATCTAAAGACTTTAATTACTTAAACATCCATTTGGCTACAGCTCTATTCTCTTAGTCCTCTCTAACAGCTCCTCACAAATCCATAGTGTTTTCATTTTCATATGTCTTCCTGTTCTTCTTTAATAATAGCATTTGCTTACTTTGAGAGTTTAATCTTCACCAGTCAATTAATAATGTACAGATTTATTGTAAAACTTTATTCAAATATTTGATTCTGCAGTCTTTTATTAAATTTGTCATGAGACTTGTGACTCATAAGAAATTTTAATAATATCATAAAACTTAGCTTTTAAGTGTAAGTTATACATATTTTTTAATAATTTCAGGCTTTGTGTTTTATGATATTAAAGATAATTTTTCTTGGCTTTTTTACAGACTTTTACAGGAAGATTTATCAATGGTCTCTTTTATCTTCCATTTCTTGGGTGGCTTTGTTTTATGCCAGATTTTCTATAATAATAAAAAATAGGTAATACTAAGGGAAAATTATATTAATTTATTGCAATCATTCTCTATTGCATTGACTACACTAGAGCTAAAAGTAAATAATTCGCTTTCATACTTTCAAAATGAGAAACTCACCTTAACCTTGTTCATTTCAGAAATAATTCTTCATTTCTGCAGTTTGAAGATTTGCTGTGCTAATGTTTGCTTTTTAAAAGTAGGCTTTTTTCCCCTGAATAACAGAAGTGCTAATGGCATTAACATGATGTTAGTAATGATACTGTGTTTAAAAAAATATAGAGGTGAAAGTAAAAAGTATCTGATTCTGTGGGCTATTTTCTTAGATTTTCTTGTCATTAAATCCTATATTGTTTTGGGCAAATCCAGCTAAATTTGAAAAATTTAGTTAGCCAGCTACCTGATTGCTCCCACATCTATTTCTCTACAAGTTCATGCGGAAATTACATATGTAAATATATGTGGTAAAATAAATAGAGAAGGTGGGAACATATCCTGGATTATCTGATTTAGAATTTCTTTCAGTCTCCCATTTAAAGAATGCAATAGTTACTAAGTGCCAAATGTCTTACCAAAATAATTTCTAGAATCCTCAAGACATGATTAAATGTCACAATCTTTTGCAACACTTACAGAGAAGGCAATTAAAGCAGACTTAGCCATTTTTACATTTTTGCTAGCTTAAGCATGTTGTTTAATGCATTTCTAACCAAGAGCAACATGCCAGTAGTGGACTGACAGCTACAGTCTCCCTAGTGATTACATTTTTAAAAAACTTGACAGAAAGCAAAGTAAGCCTCTTCCTCAGCATCTCCACTGCTAGTACACTGCATGGACATTAGCTTTCTAAGTGAACTTGAAAACTATTCAGACTTCTAAGACAACAGAACTTAGGGAAGTGTTCCTGTCTTTTTTATGAGCTCAACTGATGGACTGCCTGTGTTTGTGGAACTGTGACTATAAATTTCCCAGCACAGACATGTTTCTTTGATTTGAAGGCTATCTACGTAAATTGGTTTTAGACATTAAAAATGTACCCGGGGTCAAAAACACCGATTTCTAAAGAAACTCAATATGATATTTTTCTATATCGTGCTATTAGACTGGTATACACTTAAAAGACACTAATGTATGTAATCTTTGCTGCAAAATAATTTGACTTGTTAAGCACTGCACTGAGCACAAGCTGAAGAGAAAGGGTGCTGGGAGCTGTCTCTGATGGAGGATCTCTGAAGTCAGAAAGACTGACACTTTGGATACATAAAAGACTTTCTTATGGAATCAGCATAGAACAGTCCCTCTTGTGGCACTCTTTTCCCTAACTTCCCAGCCTGAACAAAATGATTTATGAAAAAGAAATGGCCATTGAAGTTGTGATTTTCAAATGCATTATTACACTGTTATTTGTGATAGTTGAACAGTTTTACTCCACAGGAAGCCTGGTACAAAGATCAAGTACTTTATCTCCAGACACTGATATGACCCTGCATTTTCAGGGAATAAATCTCGGCTCAGTTTAAAATGTACCGTACTTGCTTAGAAAGGCAGTCACTTCAATTTCTTTTAAAATACATATTTTAAAGAAAAGTGAGAAAGTCTGTATTGTTATTGTTTTTATTTTCAATTTAACTTTTAAACTTTTAGTTTATTTTTCTATCTTAAGAAGATCATGCAGAAATACTTTCCTTCATTTTCTTCAGTACCTGCTTCTTGGTTTCTTCTTCTCTCTAGGTATCTTTCTAGAGAAATGGCCTTCTCTCCTCCTAAATTTTACATTATCTCTTTCACCTTTTTTTTCCTACAAAGACATCTCTTCACATTTCTCAGATAATCAGTCTGTCTTTAATAACTTATGTAGTCCATTACATTCTACACACCCTTGGGAAATATCATCAAAAGCCAATAACCAGAGCAATAAATGGATTAGACAAAGATTACAACAAAATAGAACAAGAGAAACTCACAAGTAAAAAAAAAGTTCATCTCAGTTCATATTTCAGAATTACCATATAGGCTAGGCAGAGGAAAGCCCACACATATATACTTTTATTTCATTATGAGTTGTAAAGCTGCAGAGAATTTGACCGTAATGGGCCATGAGCTCTCTGAACTTATCTCAAGGTCACCTGCCTGTGGTCTTGAGAGGATGCCATGGGATGGACCAACAAGTTTCTGCTTCCTGCAATCCATTAAGCACCAGGAGATGAAGCTAGAATAAGGAAAAGTTGACAGAAACACTAGTTCAGACAAGAAGAAAGAATCATGTCTCTCTCTTTCCAGGAAAGTTTTCAACATATAAACCTCTGCTTTCGAGAGAGAGCATTTTGTTTCCTGGTGATATATCTTTCAAACTGAGTCTTGTTGCTTGCACTGCTCACTTGCAACAGAATTTGGTGGCTTAGCTTGGAGCTCTTTGCCCCATCCCCATTCCTGGGATGCCTACAAAAATCATTGTTCCTTATGCATTCCAGACTGGGTCAATACCTGCCACTCCTGTTTCTCCAACATAACCCTAGGTTATGCTGATGAAGTGCCATCAAATTCACCATGGTCCATGATGATTTCAGAGGTCAGCCAGAACAATTATGAAAACATGCAGTCTTACCAATTACAGAAAGAATCACCATATCCACTTTCAAATGTGGGCATATTGAATATACAATTAGAAGTGAAGTAAGTCACTAGAACTTCAAAACTGTTCCAGATGTTGGCTGACAGACAAAACTCAGCTGTGACTCAGCTTAATACAGGGTAGATATATCACCAGGAGCTAAATTATAATCTTTCTTAAAAGCCAGTGGGACTTTGGTGCTGACTTCAAGGGACCAGAGCTTCAGCCAAGACAGGTAATGTAAAAGCAAACGTGCTGCACTCTTCGGTAGATTTATTGTTATTGTTGTCTGATTTAAGATAAGCATTATTTCATCACTGCTATTGCAGTAGCTCTTAATAAGACTAGGAATACACTGAAATAAGCTACAATATTTGACTAAAATAATCCTTGAGCAACAAATAAAACACTAGCACTGGTATGGCATAGTATTATATTTTATTTTCCCTTTACAAACATCTATGTTCTTACCTATATAGATGTGAGGAGAGGATGTGTTCATTTTGCTTTTCACCAGTATTGAAAATACTTTCCTTGTCATTAGGAAATGTCTTTTCTGTATATTGGAGCAACAAGATGTCCTGGCTCAAAGCTTATACTCATGCATATTTCCTGTAAAAGAATTAAGTTACCTATGAAAACATTAAGTGATGTCCTTAAAATAGGATGTGCAAACTACAAATTTTTGCTACTCTGAATGCTGAAAATCTGTAGTATGCTTAGAAAGGTAAGGTTACAATTACAAGGTCATTTTAGTTTTAATGAATGTGATAACAGTGCTTGCAAATGCTGCAAGTCCATCCATACAACCATGTATCCAGTAGCTTACATTTCTGTGAAAACAGCAGGAAAAGTCTAAAAAGAGTTTCAAAGTAGATTAACAGGCCATGTCCAGACTAAGGTGGATATATGTTGTCTTGTATTACAGTAATGTTCAGCACAGCCTGAAAAGAGTCCCTCAACCTGCCAGAGTGCGTATTCAACCTGCTGGCATATTCAAGCTCCTTGGCAGGATTAGGTTACTGTAGGTGATATTTCAGGTTGCTTTGGATTCAAGAACATTACCAAAACACAAAAAAATACGTGAAATGCCTGAAAAAATACCATTATATCAGAAGTGAGCTAAACAGCCACAGCTCCCTGGCTACAGAAAGGAACAGGACCAGCAGAAGCTGAAGCTGGCTCAAGCCACAGCCCATGCCGGGCAGTGTGGCCCCAACAGGAAAGGGAGATGCAGACAGAGATTGGGCACAGCCCCATAGCTCTCTGTATTGGAGGCATTGGTGCCCAAAGCCTGGGCAGACTGTGAGCTTCAGCGTGGTGAACTGCAACTGTGCTGTGGTGCTGGTGTGCAGAGGAAACTGTTTCACCACTCAATTATTATTTAATATTTTCTACTGTTAATCTTGTTTGATTAACAAATACAACCGTGTTGCATCACACCAAACATTTTTTTAGAGCCCCAAAACACTAAGGTTTTTAGGGACAGAAAGTGAGTCATAGTGTCATAGAATATGCTGAGTTGGAAGGGACCCATCAGGATCACTGAATCCACCTCCTGGCCTGGGCAGGACACCCCAAGAATCCCACCACATAAGTGGCGCTGTCCAAACACTTCTTGAGCTTGGTGCTGTGACCACTTTCCTGGGGAGCCTGTTCCAGTGCCTGACCACCTTCTGGGTGAAAACCTTTTCTGATATCCAACCTAAACCTCCCCTGACTCAGCTTCATGCCATTTCCTCGAGTCCTGGCACTGCTTGTGACTGAAGAGATTGACACCCACCCCTCTACTTCCCCTCATGAGAATGTTGAAGACCACAATAAGGTCTCTTTTCAGTTTCTTCTTCTCCGGGCTAAACAAACCGCTGACCTAAGCTGTTCCTCATAAGGCTTTCCCTCGTTGGGACACTCTAATATATTATTCAATTTGATAAAATTAGAGCAGTGAACCAAGTACTCCTTATATAGAAAAGCCATGCCCGAGTACGACTCTTGAAGACCAGAGTCAACTTCGGCAATCGCGGGACGCAGGGCGCCACCCGACCCCCGGGCTGGGCCCGGCGCGGCGCGGCGCTGACCCGGCCCCTCACGGCGCGGGCGGGCTCGGGGCGCGGCGGGCGCGGGCGCGGCGCTCCCGCCCCGCGGGGGCGGTGCTGCTGACGGAGCCAGCCCCTCCGGACCCTGCGCGCCGCTCCCGGCGGGCGCCCGGCCACACGCGGCGGGTCGGGCTTCCCCGCCGGGAGCGCCAGGTGCTGTGTGGCAGCCTTTCCCCACCGGCTGCGCGAAGGAGGACGGTGGAACATGCCACCGGCGGGGCGGTTCCGCGGGGACTGACATGCTGCTGAAGGAGGGCAGGCGCCAGCCCCTCCGCCTCTCCCCGCGGTAGCGGAGGCGATGCTGCAGGGCGCTCCCCGGGCTCTCTCGCAGGCGCCAGGCTATCGCCCACAGCAGCCGCGCTCGCTGCCGTGAGCGGCGCGGCTCCGGCCCGGCCGAGGCGACGAGCGGCGCGGGCCCGCACCCGTGCCCGGGGCGGCGGCGGCGGGGAAGGCGCTGCCCGCGCCCGCGGGCGGCTCCGCGCGGCGGATGCGTGTGCATGAGCGCTGCACCGAGCGGGCGCAGGAAGCGCCCCCGCTCCGCCGCCTCCATCTTCCAGGGCAGCAGGACCTCGCCGCACGGCCGCGACAGCGAACGCCGGGGCAGCGGCTCCGATAGCGCCTACCAGATCCAGAAAGCCCTGGACGACTGTAAGATGGTGGGTACCGCGGGCGGGCTTGCCATAGTTTTTGCCTTTTCCGAGCTCTCCCGGCGCTGGCGGCGGTGCCGCTCCTCCCGCCACCTTGGCTATTCCCATCACGTGCAGTTGCACTGTTTTTAAACCCGCAGTCCCCGCCGGGGTTCTGCCCTGCGCCCCGACTCGCGGCGGTTCCAAGGCGGGAGCCGGGAGGGAAGGCGTGCGGGGAGCCGGCTGCGGGACGGGGACCGGAGCCGGGCGCCTGGGCAGTCCTCGCCCAGAACACACACCGCAAACCAGCTGGAGTTGCTTTTTGGTAGATCCGTCAAAATCTGTCCCCAGACTTGCGCTCACTGAAGCCCGAATGGGTAAATAGTTGCCTCCAATGAATCACTGCACTGTCTGCTTGCTTTCTTGTGCAGCAACCACGCTCGTGCCCTAAATCCTTCTAAAACAGGATTCAGAATTAGAGGCCCTGAAATTCTGTCCCTGATTTATATGGTACCTGTTACCAGTCTTCCCAGAGTAGCTGGTTACAATTGTAAAACCTCAGGTGAAACACCTGCATCCGTGTTATTTTTGTACTGTCACATTATGGTATGAGATTTTTCCCCAGTCATGTTCAAAATACTTGCATCCTGACACCTTCTTCCAAATCAGCGCCATATGCCCCCTTTCGGGCTCCTTGAGCTACAGTCAGCCTGACACTGGGCCCCAAAATTGCCCCTCTAGCCAGTGACAGATGTAGGAGAAAAACAAAGTTGCTGCTACTTCTCTTGACAAATCTTTACCTTGCTAAAGCTCTGTCCAGTAGCATTGGAAATGTAGCTGCTATCTTTTCTGCTGGATCCTGGCAATTTTTTTCCTCTGGTGCTGAAAAATATGATGGCAGATTATCCACTCTGATACTTCAAAACTGGGAGCAATTCCCAGTGCACGGAGGAACAAAAGCTACCACAGTAGCTCTATAAATATACCCAACAAGTAGATTTTACTGGGTTCTGCCTTTTTTCTCATTCCCAACAACATAATGTGTTTACTTAGAGAGAAGTTTGTAGGATTGACTGATTAGAAATAAAATATGTTTTACAGTTGGGTTGTCAAGTTGCAGTAAGATTCAGGAGGTGTGGTTTTTTTTCTTGTTCTCTGTCTCAATTCAGCAGCATCTGTGTGGTTTTGTTTTCCTGGGCAGTGCTGAGGTGGCTGAATGTCTGTTTAGACAAGGGATGTCAGGTGAGAACTGGCAAAATATGTCTGGTGCAACCAGCTACCAGTTGCAGGATGTGACGCTTTTCTCATTTTCCTAATGCAGAATAGTCACAGTGTGACACAACATAGTACAGTTTTTTGCCTCTCCACTGCCTACATGCATTCTCTTAAGCTACAGAATGATAAGACTTGAAGACCTGTTTAGCAAATATTGTGCCTAGGGCTTTGTTTGGTGTGTGCTGTTGGGTTTGTTTGGGATCTGGGTGTAGGAGGGTGCAGATGTACTGAAATGCACTTGGGTTGATTTGCTGCTCCTGAAGCAGCGAAACCTATTTGCTATTCTTGAAATTTAAGAAAGCATGGCCAAAACTATTTTTGATACCAGTTCTCAGCTACACAGTTAATTGCAGTGGGATGCATGAAGGGTATGAATGTAATACTGCAGAAGCATCTCGTGTATTTCCTGAGCAGGAGAATTTGAGGGCTTGACTTTAAAAACTGGTGGCTCTGATAGACTCCAAGTTCTTAGCATGTTTTTATGTTGGGGTGTGTTGAACTTCTGGTGGTAATGATGACTGCAGAATTATGAGCAATTACTCTTGTCTGTTTTTATGTAGTTTGGAAATTGAGGTCAAAACACAGATAAATAAATATTCTGTTCTATTACTCCAGTCCTTCCGCCCCCGCCACCATGTGGAGCAAATGGTCTTATGTGCATTCTTTCAGAAGACAGCAAATGCTTTGTTTCCTTAAAATATAATTCCATGTACGTGATTAGTGGAACTAAACAATAATGATCTTTCCATCACTGTGAAATTACCCATTTATTCAATAACATCCATATGTGTCTTCTGGATATTGGATTTCTGTAAAGGTTGTGGTGTTTATTTACTCCTTCATTACTTTCTCCCCACACGCACTTTAGAAAAGGTGCTTTCTGGAATTTTAACGGGACAGTGCCTATCTAGTACATTTTCTCAGCCAGTAACAGCAGATCAGTTTTAAGTCTAAAATCTAGGTTGAAGGAAAGTGACAGAACAAAAATCATTACAAAATAAATTAGCAAAATTGCCAATTTAAAAGCAAATGCTACATTCCAATCCCTCAATGTGCTGTTAATCAGGAAGCAGGAGGAGCAGAGGCAATAATTTCTGGAGATATTTTCGTCTTTTATAATAGCAAAAAATAACCTCATGCTACTAGTAAAACAGATGTTTTTTTGTCTGCTTAATATTTAATACTAATAACTCAAACACTTTCAGATTTTAAAAGCAGAAACACTACTTTCCTACAGATGAACATTTATATCTCACAGAGGAAGCAGCTGCCACGGAGGCTCTAGTCATTTACTGAACCCTAGGCTCTTGATCCTGTGTGCTATGAAATTGTGAGCAGCAGGAACAAGACCTACATTTGGCATGTTTTTAAAAAACTGGGTTGTTTTTACCAATGTAGTTGAAAATTCTCATGTGTGTGAATTGTCTTTGTTTTTCAGCTTGTCCAGGATTTCAATACCCAGGTGGCTCTCTATCGGGAGCTGGTCATTTCTATTGGGGATGTCTCGGTCACCTGTCCGTCTCTGCATGCGGAATTGCACAAAACTCGAACCCGAGGATGTGAGATGGCCTATCAGGCTCATCAAAAACTAGCAGCAATTTCTGGGTAGGAGGCAACTTATGTTTAATTAACTCCATATTCGTGGTCAAATCTTTGTTGAGTACTACATTATGGAAGCTTTCAGGAAAGGCATTAACTTGTGTTTCTGTTTTAGGCATATAGAGGTGTATGACCACAAATTTTACAGAATGCTCATATCCTTGTCATAGTACAATTTTGGATTAAATCTTGGTGTCCGTACAAGAAGGCATCCTGATTTCACTGGATGCTTTTATGTAAAACAAACAGGATTTTACTGTGTATCACTACAGATTGAGGGGGAAGCCATGCCCTTCAAGGGTGAAATAGCAATAGCTTTCTGCCCAGTCTTTCATTGAGTATGCCTAATTGAATAGTTAAGAGACAACTAGCTCTGCTCAACTGGAGACTCAACAAAATTAGACCAAAATTAGGTAAAAATTGAGTAAGGGGAATACAAATACTGGTCTGAAAACTTGTGCTGACATTCTACATGTTTTTAAACCCTTGTTTGTGTTGAAATAAGAATGGAAGCTTTGCCAGCATATAATGTTTTAATTTATTCCTTGGTATTACATTATGTACATTCCTTTCCATGGTGACAGAATGTATTATCACATACTTGAGACTATGCCTCTGTACAAGATCAACCAGCATAAATAGCTGTTTCCTAAAAAATGGGAATTCGTGCTGCTAATTCCGTGTGGGTTCTTCACACTACGGTGACTGGGGCATTCGTATATATACATGTACTCCCTGAGTCGTGTTTCTCTGATGGCATTTTGTCAGAACTTTCTGCATCTGTCTTATCTACCATAAGCCATTGTGCACCACTGGAAAAAAAACCCTTTCGTTTTTTGCATTGAGTTTCTTTCATCATTTTAATATATATGAGAAATCTGTCATAGGCTTAGTATGGAAGGGGAGCCCACAGTAACAAACTACACAGAAGAAGATACTGGTTGGATATTTTAGTAGAATTGTCACCATTTTCAAATAAGACTTTGCGCAAAGTCACTTAAGTTGGTTTTGTGACCTCTGATTTGTTCCTCAAAGTACATGCTTCTGAAATACTAAAGTCGGTGGGAATTTTTTTTAAAAACACCAACAAATAGACATAGATCTTTTTAACCACTACACTGAAAATGTGAAAACAAACAGTAGCGAAATATATCTTGTGTGCTTTCAGACTCAAAAGGAAAACTAATATAAACCAAAGTAAGACATTTGAATAGGTGAACTTATTTTGTAACTATTAAGTATTTTCCCCCATAAAGAAAGCAAGTGATACATGCTCATTTAGAAAGTACAGAGTTTTTTTAAGCAATCATTTCGCAGTTGGAAGTCTGTCATATACACAAAGATGTCCTGAAGGTTGTGCAGTTGTTGCGAGATTGACATTTGGCTAATCTAAAACTGTTCTAAATAACTGTGATAATACTGTGATATCCATAACAACTGGTAGGTGTTAGAAACTCTCTGGAAATTACTTGTTTGGTTTGACAGACATTTTACAAGATGTGCTTCACATACCTACCATCCAGTAACTGAGGAAAACTGTATGAGATAAATGAACTTTTTTTGGTGTATTTGTGAGGAAAGATGGGAGATGAAGATACAGCAGCAATTCAGGTTAGAAAAGAAATAAGAGAGGAGTAATAAATAGTCTCAGATATTTAGTCTTTACTTCAGCAGGAAGACTGATGTAGGGCATATGTAGAGCATATATATGATCTGGAATAGGATCCTAATTGGATAGGAAGAAAAAGTATCAGGGAAAAAAATGCTTAGGGACAGGAATGTATTAAATCATTCTCAGTATTAAGTAGTCAGGAGGTAGTGTGTTGCTCAGAAACCACTCTTAGTCAGCAGATGGGATGAAGGCTTATTTAGTTCACTGCTTTAGTTCAAAACGCACAGCACTGCACTGGGTAACACAGCAAGTTCTGTCTTCCAAAACTTTTTAAAGAAAATGTGTTTCTTTCCCACCTAGAGAGAATAATGGCAAGTAGTTGTTTATGTTACTAGATAACATTTCATGAGAGAACAGTATTCTATTAAGGCCATCAGTAATGTTCAGTTAGTCTCTAAGTGATCTTCCTGAGGTGTTGCAGGGCTCTCTTTCTTTTGAGAAGTTGATGTCACTAAGGGAATACTTAGTTAATTTATCTTGTTTGTGCTGATGTCTTCCTTGGAAAATTAGCAGACATCTTAATGTTATGCTGTTCCTTTTTGAATATATTGGGATTTCATAGAATAGTTAGGGTTGGAAGGGACCTCTGGAGATCATCTAGAGATCACCTAGTCCAATTTCCACAGGCACTAGTGCATTTGAGGCTCTTAAATGCACTCCTGACTCAGGCAATTTGAAGAGGCAATTATTTCCTTTCCTAATTCGCTTGTTCTATAAGGAAGGTAACAAAGAGGAAAGGTGCAAAGACTTGGAAGGAATAAAACAAGATCAAAACCTCTAGTACTGGGGAAGGCAGCTCTGGGAAGAAATCTAGAAATTGTGGGAAGGGAAAGAAATGCTGAGGTGGAGATAATGCATTAGGAACTGACCAGGATAGAAGTCATGAGGACAAAAAAATACATTGGTCATGAGCATATGTGTTCTGGAATATTAGGCAGACATCAGAGCGGGACAGCGGTATAATGTGAACAAGAAGAGAAAACTGTAGGTGTACCTGTAGAAATAGGATACACTGATATACCACCAAAAGCAGATTCAGCTATAGAAGTAGAGGAAGTGAAAATCACAATTATTTTTTAAAAACTGAGAGAAGGAAAGACAAAGGAGATGATGAAAAAATGATGAGGTAGCAAGGAAATATAAAACCTTATAAAGTCCACACTGGATTAGGCTGTATCACCCCATCTAGCTCAAATCTGATGGCTGCTGGTAGCAGAGATTTCATAAATAATAAGCAAAGATACAAAAAACAGGTGGTGCATAGAACGATGCCTTCCCTCATATACTTGCTGCTACCGAGTAATCAGTAAGCAAAGGCTGCATCTGAACAATCTGTATCTGACTAATGTGAGTTCTCACAGAAGATTTCAGGATTTCTCTAAATATTAAGATCTTTTACTCAAAAAATGCTGAGAATGAATAAGGACATCTTTATACTGTGGTGTATTTAAAAACCAATTTACTAAAAAAAAAAACTGAAAAAGGAAACTTCAAAGTCTCCAACTTAATAGGACCTCACAGATATTACGTTCTCTTCTTTATTTGCTCTTATATCTTTTTCTTGTATAAATAGTGAAATTTCAGCAAAGGGGAATAACAATTAAGAATAAAAATAATCTAAATTGAAATATCCTAGTTCTAGTTAATGTTCTTTTCGGAATGCAAATCAAAGTAAACGCTTTGTTCAGTGTTGGTTTTCTCAGGACTTCAGGTCAATTCCTGCTCTCATACTAAAAGTTCTCAGTGATTTTTAATGAGCTGTCTTCTGAAGAAGGTGAGTAAGCTTTGGTCCTTTCATCACCTTTTCTGCTTTATAATGTAGCAGAAATTAAATATCTCAAATTATTTACATTGTACATCCTTGCAGTATTAGTTGTCATGGTCAAAACTGGAGAAAGTACAGCAACAAGAACATGAGTCAGCATGATTTTTTCCAAAGGAAAAGAAAGGAAAAATACTTGTGACAGTAAGAAGATGGGGTGAAAAACATGCAAATCTCTGTTATGGAAGGGAGTCTGCTTTATGGAATGATAGAGTGGTGATCTGTTAGAATTCATTAAATAGGGAGCTGACTTTATACGTGGAGTCCACTAAGTCTGGGATGTCAACAGAAAGATAACTCAGAACTGTATTTTAAGATACAGGTCTGCACAACTGTGCGCACACTTTTGTAAATGTCCTTACATATTCTCAAGCACTTGATATGCTTACATAATATGTGCACTTGGCACACTGAAACCAGAACTGGCAGTATCTCTGTGACAGTCTGATATATATGTTGGCAGTGGCTTTTTTTGCATGAAACAAAACTGTGTGAGGAGCTCAGGGGTGCATGGCAATGTACATCTGTGTGAGCATAGCTTTGAAAGTGATTTTTCTCTGTTTTTCTGACTAGTGTTGCAATGTCCAAAGTCTAAGGAGGAAGAAATCTCTACACCAGTACAGGCTGGGGCAGCAGCTCTGCACAAGAGGATCTGGGGGTTTCTGGTGAACATCAAGTTGAACATGAGCCAGCGCTGTGTCCTTGTGCAAAGAGGGCCAGCAGACTCCTATGCTACTTTAGGAAATGTTGCCAGCAGTTCGATGGAGCTCATCCTTCCTTTCTACTCAGGGCTGTTGAGGCTGTATCTGGAATACTGGACCCAGCAGTGGTGTCCCTTGTAGAAAAGAGGACGGGACATACCAGAGCAGGTCTAGTCAACTATCTTAAAGATGGTTAGGCAGCATCCCACATACAAGGAGAGGCTGGTAGTCCTGGGATTGTTTAGCTTGGAGAAGAGAAGGCTTGGAGGGGGATGCTATCAGTAGGTATGAAAAATACCTGATGGAATAGTGTAAAGAAGACACAGCCAGACTATTCTCAGTGGTATACAGTGATGGGACAGCAGTTAAGAATTGAAATACAAAAAAAAGTTGATTTAAATTTTTTTGTGTAAGTCCTTTTTCTACTGTGCAACAGGTAGAATATTGGAACAGTTACTCTGAGAGGTTGTGGAGTCTCCACCTTTGCAGGTACTCAGAATTCAACTGGTCATGGCCTTCAGCAGCCTGCTCTAGCTGACACTGCTTTGAGCAGGAGGCTTGAACTAGATTAATTCTAGATGTCCCTTCTGGCCTGTGACAAAGTCATCATGAATCTCCTTGGGAAAATTCAGTGACAAAGTCTATTGATTTGACACTCATGTGCATCTGTTACTTTTTTATAAAATAGTTATTAATTTAAGTTCCCCTAAGTTCAAGAGAAGTTGAGAAAGTGATGTAAAAATGACATCCTGGTTGCATTCCTGTGCACAAAAAAAATTACCCTAGTGTTGCTTTAAGTTTTTAATTTTTTTTTTAATTTAATGTAATTTCTACTTTTGTGTTTCTTTGCAGTCTACAGTAGGAATTCTCATGTTTTCAATGAGCACTGAATGGTAATTTCGCAGAGCTAATTAATATTAGGTCGTTTCCTAAGGCTGTTTTAAAACATTGTACTGACACCCAGTTGTGGTAAATTATTTATTGAACTGTCTGAATTTTCCCCAAATTATGACCTTCAAAATTATTATCTCTTTTCTAAAGCGCTCAAGCAAACAAAAAAGACTTCTTTGAAATATGTTAGAAATTGAGCAAAAAGGAATCTCCAGACCTGTAAGTTAATGAAAGCTGTATTAAGACGGGCGTAACAGAAATAATTTTAACTGTTTAACTTCAGCTGTTAAATAAAGAGCTGCTGGCAGTCAGTATTAGCTGAGCATAAACAAAGCACAGCAACACTTAGCTCAACAGGGAAGAATTTTTATAATCGTGATTCAAAACAAATGTTATGCCAGCAGATAGAGCAACAAGCCAGAGCTGTGTCCCAACTAGATACCAATCAAGCAGCGTGTATGGAGGTCTCTGTCCTTCCTAGACATCTTTGCAGTCACTGCCATGGTACTTCTGTAAATGTATGTGTCAGAGGTGGGGAGAGTGATAATGTCTATCATGAGCTTCTGAATCACAGGCTCTGCTGCAGTGTCCAGCCTCTGTTAGAGTGGATAGTGTTGTTTCAACTGCCAAATGAAAGTTAAGAACTAAGGTAAGTGCTTCACAGAGATTGCACCATGATAACCAGAATGCAGCCTGATAAAAGTATAGTTAAATATCAGAAGTAGTGTTATGATATATTAGAAAACAAGGAAAGCAGTCAATATGCACTGTAAGAATCTATCCAGTTATACATGATAATACCAGTAGCGTAATGCCCTCTGAGTCCATACTAGGTTTTGTGGTTTCTTGCTAAAATGTTGCAGTTGTTTTAAACAGTAACTGCTTAAAGCTCTGACCTTAAAAATCCTGTCAAGTAGAAAATACTTAGATTCTTCACTTCAGAAAACGCTTGGAAATACAAAACCTCTCTCACAGGCTACACAAAAAGCATCTCAGTAAGTTGTTTCAATGTGGCATGCCAGATCCCACAATTCTTACAATCATTTAATAGTACCTTACTTTGCAAACTGTCTTGATGATTTAACTGTGGTGGTCCAAAATGAGTCAAGTTAGGGAGATCTCTGTCTCCCTCCAAGGAAGAGCTTTTCAAGATGTGGAGCAAGTTTATTACTGGGTGTTCTTATTGTATAAAATCTCATTTTCCCTCAACTTTTACATTCAACTTCTGTAAACATTTACTGGAATTTTCTTACATGCTTAAAATTTTCTTATAATTTTGAGCATATCAGATTCTAGAAGCAAATTCTGACGGTGTTTATTCCACTTTGTTTGGCTGGCATATCCTTACTGATTTCTACATCCTGAAGTGGCTGCAAACTTATTACTGTGTATCAGAGACACCTCTTGGAGTGACTCAAATCCCATTTTGACTAATGGGAGTGGGTCTATACGGGAAAGTTTTGATAAATAAGCTCAGATGTGGATAGTTTAACATAGCCGTTAGGGACCAAGTAGAGAATGGTAGTGCAGTAAGTATACCATAGCTTACTCCTTTCACAAGAGGGTAAGATGTATGTATTGTTCTGAATAAATTCCTTGTAAAAAATTTTCTCTACTTATACAATCCACATGTATCTCAAATGATGGAAAGGGATATCGAAAAGATAAAACTATTTTCTGTGGAACTGAGTTAAGGTGGGTTTGCTTATTAAGCATAAAATCTGTTTACTCAATTTAAGCTGCAAGTTGAAAACAAAATCTTTTAAGTCAGATATCTCAAGTTCAGAAGGCAAATAATGGAAGAAAAACAAGGTTATTTACTAAGGCTAGAATTCTCAAAATAGCTGACCTCTATAGACCAATTTTTTTTTGTACCTTTGTCTTTGGAAGTGCTTTAATAGGTGTTTGGGACTTGAAGATACAAGATATTAATATCTCCCTTTTTAGATCTGTCTTTCCTAACTGGAGGCCAGATTTAGTGAAGGGCAAACAGACCTGAAAGTGAATTTATTACTCTATTATTTTTCTATGTTCAGAACAGCAATTCTGAAAATTCTGGAAGTTCTACATCTGCAGTAACACAGCATAACTTAGTTTTGAGAAAGCAGAAGAGCTTATAGCACCTTGCTTAATGATAAACCTCACCAGCAGTCAGGACAGCATTCTTGCTTGTCCAAGCTCTGACAGGATTGATCCCAGAGGTGCTGTCAGAGCATCCTCAGAGCCTGGCAGACATTGACAATTTTGGGCTCCTTATGAAACACAGTGGCACCTGCCACTTCGTTTTAGCCAAAGCTGAAGGTGAGTCAACTTAATTTCTAGACCACTTGCACCTACCTCCCAGAAAAGGGAGGAAAGTGAGAAAAGGGGAAAGTGGCTGCTAAAAGTAGGGCAGACATCATCTTTGTCAGTCACTTATTTGCCCCTTTCTTCCATCTGACACTCAATTAGCACATTCACAGGTGCTGCCAGTGCTATGCTAACACTTCTGAGACACTTGAAGACTGCACATGCTGGGTAAGCCAGACAGGTAAGCTTGCCACTTGCATGGAGGGTCCTTCCCTTACAGGGAAGCCATGTCCCAGCCCAGCAGCCAGGGGTGCTGCCCATGCTTGAGGATCACCACAGACAGCAATATTCTCCCTGGGAGGCACAAAGCAGTGTAGCTTTTCCTCTGTGGCATGACCTGAAGCGGTGGAGAATTAGGGATCACACTGCCATCATCTAACCTTGTGGAAAGAGTGTTTTGCATGTGGGAGTATAATGGTGTTGAGGTCTGCTCTGTACTTGGGTTTCGAGCAGTGCCATTTCAGGTAAACATTGAAAACTGTTAGGGAACTTCCTTTGTGGTATTCTAATCCCTGCTCCCATAATTTTTTTCTATGTTTTAAGCAGATAAAACACATAAAGACACAGGGAAACAGGGATTCAGAACTCCGGTAAAGGCTGGTTATTCCACAGCATTCTGCATCTTCAACCTGGTGAACTGTGAATTCACCCGTACAGTACCTTGGTCTAGAGTTTGAGTAGCTTGCAGGTTTAGGGTCATTTACCTTCCATTTTGACAGACCCTCTGCATTCATCACTCCCCTTGTGGGTTCCTGGAACCTGGAAGAGGATACCAAAAAGAAAGATATTGCTGTAATTCAAGTCCTTCAATGGAATGTTTGCTGCTGTGCACAAGCGGCATTCCACTACAGTTAAATTTTAGAAGGGTTGTTTCCTCTAACTCATTAATAATGAAGTATTCCAGCTATACGTAAGACTACTAATCTGTGCAATGGTTGAAGTATTTTACATTCCTGTTTTGAGGTATACAAACCTTTACCTGAGAAATTTAAGTGAAGGAAAACGGCATATGTTGCCAAAGAGATGTGGGGACTGAGTTACAATGGCAGGGCCTCTAGAAATGCTGCAGAATCAGAGCTGACCTTTAGCAGAAAATTCAGTGTTTCTGCTAGCAATCTCTAACGTCATGCCCTTCTCTTGCCCCATTTTGTCCTTCTTTCAGAAGATCTGCTCCCATTGTTGGACATAAAAAGCTTTTCACACTTTTACTGTGCACGTAATTTTCTCAGGGAGTAATCAGCCAGAGGATCTAGCAGTTAGGTACATCTCTAGAAACAGGGGCTGGGGGGATTTTGAAAAGCCCACAGAATTTTAGTGTGGACTCTGTTTTGACAGTTGCTGTTACCTTTACTTCATTCCAGATTTTCTCATACGTTTTCTCCATTGTCATCCCTTTTTTCTCCTTTTTTTCAGTGTTTCTGTTTCTTGCTTTTTTTTTTTCTCATAGCCTGTCTCCAGACACAAATGAAATAACATCTAATTTGCTGTTGTCACATTAACTAGTTGGGAGCTCTTCATGGCTGAGTCTTGAATGTATGTATAACAAGCCCACTGGAATCCACTTACCTTTAAATATATGGTGTTACTGTAGTAAACATGACTAACAAAAATAATATTTTTTTCAAACTTCTGTGTTTTGGGAAAAGTCTGGAAAATCTGATTCAACCTCTGACTGATGTTTCAGATGAATCACTTATTAAATAGGTGTATCAGTACTTACTACCTCTGAAAAAATACTTAGAGATTTTAAATCATATTTCAGTCTTTCAAGGAAAAGCATTATTTTCAAATGTTCTGTTTTATTATTGCTATAGTGTTTTCTAAATAAAGCATGTGAATATTACATTTTAATCATATTGTTTTCATAATTTATTTCTTTTGAAATTGATTTTTAGATGTCAATTTGCTGGAGCTCTAAGCCCTAACATGTAACAGCACATAGCAACGCCTGTTGCTATGTCTTGTCATGTCATGTCACAAGTGAAATCAGTTAATAAGCTCTTCTTGAGTAAAAAAACTGAGTGTTACCAACTTATGTCAGTAAATACTGCTTCATGAAAGGATCTAGAATTAAAAACTAGAAAGTGTTTAAAGACTTAGAAGTGCAGCTGATTATGAGCCTTTCATGTCATCCTAGTATTTCTATGCCCACAAAAATTAGGGGTACCTAATTAGAGAATTAGAGAATTAAAATAAAATTAGAGAAGCCTACATGGTTCAGAATTAATGCTAGACCAATCCAAAATAACTTTTTCACTGCAGTTTTTCTGAAAAAAGTAATGTACCAAAACTTCATACCTATCTTCACAGAAGTAAATAAAAGTTGCATTTGTGCTAAACTAATCAAGATGGCCAGGAAGAGTGTATTTGTGTCCCCTTTAGGCCCACTGCTTTGAGACTTGTTTTAACAGCATATTTCAGTAATTCTCTTTTGTAGGTTTCTAATGAAACACATCTAAAGCTAAGAATTTAGTCATGAGTTTTAAGTGCTTCTTTCCTGATCATTTTCCTAAATACTTTTTGATTAAAAAATACCACATGGCTGCAATTTTTTGTGATAGACACTCCGTTTATCTTCATTCTGTTTAGCTTAGCTTATATTGTTCTCAGAAAATTACTTCTTATTCTCACTGAGTCTTACAAAGGTAGGCAATGTCAGCAATATATTCATATATCTTAAGAGAAGTGAAAACATGAGATAATGAAGTTATGCATTAGAAAGATTTCAGCATGAGCTCTTAGAATTCCACATATACAGCTTTTGCTTCTGATTTCTTACCTCCTTTTTTTTAATTTTTGGGCTGAAAATTGCCAGTTAATGGAAATGTTTTTACTAATCCACAGTATTTCTCAACATTCTTGAACACTCCTCTCTAATTAGAAATGAACCATTTTGATTCTGTGCCCCTCAGTGAAATCAGCCTATGACATTGCCAAATTAATTGTGCAGGGCCGTGCAATTAAGAGCATGTCCTTCTCACTACCCATGTTCGGTCATGCCCCTTCAAGTGCTGCAATTCTTGCACAATCAACTAAGAAAAAACTTCACACTTACTGCAAGCTGCATGGTTGATGGTTACTTGCTAGAGGGTTGTTCTAGTAAAATGTTGAATACCAAACGGTAACTGCTCTTAACAGCATCATCAGGACCTTGCAAGGTCAGTCTCCAGCCACAGGAGATACCAGTTCTGTCAGTCTTACATTAGAAAACTTCCAAACAGTGTCAATAAGGTGTACAAAATCTGTTGTAATTTTTCTAATCGCTTTATTGTTCTATTTCAGAACAATTAATTAAATATTTGAAACCATTATCTGGGCATTAAGGACTCATCTCAACACAGCATTAAATGAAGCATTCCTCAATTCGGTCCTTCCAGTATTACCAGTTAAATGATGTTTAAATTCGTATTTTCAAATTTAATATATGCTGAAATGTTGGCTGTTACTGAAGAGAATTTTCTCCTTGATCAGTATATTTATAGAGCTGCATTTAGATTTTTCATATAATTTTTAACTATCAGAGAAATAATACACCAAACTATTTGTATATTAACATAGAAGGTGTTCTTTTCTCTTATGTTCCATTTTTTATCTTGCTATTCTTACCTTTCATGAGAATACTTCTGTCATGAACATTTCCTGGCAGCAGGTCTGGCATAAGAATTCAAATACTGGCATATTAAATTCTGTGCTCAAAGTTGTTGAAGAAAGGTCTTTCCCATTTCAGAAGAAAACAAGTTTGCTCACACAAGTTTTTATTGTGTGAGCAAAGAGAAGCTGACACTTCACATCTCTGTCTATCACAGCAAGACAGATCATTGCAAATATACTGTTGGTAACCTTGGCAGCACAGCAAATGGCTGAGTGGCAAAATATTTAAAAGTGCCATGTTTATACAGCAGGCTCCAATAATTTTCAACAGTTCTGGAGCTGTTATTGTGGTGAAATAGCACTATCCACTCATATGCATTTACAAGCCCTTCAAAAAAACCCCCAAATTTGACACCAACAAAGTAGCGCTTGGTACTTGGGAATAGTATGACAACTGTGACCACAGCACATAAGGCTGAGCAGTGTGAGGCTGTGTGCTGAGGAAGCAGTCCCTATATGCAGGGTGAAGAGCCCCAGTGCACCAAAGTCATGGACATTCCAAAGTCTGGGCATTTAATTTAGCTGCAGACCTACCCAAGGAAGTGTGTGTACAGCCTTTGGCAATTTATTTTGCATCAATCAAGACTTGGAAGCAAGTAGCATGTCTGTGCAGCTGCTAATACAGGATACTGAATGCCTAAGGAAGACTTCATGGAGAAATCCCTGTTTCCCAAGCAGCAAAAAGGGCATTTCAAAGAGGGGAAAAAAACAAAAGTAACACCAATTCACAAAGTCAAGTGAAGAGCAAAGCAGGATTAAAAATTTGAAGTGAAAAATTGTAAAGTTCTTTTTGCTAGAATACTGCTTCCTGAACACATTTTATCAACAGATGGTTTTAAAAAATGTCTTTCTCCATATATGAATTTAAATTCAGGAAGCTAATCTATTTCTTTTTTTCTTCTTTTCTTCTTTTTTATTTTTTTCCTTTTTTTTTTTACATGTTCAAGTTTTCTCAGTCTCTCAGCTGTGATTTTGAACTACTCTTACAGAATTCAATCTGTGAAATATCTGGTGGAGCTGTGTGAGATTCTTCTACTGATTCTATAGCACAATTTCTTTTTCACTTGAAATACTTTCATATGGAGGTATTTGAACTTTTATTTTTTTTAAAGATAAAAAATTATTCTGAGGCATATTCAAAGCACTTCTGGAAGCGTTTGATACATACTGAATCCCAAACACTCCCTTATTCTGAGTGACCTAGAATCTACTGGACTTGCTGTTTTCCTTCCAGTTTAGAATTGTAGCAGTCACAGTGTTTGACCAATAGACAAAAAAAAATTATGAAAATGTATTGATCTTTTCAGTAAGTGTTAGTGCAATATAGCTCTTATCCAAATCACAGTGAAATCCTCCACAGCTCTTATCCAAATCACACAGTGAAACTTACAGAACATCTTCCCTTCAGTTTAAATAATCATGGTGGTTTATAGTATTTTTGAGGAAAAGCAAATACATTGTTCCTTACCACTTCTCATTCTAACACCTCTTCACAACTGATCTGATTTTCTCATTTTGAAATATTGAAAACCAGAAATCTTAGTTACAAACAGATAACAGGTATCCAGATCACACTAATGCTTTATGGAATGCTTTGGGGGGGAAAAAAAAAAGTCCTGAAATTTATATTCAAAGAAGGTACTAAAGTCAGAAAGAAAAAATGGAAAAAGGAAGTTGTTTTTAACATAGAAGTATAAGAAATCATCTGGTTTAGTGTCCTGTTAATGGCCAACAGCAGATGGCATCACTTGCCTGCAGCAGTGTTCCTTCTAAATCCAGGATGTTTGTAGTTCATTGTGACCTAGATCCCAGGGCATCAAATACCTGAAGCACTTAACTCTCCTTCAGGCTCGCTGGAAAGTTTGACCCTATTTGTCCACACAGATGAGAATCAATTTCATAAATGACCCTACATCAGAGACTAATTTTCATAAAATTTCTGTGCAACTGTTAATCAAAGGAACTGCACAGGAGTGTAGGTATGACACCGTTTATGTTTCGTGGACTTTTAAAAGGTAGAGTTTATAAATCATTCATTAATGCATAGTGAGTGATTAAGGGATGTTTTAACACAGAAGCTTAACTAAAATCAAAGGGCAGATCCAAAGGCAGCATGACTTTCAGCTGCCTGCAATGAAGTTAAAAGAGGCTGGGCTTGAGCCTGTCAGATGGTACAAACTTATCTGTGCTTTCTCTACATTTTTATCAAATTCATTTGAGAACAACTTGTCGATGCTGACAAGGCAGGGTGCTCAATAGGAATTTCTTTGATAAGCTTAAGAGTTACTGCATATACAGCTAATCTCACTGTCTCCTTGGTTAGCACAGATCTTTCCTGGAAGGTCTGTGTCATGGTTTGGATTTATCTGCTCTTTGCTATCATATAATTTGAGGCTGTGAGATTTTTTTGTTGAGCTGAGGCTAGTGCTAAGCAAGGCTGATTTGAGAGCTCACCCAAAGTTTTCTTTCATCGAACTGGACACCACCTTCTCAACAGGGAGTCTGATAACCTGCAGAAAAAAAGGCCCTGTTCAGCTCATGTTTGGATAGTGCAGAAGTCTTCTGGATTTCTCTAAAGTAGAGGGAAGGCAAGAGACAGCTGAAGGAAGGAACAATGAACTTAGAGCTGGTTTCTGCAAAGGTGTGGTGGTCAAGCCCTGCATTTTGGTTGTTGGTTTGTTTTTTTTTTAATCTTACAAGAACTCACAGGCGTAATTGAAGACCCACATGCAATTTCATTTGGAATTCTGAGTACTTAGAAATATCCTGCTGGGGACTTTAAGCTTTGTTAAAGTGGTGGCTTTTTCTGAGCCAACAGCCAAACACCCACCCAATTCCTTGCTCACTCATTCCTCAGCAGGATATGGAGAGAAGACAGGAAGAACAGGTATGAGAAAGACTGGGTAGAAATAAAGACAGGGACTGTCTTTTTTGAGTGTCTGTAGAGCAGGCATGACTTGGGAAAGATTACCCTAATTTCTTGCCATTTAAAATAAAAATAGTTACTAATGTAGGTAACGAGAAAAGATGGACATTGAGCTAGTACCTTTTCTGCCTCACTTCCATGCTCAACTTCAGGCTCCTCTACCTACCCCCACCCTCCTGAGCAGTGCAAGAGGGAATGGGGGGTGAAAGTCAGTCAGTCCACAACCAATCTGCTTTGTTTCTCCTTCCTCCTCACACTTTTCCTCCATCCAGCTCTAGTGTGGGCTTCTCCACAGGCAGCAGTCCTGTCAGGAAAATCTGCTCTAGCATAGGCTCTCCACAGGTGGCAGTTTGTTCAGGAACATCCATCTGCTCTGGTGTGTTCCTCTCTGTGGGCTGCAAGGAAGATCTGCTCTGCCATGAAGAACCTCCTCCTACTTTCTCTTACCCTGATGTTGCCTCTCTTGTTTCTTACTCCTTTTGTTCCCCCTTTCTTTCTCCCTGTGGCTATTTTTGTCCTTTTTAAAAATAAGTGTTTGCTCAGCAGATGGGCTCAGCTGTGTTCTGCTGAGGATCCCTTGCAGAGCTGCAGGAACTGGTTGTGTGCAGCACAGGGAAGCCCCTCATCTCATCCCACAAAGGGTACCCTGTTGCCACCATCACTACCAAAACCTTGCAACTGCATCCAACACCCGTAGTATTACCCTAAAGTGGAGTGAGTTTTAATAAAATCTCTTGTTTCAATGCTGTTTTACTGATGTACAAGAGGATATACTGAATGATTTGTAATCGGGTTAGTCCTCTAGTGGAATAGTTTGGATAATGGTCTGGTAATTTACTACTTGTCTGTGCTTGAGTTAGTTCAGCCATTAAAAGTCACTTCTGAGGGAAGAACTGTAGAAAATTCTGGTCTGTGATTCTGATAGTTTTAAAACTATGGGTTTTGGGGGTTTTTTTAAAGTTATAGTTGTATCTAAACTGTTCTAGCATTGAAATATCTAAAATGTTATCAGCCTGGGAGGTAGCAATGTCTCTACAACGTAAGTCACTGTATTGTGGTTTTAATTCTGCTGGTTGTATCATATACTCAAATTGACTCCATCAGCCTTATCAGAGTTATTGGAGATTTACACTGGTCTGACAAAACTAAACCTGATTGCATGTCTTCTGTTATTAAGAGCACTGTTGTAACTGCTTCAAAACAACAATCTGATTAATAAGAACAGCATTGCAGTTGTTTCTGCTAGAAAGAACAAGCCCTGCTTTTTTCCTGGCTGGCCTGTGGTGTGCTATAGCAATTGTATGACAGTATTGCATAAGTAGAGGAAAAAAAGCAACACATGGCACTGAAACTGGCAGCAGTTTGTGTACATTTTTAAAAAAATAACCCCAGCAAATGGGAAGAACACAAATAAGAATATTTTCCGAGGAACTGTTCAGAAGACATTGTTGGATGGCTTTTCTGCCTATATTCAAAATGAATCAGTCTTTTGTTGCCTTCAAAGATGTATGGTTCCATGATGAAGAAATAAACAATCTGTTTAAGATAAAAAAGCGGAGGCAGATTTAGTAGGCTGTTGCACATGAGCCATAATCAGAGGGGCTTCTTATACTCAGTATATAAGGGGATTAAGTGTATTTACTCTGCAGCATTTGTCACACTTTTCATCCCAACAGAAGCACCTGAGGTAGGTGGTCTGAGGTAGGTTTTGTTTCCGGGTTTTGTTTTTCATCTTTTTCATTTTTCTACTGCTGTATATTTCTAAACCACAGTTTCAGATACTAACTTAAAATGCAATCTACAGTGTAATGTTTGTGGACAGTGATTTTTCACAGCTTATCAAACCAATTTACATTATTTTTCATGGGAAGTACATATAAGGAGCATAAGACAGAACTTGATGATTTAATTTTCACTTCTGGCTTGGCAAATACTTATTTTCCTTTGGCTTTTGGAAACAAACAATCTTTGTTATATGTCTAAATAGTACTTTCAGCTTACAATATTTTAG
Organism: Acanthornis magna; assembly: GCA_036785705.1. NCBI lineage: Eukaryota > Metazoa > Chordata > Aves > Passeriformes > Acanthizidae > Acanthornis > Acanthornis magna. The sequence continues at coordinate 14,747,429 of JAWUZG010000036.1, forward strand.
AACTATTAATACTTTTCCTTAGAGTTAAGCATAGAATTTGTCAAAACAATCCTTTTACAAAAAGTTTTATCAACCCCTTAATATAGCTTATATTCTCTTTTAACCAGAAATAATATTCTCTTTTAACCAGAAATAAAAGTAAAATGCTGCTCTGTTGTAAATGTATGACTAAAATTTTTAAGTTAAATTCTAAATTAGACCATAATAATTTTTCAGTTTTAGTAGTCTTAAGTTTCTAATTTCAGTGCAACTGTGAATGCTGGGCACCAGAGGAAATTCAGGAAAATCTCAAGGCGCTTCTCAGTCGTAACCAACATTTGCGCAGTACAATAAAATCTGTCAACTGTTTTGGGGGGAAAAAATATTAAAGGGATTTTTACTCTTTGCATTTAAGGAGGAGCATTTTAATCGTATTTGTTCTTGTATTTTAAAATAATTACCAAAATAGCTGCATTCACCTTTCTTAATAATACCTGGTACTATATGGTTGGTACAAGAGCTCCCTCTGTAGGTCTTATTTGAAATCTCAGCTTAGGAAAATAGAAGGGAGAGTAAATTCCACTTCTTGTCGGTGTTTTATAAACATTCAGTTGAACAACGTTACATGATTTTTTAAAAGCGGGATTTTATGGAAAGAAAGCCATTGATTTTACCAATGGTTAAAGCATAAGAATGTAATAGATTTACTATAGATTTCATAGACTTAGATTTTTGCAAAAAATTATACTTTTAATAGCAGCCTGATAAACTGCATAACTTAAGCTACTGTTTTGTATAGGAGTAAAACAGCATTTTCACTTCTGTAACTACATTTTATATAGCCAACCATGGGGTACTGGTCTGTGTCTCATGGGCAGGTGCTCAGTGCTGCGCTGGCTCTCATATATCCAACTGCACATAAGCTATTCAATAGCTCTGTTGCAAACACAATTTAGCACAGCATTGTCTAAGATTGTGTTATATGAGATCTCTCTTGAATAGCTTAAGTGGTCTTCATAAAAAAGTCAGCTGGACTAACTGAGCAGTTGACTTGGGGGTGTTAATATTAGAAGTTTGCATGAACTTTTCTTGGTATATAAATATTAATTTGGTATATAACTATTGAATAATACTTAATATTAGTTAATAATAAGCATATCATAACCAGCATTCTGAAATTTATGTCTATACTAGTCCCCCATTCATCATTTCTCATGGCATGACACCAAACACATAGAAATAGAAGAATTGATAGCATTTTAGAGGGAAATGTTAAGCACTCTACACAGAATTCAGGGATTTTTGTGGGCATTCACATCAGAGCATTTGGCTTTCAGAGGTGAAAATGAGGCCTATACATTCATAGAAGAAAACTGTTTGGTTGCAAACTAATGGAATTGTTGTCATTATTGCAATTAAACACTAATTAAACAGTTTGAGACAATCAGGATACTGGGATGGAAATAATTCTCATTGTATAAATTTTGTGTTACATTTTTCTTGGCTATCACAGCTGTTACTCTGGATTTGCAAAGGAGGGAATTTTGCCCATTGTCCAATTACAAATGTTCCGTATTCTTGAAAAAACAGGAATGAATCAGAACATGCATATATTAGTGATATTTCCAGTTCTTACTCTCATATTGTTCATAAATACAGTTTGCAAAAAACTCACATTTGATTCATGACAGCAAAAAAAGTCCATTAAAATGCCTGTTACTATACTTTTGAATACTCTTCCAACTCATTTGTAAATAGAAAGCCACTAATAAATCTGAACTGGTTAGTTTTATTTATATATATATATATATATATATATATATATATATATATATATATTTATTTATTTATTTATTTATTTATATATATATATTTATATATATTTATATTTATATTTATATATAAAATTACCACCTTCCCAGTCTGCACAATTAAAAATTCTGTCACTAAGAGCAAAAATGTTTTAAAGGCAAGTTTTCACTATTTTTGTTTCATAGAAATTTAATAGCTCTATAAGGAAAACACTGTTTGCTTACACCTGTGTGAAGACCCTGAAATCTTTTTGCCAGTGACAGCTAGAAAGGAACATTGTAAATTGTAAATAAACATTTTAAACGAAGTTCCTGTAATAGCCATGACATTTGAGAGGTCGGAGGATTTCTAACATCTGAAATAGTGCAGAGAAAAATAGAGCAGCCATAATTAAGTTTTATCTAAATCTGCTACAAGGAAATTACCTTGTCACAACATAGTGACTGTTTCTCTTAGGAATAGGCTTGTTAAATAATCCTAGTTTTCAGAAGAGCTAGATGGATTCAGCTAGACTTGCATGAGAAAGGTGTAGAACAGTAACTCCCAGTCAGAAAGAGCTCTCATCTCTGGGCAGAAAAAGGTCATTGAAAAACTTAATTATGGCCATTCTATTTTTCTCTGCACTATTTCAGATGTTGGAAATCCTCAGAGCTCTCAAAAGTCATGGCTATTACAGGGACTTTGTTTGCAATGTTGATTTACAATTTGCACTATCACTGCTGGCTTAAATTTTTTGCGGGTTCCACTTTGCACAAGTACATATATGGGGGAATCCCCTTCAGGTGGAATAGGCAAATTAATGGCTTCAGGACAGAAGAAACCTTGGTCACAGAGAAATGTTCAGACATCTAGGAATCTTAAGCATAAACTGAATATGCCTTTGTGTATATTGGTGGGGCTCCAGGACTTAGGTATTACATGAAATAAGCAGTAAATTTTGGAGACCTAAATTTTGGACCTGGATCCTAAATATGGAAAGTAAATGGAACTCGACACTCCTAAAGCTTTTTGTAATCCCTCAAAGGAAGTAACTGTGTGCTCACTGAAAAAAGGGCTGCAACAGTAAGTGATGCACACGGTGTGGAGGGGAAGCAGGATTGTGGTTGACCCCTTTTTGTTCTGCACCACAGCTTTATTCTGTGTTTATGACGATGCAGAAAATACTGTGCATGGTGTAATTTTTCAACAAATCCAGATTTCACTTCAGAAGCAGAAAAGTAGATGTGGCTTAAGAGAAATGGACATATTGTAGTCTAGCCAAAAGAAATAAATCTCCTAGGATGGGCGGGTTTATTACCATGTGTTTGGTGTAGCTCCTGTAATAACAGACCACAGCAACTGTAATTTATGCTCCAGTAATTTCCTGCCTCTTTGATTATGTCTACTTTGTAATGCATTGGCAGGTGGAAGTAACCTTCCTTTGTCTCTTCTGACTAAGTCCAGCATAATTTCTTTTCAGTCTTCAGTCTTTTCTAACCTTGTTTTTGGGTTTGTTTTTTAGCCTTATTTTTTTCTTGTTTAAGCATTCCTGATTGTACAGCTTACCCCTACTGTGATTCCAGCCTACAAATGTGATATTTAATGTCTGGTTTTACAACCAGGCATGAGAACTGGTTCCTTGGTCTGGGTACATTATTTTCTTGGTGTCCTAAGCAATTAATTGGAGGTGTAAGAATTCAGTCTTTGTTTTGAGGATTGTTACTATTTTTCTGAAAAAGGTCTCATGCATCCCATTCTCATGGTGCAGTGTCACATCACTACTAATTTAAATACAGGGGGAAAACAAATTCAGGCAGAAGGTATAGAACCAGGCTAAAACTGACTTGTTTCTGATGAGAGCGTCTTCAAAGTAGGGTTGATTACGCTTGATACAGGATTTGTAACCTCAACAGGGACTGTTGAAATGGTCCTGCAATCTCCTGCTTCTGTGTTAAGACCAAGGGTAACTGAAACTGGATGGCAAAAGAATGCTTCGTTCTCACAGAAAATACTTATCCAAAGCTTTTAAAGAAGAGAAAATATCTCAGTCACTTACTTACCTGTTCCACAAAAACATGCAGAGGAGATAGTAAGGACATGCAATCTTACCAAAGACAGCCCAAGTTCAGTTGTGTTAAGCCTAGAATTTTATAGATCTAAAGAATTGTTTGTAAATGCAGTTTGGTAGAAAAAGCTTAATACTTTGTGAAGCAGATTCTGATGTGGTTGCTTGCAACAATAGGGAAGTGGATTTTATGACCCTCACATCCTTCTAGTCTCATTCCTAACTACATTTTTCTCTTTTATTGCAGCCCAGAAGATGGTGAAATTCATCCTGAGATCTGTAGACTATACATCCAGTTGCAGTGCTGCTTAGAAATGTACACAACAGAAATGCTAAAGTCCATATGTCTGCTAGGATCACTGCAGTTTCATCGGAAAGGTACTGAATTGCACAAACATACAGATGCCCGTTTTAGAAAAAGAACAATCTTTTGGGACATGCCTGGGTATTCATGAAAGACAAAATACTGTCCTGGTTTTGGCTGGGGTGATTTAATTTTCTTCACAGTAGCTATCATGGAGCAATGTTATGGATTTTCACTGGAAACAGTATTGATAATACAGAGATGTTTTAGTCATTGCTGAGCAGAGCTCACACAGTGTCAAGGCCTTTTCTGGTCCTCGCCCCACTCCACCAGTGAGGACACTGAGGGGGCACAAGGAGCTGGGAGGGGACACAACCAGGACAGCTGACTCCAACTGACTCAAGGGATATCCCAGACCATATGGCATCATGCTTAGCATATAAAGAGGGGGGAAGATGGAGGGAGGGGGGTACATTTGAAGTGATGGCATTTGTCTTCCCAAGTCATCATTACACATGAGATAGCCTTGTTTTCCTGGGGGTGGCTTAACACTTGCCTGCCCATGGGGAGTGGAGAATAAATTCCTTGTTTTGCTTTGCTTATATGCATGGCTTTTGTTTTACTTACTAAACTGTCTACCTCAACCCATGAGTTTTCTCACTTTTACCTTTTCTGTAGTCTCCCCCATCCGACCAGGGGTGAGCAAGTGAGCAGCTCTGTGGGGCTTGATTGATGACCGAGGTTAAACCACAGCAAGCATCAAACTGTAAAATTAATTATATATATCTATATATAGGTTTTCAGTTACTAAAAGAGGACTCTGTTTCTGTTATCATCCTTACAGAAGTGTCTTATCAAGTAGGTATCACTAATGTCCTCACCATTTTGAAGTCTGAAATCTTTTAAAAAAGGGTAGTCCCTTAAGTTTTAGCTGTAAGTCAGAGGAGTGGGCAAACTTAGTAATGTTATTAGACGTATTTGTTGGGCGCGATCTGTTATTGATAGTGCTGCTGTTACTATTAATTTTCTTCCCTCGTTGCTGTTTCCAGTCAATTGTTCTTACCTTAACCTGTGATTTTCACCTTTTGTGCCTCCAAATCTTAACTCCATCCTGCACCAGCAGGAAGGAGAAGGGGAAGAGAAGAGAGAGAGTGGCCTGTGGTGTGGAAGAGTGTCAGTGATAGGTGGGGAGTACCACTCCTAAAACACTACCATAGCAAAAGGTAGATAAATATGGTTAAAAACATGCCCACCTTTATGAAAGCAGCTACTAGATTTAGAATTGGAAGAGGGTGTCCTTGCTTCAGTGAAAATGCATCTCTCTAATCACTTCATACTTGATTAGCTGCCTACTGAAAGGAAGATGTATAAATGCTGATAATTTACTGAATAGTTTACTTAGTAACCTCATTGCTTGGTGATGGCAGATGCTGATTAGGGCTGTATCTGTGCTGATTGTAGCTACTCTTTCCCCAGATAGTATCTCATCAACAAAAAACTAGGTAAAGACAAGACAAAATTCTGTAATGAACTGTAATAAAGGTCTTGTAATGAAGCTTTTGAATTTCCTGCCATGCTAAAAGGTCCTGTGGTGTACTTTTCACATCTGGCTGTAGAATATTGTTAATGCCAGGGATATTATTGTTATAAAAGTAAGAATGAGAGACTTATAACTGCTTAACTGAGCTTCTCAGCTCTTTTCTCAAGTCAAAAACAAGTCTATAAAATAGGAAGAGAGAGGATTAGCAGAGCCATTGTAGAACAAGATTACAGTAGCTGTTGAAATGAATCGTAATTTTTTAAGACAGATTGTACTGCATTTCCTAGCCCTGGCTACAGCTGTCAAACCATCTTCTGAACTGCTGAAAGTATATAGCTTGAAGTGACCTGAGTAACCCTGACATGTCTTGTCTCTCTCTTTTGCGTCTGGATGGAATCTACATCAATAACTTAAACTAAACATCAAACTATTAGATGTCTAAAGTTGGATAAAATGAGTTACAGATTAGTTCCTATCTGGCTTTACTTTTTACAGACATCAGTTCCTCAACTCACCATAGAGAGAGTCATGGTAGCTATTCTGTCCTTGCCAAATAGAGTGATTTTTGTCCTGTATCCATGTGGAGATAAACTCCATAACTTGGCTCCAAGCTTCTGTGACTTTCTTTGAAAAAAAATGCATGATAGGCAAAAGCTATATGATGACAGAGATTCAAATAATCTGAATACCCAATAAACCTTTGCTTTTCTGTATTAAATATTTAGTATTGACAACATCTAGAAGTATTACAAGGGCATCATGCAACAAGGGAAATTCCAATTCTGTGTTAATTGTTTTTTTCACCATAAAGGTAGCTGCCCACTAGATAGGTACCCAAAGGGGCTGTGAAATATCCATTCTTGGAGATACTGATAACTCAAATAGTCCTGAGCAGTCGGATGCAAGTTGGCCCTGCTTTGAGTGGAATGTTAGACTACATGACTTTGCAACCTTGTCAAATGACAAAATATACCATTTTCAAAGGAGTATAATGAACCCATACTTTTAAAAATTTCTTTACTTACAGAGAATACTTCAGTGTAGACAAAATGCATAAATTTATCTCTAGGAAGGAAAGAGAAAATAAATTCACCATTATAAAATACATTGTGATGCTGCTGTATATAGCTTTTTTATTTATCCACCTGTTTCATTTTTCACCCATTTTTCATCATCTGAGTGACCATATTTAAAAAATTAAAATTTTATTGTGTACTGCTTAACCTGTAAGTGTGCATGTCTTGTGTTCTTGCTGTGTCTTGAAGCTCATGTCTGAGGGTAATAGTTTCCATTTGGATGTAGTATTTTCCATTTCTAGTCCTCTTGCCTGCTGGACAAGTTGTTTGTTAGGTTTTTAAACCTCCCATGAGATTTCACCAATTCATGTTCTTACCCAGGAGGCAGCAGAGATTCAAGTAAAATGACATGCAGACTTTTTCTCAGCAACCTGCAGCTTATAAAGAGTAATGTGGGTATTGGTACCTTGATCAGAATTTATCAAACAAGCTGTAGAACTGATAAAACTAAGGCAGTGTGCTGATGCTGATGGTCTTTTCTCAATAGAAACTCAGCCAGCAGGAAAAAGATTTCATACTAGGAAGGAGATTTTCCTAAGGAAACACCACACAAGAATTTGACAGTCTGAGCTCTGAGTCTTTAGACTGTCTTTCACAGTACAGATCTTCTCGTCTCTCCTTATCTTTCTTTTCAACTGAACAAATGTTTTTTTATTTGCTGTATATATATATATCAATCTTCCTGTACAGAAATTTCTTGCATGTTTACAGTGCTTTAGAATAACTTACTGCTGTCATAGAGCTTCTACTAGAAAAGTCAGATAGTCTGTTATTTCTTTGAGATGTAACTGCCACAGTGGGCCCAGAACCCATAAATATTTGCAGCTGTGTTATGCAGTAAGTAAACTGAGGTAAGTGCTCTTCAATAATTTTTTTTAAAGATACATATACCAGAAAAGCTCAGTGTTGAGAATATATAATGGTTCAATAGTTTAGCATTCAGGAAGTTTGCAAAGAGCACAAGGAATCATGCCCAAGTATCTTTCATTCAAATGTTTTGTAGTTACTAAGTCTTTGGTTATCTGGTCATATATTCTATTACTCCTCCTTTCCATAATCTCAAGAATTCTGACTAACTAATGCAGGTCATGTATCTTTGTATTGTCCTAATTGTTTGACGTCATATTTTGTATTTATTGCACACCATGAAGATAAAATTACAGTTATATCATTGTAATTAAGATGTGTGAGTCCTACCTGACATGTAAAAATGTAGCTGAGGGCAGAGTGATGCCAGCAATAACCAAAGTGATAGGTGCCTGTATAGTCATGCAAAAAAGGCAAGAATTAAGTCTTACAGGAAAATCAAGTGTGCAGACTACATGTGTTTCATAACACATGTAGTGAAGAAATTCATATCATTGTTGTATTTTCAGTATGTATTTTGTGATAACAACACGTATTTCCTTTAAATTGAGCCTGAAAGTGATAGCTTATGTTTTAGACTACAAAAATAAACCCTCAGTTCAGTGGAGAGATTTTTTTCTTTTTGGCTTCGTTTAAATGACATGCTGTTAAGAGTTTTGAAGGAGAAAGGAAGGATTGTTTAATGCATGTTCTACAATCTCAGTGTTCTGTTTAAAGACTCATACATCTGTATTATTACTTACACATATCACTTAAGCAAGGGGGATAAGATATAAGACCACAGAAGAGCACACAGGTGTGTAGAAACAAAATCAAGAGATTCACCCATTCTTGTATGGACACTATGAAGAAACCAAAGAATGAAACAAAAACAGCTGTTGTAGGAGGGTATCACAACTTCTACCACAAAATTGTTGTTTGTATTGCATTTTCTTTAGTAATAGTATTTCTGGTGAGACAGTCTCCCAGGTTCTGCAGGTCCCAAGTGTAAGTCAAGAATTAAATTCATCAGGCTGTTAGCCATATTTGTCAAAAACCTTTTTTGCTTCCTGCACAATTCTTTCCTATTCCCCTTTCTAGGTTTTCCTGTTCATGTACTTTAGCTGTGATATATAGCTTGTGCATTTATCGTTAATTGACATGTTAGAAACCTGAGGTAAATGCTGCACTCTATTTGAGAGTGGGATTCTCTCAGCTTTGTTAAAGCCTGGTATTCCAGGCTTATCTTTCTAGCTGCTCTGCAGTGAAATCTAACTAGCACTGAGGGACATATTTTTTTGTATTTTCATTTTTTTCATTCATCACAGTTTCCATGTGAATTAGGTGGTGACTAAGAGTAGGTGCCTAGGGTTGCATGATCGAAGCGAACACGGAGATCACCACAGAAACAGTAAGAGGCACAACAGGTGAGACACATAAAAACAGATGACGTATGTAACCTTACTGAACTGACAATTTTTTGCTGTCTTATTTATCCTCAATCAAGTTTGATCCTCAGCTTTATTTAAGTAAACTGATTTAATTTCATACCAAAAGCATTTTCTGCTTCTTAAAGAAAAAAGCAGAAAAAAGCTGAATTACTGGTGAGAAGAGGAAAAATACATCATTGCAACTGAAATTATTGAAAATCTTTCCACTGACTAAATTGAAAGTAAAATTTAGGGTTCATATCCATTTTGAAGTATCTATTACAGAAGATATCCTTACCTGCCACTGTAAGGATGAGAAGATTTAAAAGCTTTTTTTTTCTCTGTAGGTTGTGACCAGGGTAGAAATGTTAAGCCTGAGTCATACATTATTCAAGCAAAACCTTTATTATTAGCTGAATCTTTAACTGCTTTCAAGTGACTGAGCAGATGATCTGAAATTCAAGAAAAGATTCATTAATTGTTCACAATACAACTGGTACAGAGCTTTTTTCAGTTGAAAAGAGATCTGTGCTGTTCATTCTGCCAAATCTTCAAGAGCTTGTCTTTGTGCTAACAAAAAGAACATTACAGTCTCTGCTTCTGTTCTCAAGCCGTGAAAAAGAACCTTTACTATTATTTCATCTAGTGCTGCTACTGTTTCCATTGAAACACCTTTCACATCCCTGAAGGATGCATCTATAGACAGGCTTGTTCTTGACAGCATGTCACCAGAGGTCAGATCAAGGTTCTACCATAATACTTACAAATAATGGGAAAATCCACTAATATTCAATTTCATCAATAATACCTTGTGATATCACTGGCAAATTAGATGGTTTGCCTGAAACGTCTTTTTTTTATGTAAAGGTAATATGTAAGACATTGGTAACATTATGTTGTATTATGGACTTCTTGTGATGGGGAAAAAATCATGTATAATGAAGCTTATATGACTGAACAATAAAAACTATCAAATGAATCACCTTAAAATAACAGCTTAAGCTGCAGTTAAGGACAAGAATAATTTTAAAGTTAAACCTACAGGGTGATACAGAGTAAAATATGTCATCTGTGGAGCAGGCTTGGTCTGCTGTTCCACAAGCAATTGAGTCAGCATTCACCATAACAGCTTGTAACCAACAGAAAAGCTCTTGGTCTCTTTGTCTCCCCTCCCTTATAATGCCTTCACTTCTTCCTCATTTCCACTGCTTTTGGAAAAAGCAGTGATATGATCCTCCTTCTTTGGCACTTGATTCTGAACATGTTGGGTTTTTGACTGACCTTACTTAAACCACTTCATCAGAAAATATCACATTTTATTTTTGCTTTTGTTGGGGTAATCTTCTACCATTTCATGGGCTAAAGTGGATCACAGAAGAATTTGGCAAAGCTCAAGTTAGCAGCAGATGCTAGTAAGAAGCAAAACAAGGGCACAGGACATTCTTTTATAGAGGGTAAGCTTGGTATTTTAGGTCATGCAATCTCTAGGATGCACAGTTAGGTAACTGTGGGCTTCCTATTGGCTTTAAAGAGTATTAAAACATTAAGCAAGTATCTTCTGTAGCATAAGCAACATCTAATTTGAGACAGGTAGCTAAGAATGACTATTTTTCTTTTTAGCAAAGGAATAATTTACCGGAAAACAACTGTTAAGAGAACTTGCCCAAAAATATTATCTTAAGATCCAGGAATTTCTAGTTTTAAATAAACAAGGTTACCTGCCTGATAGCAGGAATATCTGTTTCTGACGTGGAAGAGCAGTATATCATGGTCTGCAATCTTGGTCTCTAATGTCCCAGAAAAATGGGCTGAGTGACCACTGCTCTATTGGCTGGTCTTCTTCTTCATGTACTTTGTCAAACCTTGCAGGAACTACTCAGATTTGTCCTGAAGCGAAAATTTTTCAAATTACAAAAATTGTGAAATGAAGAAACATTTCCTACTCAGCTTTTCATACTACTGGTTTAAATGTTGACATTTGTCTGGGATGCACTTCACTGTGAATTTTCTTTTGCATTTGGTGCCAGAACTGTACTTTCCACTACAGAAAAGGAACACTATAAGGAAGTCCAAAAGGTTTGCAAGTTTACCAAAATATCCTACCAATGCTTAACTCTCTTGCATGCTCCACTATCAGGATCCAATGTTTATCCCATTCTCTCCCTCACAAAAGCCCTGGAAGATCTGTCATGAAGCCCCCATTCAATTTCAATACTATATTTAATTTTCATAGAGTGAGCATGAATTAGGTGGGTGTTGACACAGAAATTCAGAATACAATGCATTTGGGCTGTGGGTGGTGGCAGCTTTATATTGCTGTTAAATCATAAAGTACAAAATTTCACATTTTTGTCTTTTGTTTTCCCTCAGTATTGCTCTAGTAGTAGGAGGCATGGATTGCAGTGTTCTTTAGTGTCAAAGTTTTGAAGTTGTTTCCAACTGAAGTGTGTTGTAGTTTGCTCACTTACTTTGTTCTGTTTTGTCTTCTGGCTTTTATTTGGTGTTGCATGAGAGCCACTGGAGTTTAATTGAACCCCTTCAGATTGGTAAGAGTAATATATGACAGCACTTGGTTTTATAGCTAGGTGTGTTCTGCTCTGCTTCTGAACAGGTCCTACTCAGAGTTTGCATTTAAGCAGTTTTTTTCTCTATTTATATTTTGCAAGGTCAAGTTCAAAGCATCAATTATATGATTTGAGTATCCATTTTAATCAATAAATAATAGGGATACATGTTTTGTTTACATTTTTTAAAGGAAAAGAACCTTGTGGCCCACCCAAGATCTTAGATACTAAAGGGGAAGAGAGTTCTGAAGTACCTATTTTAGAAGACACGTCATTATCACCAACAGATATTCAACAGCATCTATGGCAGGTTTCCACAGATATTGAAAACACTGAAAGGTATGTGTAGCACTTCATTCCTAAACAAACAAATTTCTCTCTAGGGCTTATTTAGTCTTTTTTTATTTGACAGCCAGTGCTGCTACTATAAAAAGTATAAGTAAATTAAATAACCTGTAAACTTTTCTGGTACATTTAACAGAGTTTCTGATTTTGTACCTGAAATTTGCAGTACTCCAATTCTGCATTTCTAAATCAAAAACACAGAATCTAGTTCAGTTCAGTTAGTTCTGCCCCTTGTTTTAAATTCGGAAGTTTTAGGAGGGGAGGGGAATACAATCCATAGGTTTTTCATGGTGAGATTCTCTTACCCTCTTAACTATGCACTTGAAAGACAAAAGTGAGACCCTTTACTAGAGAGTAATCCTGATGGCCAACATTTCTGTGTAAAAAATCCTATTTTGAGACTTTGTATAGTAACTTGCTGCTGAGGTTTGAATTGTTATCATGCTTATTTATATAAAGCCAAGTTCTATTCTGTTGAGGCCATAATGTGGAGAATAAAACAGAATAATTTTTTATCAATGATACTGCTGCATTTCTAAGAACCATTTTATATGTAGATGAATGAAGTAACACCATACTGGTTTTAAATCCTGAAAGCATTAAGACATTACAAGCCTTCAGGTCTGCCATCAATGTGTAAAATGGAAACCATTTTGAAACTTCTCGCCTCTTTCAAAACATATCAAAACATAATTTGCTTTGGGAGATGAGGTTTTGTTATTATATTTTCCATGAACTGCCTTTCAGAAAGTCTAATGCTAGAGTCCTGCTAAGGCAGGTGAGAGTAAAAGCCCTGTTTCTAAAATTTTCATTTGATGTGCAGTGTTAAGTATCATGGGTTTGTTGCATGTACTATAATTTTCTTCTGAGGAGTGAAACACATTCATGGCACAAGCTACAAAATGCTGATAAGGGCTCTGAAGTTCACATTAGTACTAACTCGTGCTAATTTTAAGACATAATGTGTATTTTGTCACTAGGATCACTTTGTGTCTCAAAGGCGTTTAATATGAAATATTCAAGTGCCGGAATAGGTTATAAATTTGAATCAGAAAAAGTTAGTATCATGCCGTCATAAAAGTTCTCCCCTATTAAATTTATTGCCCTTTCTTAAAGTATGCATGTTCTGATACATGTATGTAAACCAAATGCTTGCTCAATAGATTTTTGTATTTATTGCTCCATTGTTTTATCTTATGAAGCTATACTGTTTGCCATTCCCCATGCAGTCTTTATCTGTTGTTCCATTTTATTTTTTTTAACTGTTGTATCCACAGAGATATGAGAGAAATGAAAAACCTTTTAAGTAAACTCAGGGAGACTATGCCTTTACCACTGAAAAATCAAGGTAGGTGTTGAATTTTCTTCATTTAAGAAAAATTAAGAAAATTAAAGGGTTTGCCTTCCTTTAGATACAAACGGTTCTTAATCTAGAGTTCTTTAATAGAAACTACAATGAGAAAAATCTAGGCAAAACCTCTTCCCTGCTGAGGCAGTGGAGCCAGAATTTAGTATGTGATCTTTGGCCTCTTGAGTTTCACATGAGGTATTCTGGGATTCTATAGATATGGTATCTGTAGATAAAATAATAGACATTTCCTGGTTATTTGAAGGCAGAAGCACAACTACTTCCCAGTGTCAGGAGTCCTTCTTTCTCAAAGGTAATGAAGGTGCAAGTTGCAGACTGTGACAGGGATCCTTCTGAGTGGTGGCATTTGCTTCAACCCTAAAAGGCTTGTAGCCTCTCTGATCTGACACTGACAGTCTGCAGAAAAGCTTGCCTTGAGTCTGCAACCAGCCTGCTTTAGACAGCTATCAGGCATCCCATATAAACACACAGGTAGGCAGGATCTCCATCCTATGCATGCATTTAGCAATGGGCCTTCATTTTGTTGGAGTGTTAAATGCCCCACATCTACAGGCACTCTCTCTTGTTCATGAGAACAGCATTGAAAAGATAATACTTTTTCTTTTTGATTTCTTCTTGATAATGGTGGTTTCTTAAATGCGGTGTAGTCTCTGCACAGTGGCAGCTGATGAAATGTACTGAATGTGTCCTAGATCTCATCCCAAGTAACTAAGCAGTCTAGCATTCATCATAATATGCTAAGAGATGAATATAGAATGATTGGATTCATTATACAAGTAAGATTTCATGGCAGGATAGCTTGATTGAAAACTATGTTGAAAGGACAAAGGGAATCACGAGACAGACCATTGTAAAGACTGCAAGAGTGATAAGAAGTCTATGCATAGTCTAGGAGAAAAGAGTGTGCTGGAAATAAGGAAGGAAAAGACAAATTGGGAGGATATAATGCATAGAGAATCTTGAATTCAGAACAAAGGCACACAGAATTCTTCTCTGCTGCCTGGTGTCTGCCCATCAACACTGACCAGAAAATCACTGACCACCTGTGCAGCAGGATAGGAAACATCCCAGGGTTTTAAAACTCTGATATATGCCCCAGGATCAGGTAATCATAATTATTACAGAGATGCTGTTAATTAGCACTGTAAAACTCTCAAATGCAAAATCAGGTTATTATTTGCTCTGTGCTCTATGGGATCTATCACGTCACAGAAAGGGTTGTCAAGCATTGGAATCACTGCCCAGGGAGGTGGTGGAGGTGCCCAAGAAAGGACTGGTCCTGGCACTTGGTGTCACAGTCTGGTTGATGTGGTGGTGATCAGTTATATGTTGGCCTCAATCTTAGAGATCTTTTGCAACAGAAATGATTCTGTAATTCTGAGATCATGTAGGTGCTTTAGGACACATAAATGATATAACCTCTTTTCTCTGCATATGTGTACATGCTTGTGTTAAAATGTGGGGATTTTATCACAGATGATAGCAGCCTCCTAAACTTGACACCATATCCACTGGTAAGAAGACGGAAGCGAAGATTCTTTGGATTGTGTTGTCTTGTCTCAAGTTAGAAGATTAAGCACAGAAGCACCAAGAAAATCATGACTTTGATTATACCACTATTATTTGACCACTGAAAAGATGAAAGTGGCTAATCTTGATTATAAAGTACATTTTCTACACTAGGCTATTCATTTTCATCTTCTGCTCCATCCCCCTTTTCAAATAAGGGTTTTAATAGTTTAAAATTATGGTGATCAAAAAATGGCTGTGGAATAGATCTAGCATATTTAAAACTTTTTAAAGTATGTTTTGCATGCTTACTTTCAATCACTCAAAGAAGACACATGAATTATGGTTCATAGATAATTTTAGAGGGTTTTTTTAATTGTTAGAACTGCAGCTAAAAGTTTGTGCATAGTACAGTACTCTTACTAGTATCATATAAAAATCATACTCTGACAGTCTTTAAGCATAAGAAAAGAACATTTGCTCATTCCCTCACAGTCTTTAAGCATAGGAAACTATTTAAGAGCAAAACTATTAAAGTTCTAAGACATTTAAACAACATTGTAAGAGAATTTGTACAAAATCTCCAGTTGCTTTTTGTGCTCTCATTCATATTTAGTCTTCCACTGTATCTCAACTTCAAAGCTTTACAGAAAAGTATCTTAATTTATGATACACAAACCATACATGAAAAATAGGTAGGACTTGTAAATACAGAGAAATCATAATATCTACAAACTGTACAATGCATAGAAGCAAAAGATTTCCTTTAAAGCCAATAGTATATCTACAAGCTTTTGGAAAAAATAAATAATTTATTAAAAGAAGGTGTATTGAAATAAAGAATGTAAAACACAATGCCAACCCATTTTGTTTCCAGTAGAATTCAAAGCATGGTGTCTACATATCACTAAGTATTGATTTTACAAGGCATGCCAGAATTACCTGAGACTGTAAGATATTAAACGTTTTACATTGTTAATAAAGTTTTTTATTTAAATTGAATGTTGTCTTGTTTCTAGTTGTATTGCCAGACTATGTCTTTTTTTCTAATTTTGTTGTCAGCGTACTACACAAATTTGTGATAATATTTCCATTTCAACAAGTATGTTTACAAAGAGAAATTAAAAGATATGCAAGACTAAATTCTTTATAAATAGCACAGAAAAAGGTAACTTCAATGTATTTGATGATTTCAGGTCATGAACTATTCTTAGGCATACATATTCCTTAGCATCTAAAATGAGGAGATCCCTACACACACAAAACGGTGTGCTTGTGAGAGCAAACACATTGTTAAGAATGTAATCAAAGTCCACAGCACAATGTTTTTTTGAAGTTAATTCTTTAAAGTTTTCTGCAGATTTCTCAGTAATCTTGTGCTCACTAATTAGAACTGTTTTCCGTAATAGGCAGCACTGATACGTTTCCATTAAGTCTCAGACCAGCAGACTCACTCTATGACTCCATCCCCAAACATACACTAGGTTTTGCAACTGTTAAAACTTTGGAAAAACAACTCTTGATGTCTAATGGCTATTAAAGATACTGTCTGGGAAGCTGATCAGTAGTTAAAATCAACCAATTAATTTTTGTTCAGCATGAGAAAGACAGACATTAATGCCAAAAAGAAGTGTATGGATTCAAGACTGAATGTACAGTGATGCCATGAGAACGAAAGGTGGAAAGAAAATTTGACACCAGATTCCTTTAGAAGTCCTGTTATATTGGTACACAAAGAGAAATAGCTGTAGGAGGTCATATGGTACCTTTTTTCAATAACTACTTTGAAAGGAAGATGGGCAGATAAAGCAGTGAGTTTGTCTAATGCAGTACCTGGCCGCATATCATCACAAGGAATTCAATATGCCAAGTTACATGACATCTCATATCTCTGTATTTTAACCACAGCTGTTATAGTGGAATATGCAATAATAAGACAAATATATAAGCATTTCATTAATTTTACAAAGCTCTTGACATCAGTCATATCACAATGAGTTCCATAACTTCAGCACATTCTGTGATGGATAGACTTAGATATATTGTCTTCAAAGCCCTTTAAGACTTCAGTACATTGAATTGTACAGTAATATGCATCCTTGTACCTTTTGTTATTCTGGAAACTTTAGCAGTTTCTTCTTCCTCGATGAAAGACTACTAAAATTGCAGTCTTTGCTCATTTGGAAGTCTTTCTATAATTGTAAGCAATCTAGCACCTTAGCTGAGGCCCTTTGTATTTTACATTCTAATAATCCTAATTGGACACATGTTGTAATTCCCAAACTTTAGGAATATTGGTGATCGAGGGTTAATGGAATGTCATCCAGTTGTCTTTTAACAGACAGTGACATGAACCAAGTCCTGTTAAGAATCTGAATTGAAGAGATGCTGAGGGATGAACTGGTTTAGTTAGGAAGGCAGAGGATTATATTTTACTAATTCAAAAGGAAACAAGACAATATTTTAAGCCCCAGAACATCATGTCAGTAAGATAAAATTTAATGATATTACTAGATTTTAGTTTAATGAAATATGTCAGTGTGGGATCAAAGTTTAAAAGTTCCCACAACAAAATGATATACAAATAATTTAGAGATTATTTAGAACCAATCTTTTGTTTATTTTTCAAGTATTAAAAAACAACTTCACATTCATAAACTCCAAAATGCATGGAAACAAGCAATTCAGGAAGAATACTGAGGAAAGAAGCACTTGTTTTTTAAATCCTCATTGGAATTTGAACATTTTAGTTGAAAGGGTTATGGTTTAAAGGCACCATAATTCTTTTGCAGGGTAGGAAACACGTAAAAATTCCTGTTCCCACCAAATATGTCAAGTTCCACCAACTCTTTCTTTTACTAAAACTTTGTACAGCTCCAGCTTTTTAAAATCAAATTCTTTACAGCCACCATCCACTTGTAGCACCCTTCTTTTCACAGGTATTTCATTATAAAAAATACCACTCTAAGAAGTCAAATACCTATGTACAGGGTAAAGTCTAAATTTTTCAGAGCAGAAGTAAAATACAAGTTTACAGCAGTAGACAGCAAACACATACTGCAGGTTTCATGTTAACCTACCCAAAATGAAACATTACCATGCAAAATCTGCATGTTAACTTACATAATAGGTCCAAGTATATGCAATACAACTTAGAAAATCTGTGTCAGAAAATGGGAAAAATAAAATAACCAACTTCTGTCCTATTTCAGAAATAAATATAGAGTGGTGCATTAAATGCCTATGGTCTTTATGTCAGTGTAAAGGTAAAATTCTTCATTACCTTTGTAAGAGATATCCTATTGCCCAGCTTCATGGACAAGAGGCAAGAGAAGCTAAGGACACATCTATTTCTGCTTGTGCTTAGTCATAAGTTACTCCTGTCAATGAAGAGTTTTGTAGCATTATTTTGAGAAGTTTGTGGTCCTGTTTAAGTTCTAGGACCTTCAAGGCACTGACTGATACGCAGGAAAACTTACCTCTTACCAGAAGAACCTTCCTCTTCTGCTTCAAAAAGAATTGAGCTGGGCTAAATGCAGGTGGGCAGGACACGTGTTCCAGTGATCTAGAACACTAAACTGTTCAACAGCTGAATAATTTATCTCAAATCTAAAAATATTTTCCCTGCGATTCTATTTTCTTGTAGCAGTTTTACAAAAGTTGCCCCAGCTGTATTTCAAGAGGTATACTTTTACTCCTTAGTTAGTGGTTCTTCCCTCTAATGTGGTGGTTGGGTTTTTTCAATTTAGGCTGTCCCCAGCATATGCATAATCTGCTCTCCAGATCTAGCCTCATGTTGCCAGTCTTAGACATTTTCCTGTCTGAACTCACTTGGCTTTGAACTATCAGTCTCCTCACTAGTACTTTCAGCCTTTATTTTATATCATCTGTAAAATTTCTTGGTGAGGTATTTCTCTCACTTCCATTCTTTTGACATGTATTAAGTACCATTAGTAATGGTGTCCAAGGAGCTCCTGTTTCTGTTTGTCCAGTCTGTTGCTGTCTGATGCAAGTGTATCTTCATTTGAGCTATTATATGTACTCAGCTCCCTTTTCTAGAAGTTACTTCTAGCTCCGGGACTGCAGTTCTTTCATGAAAACAAAGTTTCTGCCAATTTTCAGTCTAAGTCTACTCCTGGATAATTAATACTATATACAATGTATTTCTTACAGGGCAGCTTTATTCTTTTTTTAAATTCTCTGATTCAAAACTCTGCCAGGATATTTTATAAACTATTACATTAGGATAAAGCCTCAGGAATATTTGTATACAGTAGATATAAGTAAGGATTAATAGTTCTTCTTCACAGTACACTTTCTCAGTGGGACAAATATTTAGCTTACACAGAAAACTGTAAATAAGCCACATCTTGAGTACATCTTGCTGAAGTTTAAGTGAATTCTACAAAATATCCTTTTTTGGACTTTTCTCCTTTATTGCTACTTTTTAAACTAGAACATTGCATTTCTAGATAAACATTTTCCTCTGGTCTCCTTTTCAAATAATTTTTTTCCTGATCCCTTTGGTTTCTTTATTCTCATACCTCTTTTGTTTTCTGCTGCCACCACCTCATCTTGTATTCTTCATCATCTGAATTCATCTTCATAGATTATACTGTATCAATAGAATATACTTTCTTGTGAACAGTGTAAATGTTCTGGTATTTTTACTACAGAAGCTTTTCTGACGTATTTTTCTCTATCCACCCTTATTATTTATTGTGATTTGCAGCTTAGAATTTCTATTAATGCCTTTCTCAGGTACTACTGCCTTGAGACAGAGGCATTGTAGGTAAGAGGCACCCAGTGTGTGTTTTGCCAAGAGAGTCTCTGATGTATGGTAATTCTCACAAGATAGGTTGGCAATGGCACAACTTTTTAAGAGCTTCACTGCTGGCTCTGGTGTGGAGACTTCAGAGCACCATTGAGTCATCAGCTGAGTGAAAACATTTGTGATGCTTGACATTCTGTTTTGCATATGCAGAGATTGTGTCCTTTTTTTTGACTGGGGAGAGATGATGTGAGGAATTGCAAAAGATGGTCTAAAAATACATCCCAGGAGTTTCTAGAACTGATTGTTACATGAAACAGATAACAAGCACCATGTCAGATTCATTACTCACGATGTTTTTCAGAGGGACCTGCAGGTATGACCTTCTTTCCTGTTGTCAACTACAAAAGCACTGAGTGTATACAGAGTTCAATAAGCATTGATTATCTCAGCAGCTTTGATGTCTTTAAAGATCAAGACTGTGAAGGTTACTCAGTCTGTTCCAAGTTCACAGCTAGACACTGCAATTTTTCCTATCTGTAATTGCCTTGTTGCAATTCTGAGCTATGATTCTTGACTATGACTTATTGCTGAAAGGAAAAAGAAAACAAAACCTTCCAGTTTTAGAGCTGCTTAATAATACTGCATCACAAAGAATTTTTTTTTTTTTTCGTTTTTCCACCTCTTGGGTACCTATGCCTAAGACTTCTGTTTGTCCGTTATTTATGCACCCTTGCAGAGTGAAGAACCAACACAAACCATAGCTCTCTTCACATAGCATTAAGGAGAGCTAAGAATACAACAAAGGAAGTATCTGGCTAAACTGCAGAAAATATTCAGGAAAAAGTCCTGTAAACAACACAAGTTGACACTGTTGAATGACAAAATCTTTAAAATGTAAAATTAGCAAATGATAGTGTAATATTCATACTAATTTTGATGATAGTAGAGCTCGTAATGGTCAGGAAACTAGTATTAAATTGCAAACAATCAAATGATGTACACACCACTTTTCTCACACTGCAAACTGATGCTAGTAGCAGGTAAAAGACTTCAGAAGCTTAACATTATGAAGATGGCAAATATATTGATAAAATGCTTCTAAAGACCACGAAAAACTACTAATCATGGAAGTAATTTTGGCAGAGACAGAGATATTATTCAATTGCTGTTCAACCATCCTAATTTACTATGTATTCAAATTAAGGTAAAACATGTTATACAAAGTTATTTGTGTTGAAAGTAGCTTTCAATTACTCTAGGTGCAATAAAAAATATATATACTCTAAATTGTGAGACTAAAGGGCTTTCCTTGGTGTCTCACAAGTTGCAGAGAATGCTAAAGCCGTCATTTTTGTGCTGTGTATGTCCTTTGGCTATTTGTGAAAAAAGAGCATCATTTAGCTTCATTTCAGTGATTCCAAGCTTTGTTGCATTTTATAGCAGTTCGTTTCCCAGCTTAGTAGCTCAGTTGTCAATGTGCTCATTTTTCTTCCACTATCTGGGAAAGAAAACTAAAGGAAACGCCAAGTATCTGCTTTTGTTTGCTGGTGCCTATTGACAGAGACTGATTTGCACTTCAGAGTTTACTGTACAGCATGTGGAGTTTGTTGACTCTTCATTCCTCTAAGCATTTGGCATGCCCACCCCACATACTACTCACGTGCTTTATTCTTGTCTTTCTGGAAACAGGCATTTCATTCCATAACAGAGATAAGCTGACAGGGAATGGCACTTGTTTGTACTGGCATCACCTTCATATTGTAAGAGTTTTGGAGCTTGTAGAGTAGCAGGCATATAGTCACTATTTTGGGCTTGTACAACAGCAGCAGTTACGTCAGGGTTAGCCTTTGAAAACATGATTCATACAAACTGAAGCTAATAACAATTGATAGAGCCAAAGTTTAATATTGTAAGTCTTGTTTTGATATCCAAACCTTTACATCAATGTCAAAGATGACATGGCCATAACTGTAAAAGAACAAAACCCAAGCAGAAAGGACTTTAAAAATTGATAGCTTTTGCTTGCTTCTGTTTGTTTTCAGCTTGCTTACAGTGATTCTGCCAAAAGAATGTGTAATTGTGCTTCACAGTCTATGACTAGATCGATTTTAGCAGATAATTTTGAAGGATCAATCTTTTTTAGCTTCTCATTGCTCATTCTTACCCTCTCAGTACCTGAACTGTTTCATATTTGCATTTACTGATTAATGTATGTAAGCACAAAATGTTGTGTAAAACATACATTTATTTAAAGGGTAATAGAAAATCTCACTTCAATTTCCAAACTGGATTTAACCACTCTGACATTAAGCATATTTATGTCCAAATCTTTCTACACAAAGGCTTGCAAACTGAAGTTTAACACATCCTACTGGAAAGGATTACAAACACAATCACAACAGAACTAAGAAAAAGAGTGAAGAACTAGTTAAAGTTGCATGGTTTAGTACTAGTAATCCTTAAATAGAAAAGCAGATTTTTTTAAATGGTTCTAATGGTCCAATTTGAAACACTTATGTATGCAAATAGATTTCTCAAAAAAAAAACATGTACCACATTTTACACCAGCATTGCAAAGCATAAATAAACTTGCTGTGAAAGGAAAATCATCTTCTCTGCAGAAGTGAACACAAAAATAGACCAGCATCTCAGTCACTACTCGAACTGTCTGAACTGTTAGAAGACGAACTTTTTTCCTTTCGCCTCTTCTTTTTCTCCTTTTTATGATGCTTTCCTTTCTTAGATTTATGCTTTTTTCCCTTTTCTTTTTTGTGTGACTTCTGTTTTTTTGGCTTTGGCTCATCTTCTTCAGCTGAACTTGATGAGGAAGATCTAGTAAAAAAATGCAGATCAGTATGTAATTAAAGAAGGAAAATAATATTTTTTTAAGCTGTCAGTATTTATATAATGTCACAAATCAAATTTGGTGTAGAATTTGTACAGTAGCATCCACTGGAAAGCTTACGGTATCTGAGTCTGCATGTTTAACTTATGACTTTCTTAATAAGACTTTCATGCCAGAAAAGCAGTTAATAATACAGATGAAAAATCAATGGAATAGCGAAGTTGTGTGTGCTTTCAGTCTTTGAGAAAAGAAAGACTACAAATACAGACCACCAGCAAGACAGAGCTTCCAGCTTTTAAAATACCACATAATCAATAACAATTCTAATTAGTGCTTTTAGATGTATGTCTCTAATGCAAAAATCAAAGAGAAATGGATATGAAAAATGTTAATGCCCTCGCAGCCTGGCACTGTTGGTCTCTAACCAGCAATGATGAGTGATTACATACATAAAAGAATTAGGAGGACAATATAAGTCATTAAATAATCATGAATACTAAAGAGAACAGTCTTGTGCTATTGTTTAAATGATTAACTTTGACTTGCATGTAAAGAAAACTGACAACCAGATTGACTCTTTTCTATTCTTCTTCACAAGTGTAAGCTTTGCTTTCAAAAGTGGAAGTTTGAGCTACACAATGTAAATAAGGAAAGGGAAAAACGCAAATACAACAGGTTTCTTTATTTTTGAGAAACATTGAGAAACATATTGTGATCTCCAAATACACTGTACATTTTATAGCTTCCAGTGCAGTTCCTGGGATATTGTCTTACCAGTTGTCCTAATAACAAACCACTAGTCTCATACATAGCCTCATCTTAAAAAAAAAAGCAAAAGAAGCAAAAAAAAACCCCAAAAACCAGTCAGTCCACAAGCCAGAACTCAGACTCACAATGCATTGGGGTATTATGACATTTTCCTCTGAAACTGAAGTAACACTTTTTAGGCTTCTACATTAACAGGTACACTCAAACTCAACACCTGTTAAGTAAAATTACAGAGGTTTCCCTTTTGATTACTGCGTGTTACTCAGAGCATGTGTGTGTGCCTGCATGTCTGTCTACACCTGCAGGTGTGCTCACAAAGAATCCTTCACTCTGAACTTCAGAGAGGCTTCTCCACCCTGGCTCAGCTGGGGACCAACCCCACAACCCTCCTGACTTGTTCTTTTCCCATCACACCTTGCCTAGAGCTGGACAATCAGGGGGAGTATGGCCTTCTCTGATCTGCAGACCTCCAGCTTGATAGAGCTTTCAAGTCTTCTATGATCCTAACTCCACAGCAGAAAGCCTGTGACTACACCATTAATCTAAGAACCTTTACTTTACCATAATTTACCATTAGCATACCATCAATCAGTTCTCACTGAAAAACAGAAAACTTTCCAAACCGAAGATCTACTTGCAAATGAAGCTGCATCAAGAGAAACAATATTTTCTGAAAACTACCCAGTATCGAAAGTATTTCTAAAGTTGTATTTTGAAATGAAAAAATGTGTGATAGTTACCTTTTCCTTGGTCTTTTTAATTTTGTTTTCTCTTTGCATTTTCTTTTTTGTTTCTTTTTTTCTTCCTCTTCTTTTAAATCTGTGAATAAGAAGCTAAGGTTTACAACACACTTGTCTGAATTAAGAGCACCTTTAAAAGAGTAGCATCAAAAACAATGTAAAGTTACTGCAAAATTCTTGTTAAAAGGTTTTCTTTTTCCCTCCCCCAAATTCTGGTTAGTATAGCAAATTCAGACATATATTGCAGAGCAGCAGAACTTCTACACACAACTTACATTGTATTGACATGGATGTAAGTACTAAGAATAAAGGCCTGTAAAAAGTAGAGAAAATACCTTTTCCTGTATGTTTACATCGGAATCAGGTTTTCATATCTGTTCTGTATTTTAAGAGTTTTAACATTTAACATATTATTGCCCAAGTCTGAAAATAGGTCATCTAACTAGAACCTATTAAAAAAAAAATTCCCTTGGGCTTCCCTGAGTTACTTTCACATATCCTTATTTCACACTTCACAAACAGCAATGCCGTGACACACATTCAATTGTCAGTATACTGCCGACAGAGACTAAAAGGCTCACCCCTCATCTGGTTGTGTCTGCTTCCTGCCCCAACGCTGTACAGTATTGTATATTAAGTTCACATTTCACTTACAAGCAATATTTTTATGACATGGGTGAAATTTGGGTGACTTTAGATTTTTCCACACCAGCTCAAAAAGTACTTTTGAACTGTCCAAAATGCAAATCCACCACATAAATACACATTTAGCTAACAGGAAAATACTGGTTTTCCAATTTCTCCTTAAAAAAGAGACAATCAATTTTAAGCATTTCATCTTATTCCTATGACAGCTTCCAGAAAGTCTGCATTCTGGTGCAGTTATTCCTTTGTTACCACAAATACAAATTACTGGTCTGTATGTTATGGAGTGAAATTTAAAAGAATTTACTATGAGATAAAAAAACAAATTACTTTTGAAGCAATGAAAAAGCATGAATGAGATTTTTTTTTTCAGTATTTTTTTAAGAAAATTGTGTAAAATCTTGAGAATATGAAGCCACTTGAAAATGACAAAATTCCACCTGGATTATTGACATACACGTCTCCTTACAATACACTTAGCAGCCACAATTTGAGAAAGAACATATAATAAACAAGGATATTAGAAAATCAATTAAACACCTGTTTTTCCTGCAGATATCCATCTTCAATCAGCTTAGGACTGAAAAAACCCAACCTTTACATTACAAAAATACATAACAAATGGTAAGTATCTTTTCCAAAGAGACTTGTTCCAAGAAAGTACCGTTGCAGTACCAATTCAGCACTCTTGATAAGCAGCCTATTCATTTCTTTCAAAGTGTACAGCTAACTAGAGGCGTCTATCTATTCCCTTTCCTTCCTAAATAGGAACAACCTCCCATTCTCACTTAGGTGAACAACCTCTTTGGAATCCAAATTCAAATGAACTCAAGTATCTGATAAACAACCCCATCTATTCTCTCTCTGACAAAGAGTTGATATACAATACAGAGCAGTAGTTCTCCAAATATGAATGACTGAATTCCAATTTACTAGCTGTTTCAGTCAAAATCTTACTTAGAAACTGGAGAGAAATTCAGGTGTCATATTTGTCATTAGTGAGAAGACGTTTAAACTACATGTCATAATCAAAAGATTAACTCAGAATATCCATGTCATTTTCTTCTAAGCAGCTTCTTAGTAACAGAATGATAATCTTTTGAATTTGGGAGCCCTTTTGGAGATGTTCCAAACAGGTACATAAATAACTTCATATAAAATGAATTAATCATAATAATTAAAAAATGTGAGTGTATCAAATGTCTGAAGTCTGAACACATGAAGTAAAAGACCTATTTTTAAATCACAGGCTAAATGAACTAATAGTAGTTATTAAAAATTATAAAATGAGAGTCCCTGTCTGTCAGGAGACCATTATCCAATGTATTCTAAAAAAAAACCCACAAAAAACACCTTACTCTTTTTTTCACGCATGGCTTGTAATCTCTGTAGTTCTTCTTCCTCACTGTCTTCACTGCTGGTGCTGCTAACATCTAAAACAATATCTCTTTGAGGGTCTACTCGAAGGAAGTTTCGACATTCAAATGTCAGATGACCAGCTGAACAAAACAAATACAGAGAATGAAAAATTGTAATTTACCAAAAAACATCAAAAATGAAAGAACATCGACTTTTGTATTATTCAGTTTTGAGAACGGAAAGAAAAAAGGTTAGGCTGTGATCTGTGAATGAGGTAGGAGAAAGCTTATTTTGAAAAAGTCTCCAAGAAATTTAACAGCTTGTGCAATGCTCTTCCATTTAACAGTGTTTTATGACCTCTCTCCTATTTCTGATAATTTTAGATTTTTTTCGACTTTTTATTTTTTAATGGTCCTATATACTTTCTGAAGAAATTACCTGAAAACATAGCATGAAATATTTCAAAAACTACTGTTACATTGCTTTTTTAACTCCCTCTAGTGAAATTGTAGCATCCTATTTGCTTATGAGACATAACTTTTAACAACCAGACATAATCTTTTACCCACTTAATACTGACTAAGCTACTGCTTGACTAGTATTTTCCGTTTTCTAAGTTACATCTCAATAATCATGACTATCTAGAAACCTTGTGCTAAATATCGCCATTGAAATAATAAAGTAAAACATAAAAAAATTGAAGATGTGGTTTGGGAGACACAGGAATTTAAGTAGTAATTGAAATTAGCTCATGTTCTTAGTAAGGATGATGATATTAAATATCAAACTACCTACATCTTGAAGACAGAGATTTTAGGAACATAAACATGGATCATGTGATTTGACTGCAAGTTTCCTTCTCTTCCAGAAAGCTTCTCATAAATGCTGCACATAGAAACAAAGCACTAAATCTATAGTTAAATCCATGGTCCTTTGGAAGAACAGACACACAAAGCAATTTACTGACAAAAATTTGTTGCAAAGCCTGAAGTGAAAGAATGAACCAAGCTTTTTTCCTGTCACCCAATGTAATCCTCATAAAAACCAGCTTAACTTGCTCTGCTAGAAGTTCAAAACAATTCAAAACAGTGTCCACTCCTCTGCTGTTCTAAAAATAAGAGTCAGTGATTAACAATTTAAAATCTTCACTAAGACCTGTCTCCATTAATCAGGAAAGTAGCCACAGACACGCTTGTATGATAAGTGTGTAATGCAAAGCATCAGCTAAATACCAACTGCAGAACTTGTAGGCAATAAAGGTAGCTGTTTCTTGAAATACACAATGCACAAGATAATATTCTCTTAGCATAAAAGATTACAGATTTTTCATTATTTTTTTCTTGTGAATCAGACTGGACTTAACCACCTGCCTCTTTGCAGTAAGATTCAGAAGAAGCACAAGTTCTATTCCCAGTATATATCAAAGAAGGTGTTTTCAATTCAAAGTTTCTCAAGTAATTATATTGAAATGTAGCATATATGAATATAATAGCACAATGTTTTTTCTGAGAAATTCAAAGAGCATTGATAGGTGTGAGAAGACATAGAATCAATATAAAATATATAAATGAAAAATAATATGGCAACTTAAACTGACAAACGTCTGGGCAACAAGGGAGAATACTTTATTCATTTTTCCCCTCTCCTCAAAAGGCAGTTCCAACAACATAAACTGAAGAAAACATTGTAACTTTATATTGCTTATAAGGCTCTACTTACGGTAGCCACACTTCTTGCATCCAGCTCTGATGTTATCCTTATTTCCACCTGAAAAAGAATTTCACCAACCTTCAAGTTTCTTTCAAATGTGGCTTGATAATGTCAACACACAGACAGAAGTGATCATTCCTTAAGAGTATTAAGTACACTAATGTCTCTTAAAAAAACTTCAAGAAAAGCAGAACTGCATTTGTGAGGCACTTTTCTGTGCAGTAATCTACCAGAACACATTTGACTAGTTTAAACTGCTGGAGGTCATTTAGTCTTACATAATTTACTGCCCATTCCTAATTTGATTTATTGTCCTTTCCACTTGTTTAGTTACAGTAATAGATATCTAACATTCCAGTGATCTGTAGCACACTACAAGTGTACTTATAAATTCTAGCAGTCCATGCATGTTGACAGGCATTCACTGGAAACTCTGAAGTGACTTATATCTTAATTACAAGAACTGATTTTTAAAGGCAATTAAAAAGACCAAACCAAACAAAAAATCACTTCTGAAAAGAAAGAAGGAAATAAAAAAAGTCAACAAATTGTGAAATTATTTGAATCCAGACAACATGACATCAAATACAAAGAATGCAAGAAAGCAAATATAATAAAGTGAAGAGAGTAACAGAAAAGTCTGGATTCTAAGCAGGAAGAAGGATCAGAATAATGCAAATTTTAGGTATAGGAAGTCTGCGATTCTCCCATGTGAGACAACACTTAACTTAAACAGATAAGTAGGACATGATTCAGAAAAAGAGAAGCACCAGGGACTAGGTCATTTAAGTCGTTGGTAAAGAAAGTCACAACTGAATTCCCAAAATCAAAGGTGCCATTCTATCTTCCAACTGAACAGAGAACAAAAACCCTAGCGACTTAAGTAGCCATATATATTTTTTTTAAAAAACAAGGAAATTGATTTAAATAAGTAATCAAACATACCAATAAATCTATTACAGAAATTAAAGAACTAGAAATAGACTAGAGTACATTGGCCCCACTAATATAAACTATGATTTACTGAAACAAGCACTGTCTTTAGAAAATTCTATTCAAAATAACAGAAATCTTCAAACCCCAAGCTGAAAAAATTACCTTGGAAATTTGGACAACTCAGGTCTATGCCCTAAAGGGTACTGGAAAGTCAAGCAACAAAGATCCATACATTCCATTATAATGTGATTTTCAACAGATCCCTAAACTTCAGTATTACATGTCTGCTTCAAGGTTAGCAGTGTTCAGGTGCCTGTTTTGTGACTATCTTTAGAAGGACACTCATGAGAGAAAAGGAGGTAAGGAGGTAATCAAGAGCATACCTGTACCTTGCAATGTCACATCAGAGAAAACACTCAAACCAGCATTTGGTTGTTCACTACACCTTGGGGCTAGAAAACAAGACCACTCAAGCTACCTATTTTGTCTCAACTTTCTGAAATATGTAGTCAACTTCAGCCCTACCGCACAGCTGACCTATAGGTAAAGAAAGATTTGGTATTCCAACAAGGGAGGTCAGTACAGTCATGCACACACTATAAAAAAATCTCCCATCTAAGTCAGGATTTCCAAAAGAAACACTCAGCAGATGACAAGAATATTGTCACCAAATATTCTCACGAAATTCCTAGAACTGAAATTCTATTACTGGTTTTGGCTTTAAATAATATTGAAGGCAGGGGTTCAGACAAGATGAAATTTTAGATGACTAAAAGCAAACAAATTGCTAGAAGCTTCCTTTTCTCACTTCTTCTTTTTCCCATATCTTAATTCTTAAGACAATTAACAAGTGACACAGATCTAAGGATTTCATTCAGTGGAGTGTGAGACTGAAAAGAAAAACTTTGGATGCAAACATGTCCTCATCAAGAACCCCTGTTAGAATGGGAGCAACCTTATGAAGGCCTTCTCTTCAGTAGAGAAGCAGCTCACCAAAGCTCAGTTCTGTTCAGTTATTCTCAAACAGTCCCCTGTTTACAGGTACAGGAAAACACTATGAAGCAATGGCGACAATGCTTGGCCAACACAGACTTGAATACCTTGCAAACCGCACAGGTGTTTCTGCCTGCCCTGTCTCACAAGAACAATCTACTGGCACACAAGCGCTAACCCAGAACGACAGCCGAGGAGAAATGCCGAGTCTGACAGCCACCGTTCTTTGGCTCTGACTTTAGAGAAGGAGGCGACGCGAATGCAGTGCTTGGTCACCCAAACGCCCGGGGAGAGGCCCCGCAGCCCCGGGAGGACGTGCCTGCAGGGCTGCGCCCCTGCGCTGCCCCTGCCCAGCGCGGCCATGGCCCCCTCTCCATGGCCCTCTCCGGAGCAGCCCCGCCGCCCCCCGCGCGCTTCCCACTGCCGCGCCATTATCCATCGACCCGCCGCTTATTCCCCATCCCCACGACACCGGGCCTGGACCCAGCCGGCTCTGCCCCCTGTCCCGCCGCGCTCCCGGCGGGAGCCCCCTCACCAGGCAGTGCCATCCCGCCGCTTCCACCCGACCGGCCCGCACGCGCACCGACGCCTCTCCCCGCCGGAAGGCTTTGCTCGGCGCACCCTCGGACCATACCACTCCCAGGGAGGGCAGGGGACTTCAGTAGCCCTAGCGGGGGAGCCACGGGGAGGGACTACCGGTGCGTGAAGAAACCTACGGGTCTTTCCCAAGACACGTTCTTTCTCAGTGAACCCTGCAGAGATTCCGGCCGAGGACTCATTCCTTCGTTCTTCCTCCCGGCTTGTGCGACTTCATCCCCCCTTTCCTGGGCAGCGTACAGGCGCCCAAGATGGCGGGCGGCTCGGGGCGGTAGGAAGTGTTGGAGGAGAAGGGCTGTCCAGTGAGTGTTCGCCCGCCGGGCCGGTTCTTTCCCCGCCATGAGCAACATCTACATCCAGGAGCCGCCCACCAACGGGAAGGTGAGGCTGCCAGGGTGGAGATCCCGGAGAAGGTGTATGTTGTAGGGCTGTGGGGGGACAGCCGAGAGCAACACGAGTTTGTGCGGTGATGGTGGTGGTGATGGTGTTTGGGGGGTAGGGAGGTAGTTGTTTCTGTGCTGGACTGGTTTGGTTAAAGTTATTCCTTTGGCGTTACCAGAGCCAAAACACGAGGCGTGATACGTGGAGACGTAACACAGAACAGTCCTCGGAGCGTTTAATTCAATTTCCTCATTTCCCATTTGTATCTTACGTCTTTAATTTTGTTACGAACTCTCACTGAATGTAATGGTATTCCTTGCAGGAGAGATAAATGCATTGGGGGATTTATGATATTTTTTCCCACGTTGTTTCGTTATGGAAGTGATAAAAGGTGTTTAAGTTTCTATCAAGTACCAGCCACGTTATGTTATGTTACGTTAATGTCATGTTATACAGCTGTATTATCCATATTTTACAGCTGTATTGTACATATCGATTCAGAGCTGTATCTCAAGTTCTGGAAATGCTAGTTAGGACTAACAATAGCTACCTGACACACTTAAATATATACCTCTCCTACTAATATAACAAATTCAGATGTATTTTTTAGGCAGTGATATTCTTTGATCGGTGACTAAGTTACAGTAAAACTGATGCTGCATTTGTCTATATGTTTATAGGTTTTGCTGAGAACTACAGCAGGAGAGATAGATATAGAATTATGGTCAAAAGAAGCACCAAAAGCATGCAGGAATTTCATTCAGCTTTGTATGGAAGGTAACAACTGAATGGGATGGGAGTTGTTGAAGTTAATTCATATGTGATCTTTGTGCCCTTTTTATAAAATGGAGGTCATAATTATCTTTTGTCCTTAGTGTGTCAATGAGTCTATTTCTGTTTAGAAATTATTAATTAATACTCAAAGAATGTTTTATAAAGCTCTCAGTGAAGCTGGTGGAGAAAAAAAAGTAAAAATTTTGGATGGTTTTCTGAGATTAGCAGATGACATAGTATTACTGAAACATTGTCTGTCAGAGTCTTGAGAAGCCTTACTTTCAGAAAATGTCTACAAAGTATAACAACTTTAGTGCGCATGTGAAATGACAGTGATACAATATTTGACATTATTCAAAATTCTTATTTCTTCATTACAGCTTTCACTACCATTTCATTTTCTTTTCCTTGAGTGCTCCTAATGTTTCATTTGCTGTATTTTTTTGTTGATGAAAGCTCAGTAAAACTTTCCACTGAAGTAGTGGGTACCAGAATGAGAAGCTCCCTACTGAGAAGACTGTAGCAAAAATCTGTGAAAAACTTGATGCTTTTATATGTTTTCTAACTGCTGCTATTCTCCCATTTATGCATTTATAGAATTGTTAAGAGTTCTTTTAGCCTTCGTCTGTTAAACAAAAATAGCACTCTAGGCTTTGTGCCTCCAGCACAGGTCCAGACTGTTTTCTGTCCTCTAATGTTGAGACTTTATGCAATGGTAAATTAATTTCTTAGCCCATGGTAAGGGTTCATGTATCCTCACTGGGCTTTGTTACCTTTCTGATCTTTTTTTTTTTTTTAACTTCTATGTATCCTATTCTTTTTATAATACATTTGTGTGTTTCTCATGAATGTCCTGGCATATAACCATTCATGACTGTGTCTAGTTATGCTGCAACATTTGCAGACTCTTATTTTGTCTTGCAGCATGCTGCAGATTTCTATTACTATTATTACTATTATTATTGTTGTTGTTGCTGTTATTACTATTATTATTGTTATATGAACCAGTAGTATAGTTCAGGTAAAGTTAGGTTTTCATTACTTTTGTTTTCTTATGATTTTGTAACCTTTATGTGATAGACAGATAAAAGAAGATGACTTGGGGAGCAAAATGTACAACGTATTTCATTTTGCGAAAATTATCAGTTTGGGTACTGTAGGTGGCGAAAGGTGTTCTGTACTGGCGAGTGAAAGCGCAAATCATCTGGTATGTGAATATGGCTAGTGTTGTATGTGAGATGTGGTCCAGAACAGAGCATAGTAGTTCTAGTTCTCCTTTTAAATTGTGTATTTGATAGTATCATTCCAGTAACAAAACATAAAAGTTGAAAACACAGTAGTTCATGAAGATCGTCTTGTTACTGATGGGCAGGATTTTTTGCACAAGAAAGATATGACGCCATAGGGTTTTTTTTCATAAGACTGTGAAGAAAGAAGAGTGGCAACACCAGAATCTAGTTACAGTACTTGCTTTCTGGAACTTCAGTCTCTGGACATCTCTGCATGATGTATACGAAAGTTTGTGTTTGAGACCACTTACATGTACTTAATATCTTATTCTTTATTCCTTTTTTTTTCTTTTTTTAGAGTATTACAATAACACAATATTTCACAGAGTAGTGCCTGGCTTTATAGTGCAAGGGGGTGATCCCACTGGTACTGGATCAGGAGGAGAGTCAGTCTATGGAGCTCCTTTCAAGGTGTGTATTTGTATATTTTATGCATTAATTTTTTGTTATTCATGATCAGTTTTTCTTCCTATTATATTAGGTTTTGAAAAATCAAACCTTATAAGAAATGCATACATGTGCAGTAGTTGCCGTCGTGTGCTGCTTCAGTATGTTTGAATATGCCCTTCTAAATTGAGGGTTCTTAAATCTAGCTAGTCTGGGGCCTCAGATCCTGAATGAAGCTCGGCAGGCTCAGCAGTTGTGTTCTGTTCTGCCTGACTATTTTGTTTCAGGTGGGGCAGCCTCCTTTAACTTGTGAGTGAATCTGCATAGCCTGTTTCTGGGCCTTGCATCTTCTTGCTGCTACAGTTTTACATCTAGCGCAAACCTGAAGTTTGTGGGAGGGAATGGCACCTGAGCAGAAAAATTACCAGTATTGTAGTAGAATTGCTGCTTAAAATTAGTGTATCTCAGTATTGCAGTGTTTAGTATCGTGATATTACAATGCTATTCATCACTTTCTCCTTGCTTTGAAAGGAGTCCTATTTTGTCTTCTTAGGCCCAGAAAATGCTCTTCCTATGGATTTTTGCGTTACTGTACTATTACAAGTTGTTACTGTGTTTTCAGTTACTTTACATGAATGAGGATTTATATGAATTTTTCACATAAATAAAGTGATTGTCAAGAATGGTATTTTTACAAGAAATGTATGAAATGCAGTTACTTTTTAAAATGCTTTTGATTTTCTTAATGTTGGGGGATAATGAATGCAAATAAAAATAATAACAATTGATTTTTAGGCAATGACTGGAAAAGGATAAAATTAACAAGACAATTTAGAGGTTTTTAAATTAGTAATATGTCTTTCTGTTATTGATATTCTAGTTTCTAATTTTTTGTTTGGTGTTCATTATGTGTTTATGGTTTCTTTTGAAGATTGTTCACTTGCTTGTGTCATTATAGGCACTAGGGATTAGAAATACTGACAAAAAATAATTTTCGCTGCTCAAAGTAGAAGCTTTTAAAAATAATACTGGCATTGAGTTTCAGAATACTTGGGATTTATCACTGTCTGAATTCAAAACAAAATTAGCATTTTTTTTGTGTACGCATGTTGGTGTAAGTAATATCACTCCTACTGCGTGTCATGCCATAGCTAGAAGAGTGAAAAAATAGTTATATACTGAAATTGCACTCTTTTCTCTCCTCTTTTTACCAGGATGAGTTCCACTCACGACTGCGATTTAATCGAAGAGGACTTGTTGCTATGGCAAATGCTGGGCCCCATGATAACGGAAGTCAATTTTTCTTTACCTTGGGTCGTGCAGATGAGCTTAACAACAAGCACACAATCTTTGGAAAGGTCTGTTACATGAATAAGAGTCCCAGTTTAACTCTGAGAGAAGCTACTACAAGTTTCTCTGAAGGCCAATTTAGTGTTGCTTGCTGCTATGTGCATTTGAAATTTATTTCAGTGCTTTCTAGGCTTTCTCATTTCTCTTTGTTTCTTATATGTGGTCAAACTGTTTCTGTGGGTTGTTCCTGTTTTTATCATGTTTTGCTGTTGTTATTCTTCTAAATTGTATTTTCACGTTGTGCTGCCCTTAAACAATCTTACTAGTATTATTATGGCTCTGTCTTATAATCAGTTTATCTAATACTAATGACATATTAGAAAATTCTGTTTGTAGATTCTAATTACCCAAGAAGGATCAGGAAAATGAAAAGCATAAGATGAGCTTACCACTCTCATGATTTACTTAAATAAACCAATTTTTTTATTCAGTGTTTTTTGTTTTCCTTTTTCATATCTCACAGTAAGACTTCAACATCTTCCTTTGCATACATTCTCAAAACTACATGTATTCCTTCAACTTTTATCATTAAATTTAAAAAACCAAACTTTTGTACATTGCATTTGTGGTCTTTTAGAGGTCTTTTTAGAGGTCTTACAGGCTTATTTCCTATATCATTTGCACTTTCAAAATTTTTTATGTAATAATTGCCTTGTATTTTGCAGAATAAATAACACAAATTACAGTCGAGGACTTACAAACCTGTTTTTGTAAATTTGCCAGGTTACAGGGGATACAATATATAACATGTTGCGCCTGGCTGAAGTAGAAGTTGACAAAGAAGAGAGACCTCTCAGTCCACACAAAATAAGAAGTACTGAGGTGAGTATGTTCTGGTTAAAATGTGATGTTTTAAAATTCTTTTGTGCATAGTGTTCAGAACATTTGACTTGTCCTTTTTCATATTGTTCTAAAATACTGAATCACTTAATTAGAGCAAAATACTTACTACAGATGTATCTAAAATACTGCGTTTTTTAACAGGTTTTGTTTAATCCTTTTGATGACATTGTTCCAAGACCAAATAGAAAACTGAAGAAGGAGAAGCCAGAAGAAGACACTAAAAAGCCCAAAGTAAAAGGCACAAAGTAAATATAGGCAACATAAGTGGTGGTTAATTTTTTTTCACCTTTAATTTGTAACTTGGCAATTTTTTTTATTTCTGTTTCTGCCTTTGAAGCACTTCCTTTTTTCTGGGGAGGATCATACAAACCTGGTTTCTTTTACTGAAATGTTTACTGTGTATCTGCTGACCTGTAACTGTTTCATGCAAGGTGATAGTTTGTTGAAAATTATAAAAGTTATTTTATCTTTCCCATGGGCTGCAATGAGCAATCTGACTGAGACGACATTGCAGTTAAAACCTACTAGGAGTAACTGGGTCATAGCTCAGTTGTTTGGGATTTTTTGAACTTATTTTATCAGACACCACTTCTCCCAGGAGGGAGAAGCAACAGGAAGCAAGAGGAAGGATTTTAAAATGGGAAATTTTAGTTTCTGTGAATGAAAATTCGTAGTCACAAATGTGCAGTGACAAGTAATAGGGAGCTCTGAAGTGTGCATGCTGTCAGTTCTGTTGCACAAAAATAGAACATGTTGCAACTGACTGCTTCCAACATAGTGTAAACAATTAACTCTTGAAAAGAAATTACAGATCATCATTTCTTTTCATTGCATTCGATGAATTTGTGCACATTTGATACCTTTCTGAGACGTCATGTCTTGAAAATCTTGTGTCTTAAATGCTGCTCTGTTGAGAAAAAAATGCAACACAACTGTAAGCGTTTAAAAGTCTGAAAGTCAAGAGAGAATTTTTTAAGTCGTGTCTTCACTGGTGCTTTGCTATCCTTGTTTTATCTCAGAAATGCAATACAACATACTTTTCTGAATATTTATGACTTACTGCAAAGCAAAATGCTGTAGTTGTTTGGAATAGGTACATTTAGCAGGACAAAGTTTTTTAAAAAAATCATGTACGGCACGAACATAATGTTTAAAGTTGATGGAATGTTATTAAGACAGTACTTAAAGTTTTACTAGAAATTTTCTATTTCTTCTTGAAGAAACTTTAACCTGCTTTCCTTTGGGGAAGAAGCTGAAGAAGAAGAGGAAGAAGTCAGTAGAGTTAGTCAGGTACTGTACCAAATTATCCTTACTTCTCTTTTCAACTAATTACCTCTTCTGCATATTTATGAAAAACTTTAAAGTGCTTAGACTTGTTCTTGTGTTTACATTTTGAACAATAATAGTAGAAATTGCTTCAGTTTTTAGGATTCTGCTGTTTTAGCACTTTGAAAAAACAGGTTTTTATGTTTCTTGACTTTGAAGCTGCCTTCAGTTACTGCATGGAATCTTTACGTTTCAATGAACATACAGTTTAATGGTATAGATCTGTGTCTGCTGTTTAAAAGTCCTGGAAGTGATAGGTACTTTATTATTTTTCGGCTCCTTAATTTTATGAGTGCTATTATATGGTGAAGTACTTGAGTTCTGAAGCTCTTCTTACATGTTTCCAGTGCATGCTTAGCTCTATTTTCTTATCCATTCTTATGCATTTGTTTATGTGAAAAATGAAATGCGGTTATTATGGAGAGAACAGTCCGTTATTGTAATTTAATAGTGCACTGTAGTGAAGTGTTCACATTCACAGAATGAGGGTTGCACAGGTAATCTTTGACCTAATATTTCCTTCCGTGACTTTGCAACTTAAATAAGGTTCGTTTAAAAATGTCTTTAATAAATTGTTGATCTCATTACTACTGCCGACCAAGTTGCTTGACTAGATGCCTAGGCTATCTATAGTACCTTGCTACTTCAGTTAGTGATCAGACTACATGGTCCTGCATCTCTACCACATAATTGAAAAAATGGTTGTCAGTCCTCAGAACTTAGTTAAAATAGAAAAGGAAAGCACTGAATAATGATGGATGACATTATTGTGAGATGGTGTCAGTCAGGATGATGAGAGAGATTTATTACAACAGCATTTTTAACTATTTTTCTTTCTTTTTTTTAACTTACCAGTCAGACAAACTTTACTTGTTTACCTTATTATGCTTATCGGCTGTTTTGCTCATGCTGTATATCTGGCTTGTAATACTGCATTTAATTCAGTTGCTCGCTCTTTCTTTTCATGCTATATACTTGCTTTTCAGTTTAAATTTACCTAAATAGAATGCCTCTTTCATGATATGCCTAGTTTCAGTGTTTTCATGCTGTCTTTCAACTCAGCCTCAAAATCTCATCTGCCTGTTTGTCCTCACTAAATTCTGGACTAACTGTAGCTAGATAAATAACCACATCAGCTCTTTATCAAGAGTTAATTCTTCGCAACAAAATAAAACTTTTTTTTTAAACCTCACTTCTTGTTCATAATAGGTCTAGATCAGTGTCTCTGTAGTGCTCTACATTATCTTAATCATGATGAAGTTGAAGTACATGAACATCAGTTCTAACTTTCATTCTCTGTTTGTGGTAAGAAAAATAGAACGTCAAAGTTACTAATGAGATCCTTTGACACCTACAAGCTTAGAGCTATGAGCTTTTTTTGGTTGCTTTATGCAGTATGTCTTGCTTGTTTAAGAAGGGCAGAGAAGGTCTGGGTAAAACCCCTCAAGGCCATGAAGGTGCAGTCAGGGATCTGGTTGTAAGGCCCCTCTCTGGTTGTTGATTAGTGGTTAAACTGCAGCTTTCAGTGTCCAAACTTCTTACTGTCTGTACTTGTTTGGAGCACTTTGCAATACACTGCCCCACCACCACTCCAAATGCCCCACCCCCTTCCTTAATGAAGGAATTTTTCATGTTGCTGAATATGTTAGTCTTTGTTTTCTACATAATAAAAAGTGGTAGTTGCTTTTAAATGAGCAAGATTTTGTCCACACCTCTACTGTGTTCCTGAAAGCATTATACACTGCATCTGCAATGGAGACATTCAGGTCACCATACAGACTATTCCTGTAGCAGAGGTTTTCGGTCTGATTTCTCTCTGAAATTAAAGTATACTTTTTTTCAGATTGGCATGTGGAATGCTTTCTAACTACGGTCTTTCTGCCTGAAGACCTTATGTGTTTTTAGGTTTATTTGACTTCTTGTGTCAGTAGATGATTCCAGCATGATGTGTTCCAGGTTGATGTATTGCAGTTTGTTAGTTGTTTGGGTTTTTTTTCCTAGGGATCTAATTAGTGTTTTATCAGTTAATGAGTCCTGTTTTGTACTTGGTGGTTCTCTGAGTTGTCATGCGCCATTATTGGAAAGTGAAGTTCTTACCTCTTCATTCACTTAAGTGTATATGTGCCATCTTTATGATGTGTAATGATTGTCATGACTAAACAATCTCTTTTTTTCTCTCTCTCTCTTTCCTTTAAAACTAAGTGTATCACTATTGCAAAAATAAATCAATGGAATTGGTTTGATGCTTCTCTTTCTGGAACACTTTCTGCGTTGTTCTGCTCTTAAAAGTGGTCGTGCTTACTTGATAGGCTAAAGCTAACAAGAAACAAGTTATGTTTTTCTTACCATAATCCTTTTTCACTATCTAGCCTCTTAAGTGCTGAAATGAATAATACCTTTTTTCTTTTTTTTTTTTTCTTTTAACAGAGCATGAAGGGAAAAAGTAAAAGTAGTCATGATCTCCTGAAGGATGATCCACATCTAAGCTCAGTTCCTGCTGTCAAGAGGTTAATATGTGATTTCCAAGTTACAGAATATGTTATGCCCACTTACCGTCATGTATACTCATTTAAGAGTTAATTCATTACTTAAGGAATGTTAAGAAATTTAAGGAATGGTAACTCCTGCTACTCTTTAAAAAATTAAGTGTGCCAGTGCTGGATCAGACCAAATATTTCTCTAACCCACTAAGCTGTCACAACCACTGGCCATCAGTG
Source organism: Acanthornis magna (assembly GCA_036785705.1). Classification (NCBI taxonomy): domain Eukaryota; kingdom Metazoa; phylum Chordata; class Aves; order Passeriformes; family Acanthizidae; genus Acanthornis; species Acanthornis magna. The sequence goes on from JAWUZG010000036.1 coordinate 14,786,681, forward strand.
GATGCCCAGTAAAGAATAAAAGCAGGGCAAATGTAATGTTTGTCTGAGTAGTCTCCCAACCTCCATTAACTTTCGCCTCTGAGGGCTGCCAGAGTTTCATGGGGCTCATCTATTTAGTAACCCTTAATAGAGCTATTCTCAAAGTGTGTATTAAGTCTCTTGTAGTATTGTTTCCGTTCACACCCTCCTGTCCACTACAGGACAAAATATCTCCCCTTCTTGTTCTGAAGCTGGACGCTACTAGTGGCACTTCATAAATTCTCTCATTCTGGAAGAGACAGTGAGCAGTCAGTCCCTTTTATATCTCTTTACCACAATCCTTTCTTAGGCCATCGCTTTCCTAGCCTAAACTTTTAAAGTTACTTGAATTTTCTTCATGCCGAAGATGTTCTGTGCTGTGATTATTTTGGTTGCTTTTCCCAACCTTCCAATCTTGCTTATTCTCAAAAATATCCTTTTTTTTCCAAATCTAAAGAATAAACTAAAAATTAGGTGAATCATAAATCCGCATGCTTGGATAAAGTTGGTTTTCTTCTCTGTTTCTTTTTAGTACTTTATAAATTCTGATTTTAACCACAGTTAAGTATTAAGGTGAGAAAATTCCATGAAAATAAGATACCTCCAAGAATTTGCTTGGTTTGGAAGGAACCATTAAAGAATGTATCACATCCAACCCCCCTGCAGTGAGGAGGGACATCTTCAACTAGATCAAGTTGCACAGAGCTCCATCCAACCTAGCCTTGAATGTTTCCAGGGGTGGAGCGTCTGCCGCCTCTCTGGGCAACCTGATCCAGTCTCACAACCCGCATCATAAGGAACATCTTACTTACATCTAGTCTGAATTTATCCTCTTCTGATTTAAAACCATTACCCCTTGTTCTTTCACAGCAGGCCATGCTAAAAGGTCTGTCCCCATCTTTCTTGTAGACGCACTTCAAGTATGGAAAGGCTGCAATAAGGAGTCCCTGGAGTCCTCTCTAGGCTGAACTATCCTGCCTTTCCTCCCTGGAGAGGTGATCATCTTCATGGCTCTCCTCTGAAGTGCCTGCATCATGTTTCTGTCTTTTTTGTGCTGGGGACCCCAGAGCTGTTGCAGCACTGCAGGTGGGGTCTAACCAGAGCAGAGCAGAACAGAGGGGCAAAATTCCCTCTCTGGGCCTGCTGCCCACACTGCTTTGGGTGCAGCCCAGGAAACATTTGGCACTCTGGGCTTCAAGTGTACATAGTCAACTCATGTGCAACTTTTCATCCACCAGCACCCTCAGGTCCTCCTTGCAGGGCTGCTCTCAGTCCATTCATCTCCTGGTCTGTCTTGATACCAGCAGTTGCCCTGACCCAGGTGCAGCACTTCATTAAATGTCATTGATTGCAACACATCCAGAGTTTCTGTGATGATCTTGATTACTTATTGATTGCTTAGAGCACTCTTCAAAGCCTTGACTTTTGGGACTTCTTTAATATTTCTTGCTTTTTCTTTACTGTAACTTCTATTTTTAAGTTGTGGGTTAAAAAGGTTCAGGGGTCCTTATTATTAGTGTGTGATAATTAACAGTGGTTGTGAAAGCCTTCGTATATTCAAATAGATATCTTAATTTACTAAATTACAGCTCTATAATGAACTAAAATCTTCATATTAAGCTTAATTATCAGTAAAATGCATCTTCCAAAATACAAACTAGTTGCAGTGAAATGCTAGTAATTGTTTGATAAATGAGATCAATAGCATCTCAACTAAGTTTTGATGGTTTTAACTGTATGCATTAGTGTTTTGTTTGAACAGCTCAAGATATGGTTAGGATTTCTCCATTGTATGACAATCCTTGTTTTTAAGTATTTCTAATTAGAAAAGATAATGACAGTCAAATGATAGAAAATAATATTAATTGATACTTTTAACATAAATGTGAGGATGATATAAAGTAGTAAGTTGACTAAAATTTTGTGTGTATAACAATTTATTTAAGAAATGGTGTGTTGTAAATATTATTTTGAATCTCCTCTAGCACTTCAAAGTAATTACTTTGTTTTTTCTTCTTTTAGTGAAATGGCAAATGAAGAAAAGGATTTGAGTGAGGTAAGTATCATTTTTTTTACAAATAAGCCTTTGTTTTTTACTGCGTGCAGATTAGATGTTCTTTGGGGAGCAAATGCTACCTTAAAGATCTTTGAGAACTAGCTCAAGTCAGATTTCCAGTAAAAGCCTGAAGGCCCTCTCTGAGCTCTAAGGTTTGGCTACTCACAGTAGGATAGAATCAGCATAGTACCTGCCACACTTTATAAAAACCACTTATGTTGTATTTCAGTCAGTAAATTAGGTATATAAGAGTAGGGTATATGGGTTGTCACCACAGGGTGACAAACCAATGGAGCGATAAAAGCCCTGACTCAAACTGCTTCTAAGGAAATAGTTAAAATTAAGTTTGTCATGAATAATTATATAATTGCAATTATAATTATATAATATACAATCGCTTGAGGGTAAGTCTGCATGTGAGTGAGAGATCTTTTCGAAAGATTTCTTCAAGAGAACAAAAAATTAGTGAATTTTTAAATTGCAGCAGTTAAACTGTATTGACAAAGACTGTCACCTCTGAACAACATGAAATCTGAATAATCAAACAGTAACATTCAACTAAACATGGAGGCAGTTAAGTACAAAGAAATTGTCATATATGGTGCAGATAAGCATAAGCTTGATAAATGAAGTATATGTCTCTGTCTCCAACCATAGATCGTGGGAGCACCCCTTTGAATTGCTGTTGAGATAAGGATGTAATATTTGACTAGGAATGTAATCTATTCCCCTAAATGAATCCTGGAAAGTACTGTTTTTTATATCTATCCATCATGCACAGGTATTAACTACACCGTGTTTTGACACACTGTAAGTAAAGAAAGAACACAGTCTGTCCCATTCTTGTGCCTTAAAAAAGGCATCTGCTTACACTCTGTTCCTTTTTTCATAAGGCATTGTATGAATTCAGGTTTTTTGACTCTTCTCCTCTTCTCCTGCTGTGCAGGAGCATTCTAATGTTAGAAGGGTTTGGAGAATGCTGTTTAATGATTCAGATGTTCAAATAGCCCTTTATTAAACAAACTGGATTCAGGGGGTATAGAACAGGGATGTATTAGGCTGAAGAATAAAAACTTAAATAAATGTACCTAATTAAGCCAAAGTTGGAAATATGAAGGGGTTTTCTTTTTTTCCTGGAGAGGTGTTCTCTTAAGATTTCATTTCATTGAAAGATTTTAGCCAAGATCTAACATTTCAGGCAGTTACCTGAGTCTTGTAAAGTGATAATAGTGCTTTATCATCTGTCTTGGAGCTATTTTAGTTAACCCATGACAGGATCACTTGTGCATTTACACAGCTGCAACATGTTGGTCGTTTTATAGCCAATCCTGGGAGCAAATAATTCTTCCACATCTTCCTCCCTCCCCCAATTAACAAGCCCATAACGTTTAAGACCCTAAGCACCTGGCCTTGCTGTTCATTCTATGAAATACCATCCTGTTTTCTCTTACTGCAGTCCTCAAAGTCATACATTTAAGTCTTTGAGAGAGCCTTTGTATTAGCAATACCTGGTAGCTATTTGTTAAGATTCTTTTTGTGCCCAAGTCATTAATAAAAACATCATATGAAATGTGTTCACAAAATTTTTTCCCCACCGGTGACACCTCTTCTCTGCACGATTTCTTTTCCTCTCCTATTTGTCAGTCAGTTGCTCAACAGCATGTTTCATGTGGTACTATGTATAAATAAAATTAGATATCCACCCCTCAATTCAGTAATCTTCTTAAATGGAAAAATCATACTACGTACAGTAACCGTTAGTCATTCTGTCACAAATTATCTCATTATATTTTTATTTCCCTAGTAAAGAGAAGAATAGGGCAACTCCACCCAGCGGATTACAGCAGCAAGAAGTAGTGCAGCTTTCAGGCAGGCAGTTTTGCATTTCTGTGTCACATGGGGAACAACCATCAGCCAACAGAACAGCCGCTTCCCTTTTGAGATGCCCTGTAGTTCAATCTGGGTTGTTGAATCTGCTGTTAAATCTATTTGTTGAGATCAGATGAACTTAATGAGAGAGAAGAGGGACTGAAGGAGGAGACTGGGCGGGAGAAAAGAACAGAGCTGCAGGAGGGAAAGAGGTTGAGGAGGAAGGTTATATCCTATTTTCTGAGTGGTTTTTTTAGAAGAAAAATGGTGAAATACCATGCAAACTGAGAGTAATGGATGGTTTGGGAAGTAGGGGATTTAGCTAAGTGGGACAAGTTGAACTGTTTTGTCCCTCCCATTTTAACCCCCCTCCTGTTACTCAGATTTCTGTAATTTTTAACTGGCTTACTACTTAGCAATTGCAATTTTTCTACAGTTGTCCATTTTTATTTCAGAAGTTCTCCTGTCCAACTCCTTGTGTTTCAGTGAAATACTCTTACCTAAGCCCTAGCCTAATCTCTACCAGGGATTGTCTTTATCCTTGACTGTTAGACACTTAGAACGCAGTTGTCACTTTCTCTTTTGGACCTCCCCCTACCATCAAGGTCTGTAGTCACCCATCTCTCTGACAATTTATCATGTAAGCAAATCCTTCAGAAAGTTTCATTATCTCCTCTTTCAAACAATACCTTTATGGTTAATTAAGGGAAATGCTGATCCTATTCCACTTTTCTCTTCCTCTCTTGAAAAATACAGACAACCTGCTTCCCCCCATCAACCTTTCAGTGTTTTCATTGGCAAAATATTCAGCTATTTTTCTGTGGTGAATATTCTGAGATTTCTTTTTTATTCCGGGCCGGTCTTGTCAAAATCTCAAATCTAAACATGATAGTCTTAACGATTCCTAAACAGTGACTCCACTACAACTTCTGAAATCCAGCTCTTGATTTTTCTCTTCTGTTCCCAAATTTTGCCTCTTGCTGCTTTTTCTCTTCTATCCTCTCCCCCTCCATGTTTATTGGCATGGTCCTTTGCGCTACTCTTCCTCCTCTCTGTCCATCACACCCAGGACATATACATGGTCTTCCTTCCCAAGTGCTTACATGCTGGCAGTCTCCTGGATACAGTAAAGCCCTCTGGATTACCATTTCTAAGTGTCCTTTTTTTCTTTGGCTAAAATTAGAATAATGTGGCATCTTACACTTCTCTTTTGCTGATTAGCATCAGACCAAAGTAAACATAAAAAGATGTACCATGTCATCTTCAATCTGCCATTCTTCAATTAAGATTTATACCGACTTCCTTCTTCAAGGAAGGAAGCAGTCAAACTTAGATCCATTGACCTAGTCAGGCCACTTCTTCATTCTTCCTTCAAATGTCTTTGGTCCAAGGTGGTTTATCCCCTTATGTTTACCTCTGCTCAGCCTGGAGGCCTGAGTCCTCTCCTTGGACCTCTGTAGCAAACTGAGATGATTGATTCCACAGGTTTTCACAGCCCATTATGATCAATTAAGTATTTTTAAGTTCCCTAACAGGGGCTGATGGACTAACCTCTTCCACTCCATCATGACTGTAGTATAGCCTTGTGGCAGGAAGCTCTTAAGTTTTTCTTTCAGTGGAAAACTCAGCAAAAGTTTAGTGTATTTTCTTAATCCAGTTTTGGAATAATGAACAATGATCAGAGTAATATCACATTGCTATGATGTCATCTGTAGACATGTAAGAGTTAATAGTCTAGAACAGACTGTTTTAATTTTTTTAGAATAGACTGTTTTAATTTTTTTAGCCCCACAGAAGTAATTTGTGTATGAAAAAAAAATCATATTTGTATTTCTTTGTTCCCTCTAAAGCAAATAAGGAGATATTTGTTTGAAAAGTTTGTTTGAAATGAAGTATTCATCTTTTTTCTCAGAAGAGATTAAAAGAAAAAAATTTCCATATTCAACATTTTGTACTAAAAAATCTGAAAGAGTTTTATAATTTTAAATCAATAAAGGATGAAGAAGAACATGATGAAGATGCTGATAGTGTAGAAGATGAAGTTGCTAGTAATGAGAGGTCTCAAATGAAGGAACGCATTGCCAAGAAATTGAAAATGGATACAAGTGAAAATGCTAAACAGCAACTTCAAGAGGAAGAAACTAAGACAGAAAGGAAAATAACTAGTCGCAGGTAAGGATTGGTTTGTTTGTTTGTTTTCTTTAGATTCTTTACAGTTAGAGATTTTCTGCTCAGTTCCGGTTTTGCAATTACAGCATTGATAGGTGAGTGGTGCATTAAAAATACTCCCTTCTGCCCACCTCCAACTGTGGAAGGTGAGATTGCTTGTTGCTTTTATTCTTTCTAATTTCTTTGTTTTGTTTGGCAGCTTGAACCAGTTAACTTACACTTTGTTACACTCAGCACTCATTGATGCCTTGTATGGGAGTTTTTTTATTTTTTCCTGTGAGTTAGAAATGAAGTGTATTTGTATGTATTTGTTATGCTTTACTTTGTCTTTCTACTCAGTTGTAAGATTGAGTTTTGCAGTTTCTTTATCTGTATTAACACATAGTAGTCATCTGCCACTGAAACTCACAGAAAAGAAAGACTTCCTAGTCATCCCATGAAGTCTGGTTTAACACAGTACTCATTCTTGCAGTGTAGCAGCTTTCCAGCACTGCAGTGGACACATCAGTTTTTCTTTACAGACATCAAAGCATGGACTCCTGTCATGTAATTTAGCTGTGCCAGTCTGTGTGAAAATCCCTTCTGACTCAGAATATTCTGTGATTCTGTGCTGATTAGCACTCAATTTTCAGTAAGTTAATTTGTTTTCTTGGAACCTTGTGTCTTGACAGTTTCTCTTGCAGCATGAGTTTGGGGATAATACTTATATTGCATAAAAGCATTCATCATGTATGCAACTGGTTAGTAGTAGGTCTGATGTAGAACTTATTAAGAATTATGATCCAGTATTTCAGTAAATAAAGACTCCAGAAGTTCCTGGAGAATTAACTCTTTGTAGCTAAAAGTTTAAATGTGTAAGTTTACTTATTCAGTGGAACTTGCTGGAGGCTTGGGGAAGAAAACGTCAGAAAGCTGATTCAGATTTTGTACTCCTAACACAACAGTCATAGATAACTGCCTGAATAAATTATTCAAGCCTTGCCCATACTAAATTCTCCATATGTAGTGGCTGCTTTGGATTCTCTCCCATAACAGTTTTCTCTGAAGGGAACCATTCTGGGTTCTTCTCCTGTTGTAGTTTCTTTTCCTGATCATTTTCCTTGTTTTCCTGTTTCTTTTAATTGGTTTTCTTTTTATTGGGATTTTTTTTCTTCAGTTTACTCTCATTGCAGTAAGATTTTGTAGGTAGTGGCCAAGGCATATTGCTGACATGGAAGAGTCTAAAACAGTCCAGATTTTGTCTTTGTGACGAAAGAATACCTGGTATACCAGTTCCATAGCAGTTACAATCCCTATTATATCCCTGGGATACATCCGTGAGAAGTAAAGGCTTTGGATCAAAATGTGAAGATAAATTTGTTGTAATTATAGACTTTGAGATAAAACCTATTGAAACTTTGGTTAGAAAACAGAAGGAATAACTGGAACAAAATCAGTTGTTCTTTTGCAGTCTTCAGAAATTCAGGTATCTGACTTCCACCTCTTGCAGGTTTTTATGGTTTAATATGACTAATGTATATGACTAATATAATGGCTAAAAATAAAACCAATTGTATGTTTTATTGAAAAAAGGCTTTTATCAGTTATAGTGGGTGTTCAGTCATTGTCTTAGTTATAAAACAAAACTTGTTATTATTAAGAGAAAAAAGAATTTACACCCTGACATTCGCAACTTGATACCTATCAGTATGACTGTTTCCACTGGAAGAATTTTATGTGATTTTGAAAGTAAGATTAGAAAGTTTCAGCCATTCCATGTTAGGTAGTATTTTTAACTCCGTCTGGCCTTTATGTTTAGAAGCAGGCCACTATTTTAGTGGTAGGAACCCTTGCATTGTTTTGGATAGTCTTTTAATACTGGTATATTAAAATATGCTGACTGTAAGTGTGACTGTTTGTCTGCCTTTCTTGGAGCAGTGAAAAGCGCAGTGACAGCATTGCTAAGAAAGCCATCTGTATTAATCACTTTTAAAGGTTTGAATAGCTCTAGGAGCTAAAATATTCGTGGGGTTTAAGAGGGAAATTCATTGTCCTTTTCTACATCTTCTTCACTATTGATTTGAATCTAAGAATCACTCCAAGTACAGAACAGAAAAGCTTTTGCAATTTGGGCAAATCTGAATTGGTTCCAGTCAGTTCTTTCTCAGGCCTGGAACATGTTACTTTTAAAGTTCCTCATAATTTTGTGTTTGCTGAAGAGAGGACCCAGTACACTTAATAGCCAGAGATACATCAGAAGAGCATTTGACATCAAAGATCCAGCACAATAACAAAAATAAAGATACTGTAAGCAATACCTATCATTTAAATGGGCATTAGTTTTTCCTGTCATATGATTTACTTCTAGTTTGAGGCTAGATAACTAAATTCCATGATTTGTCAGATTTCACGTAATCAACAAGATCTGTGTGGTCAGATCTGTAAACTGATGTTACTGTATTTTTTTTTGGAACCATACATAAATCTGATCGCTTTGTGGAGTTGTGTTGTGGTTTAACCCCAGCCAGCCACCAAGCCCCACACAGCCACTTGCTCAGTGCCCCACCAGCAGGATATGGGAGAGAATCAGAAGACAGAGAACTCAGAGGAGGTAAAGACAGTTCAATAGGGAAAGCAAAAGCTGCACATGCAAGCAAAGCAAAGCAAGGAATGAATTCACAGCTTCCTATGGGCAGGCAGTGTTCGGCATCTCCAGGAGAGCAGGGCCCCATCACATGTTACAGTGACTTGGGAAGACAAATACCATCACTCCAAATGTCCTGCCTTCCTCCTTCTTCCCCCACTTTATACACTGAGCATGATGTCACATGGTGTGGAATATCCCTTTGGTCAGTTAGGGTCACCTGTCCTGGCTGTGTCTCCTCCCAGACACTCCATTTCTCCTGCCAGTTTGGCAGTAGAAAAAGCTGAAAAGGCCTTTGCTCTGTCTAAGCCCTGCTCTGCAATAACAAAAACATCTCCATGTTACCAGCTCTGTGTTCTGCACAAGTCCAAAACACAGCCGCATGCTAGGTACTGTAGAGAAAATTAACTCTACCCCAGCTGTAACCAACAGAATTATGTACACCAGCATAAAACTCTGATTCTGGTTTTCTATTTTTTCAGTGTTTCTTTCTCTGTAAAAGAGTGTAGAAATTGCAGTACATGAAATAAAGTGTCATAATTTTATGGCTCTGTTAGATATAACTAGGTTTTTTTTTTGAAGAACATATGTAAGACATCTTGTAAAACATATCCTTTGACTTTTCTTTCTGTTGTCTTTGAAGTTGTGCGGTGTGTTGCTTTGGGAATTGATGGCTGTACGATCTCTGCTGTAGTCAGTATACTGAGATCGATGAGTATGATCTCAAAATCTGGTTACTAGTCCTGTGGCTGAGATTGAAGTTTAAGCTTCTCAGAGTCAATGAATTGTCCTTGGTTGTGGAGAATGAACAAACACAGTTTAGCATTAAATAGCCATATCCAGTAGTGGAGGCAAGGATTCAGAAATTTGAAAGGTCTCCAAGAAGAGTTCTCTCTGAAAAAGAATCTTGAACTATAATGGCTGCCAAATAACATCTTCAGAATGTACAGATTCAAAAGGCTTTGGAATCTGTACATGTTTCCTACCTACCTATCTGTCCCAACCACCTGTCCACCGATCTGTTTAATTGTTCCTGGGGTTTTATAAGAATGGTCGCTGGAAAAAAAAATTGCCTAAGGTGTAATAGCAAATTTGTAGCATAAAGAGAACACAAAGCTAGAGGATACCCTTAGGAATAAGATACTCAGTGTCCAAGCTTGCATCATGTTTTAGCTCATTTTCAGAGACATTTCTGTAGTTAGTCAGCAGTCAAGTTGCTGCCTCTGCATGTGGTCGGTCAGTGTGCTCTGTGGTTATTCTGCTCTTTCAGGGAGGCAGTAGTAATAGTATTATAGCCAAATGAGTTATTTTAACTAGAAGAGGGTTTTATTGGATGCATTTTCAGCATTTGGGAGCCATAGCCTTGGGAGGTATTGCTTAGTATCACAAGTAACATAAATTTCTAGACTAACTGTTTTCCAAATAATTGTCTGGCACCCTCTGGCATGAAAATCAAAGGCATGATATTGTTGGTTATAAATAACTTGTTCTTACATTTGAGGTCAGTTTAGATAAAGTAAGATAAACAATATCAAGTTGCATTGTCTGAAATAGTGATTATTTTCTAAGTGTACTGGAGATGTTTGATAATATACTCATGGGTGTTCACCACCCACTGTAGTCAAAGCCTATGGTGATCAGAGGCAGAGATGTGGGAGGTGTAAATATCAAACAAAAAGTTGGATGGACCATGCACAGCTTGAGGGTAATGTCTACAACATATCAGAGGGTGAAGAAACTTGTGATATCTATCAAAATTTCATCTCGTCAGATACTTAAATGTGCTAATAGAATAATTGAATTTCTAAGACTATTTGTTTCAGAGTGCTCTCTTTAGCAGGCATGACTTTTTCTGCAGAAAAAAGTGTCAGCCCTGTTTCTTTTAATCCAAATATATTTGTGAGGTCTGAAGGTTGCATATCTATTTCAGAGAAGCTATATGGAAACAGCAGACAGTTTCTCAAATTTATGGTACTGAGATCCAATACCCCTTCTAAATGCAACCATGCTTGAAGTGCTCAAATGAAGTTCATTTTAGTCATTTCAGTTTCATGCATTTTAATCCCTTATGTATGTTTTAAAAATACTTTTATACACTTTAGCACTTCGTATTAGATAAGAAAACTTGGGAAAAGTAGTTTCCCACTCATTCTGGCAAGTTGTTAGAGAAATTCCACATGCCTGAGGGTTTTTATTACAAAGCTTAAGCCTGAACTTCACACTGTAGAACAGCTGTTTACGTGAAGGAATGTTTAGAGATAGAAGTGTTTGCCATCATTGCATAAGTAATCAAATTTCTCAGCATCACACTGAGTTTGTAAAATGGCTGTGGCTTGAGATGACCATCTGAAGGCTTCAGAGTAAATAGTCCTCCTGTCTCATAATTAGAAATATTTCTTTTACATTTCTTTTCATCCTGTAGGTGGAGCTCGGATGCTACACATTTCTGGTTACGAGCTTTAAAAATTTTTGGTGCTTCTTGTTCACAAAACATGCAGTGTGGAGTGAAATACAGTAGACCTTACAGTTTTTCACCGTACAATCAACAAGTTCAGTTTCATCCTTGTAATGGATGTGGTATAAAATAGCAATATGAAATAACTGCTTAAAATAGTTAAACTATAGAGGAAGAGAAACTGACTTTTTGAGTAGTTAACATCACTTGAATTTAATTCTGTGTTTCCTCATGTATATTTTTCTCTTAATAATCCTATAATGTGCAGTTGAACTAAGTAATCACATATATTTTGGTTTATAAGCTATTACTATCATAAGGAGATGAATAGTAGTAGTAGTAGTAGATACTATTAACTACTTGTAATTAGTAGTAGGTATATTGCCACTCCTTTGCATTCCTGGTTTTTTTTCATATACCCGTTTGTTTGTCATGGGTAAAATAGGTCATATGTGAAGCTTTACATGTTTTCTATGCATATATAAGTAATTACTTCTTTCATCCTCAAAGCAGAAACCAAAAACAGTTTTTAAGGTTATAATTCCTCAGACTTAGTTTTTTGTTGAAAGACAAGATGAAATAACTTGGACAAATAGCTTACATCCGCGGGGTCCTTTTGTCATCTAGGTGCAGTTTTAATAAAAATAGTTAATAGTGCTACGCAGGAATTCAAGTTCATGCTAAGTCCAATTCAGACCAGGCAGTAAAAATTGAATATAATCAAGACACCACAACATTTTCTTAGCATCAACATGAATAAACATTGACACACTGAGCACACAAGTTTGCTTTTCTAAAATGCACTTATAGTACTGTGATGTGGAAAAGCCAAAGGTAATTTTATGTGGTCACATGGAAGTGTTTTTTAAAAGACCTTTAAATCAAAACTTTTCTCTCTTTATAAATCTGCAGTTGTTATAAATGATAAGTTGGATATTTTGTATTTGTAAATTAATAATTTATGTTAGAATATACTGTTTTAAGTGCATTTACTATGCACTTGTTATGTTGTGCTTATAATGCAGGCATTATAGTGAAAAGCAGTAAAAATGTGTATTTACATGCCTCTAAACTTAATTAGTATCTCGTGTTCAGCAAGCTACTTTTTTGTTGATGTTGGCTGTTTATAAGTACAGCAGTGTGATGGCAATATGTATTTAGGGCTACTTATTTACTTTGGAATGTGAAGTTTTATCTGTTTCTACATAAACAGATATATTTCTTCTATAGAATTACTCTTTCAAATTTATTAACTGTGCTTCTAATCCTGCTAGCATTTTCTTAAACTTAGTATAACTTACTATCAGGCTTTGTCCAATAATAGAGTTTGTCTCCTGGTTTTTCAGTTTAGCACCAGAAAATATACATTGTATGTTAATAAGACTGGTTTTGAAGTTCTGAATAGAAACTCTTTTTGCATCTGCCTTCAAACTTCACTGTAGCTAGGGAACTGCTGCTGTTTTCATATGGCAAATTCAGGTATTCTCTTAAAAGTGTTTTAAGCCAAAAGAGACGATTAGATAAACTGTGCATCTCATGCCATAATTTACTGCCAGCTACCCTTGTATTGAACTCACTGTTTGGCTACAGCTGGACAGGAAAGGCATTCAAACATAATTTTTGTAGATACCACGAGAGTGCAGTTTGGTCCATATTTAGTCAGTAAGTGTATTCTATTCCAGTATGTAGATACCTTATTTCTAATAGGGCTTCTTCCAGTTTTACATTTTAGCTTGTCTGGGTTCAGCTTGTAGCCACTGAATTATTTTTTGCTGTGCCTGTTTCTGAAATTCACTGCAGCATGCTGTATTTTTTCTTACTTCAACTACTTAAATTCTAATTGAGTCCTTTTGATAAGCTGTACACATTGAGTTCTTTCAGTCTTTTGCAGTAAGAAATTTTTTCCAGTCCTCAAATTATATTATGATTTGGGTTCTTTTCCTTCTCCAATTTTTCAACATTCTTTAAAGCTCTTTCATCATTAATCTCTTATTAGCATTAATAATGCTGTATATAGAGAGCAGCAATTTTTTTTTCTTACTTCCATCTCCCTGTTCATTTGGAGGTTGACCACATCAGCCCCAGTTGCAGGTATTCAACTGATATAATTTATGTTGCTAGGGCTTTCCAGTGTGTTTTCAATCATCACTCTTTGACAACTAGTTTCTCATTTTGTACACTTACTCTGTTTTTTACTTCCTAGATTTTGGCAATTAGATGTCTTCAGCTTTTGTTTCATTCTGCAAGTCCAGGTTGCCTAGCACTTCTGATATAAGAGTTTGCTACTGTGACAGTTTGTGCAATTGACTACTAATGGATTTAGTACCAGGCTCCCTGGAGTGAATAGGTATATTTCTACTCAGTGGTTAGTGTGCCACTGATAGGTATTTTAAGCAGTAATGTTGTAATGTAATTCTTTAAGATAGTCCTTTGGCCTGTTTTGTGTCACTGTTTTCTTTTTAATAGTGCCTTACATGTACATACTGAGAAACAAGTTTACAGGTTTTTTTGATTGACTCTAAAATTAGCCAAGTTAGCAACCAGTCAGAAACTTATGCTGAGTTCTACTAAGAAACTCTCTGATTGCATTGTGTCAGAATTTATATGGTAGTCTGAAACTAAATTTCCCCTTTTAATTTTTTTCTCAAAATGAAACTCATTGTACTCAACAATTCAACAATACCAGGTGCAAGGTGCTGCACCTGGGTCAGCACAAAGACAGGCTGAGCATAAAATGGATTGAGAGTAGCCCTGAGGAGAAAACTTGGGGGTGTTGGTTGACAAGAAGCTTGACATGAGCTGGAAACATGCATTTGCAGCCCAGAAAGCCAGCTGGGCTGCATCAAAGGCAGTGTGGCCAGCCGGTCAAGGAAGGGAAAACCTGTATGAAAGATGGGGATAAACTTTTTAGCAGGGTCTGTTACAATATGATTAAGAGGCAATGGTTTTAAACTAAAAGAGGGTTGATTTACATTGGATGTACCAAAGATGTTTTTTACAATGAGGATGGTGAAATGCTGAACTGATTGCCCAGGGAAGTCAGATACTCCACCGATGCTGTTTGTTCAAGGTCTGGCAGGTCAGGGCTCTGAGCAATGTGATCTTGTTGAAGATGTCCCTGCACACTGTGGGGTCTTGGATGCAATAACTAGTAATTGCTCCTTACAACCCCAGCCATTCTAAGATTGTCCCCCTTGAATCTCCTTCCAACCCAAACCATTCCATGGCTCTGTATCTCTTAAGTGTTAAGGCTAACGCTTGTGTTTCATGGGGAATTTGTAAATACTTGTATTTTGTTAAAAATCATTGATTCTGTGCTTCAAAAAAGACTTTTTCACTCTGTGTTTATTATGCTCCATTTGTATGGGTGTTCTTTTAAAACTAGAAGCCATCATTAATAATAAACCAGCAAAACAGCTTGTGTTGTTTAATTTTAACTTAACTTGAAGCAGGCCATTTTGATACTAAAATAAGTGTCCAAAGCATTAAACAATTTAAAATAATTTATATATTAAATTGATAAATTTCAACTTAATGCAAATGTAGCTGTTTAATCATATACTGAAATAATTTTAAATAATATTGAATAAAATTCTAACCAATATTTCTGTAAATTGCAAAAGCTCATATAATGCTGAATTTCAAGAGAACAAGTAAGCAGCAAATCTTTGCCACTCATCCTGTTTCAATTCAGGGTATTGAAATATTTCTCTTAATTCCTAGCTTTTAATAACCTTTATTACACCAAACGTACTTAGGACTGTTCTAAGTGTTCTACTAGTTGTTCTTCAGTAATTAATAGTTTTGTTTCTGTTCTTTCACTCTTGGTTTGAATTGTCATTTAAAAAGCTCCTTGGAGAAGTGCTAGGCATATGGAATATGCTGCTACATACACAGAACAGTATGGCAGTATTTTAGTCTTTCTGTTTTTCTGTATCTTGATTGAACTGTTTCCAAGCAGAATTCCATTAGGTTAGTCATTTGCATTACAGTACATCAAGAACACTAGCTGAATTGACAGTGTTTCTTGTTCATCGCGTAAGTTCTTGAGAAGGTACTAATGCAAGCATGTGAACTTGGCTGTGAAGACCTGACACAGTTGTAGGAGATAAAATTTCTCTAGTACCTACCTAAATATTTTCAGTGTATGTCAGGATAGTGTTCTTTTACTAGAGAAGCACTTTATGAAAATCTGGACAGTACTAAGCCCCTGTAAAGGGGCAGAGTTCAGATTATTACCTGTGAGAAAGTAATGAAGTTATTCCATTATTTATGAATTGACTTTACAGCATAAGAATACAGAAAACAGCTGCCAGTTGTCAAGATCAACAAATTTTCCAGGTTTTACTCTGTAGTTACAGGTGCTCTGATGTACAATCCTAGCCTCACATGTGCCAAACTCAGCTTGTACTCAGAGCACAAGTAGGCCACTATCTTGGAAGAATTTTGGAGTTTATGTCAGAAATTAAGTAGACAAAATGACACATGCCTCCAGTGGTTTGAAAATGGAACTCTCCTGAATTCTAAATACATTTTAAACTGTTTTACCCAAGAGAATATGTCTTGTGTTTTATTAGCACAACTATGATATGCAGGTATGCATGAGCTGAAGCTGCCTGAAAAGTTTTTTTTTTCCTCCTGTGGTTTTAAGAATGTCTGTCCCACAGACATAAACTGGTGGGAATTCATTGTCTAGGTATCAAAAACAGTGGGAGCAAAAGTAACCTGAAAAAGGAACTTATTTTTATATATTCTTTTAAAACCCAATTTGATTGTGTGTGTCTGATTAATCTAGTAGCTGTTCTAAGCTTCTGTCTTTCAAAAAGGCAGAATAATAAAATAAAATAATATAATAAATATATAATATATATATATAATATAATAAAATAAACTTATGCATATTTGTACTTTGTAAACTGAACTTTTTATTTGGGGTTCTTTGGCTTCTGTGAAGAAGCCTTTATACACTAGATCCGCAGAAAAAGAAGGTTAAATACTTTTATGGTGCCTTGCTTGATCTTGGCAATAGCTAAACTTGAAAGTCACACACACATGCACAAATTCACTATAGATGTAAGAGAAAAAGAGACGATATTTTGTTCTATGTATTTCAAGTCTGAAAGAGAAATGTTTTCAGAGTATTTTGCTTTGATATTGGTATCCTAATTTTGTAATTATATTGTATACAGTCATCCACAGGCCATATATTCGTACAGTCATACCTACCTACATGTCAGATGTTTCATAGGCTTCTACATTAATTCGTGTGTATTTTGTATACTTTAAGTGACTTGTCATAGCATATAAATTCAATAACAATTTGAAATTAAAATGCTAATTTGGAAATTGTCATTTATCCACAGTCATATGGAAATTTCTCATCTGTAAATTTATTTTGCAAATGTTTACATGACTCAGTGATTCCAGTGAAACTATTAATGCAAGCAAAAATTCATACATAAGCCTGAGAAGCAATGAAGTTCCTTTGGACTGGAATTTGATAATCATTTTACGGTATGAGGATAAAGGAGAGAAAGGAATATTTTGGCTAAAATGACAGAAAACTATTTACCCTTTGGATTGAGTAACTTTTTTTTTAAGACTGTCTGAAGAGATTGTTGTCTTCTGTTCCTGTCCACTTGGCCTCCTTTTCTTGCCAATTTTTACACAACTAGAGTGTTGTAGTTGCTTGTGGAGTTCCCTATAAAATAGATTGCTTATACAACCCCAGTAAATCAAATTTTAAAAGCCAGCTGCAAAATCAGAACCAGAAGCAAGCTGTCATAGAAAAGAGCCTTCTAAGCAAGTTTTAGTGCCATAGAAGGTGGGCACAACCTTCTGTCCACAGCCTATTATATAAAAGTATCAGTCTTACAGTGAAATGGGAATAGCCTCTTGCTGGGACTAGAACCTTGAATGATACTTACTTTTGTTTTAATCTTTATATGTTTATCAAGTCATTTCGTTACTAGTTTTTTTCTCATCTTCTCCTCTAGTGTCAAAGCACTAATGTTTTATAAGTACACTTAATTGATACTTTCTTTGCTTTACATACTTCTTTTCCTCAGTGCATGAGGGATTGCTCACTTCAGTCTATTTTCCTGTAAGGATAGAATAATATTTGGTTTAGCTAAGTGTAATGTTTCATATTTTATCCATTTTTCTTAAACATATTCTTAAATTCTTTTTTGACTGATGATATTCTCTGTGTAATTTTTTATGAAACTGAAAACAATTACCTACTTTTCCTTTGGTAAAAATAAATTCTAAAGTTATCTGTAAGTTTAAGAAGCTACTGTGTTTCTTTCAGTTTGCATTTTTATATTTTGTTCAAGAAATTCAATACTTTGGACATGTATTACTGACATACAGAAAACAAAGATTACTCTAGAATTGTTTTTAGAAATACATTTACTTTCTGAATAAGACTATTTTCTTAGTGCTAAAGATTGCATGATCCACTTACTCTTTTCAAAATGATGTAAATTTTTCTGCCTTCTTTACCTTAATAACATTCATTGTAAAGAAAAAATAATCCCAGACATACTCTTTGTAGAGTTAATGATTGGCAGTAACTTAAAAGCAGACTATACTGTATTAAACACAAGCCCAGATTGTTTGGGCACAAAACCCAGAATCCCAGCACTGAGATTATTCTTGGCTAAGCATCAAAGCGTGTTAATAGGTATAGTGTTAGGCTGGGACAAAGACGGGATTGTTACTGTGGTATATTTCATCCTGCTGCTACTTGGCAAGGCTCAGTGTATTTTTAGGTGAAGTTTGTGTGTGCATTTGTCTAGTCACCTGGAAAAAAGGATGCGTATATGACCCGTGAAAATGCAGTTAGCGTGATGGAAGGTGAGAACGTGTAATCCTTATTATACAGTGAATTGTTAGCACTATATAGTGGGTAAGATACCATTTCAAAGAGCTGGAGTGTTCTCAGTTGTTTAGCTGCACATGTGATTTTTTTTTTCTTGTAACATAACAAGATGGATTTAGCAGTGGTATAGCCATGTACTTTTTAATTGCTAAATGTTCATGCTCCATTTCCTTTCTTTGTTTCAACAGAGTTGAGTAGCATGGGAAGAGACTTTTTGAGGGTTTTCTTTCTATTATAGAATACATTTTCAGTAAATATGAGCCGTAAATCTTAAAGTGGTACTGCAGTGAAGGATGACTGTAGTGTGTTCAAACATTTTCTTTTCAACATCACATCTGCTGTTTAACTCTAGACAGTCAATTCATATTACAATTCAATATTTTTATTATTTTTACATGCCTTTCTACAGAGCCAAATACATAATAAGTATTTTTAATATAGTGTAGAACGAGTGATGTTGGTTATCAGATTCCGGTTGTGGACTCTTTGTAATCAATAATTGTTTGTAAATAAAAAGAAGGGAATTCAATTATTGCCTAAAAAGTTGCTGTGATACATTTTTGATAGTTACTAGTTAATAGCAGTTGATAATTTGATAATAGTGAAACAAAATAAATTACAAAACTTTGTGAGCTAAATCACAGAATGGGTAAGGTTGGAGGAGTTGAATAAAATCTGTGTCAACATGAATAAAGGAAACCCAACTTGAATCCTTATAAGGGGCTATCTGCTTCTAATGAGAAGAAACTGTTTATCTAATGAAAGTGGAAAACATCCAAAAAGCCTGAACCTTGAGAGGATAAGGCAGAAAAGGCTGCTAGGACCATTTCAACCAGTGTTTTACCTACTAGAGCACACAAGACTCTTAAATTCTTTTATCTCGCTCCTGGTTTTTGGTGGGATAAAAGCCGATTTTAGTATAGAGAATATTCCCCACAAAGATTTTCTTTGATAAGCGCTTTTCTTATTAAGTAAATAAATATGCTGCTGCTTTTCCGTCTACCTTTTGGCTCCTCTTGGACCATTTTTCACTCATCTGCTAGCTTTCTGTTAGCATATCTTCCTTTGCAAATTGTACCAAATCTCTCTTAGACTTTGAGGCATCAAGTAGATTGAGCATTAACCTTCCTTTGTGGCTTTTTTCAGTTTTCCACAGCCTTTGTTATGTGCCAGCTTAATCAGATATTTTGCTGTGTTTTCTTCCTTCACACAAGATAGTCTCGTAGTCTCTTTTTCTTTATGTCCACAAGTAGTTGAAATATTTTTTCATGGCTCTATGTTGCGGTTCTGTTATTTTTGCTCAAAAACACTGTATCAATATCAGACATATAGCTGTCTGAGTTATATTTTCTCATTGTAAAGAATGATATAATGCTGCTGTTTCCCCTTCTTTCACCCCTTGCATCTCTAGAATTTTCCTCTCATTTTCTTCACAACCAGTGTCCCCCATGGCTCAAAAATGTCTTTAAGCATCTTTTAAAAAAACTTGGAAACAAATTTCATTACCATGTTGCTTTTTTTTCTCTGATGCTTACGTTTGGTTGCTTTTCATTCTGTTTTGGGATAGCTCAAGAAGACAAAAAACTATGTCATACTCAGATACCATATCTGGCTTTCTCTGTTATGATGTGAACAGAAAGAGCTATTGTATCTTTTTTTACCTTCTCTGTATTGTAAGTCCTTTTCCCTTTTTTTAGGTTTTAATCCCCAACATTAAAAAATGTAGGGAATTTTCTGTGTCTGCTCAAAGATGAATGTCTGTGCAACTTCAGCTGTGTCTGTTGTCATAATTAAATGGACGAGGGTTGCTTAACAATCAGTTTTTTATGTAAAAATATTTTTACCTTGTTGAAATAACATTTGAGGCCAAGTTAAGAAATGTTTTTTCCTGGTTTGTACCGTTTATTGATTCAGGCCTTTGGCAGCAAATTATGAATAACGAGCTTCATGCTTTGCTCTGTACAGTTGTTATTCTTTGTGTTTTCCTGGACCTTGAGTATAAAATTAAAGATACTGGTAAGATCAAAGTGTCATGTTACTGCAGTGTAGAATGAAAGTTTTAAAATCATGCCCAGCCTATCAAATGACATGTGGAGACTCCCTGTGTGTTCTTGCACATGTTCTTAGAGCGGTGAAGTTGACCATTTTGGACCACATGGTGGTGTGCAGAGTCACTATGGCTTATTGAGTCCTGCAAAATCTAGGCTGCATCCAGCTAGATGTAAACCTCCAGAATTTGGAATGTGCTGAGACATACTCACCTGGGAGAAGTGGGTGGGGAGGCAGTTAGCAAAACCAAACAACCAAAAAATATTAATTCATTATTGAAAAACAAACAAGCAAAAACCCACAATAACACAATAATGTAATTCTTACCGCCACTTCCATTAGTTCTCATTTTGGCTCATTGTGCACCTGAAAATCTGTGATCCTCTCGGTAAAAAGGTTAATGCATACTGTTTGACAACTTCCCAAGTTAGAGAACAGCAAAGCATACCATAGTCACAGTTGGATAATTTCACAATAAAATCACTTTTTAATGAGAAGTGTATCAGCAGTACAGACCTTTTGAAGTTCTTCTTAAGTTTGGCTGATAAGCAGCCATACTGAGCTCATTGATGGAAAAGCATTATTTGCTGAACAAGCCTCATGCTTAAGACTGGAAGTCATTGTTACGTCATTTCTTGGTTAATTGGCTGCACCTGTGATTTGTTAACAGCTCTAATCCAGTGGTCTCTGAACCACGTGTGGAAAGGTCAGCAGGAGAGAGTCTGGTGCACTGTGAAACATTGTTAGAGGTAATCTTAGTTTGGCAACCTGTTGTGCTTGTTAAATCCAGATTGTCACTTTTCAGCTCATGACGTGAGCTTCTCAAAACGAGAATGGTGCAGATAACTAGAAAATGAAGTCCATGGTTCTTTTCCTTCAAGGCAACGCTTAGTTAAGAACACAAGGATTTTTTAAGAATGTATTAATTTGTAGGTTTGTGTTTTGTAGTGAAAAATTCTTTACAACTTCATTCTCCTTAAAGTTGGAATTTGTTGGTTTTTTTTAAAAATACAAGCGTAAAATTAATATGAATCCAGTGACATATGTCTAGATATCTATATGTACACCTGCACGCAAATGTTTTTGTCGGTATTTAGATCTCACTTCCATGTCATAGAGTTTGGGTCCTCAGCAGTCTCGGGTGCTTGTCATTGTGCTGCCTCTTATCATGTAATCTTATCTGGGGAGATGGAATTTTCAGTATAGTTATTATATATGAGTAATTATGTTGGTGCTATTTCTATACATAAACTGTCTTTTAACTCTAGTGTGCTTTTCAGCTAGTTAAGTAATTTGAGTCTTGCAATAAATCTGGAAAATACTTTCTACATACATTGATACTGTACCTGAATTTTGAAAGTACATCTGAGTATCTTGGGCAGTGGAATTTGAGATAATTTGTGCTTTGCATTTGTCTTTTTTGTACATCGTGTAATACGCAAGTTGCTAAATTTGTTTAAACAATTTGAGTAAGTTTGCTTAAATGAAACATCCCTTGCAGCATTCTTTATTAAATAGGAATGATCTTGCTAAAAGTTAAGATACCATAGAATCGTAAAATTATAGGATGGGTTGGAAAGGACTTAAAAAGCTCACCTAGTCTAACACTGTTGCGGTGGACGGGGATATCTTCCACCGTTTTATTTTACTCAGAGTCCTGTCCTACTTGACCTTGAATGAAGCCCAGGGATGGGACATCAGTCACTTTTCTGAGCAACCTGTACCAGTGTTTCACCACCATGGAAAATGTCTTCTTTACACCTAGTCTGAATCTACATTGTTTTAGTTTAAATCCATTACCCCTATTCCAACAGGTCCTGCTATAAAAAGATAATCTCCATCTTTCTTATAGACCCCTTTAAGTACTAAAAGGCTGCAGTAAGGTTACCCCAGAGCCTTCTCTTGCTAGGCTGAGCGACCTCAACGCTTTAAGCCTTTTCTCACTGGATAGATGTTCAAATGCTCTGATCATTTTCATGGGTCTCTTCTGGACCTGCTCCAACAAGTCCATGTCCTTCCTGTGCTGGGACCCCGGAGCTGATGTAGCACTGCAGGTGGGGTCTCACCAGATCAGAGCTGGGGGGCAGAATCCCTCCCTCGTTCTGCTGCCCACACTGCTTTGGATGCAGCCCAGGATAAGGTGGCTGCAAGCACACGTTGCCAGGTCGTGCCCAGCATTTTATCCACCAGAACATCAAGTCCTTATCAGGGCTGCTCTCATGACCTCTTGTGGTACAGGAATCATATTTTTTCAGAGAAGGGTCTAAGTTGGTAGGGTTTTCATGATTGAATTAACATTTGAATATTGGTTGTGAGATCTCAACATACTCTGGAAGTTGTTGGTTGTATATGGAATGGACACTATTTCTGAATGCGTGTGGATTAAATACTAACCTAGTACAGTGTTCATGTTTCATTATTTCCCAAATAATTCCTCAAGAAATAGTAGTGACTTTATGTATAGCATATCATCATCACAGAAATGGCATTATGGTAGTAGTCTCATTTTAAATATATGCATACTGTAATTCACTGTAGATGAGATAGTGAGTGAAGTATTTATGCCACTCTTGCTCCGTTAGAAGATAGGGTCCAAGCTAATTTTATGGATGTATTTTCCCTCTGTAAGATAGCATTCTCAAGCAAGTAGGTTGTGTCATTGTTTCAGACAAGGACACAAAATAGAAAAAACAACTTTTAGTGTGAATTGAGGTCAGCAGTTGCATAATCACCTCCAAAAAAAGAGGATGGACTTAATGTGTCCAGCTTCTTCTGAACTGCAATTTCGTATTTTTATTTTTTAAATTTTCATTTTTAATGCATATTATGCTCAAACTCAAAGCTTCTTCAAGACTTACCGGGATATTAATTACAATGTACTTTGGAGTATTCTGAGGAAAGATGCTATTTTTATAATGAAAATATGATGCAGATTATTTCATAAATGCTTTATGTGCTCTTTTTTTTCTTACAATTCAACACTGAGCAATTTAGTGTTCATTCACAGTAGCCTAAGACAAACAGTTACCATACTATTTCTTAGGTATGTTCAGGTTGCTAGCTATTTTGATTACAAAGTAAAGTATCTGAAACTAGCCATTTTGTTAAAATGTCCAAAGAAAAACAAATCATTTCAGCCATCTAAAATGTGAAATTCTCTATCAGCCTTATATGTTTGAAGTTAAAGTTATCTTTTATCAATGAAGTTTGTTTTTCTCATCCAAAAAAGTAAGTGTTTAAATGAAAAATAAACCTTCATCTACTTAAAATGGCTGTATTTTTTGTGTCATGATATGCCTTCTATTTCATAGTAAGGACATTATCTTCACAATAATTGTTTTTGTATTAATCAAAATGCAGTGATACTTTTAAAAGGTTATTATCTGTTACAATCTGATTTTTGTTTGGCAAATCTTTTTTAAAAATTATCCAAATAGTATGACCATCCTTAATTAGAGACAATTTTTTAATCACATAATCTGTATTCTCTCCTAGTCTGTTTTAGTGGCTGTCCCTCAAATCCTGGCTGTAATTTGTATAGTTAGAGGTTTCTCCTGTGAAACTTCCATTGGCCACACAAAAATAAATAGTTTAACTTGTTCAAAGGAATAAAAATACTTCTATTTTGCATCTGCAAAATTTTATCTGCAGTCTGTTCATGGCAGATGTATTATTATAAGGTTATAGCAAGGCTTTAGTGTTGTAGTTGCAGCCATTTTCTGATGGTAAGTTTAAAGGATTAAGCAGCTCTTTTCAAAACTGTGTCATCAGTAAGGTGGTAGAATATTGGTGAGGGAAAAATGCATTCATGGGTGTCTGTTTTCATTCAAGCACTTCCTCCACAAATTTACTGCCCAGTAACCTTTAGGCTCATTGTTGTTTTTTTTCATTGACTGATGAAATGGTAGTTGCAGGCTGTTGGCAGAAAAGGATGGTTTTGAATGGTGGCTATTGTTCTATTAACATTAGAACCCTCTGGCTAGAGGATCAGCAAGAATGCCTGCTAAGATTAAGTGACAATGTTGTCTCGTGTTCATGGAAATAACTTGCTGATAAACTATGACAGTACAAAAAGCCCTAAGGACTCAGGGTGGGAAAAGCTGTATTAAACTTCATATATTGCTCAGCAGAATTCTTACTTACTAGTCAATTTGTTCACTAGTATCTATTAGGAAATAGGAATAAACCTTACTTATTTGTACTGTTTTCATTTATAAAATAATTCTTGAAACAAGTACGAATTGTGAGGTTCTATTTCTGTCTCTCTACTTTCATGTTACTTTTTTGATACTAGAGCATTCAAGGCATTATCTAATCTTTACAAGGAGTTATGTAATGTTTATTAAATACATGTATTTCCAGTGTTCTTACTGAAATTTGTATTCTAAAAGGCTAAATAGTGTATTCCTATTTCATACCTTCATATCTTGGAGTAATTCTTACATTCCAGCTAACTGTAGATAAGCATTGGTGCTGTAATTGTTTGATCAGGCTCGGCTAGCCTACTCCAAAAGATACTCAATTTTATTTAAATGCATTTGTGACAAGTATTACTTGGGATTCATAAAATGTTGTACAAAAGCATGCTCCAAAATATTTTATAACAATTTAGAAACCTAATTTAGAATTATTGAATTACTGAGGTGGGATAGACCATTAAGATCAATAAGTCCAAACATAAGCGTGACACTCCCAAGTCCACCGCTAAACTGTGTCCCTAAGTACCAGATCTACATATCTTGTCCATGGGTACAGTGATGCACAACAGCACAGTGTGGAAAGTGGAATTCTTAGGAAGTAAGATTTAAATGTAATTCTTGAAGGTACATTTCTACAACTGATATGTATTTGAAGAAAAAATTATGGGAAATGTAATTTTTTTTTCTGTCTCCTGTGGTGACTTTTATGTTCATCAAGTTTATGAGGCTGTCCCTTACTGTGAGATACAAATAATGCAAACTGTAATCTATATAAGTGGAATGAAATTATCTTAGTGCACTTGCAGATGAATGTGTTTTAGAGCATCCATGGTTGCAAGTATACTGGATAACTTGCAGTATTATTGGAATATCAGGACCCAGTCTTAAAGTGTGGGGTTGCATACCTTTATTTTATTAAATAATAAGAATTGTTCAGAATTGTACCTGAAGGTTCAAGTCCTTTTTTGTGGTTACTCTCACTCTAGTAAAATTATTTTTGTGGCTTAGGTTAAGCTCCTTGAAACTTCCTTGAGCCTTATAATTTATTTTTTTTTTAATTATTTCCTTTTCTGAAAAATAAGTGCCAAAATCCTCATTGGGATATACTTTGTTAATAATGGTCAGTTGCAGGCCAAGTCTCTGTTCTGTGCATAATATTTTAATTCCCTTTAGCTGTGCGGAAGGAAGCTCTTGATACAGTCTTGCTTTGACTTTTAAGACTGATCTCAATGCAGTACTGAATAAAATACTATTTTCTCATTTTTGTTACCAAAATGACGTCACCCATTCCATCTTTGCCTAAAGAGTGAAGAAGGTCTGTCCTGTGGCGCAAAGCTGAGCACAGGATTCAAGGTGTGGCCTCACCAGGTGCCTTGGGTTGGACTACAGGGGGACAATCCCTGCCCTGCTCCTGCTGGCCACACCGTTGCTGATCCAGGCCAGGATGCCATTGGCCTTCTTGGCCACCTGGGCACAGCCTGGCTCATGTCCAGCTGCTGTCACCAGCACCCCCAGGGCCTTTTCCCCTGGGCACTTTCCAGCCACTCTGCCCCAGCCTGTGGCACTGCCTGGGGTTGTTGTGACCCAAGGGCAGGACTGGCCCTGGGCCTTGTTGAACCTCACACCATTGGCCTCAGTCCCTGATCCAGCCTGCCCAGATCCCTCTGCAGAGCCTTCCTGCCCTGCAGCAGATCAGCACTCCCACCCTGCTGGGTTTTGTCTGCAAGCTTACTGAGAGTGCACTTGATAGAATCAAAGCATTTTTAAGTTTGGGAAAGACCTTTAAGATCCTTGGGTCAAACTATAAAGTTAACACTGCCACATCCACCACTAAACCATGTCCCTAAGGGCCACATCTACCCCCAGTGGTAAGGAGCAGAAGTCCTGTAAGGAGTGGCTGAGAGAACTGGGGTTTTTTGGCCTGGAGAAAAGGAGGCTCAGGGGAGACTATTGCTCTCTACAACCACCTGAAAGGAGGTTGTAGCGAGGTGGGTGGCAGTCTTTTGTCCCACATAACCAGAATAGGACAGGAGCAAATGGCTTCAAGTTGCACCAGGAGAGGTTTAGACTTGTTATTAGAAAAAATTCCTTCACCAATATAGCTGTCAAGCATTGGACCAGGCTGCCCAGGGAAGTGGTGGACTCATCGTCCCTGAAGATATTTTTAAGAGACACGTAGATGTGGTGCTTAAGGACATGGGTTTAGTACTGAACTTGGTGTTTGCTGGGTTAACAGCTGGGCTCAATGATCTTGAAGGTCCACTGCAACCTAAACAATTCTTGAATTTTATTACCTGCCCAGAGAATCTCTCAAAAACTGCAATTAGGGGCACTCTAGCTTGTTTTCCACAAATGTGTAGGCTCTTACATTGCCAGACAACAAGACTTAGAGTTATGACAACCTTTGTGTATCAGCTGAGATTCTTCATATGAAGTATAATCTGCAAGGGCAGGGTCTGTCATGTTAAGCTTTGTTAAATAATGCATGCTGTCCACATCAATCAAAATTTTTGTTGTAGACAGGCTCCATTCCTCTCTAGGACAAAAGATCTGGTGTCATACCATTCTGGTAGTAGACAAGAGATTTGGTCCTATTGTTTCCAACTTCTTTTCTCCCTTTTCTAAATATGCTCTTTTGCAGTTTCTTTTCATGCTTAATTTCAGTCATGGTTATATTAGTTTACTGTTTGTAGCCTTATATTTGCCAGGGAAAGAACTTGTATTTAAAACAGATACTTAAATGGAGTTATGAAGAACTGTTGTTCCAAGTGTCTGTTAAGGAGCTCTCCTTAGTAAAAAATTTACTTGCTGGAGTTCGTATTTCACAGTATAACAATGTATTTCATATTTTAAGGTCTCTTTTTACGGTCTGCCCTTTTTGTCATAGATTAGCCAAGAAATACATCTTTTGTGGCAGCATTGAAGTAAAGAGCGAAAAATTCTTATCCTTGCATTCTTAGGAATTGAAGGTTAGAGGAAATAGGTATTCAAGAAGTGCTTGGACAACACTCTTGGGCACATCGTGTAATTTTTGGGGTTGTCCTGTGCAAGGCCAGGAGTTGGTAATCTTTGTGGGTTCCTTCCAACTCAGGATATTCTATGATTCTGTGATAAAATTGACAGGAAAGGTCATCTATATTTAATGAAAAAGAAAAGAGAGGAGTTTTTTTTAAAAGAAACTTTTTCATCCTTAAAATGAAGATATAAAAGATATCCAGTTACGGGGACTTCCAGGTAGCACAAAGTCATTATATTAAGTAATAATAACATATTTTTCTTTTCTGAGTCTTGTGGCTGTATGCTAAAGCGTATGTTCTCTCAGTATAGATATACAGAAGCAGAACAGATAACAAACCCAGCAAATGCCATAAACTAGCTTAGTGATTCTGAGTATTTAAAGCATGACCTACAAACCTTGAAAATAGAGACATGACGAGAGTACTTAGCAAAAACTAAAATTTTTTTGGTAATTCCAAATAATCATCAGCAGGTCTGCAGGATTAATTTACCAATCTCTTTGCTATTAGTCTCTTTTCCTTATATCCCCAGCTCCTGCTTGTGCATTTTTACTATTTACCATGCACACCTGTTCCAGCTTTCACCAGAATAGCACTTATTTAGCTTTCCTGTAGGAAAGTTAACTGAGCAAAAGCCATTAGAAGTATGGTGGCCTAGATGTTGTGGTACATGAAGGAAGAGCAAATTAGGAGGGAACAGTAGTGCAATACCTTTTGTTTTCAGTGTCGGCAGACTATTAAAACAGCTGGGCTGTTAATGAGAACTTCATCTGTGCATGCTCGTAAATCTTGAACGGTTTCTGTAGAATTTCACTGTTAGTTTCCATCTCCCCAATTATCTTAAAACACATTCGGTATTTTCCTATTTTTTGATCTTTTCCTTTCCATTAAATTATTCCATTTGTTAGTTACAGGTAGATTTGCTACTTAATTGTGAATGAGAAATATGGACTGTTGTGATGTTATGGTAGAAAATATTTGAAAAAATATGAAATAATGTATTTTATATTGATGCTATTGCAACACTCACCCTGGAAAAGAAAATCCAAGGTTTTTTTGGTACAGGTTTAGTTTTCTCTCCCTACTATGTCTGTCAGTCTTGTAGGAGTAAGATATAATGGTAGGTCCTGGGAAAGGCAAGAGACCTCAGTTTCTCAATGGAAAGAAAGTGTATGTGTGAATATTACATCTCAATTATTTTACAGATTATATCTTTATTGCCTTTAGAATTTGAGGAACTTACTTGTAAGAATCTGAGTCCTTACGTTCTTTTTCAACATGTTGCCAATAAGTTTTCTATCTTAATACAAATGAAAGAGTGCATCAGTGACACTGGTACAGTCAGTGTTTTACCACTTCTTGCACTAGTGCCATTCTCTCAGTAGTGAGGAGAATAGCCTAATGCAGAACAGAAAATTTCTTCCTACGGTTTCCTTGGGAACTTACATGCTCAATTCAAATAATTAACAGGTTCTTTATCTCCTTCAAATGTGTTTTCTAGGACTTAGATGGTATTGTTTCTACTTACATTGTTAGGTTCAGGTAGATTCAATAAATTGAAAAAGAGGAATTTTTCTAAAGTTGGTTTTCCTCTCTCCCTGAAAGTTTTTGAAAGAAAGGTAGAGAAATTGCGGATTAAAGTTACGTTTTCTTTTCTGTGGCATACGTACCGCCATAGCAATCTGCCACTGTGAGATCTTGTTATCCTGGTTTTCAAATCTGCATCGCTTGTTTCTCTCCTAGTTTTTTTATTTTCCTATTTGATTTTTTTATCTGATCTACTTTGATGTCATGTTGAGCAGCCTCACAAATTAGGTTGGGGTTTTTTTCTTTCTTCAACCTCTCCAGTTGGTAATAAGTTATTCGTTGTTTAGACTGATTTCAGATTTTAAATATATGCTACCACAAATTCTAAGGATTTCCAGTGTTTTGATTCTAAAGCTTTTTTTTTTTTTTTTTTTAAATAGCAGGAATTTTAAAACTTGATTCATTTCATATTGATTTCTTGCAAAATATGCCAAAATGGAATTCATGTGCACCCAATGCTCTTTTCAAGCTTTAAGTGCTTCTAACTATATAAAGCAGGAGAAATATTCCATTATGTGAAATGAACCATACTATGCCCTCTAACTTGCTCTCCACAGAGGAGTCTAGGGTTACAAAAACTTTTTGCCAACGCATCACTAAAACTGCATTTTTGTCATGGCTGTCATAAGAGTGATGAATTCCATGATTTTCATGTTTTTTAAAAAATATCTGTGACCTTTGACATTGTGGCTTTTTGCATGTGTGTGGGAGGATGTGACGGTAAACAGTCTGAACCATTTACAGTGAGAACTTTTAGAGCTGCCAAGTTAAGCTTTGAGCTCCATGGGAAGCAAGTGGAGAACAGGAGCTCAGCAGCCGTTCTGCAGTGACACACAGGATTAGGCATGTGAACTCTCAGTGAGAACTTCTGCTTCTTCCAGAGGTGGTTAGGCATCCACTTCCTCAGGAGGGTTGGGTTTTTTTTAATACTGTTACTTAGAAAGGTCAATAACTATAGTTGTATAGTGATTGTTGTTTGAGATCGTGCTGTGGTTCTCAGAGTAAACTCCACTCTGCTTTTTGGGGGGTTTTGCCTCTTTTGGTTCAAGAGAATACTTGAGCCTCTTGGTGTAAAAAATCATGGCTTATGACAATTTACTCTTCACTGATGTAGTCTTTAACTTCACCTCATGCTCTTGGCTTTTAAAAAATACCTGAGGAAGAGCTCAACTCATGGTTTTTGATTATAGACAACTGAATCCATTTCAGTAAATGCTGTTTTATGTTTTGCTTTGAAAATATGATAAATTAGAATAGCACAATCACTCAGTTTGTGGGTTTTGTGGTTCCCGAATTTGACTCAGACTAGGATTTGCAGATTACTTCAGGGACATAAATTAAAACTCCATTGGATTAAATAACAGTTTAGAAATTCAAACTATTTTTACCTTAAATGTCTCCATATTTTCCACTTGTCTATACACATGTGACAGTGCCTCATAATTCAATACCTAGCGGATTTTTGGATGACAGATTTGTTTTCAAAAGCAAGCAAAAAATAACAAGCAAATAAGCTTTGTACTACAGATTGGTCTTATATCAAAAGAAGTATTTGACATTCATGTATGAAGTGCTTGTGTTAAACACTGTTTGCTTATGATAACCTGTGGCTCTTTGTGATCTGTCTCAATTGACCTAAACTTATGAAGAGAGATGCAAAACCAGTTATGCTTAATCAAGAAGTATTTCAACCCATGCATGCTTTCTCTTAATGAAGGGGTCCGTTTTGGGGTTTTTGTCTATTAGTCTAGGTAAACTGAGTTTTGCAGCTGTGTTGCACAGCAAAGTACAGGGACCTTAAATTGGGAAAGCTCCTGCTTAATAGATCTAATTTATTGAGGCATCATATACTTTCAGGGATGTCCAGCGGCCTTCTTTGTCTCAGAAGCATGATTACACACAGGAGTATTTCTTCCATCAAATAGTCAGATTTGTGCAGAAGAGGATAGAATTAATTTTATCTGTTTGTTAAAAAGATTGTATGGGTCTTCTAAAAAAGCGTTTACTATGCATTTATAAAATGTGTAGGTCAGGAATAAGATGTAACCATCTGATTCTTCATACATTGTGCAGAGCCTGGAAGAGACTGGGTCTCTTGTGGATCTCTGTGCTTCTGACATTAACTCAAGTAGCCATGGTGTTTATTAAAGTAGCCTGAATACTTCAGCTGAAATAGTCTAATAGTATTCTAGCTTTGGAAAGTATACCATATAGAAAGGATTTTCACCATATTTTCTTTTGAATTTTTTGTAGATAAATATCCAAAATTATAATATTAGAGCAAACCACGCTGTCTCTATATGTAAAGTGAGTAAATTCAGCTTGATTCTGTCACCTTCATACTAATGATTGTCCAAAGAAACAGTATGTGATGGAAACTTTGATCAGATATCTATGATTTGCACATTCATTTTTATATGAAAGTCTGTGTTCTGGTTTGTAAATCTTAGTTAACTTTGGGCACTATAGATTTTTGAAAGCTTGGCAAGGAAGTATGTTTATTTTGGCTGAAGATATGGAAACGTAAATGTTTCCTTTTCCCCATCATGTAAACTAGTAATGGAAAAAAGCATGGATTTTTGGACCTATTAGATCATCTAGTCTGACCTTCATTATACCATCGTTTGTCCCAGTTACCCTTTTCATAAGCCCAGTAATCCCTGTTTTCTGAAGGCAGAAGTTGTGTTCAGTTCCAGAATGTGTTTTGAAGAAGTGGCTATCATGATGTGAAGACAAGAAAAAGTGGAGCATACACTTCTTCTTGTGGCAGTTTCTTTTAGTGAGTGGGTATACCCCCTGTGAAACATTTGTGCCTAACTTGCTGCCAGCAACTATGTCTTTTTTGCTTTTGTCTGATAATGTTAGTCCTTCTTATTTCTCAGTATTAATTTTTCTTATTTCATTTGTATGCTATTATACTGTCTGTCTTCATAATTGTTTATTCTTGGAAAGACAGAATAGCCAGTGTTGTACTCTTTGAAGTTCCAGATAATGGGAAATAGGGAAATATAACCTCTTCTTTAAAAAGAGGCAAGTGGAAGACCCAGGGAGGTACGGACCAGTCAGTTTCACCTCTGTGCCAGGCCAGATCATGGAGCAGATTCTCCTAGAAACTATGCTGAGGCCCATGGAAACAAAGGGGTCATTGGTAACAGCCAACATGGCAAATCATGCCTGACAAGTCTGGTCACCTTCAATCACAGAGCTGCAGCTTTGGTGGGCAGGGACAGAGCTACTGACATCCCCTTCCTGGACTTACACGAAGTGTTTGACTCTGTCCCACACAACATCCTTGTCTCTGAATTGGAGGGACATGGATTTGAGGGATGGACCCTGGGTGGATCAAGAACTGGCTGGATGACCACTCACAAAGAGTTGTGCTCAAGGGCTCATGTGGGCACCAGTGGCGAGTGGTGTCCCTCAGGGGTCAGTGCTGGGGCCAATAGTGCTCAACATCTTTGTCAGGGACGTGGACAGTGGGATCAAGGGCACCTCAGCAGCTTCACTGACACCACCAGGCTGTGTGGGGCAGTCGACGCGCTGGAGGGAAGGGATGGCATCCAGAGGGACCTGGACAGGCTTGAGAGATGGGACAGTGACCTCGTGGGGGTCAACTAAATGAAGTGCAAGGTTGTACACCTGGGTCATGGCAATCCCAGACACACCAACAGCTTGGGCAGAGAAGTGGTTGAGAGCAGCCCTGTGGTGAAAGACTGTGGGGTGATGGTAGGTGAAAAACTCAACATTAACCAGCCCAGAAAGCCAAGGAAATCCTGGGTTGCATCCAAAGGAGCATGGCCAGCTGGGCAAGAGAGGGGATTCTGCCCCTTTGCTCTGGGGAGAACCCACCCAGAGTGCTGTGTCAGCTCTGGTGCCCCTGATGTAAGAAGGACAAGGAGCTGCTGGGCAAGTCCAGAGGAGGCCATGAAGCTGATAAGAGGACTGGAGCACCTTCCCTATGAAGACAGGCTGGGAAAGTTGTGGCTGTTGAGCTTGGAGAAAAGAAGGTTCTGTGGAGACCTCACAACAACCTTCAGTATCTGAAGGGGCCTACAGGGAAGCCAGAGAGGGACTGTTCATCAGGAACTGCAGTGGGGACAAGGGGGAATGGGTACACACTGAAGGTGGGGAAATTTAGGTGAGGTATTAGGAGGGTGTGAGAGTGGTGAGACATCGGAGCAGGTGTCCCAGGGAGGTTGTGGGTGCCCCAACTCTGCAATTGTTGGCCAAGGCCTTGAGCAGCCTGGTCTAGTGGGAATTGTCCCTTTCCGTGGCAGGGACTGGATGGTTAAGGTTCATTTCAACCCCTTAACATGTTTCTACGTTTCTTTATACAGTAAAAAGTATTTTCTTCAGTAGCTGAGCAAATTTTTGGCTCTCTTTTGTGCTGCCTGTGAAGTTGCACTTGTTAAATAAGACCTATTTTCCATACACATCTATAATAATTTAAAATTTATCACTTACTTCTTTAGAAAATACCCTTTTTTTCCTTCTCATTTTTTTCTCGTATTTCGTAGCTTGTTGATACCAAGGCAATTGGCTAATAAAGCAGCTGGATAATCCTAAATCACTTTGCAAAGATTGGCATATTCTCAGTCTTCAAATTTTTGTATGATAAATCAAAAGATGAGACAGAGTCACTCAACTAATTTTGAAAATTTAAATAGAATTTGACAGATTAAAATCTATTTATTATTCTATTAGATTAATTCTAACAACTTCCTTTACAACTGATGGACTGAAAAATTGTGCACCATTTTTGTGTAGCATGATTCTGGTTTTTGCCAGAGAGAGGTATTTATTTATGTGTTTGTATCCCTCATTGGTGCACGTAGTATTTTTCAATTCCAGTTGCTGCCTTCACTTTCCCAGTGAACCAGTCTGGGGTTTCTACCAGTATTGTCCTTTTTATGTGTTGCAGAATTGTGATTTGGGACTAACTAAATTATGTCTTTCAAGATTTTCAAATGCAATCACAATTTCTTTACATTCTGGTATTCTACAGTCCTATAATTTTTGTCCATGTTGGCAAACCATCTCAAATGTCACCCTGTTTTCCTATGCTTGTGAGTCAGTTTGCTCTTGTTTTCTCTTTTATTTTAGCTTGTAGTCAGTGGTCCCTAGGCAGTCGCTCTCAATTCAAAAAACGATTAACCTTCATCTCATAGTGATGAGTCCAGAATACTTTGTGTTGGATGCAATATCAATGATTTAAAGGTCATATAATACTCCTTAAGTTATTTTCATCAGAACTTCCAGTATAATTTCTGATTTTTCTCTCTGTGAAACACATAATTTTACAGTATTGTACTTTTTTCCTTCGGGTTTTTGTTTTGGTTTTGGTTTGTAGACAATATCTATAAATATTCTGTTTTCAGGATGTTCAGTTTTGTTTAGTTTTCAGGCTGGTCTGCAGGCCTGGAGAGCTCTTCAGCTTCAAAAGTATTTTAAACTAATTTCGCTTTCCTAACTTTCTTTTACTCTACACTGTCTTTTTTAACTACAATTCTAGTAACTGATTTCCTTCTAGAGTTTTCAACACTTTGTGTGTATTGACCCTGTAGGTTTCAGTAATGTCAATTATATCAGTTAGCCAATTATACCAATTAGTGTCATATCACTTAATACTTGGAATGTGGGATCATTCCTGCTAAAAATAAGGACATTGCAGTAAATTCATGTAATCTAAATGCAGAAGGGATATATTAGGTCAACTAGTCTGTCGTCTTGTCAGAGGGGGATTATGCTTTCATATTCTCTAAAATTGTATTGAGAACAAAATGTAATGGTACTTCCATCGTCTCTTGTTTACTCCATATACAAATATGTTTTCCAGTAGCGAAATACGTTTGTGTGTGTGGTTTTTTCCTAGTGACTTTTTAAGTGACTGAACTTAATGTACTAGCAATTGTCTTGGTCAAGTAGAACTGTTTCAGCAATGTATTTCTGGTGTTGCTAGTTTTGTACCGTGTTCTTTCAGATGGCACTGCTCTTTCCTAAAATCCAGCTTGTGTGGATGTTTCTAAACAGGGATTTTTTTGTGCAATTCTGATATTTTTGTATTTTTATGAAGATTGTTTCAGTAACTGAGTTCACACGTCTTAGCCCTCTATATTTTCCACTAGAATGTCAAACTACTAATTTCCTTGTCTGCTTCACTATTCTTCTTAGTGTACTGACTTTTTACGTCAATATGTAATCATGCGTTTGGAACAGTAGAAGAGGGTCAGGTACCTATCAGAAATACCATTTCATTAAAAAGCTGAGAGCTTAATGCGTTGTGGCTCTGTTTAATATTTTTTTAATCCCTCTCTGTGTGTGGATAAAAGTTGTTTGATATAGTCATCTTTGTAATGTTTGTTCCTCACCCTTTTTCCTGAAGTCAAATAATAATTCCTTCATTTAGTTGTTGATCCAAATATTTTCATATATATAAAATACTTAAACAACTACTTTTTTTGTTGTTATTAAAAGTTATTATGGGTTAATCATGAACGGTTCAGTGCAAGTCTTTGATATCATGTAATGAGAACTTACATAGTTGGCCAGTATCTCTTTTTCTCCTTTGGTGCTAGGCATTGACTCTGCTTAAAACTTGCAGTTTCCGTACAGGATTTATCACTAGCTTATACACTGGCAGCAAGTAAGAAAATTGTGACAGTACAGCTGTAGTAATGTGCATTCCAAAACTCAGGACAGGATTCACAAAATTTTAAAAAATATTTAGTGAGCTTAAATGGAAACAGGTAATGGCTTTATTTTCCTTCTTTTGTAAATTTTACTAGTTGTTTCTACATGCAGTGCATGCAGTTCACCTTTTGGTGGAGACATAGCATGCTGTGCAAACATTTCGGTGGAAGGTAAAAGCTGCTGACTCATTGAATTCAAAAGGCTAGGCTCTGGGTTGTGTGGTAAGAGGAGAGGCTTGTTAAGACTGTGAAACTGGAGACAGACAAAACAGTGTCCAAGTCTTAGAACTTCTTACGAAATACATAAACATGTAGCACAGAATGGAGGTGAGAGAAGGAGTTTAGAGGTATCTTAAGGAAATGAAGTTAGAGGAAAAGGATGCATTTTAATGAAAACTCACTATGTGTGCTGGAAATGTCTTTTATATGCCCCCCAAGCAGATGAAAGGGTGCTTTTTTCTTTTCATGAATTGAGACTAAAACATAACATCACTTCTCCACTGGAGACTCCTGTGGGACAGGTGTGGTCAGAAAAAGACTCCTAACACTGTCTGAAGAGAGAGTCTGAGTGAGCAATGCCTTGAGGCAGTTAACATTCACTGTTTTGTCACATGTTTTTGCACACATTTCCAGACCAGCATTTTTATACATCTTAGCTTGCTATGTTTTAGGTTATTGACTTGACTTTCTTTGCATATAATTCCTGCTCATCTGTATTGAAAGGTAGCATGAAAAAGCTGTGTGTTATTAAGTTAATCTAACACTGTCATGAAGAGAAACATAGATAAGCCAGAAGTTTCAAATTACAAGAACAGCAGAATAGCAAGTAATTTCTTTCATTGTTTCTATACTTAAAAATATTAAATATGTAATACCAGTTTAATTCAGTCTAAGTTCTACTTTTTGAGTTTAAAACAGATAAGACACCAAGCAGTAAAAATTATCTGCAAGTGGTATAATGAATTGTGCACTTTTCAAGAGCAAATATGTGATACCTATACCCACCCAAAATCCAAACAAGACAAAACCCCCCCAAACAAAGGCCTGAAACATGAGTAAAATTGCATGTGTAGCAATAATCTCAAAATACTTTATGGAATTTGTGCATCTTCAATGCTAAAGACTATTGAGTTAAAAGGTACTGTTTAATGAATTCCTACTATTTCTAATACTGAATCTACTAATGAATTCCTTTATTTCCCTCTGCCCAACACTTAATATGTACACCTTTGCAGGTGTTGAGTATGTATGAGAGAACATATCCTTTTATTCCCCTAGCTGCTAGCCTATCTGATCAGAAATCAGGCTATTAGCTAACAATTGTTGTAACTGGTAGTTTCCCAAACAAAATTATTACTGCATTTCCCAACATAGCAAATGGGTCTCCACTCCTACAGCCACTTAGACATTCTGTATGTATCTACCGATCACTAAAATGTGGTGGCTCCATTCTTTACAATAATGTTTATTAGTCTGCTGTGCAGATTTTTTCAAAATCACCTTTTTTCCCACCTCAACCAGATTAATTTTATCTCCTAAGGTACTCCTAAAGCGTGCATGAACTCCTAAAGCCATTCCTTGCCTGCATAAACCAGTTTGGTTGGCACTGGCATGGAATGCAAGATTGCCAGGTATCCCAGAAGTAGCTTAATCCAGACTAACACCATGAGTTGAGTTCAGTTATTGTTCCAACATTAACGTTGTTAAATATGATCTAGATGCTGCACTGAATTTGGTCCCTGCAATATTCTTTCATGATGTGCATTTGAACTGCAGGGTTGTTTTTTTTTCTATTTACATAATCTACTCTGTATAAATAAGTCTTTTTATACCTTTAGTTATTGTATTCATATTTAAAGGCATTTGGCAATTAAAACTAGAGAGAAAAAAAGTTACTTTGTGTATGTATATATATATAAATCCAGTCTGGTGGTAGATCATGCTTATTTTTAACAGTAAAACTGTAAATGGCTGTTCTTTCTTTGTTGCCACTTGATGGTGTTGCCCATATGGAAGATGATCTCTTGATAAAGATTTTTAAAATAATGGTTAATATTACTGCTGATCTTGAAGCAGAAAGCAAAGTTGGTTTTCAAAAAGAAAAATAATTTATTCTCCATCATTCTTGATAATCTTGAGGATTATCAACAGTGATGGTATCAATACCACCATATGTAAGTGGATTTATGCCATTTCAAACTGAATCCTGTTTTAGAATGGGAAGGATACAGTCTCTACTGTGTTTTGAAGCTATAGGCAATCAGAAAAGTGGGGATTGCTATACAGATGCAGCATAAAAATACTGAGCACCAACTTACTAGGTTGTCTTTAGAAAGTAATGTAGTTCTGCTCTTCTTGTTTACTGTTTTGATAAGTGGGAGTAGGGAACGACAGTGGGAAGAGGACAGAAGGGGCTATAGACTGACATCTGTTTTCACATGGTATCAGTTGGGGATTTGTGGATGTTATGGAAGAGGACGAGTAACAGAGGAGGCTTTGAGGATGAAGTTTTAGTTTCTGTCTGGATTCTATCACAGAAAAGGGCCAGGAAAATAGAAAACAAAGTAGTGTATGGGGGGTGGAACTGAGAAGTATTTATGTACAAAGCTAGACTGTTACGCAAATGCACTGACTTACCCTTTTTACACCACAACAGATGCATGAAAGGCATGAAAGATGCATGAGATCTTTTTATTTGTTTGTCATAGACCTAAATTTTCTTATTTCTTGTGCTCACAGAGTTTGATTGGAGTCAAAACACACAGTCTTACACAGTTGTGTTGGACAAATGAAATCAACAGTGAACCTGTAGAATTGCCATATTCAATTTACTGAATGCTAGGTAGCATTTTGAGCTAGTTGTTTCTGTTACCTATATCGAAGGCATACTCTGTATGTTTCTGTAATACCAGTTAGCACATTATTGTGAAGAAAAAAAGCAATAACTGATATTATTTTCTTATTTCTTACGTTGTCCTTTCTAATGCAAAGGAAGACAAGACTTTAATCATCACTTAGGGTCGATTTCATTTTGTATTTCTTTTGCTCCTCTCATATCTTATACATTTCTGTTACACTTCTGTAACTTCAAGGCATCAGTCCTCTCCCAAAGTAGTAAAGTCCATTACCTTAAAGATACAGTTGTAATTAATTTTCTGTTTTAAGGAGGCATCTCTGAAATTTAGGTTTAAAAATTACATATCCACTCATCTTTTCTTTCCTAAATGCTCTAGAATGTATTTCTGGAGAGCTGTGCACCTAAACCATATTTCTGCAGCAGATTATAGTCTCTTTGGCGTGAAGGTAACACCTTGCCATATACTGCTGGGGTGTGGACGCAGTTAATACTTATGCCTCTCTCCAAATGAATTAATTTTCTAGTTTGTTTGTAGCCCCCTAGTTGTTTTTTTATATATCTGATTCTGTATTTTATTGATATTTATAAGACATCTGTTCTTGGCTAAGCCCTCACTGCCTTGCTTTGCTTTCTAGAGAAACTTACCACCACAATTTTTAAGGCAGTGTTCTCTGTTAATATGAAATCCTTTGTCTAGGAAATGCTGAATATCTTAAGGTCCAGGAAAGTGAAGTAACTAGAAGACTACTTCTTTTTCTAATTCTATACCTCGTGAAATGTAGCTAAGAAGTCACCTATTCCTCTATAATAAGTATCTCTTAATTTTGCCCTACCAACTTGAGCAGTTTTACTGCTCTCTTAGGAGTGTTGAAGAAATTACTTTCATTTGTCAGATGGTTCTGACATATCTGCTTAGTGTCAGGGGTGGGTGGGAAGGGCAGATGTGAAGCCTGGAAAGTGAAGGACATGGCCATACTTTATTAAGACTCACTGCTGATGCTTCTGGTTTCACTGTTTCGCGTGCTTTAAAGTAGTTATGCCTTGGTTTGATAGACAGGTGTCTACTAAGGAAGGTGGGAACCTTCCTTAGAACAGAGAATGTGAACCCCCTTCCCTCCGAATTATTATAATTTTGGAATCAAGGACTTTCAGGCAAAGGTATGGGAAAAGGAGTAAGAGTCCTTTACTAGTATCTAAAATGAGGTAAACAAGCAGTAACAAAAACAGTAAACGAGGTAAAAAACAGTAAACAAAACCAAAAACTCAGTGGCAGATATCTCTGGGCTGCCTGGCACTGTCCCGGTTGGTGCAGTCACGGTCACGGCCAGCAGGGGCGCTGTTGGGCTCCTAGACCAGCAGGGCAGGTGCGATGACGGCGCTGTGGCGCGAAGTTGGATCTGTGTCGCGTATAATGGCCGACGGGCTGGAGCAGGGTGGAGCGCAGATGGACAAAGCGCAGCAGAGAGCCTAGAGCCGGGAGATGAAGCGGCCGGGTCAGCCCACCCGGGCCAGCCAGCAGAGGAGGCGGCAGGAGCTCCGCAGTTGTGGCAGGCAGGGCACGGGGCGGCAGCAGGCGGGGGTCCCGTTCTGCTGCAGCGCAGCTGGGAAACGCGCCTTCCCGGAGGGTAGAAGGGGCCGGGATCCCGTGCCCCTTTTCCTCAAGTGCGAACTCACCCACCAGGTGGAGAGAAAACCAGTGCAAAGCCGGGCTTTTTCTGCACTTGCAGCCAAAAAGCAGAGAGCCACTTTTTTCCCACTGCTCTCTCCTCCAAGACCTCCGAGCCAATGTCCCCTTATCAAATCCTCCAATCTCTTGCTCCCGTGCCCACCCAGCCAAAAGTCTTTGTCTCCTTTGTGAGCATAGATGGCCCTTAAGTACAGGTCGTTAGTTGCCTAGCGACAGAATGGGAAAAATTCCACTTGCCCCCCTCAACCTTCAACAAGTCCTGGAAAAGCTTGTTCTTCATGAATTAACCTTTCATTTTAACTTTTAAAGCAGTTTCGGTAAAGGTATTGATGAAAGTATACATAATATGGCTCTTCAGTATCTCATATACCAGTCAGAAATGTTAAATGAATCCATTCTCTTTTTTTTTAATGTTTTATACCAGATCAGAAATGTGCAAGAATGTGTAATTTGAAGGTTGCTGCATTCTTTGTAACAAGTGCTTTATCTTTTGCAAGAATGATAATGCAAATATACAAAAGACAGTATTTGGCAATAGTTTACATAAGGGTGAATTCTTAAAAGGAAAGAGGAGATGGTAGAACAGTCTGAAAAGAAAAATAACTGGTAGAAAGGCAGGAAATACTGTTGCAAGAGTTTCTACTGGAAAACTTGTGACCCATGAGCCAAAACTGATGTCAAACACATTAATGTCCCACTATGATGAATAATCGAGTAAGTATCAAGGACTTTTGTACCTAAAATAAATGCTAGCATTGGATTTACTGGATATTTAATTTTTTCATGTATTTTTTTAGTTTTAAGTATTAATGTCAGAAATCATCTGGTTGATGTTTTTCTTATCTGATAACACAGTGAAACAGAAGAGTTTGGTGGATTGTTACAGTTGCCCTGACACAGAAGGGAAGCTGTTGAGGACACAACAAATCAATGTTACTCTTGTGAGGGAAACAGGATAGTTCTTTTCCTGCATCCAAGCTACACAAAGTTATGTTAAGTACCAGAAAGGTAGGTGAAAGTAGCTGGCCAGCTGCCAGCCTAGTGCAGGTTTCATTATCAGGAAGGAAACAGGTTTTTGGGGAAAGAAAGCCTGCAAAAGAAGGTGTGATGCTTTAAAGAAAAAGCCCTGAGAGCAGGTGGAGGCAACCTGTATGAATGATATTATTTATGTAGCTGTGAGACATAAACACATGAGCACAGCGGCTTCCATGTAAATGTGGAGTTCAATTTTTCTTTATTTGCAATGTGCACTTTTTAAATGGAATGTACATTAAAAATGTTCTGAACATGCAATTAATAGTTCCATGTGTTCATGGTGTAGGGAACACTTTGATCATGTTATGCCTACCAAAATCCAATAAACTGTTGCTGCTTTTTAAGGGGTTGTGTTATATACACAGTTTTTAAAAAAATACTTGTCAGGTTTTAACCTGGTGATTTCCTATTAGTGCTTTCTTGTATAGTAATCGCTTCAGTGGATCACTTGAAAAAGGTACTGGCTGTTATTGAAATCCCTTGTTGAGAAAGATTCTGAAGCAGGGAAATTCTTTGGAAAGTAATGAGTTACAAGAAAGTTTCTCAGTGTATTACTTGCTTTGCTATTAAAGCTTTGTTTAACAGAGTTTGGTTTTACTAATTGTAAAATGTTCTGCAATATATATGTCAGTAGTAGAAATCATTGTTTATCTTTTCTTTCTATGTTTTGTTCTTGTAAGACTTATTTTAAACAAAATGTGCTATGGTTCATGACTGCTTGATCATTTCTGAGAATATATATGCAAGGGAGATTTTTTTATACAGGGTACTTAAAAATTACACATAATATTTTGTTGGAGAAACAATTACAGGCCTGTAGTCTGTTTATTAATATATTACTTCATAATATAATGAACAATAACTGTTTTCCTCACCTAAATTATGTGAAATATGAACAGCAGCCTTGTCTTGGGAGTCAGAATTTTAAGGATGTATAAATAGTAAACTCATTTGGGAGTATGTTTTGGAAGGCATTTATATAAAATATTAATCAGCTACTCACAGAGTACCAGACTTAAAAGATATGTGATACAGCTTAGGTACTGGGTGTGTCTGCCAATGGCTGCAAGCCCCCAAATTGTAGAATTATGTTGTAGATTATGAAATTCCTCTTTTTGTTCACTAGAAATATTGATTTATAAGTTCATGAAAATAGCTGTCTAGCATTTTCTTTATTAATTACTTCTTTTACTGTACCTACTAAAGATAAGGAAACCTTAAAAGAAGCCAGTTATCCATTTTAGTTTTTTAATACATTTTGAGTGCTAATCTTAACAGTTGAATTGACATGGTGCAATTACAATATCAGTTGCCTTGAGAAGCTGTAATTGACATTTTAATGTTAAGCTAAAATGCTTTATTTTGTGTTTGTGGTTGCCTGAGTGTATATACAGTTATAACTGGTCAGCGGGCACGAGGTAATTTCTAAAGCTTTAGTGTCTACTCATGTCTGAGGATGTACAATTACATATTTCTCATGGGATTTTTCAAAGAACAAAACCAGAAAAGTTCCAAGATGCTGAAAGGAAGGGAGAATCAGAATATTTGAACTTGATATCAGAAATATTTTCCGAATTATGAAACATAAGGAAATGATTGTTTCAGATATTTATACTAAGAGTACCAAAAAGTGGTACGTGTCTTGTAGAAATGAGGAAGCAGATAAACTAAATAACTTAGTAGACCTTCTGCATTTTCTTCCTCCAGCTTCAAAAATCATTTGCTACAAATTTTGAACTATCCCTTTTTAGCTGTTCCAAAAATCAGTTTAACATTTGTCATGTCATTTCTGCAGTGGAACTTCAGCCAGGACTGGTATGACCAGAATATTAATTCCACAAAATTTTTTAAAGAGAACTGTGAATAAAGCCACAATGCTGTCTTTAATTAGTCTGTTTGCATTGTCTGTGGGTTTCATGTTACTACGTGGTTCTTCCTATTGACTAACTGCACTTTTAACTATTTTTCCTAGATGTTTTTCTCACACTTTTCAAGACAGAGTTCATCTCTGCCGATATTTTAATTTTTGTAAGTCTGTGAATGCCTTTCTGTTTTCTTAC
Organism: Acanthornis magna; assembly: GCA_036785705.1. Classification (NCBI taxonomy): domain Eukaryota; kingdom Metazoa; phylum Chordata; class Aves; order Passeriformes; family Acanthizidae; genus Acanthornis; species Acanthornis magna. The sequence goes on from JAWUZG010000036.1 coordinate 14,829,934, forward strand.
TGCAGATAACAATTATTTAATGTCTGCAGATTTTATTGATATACTGTTTACTGTCTGATTCATAATTTAGCCGAGTCAGTTCACCCTTCTTTAATAGCTAGTGAAGAAACGTAGAGTTATGAGAAATACCAACAAATTCAAAACACAAATGATCACTGAAAGGTAAGATTTATGGTACTGAATGAATGATGACACTGTAAAAATCAAAAGGGAAAGAGCAAATATTTCTGAATAATCTGGTTACATGGAACATGCTTATCCTGTGTGTGTTGCATCAGTATAACTGCAGCTCAGTCATTATGTGAAATGAAACACTTTTTACATGAATAGTATTTAGTCTGAGCATAAATGTAATTCCACTTTTGTGGAAGTGCAGTGCATCTGTATTAGCAGACACACAATGATTAAAAAAAAAAGTCTACTAGCAGATGGTGTTCAACAAAGACTACTATTGTTTCAGTATGAGATGCTTCAAATGTTCTGGGCATTTAGCCCAGACAGAGCCATTTTTCCTATAGTATGTGATCAGGCAATAACAAAAAGAATGAAAATAGAGGTGTCAGTCCATATAAAAATATTTTTATAACTTAATATATCTAACAAGTCAGTGGCAATTATTAAACCAAGTTAAATTAACGAAACTGATAAAATCATTCTTTTTTCATTTTTGTGTCTCTCTAAACAGTTATTTGGCATTCTACCTTCTAGGAAAAATGAGTTTGGAAAGTTAAGCTACCTGCTGGTACTGTTTAAATGCCCACAGATAACATAACTCAAGCTGCTTGGTGCCTGAAAGTGAGTGTTGGGGCAATCAACAGGAACAATAAAAATCTGTTCAAACAGAAAATCCACAAATCCCAAGGATTTGGAGCCTCCCTACGGATTTTCCACAAATTTTGCTGTTTTCAGCAGAATCTAAGCTTTTATTTTAAAGGTGAACTGCAAAGCTGAAAAGAAAATTGAGTTAATGAAATATGTGCTGAATCCCCTACTCTCCTTTTGCAGCCTCCTAACTGAGGCAGTCTGCCACATATGTTTCAAGTTTTTCTTTTTAGGAAAAAAAAGGCATCAACAAACTGTGTTTCAGTATCATCTAATACTTACTTGTTGGCTTCAAGAATAAACCTCATCTCAATGGTCTATGAACACTGAAGAATTTTTTAAATCCATTGTTTTGTTCTCTTCAGCTGACATGTCTGTCATCCCTCAGTTTAGTCTTACTTTCTTCTTTCTGCGTTTAACCCTTTAGAATATGAATTTTTGAGCATGCAGCTGTAAACTTCTATTTATAAGAACATTAGAGATGTAAAATACGTTTAGAATAAAATGTGGTACAGCTAACTTGAAGGAGGAGTTACTCCTGATTTTAGTTTACAAGCATTTTTCCAAGTAGTTTTAGATTTAAATTGTAAAAATCAGATGGACTCTTACAATTTGTGAAAATATGATTTATGGTAAGTTAAGTAACATGAGAGAGTTTTATATAAAACATCTCAGTTGACATTCCTTACTTGAGCATATTGAGTAATACATTTTAATATTTCAGTGAAAACAGGAGTAGGATTTTACTGACTAATCAACAAATGAAAACCAGATCCCAAAATGTTGATAATGATGAAAGAGAAGTAACTAATACATTGTAATACTATATAGTATATTATATATACTCTGTGTGTTAGAATACTGTAAATTTTGAGGCAAAACACTGTAAATTGCTGTATATGTATTAATTTTTATGTTGTTATGCATAGATGTCATGATAGTAAGGAAATTTTTGAATATAAGTAAAAAGTAACATTGAGGACCATTATCTGCATCCAATGATTTCTATTGTTTTAACACTGAATAACAGGTGCAATGAAGAAATTAAACATAAGATGCACCCTAGTAAAAAGAATACTGGTGATTTTTTTATTTTACATAGTTGTAGTAAGACTACCTTTTTGTATGATCTCTTAATCTTTTTATTTATAATATTCTTTTTGTTTATTGACAGTCAATAAATGTTCTTTGCCAGTAATTTTAGTAAGAAAATTAAAACCTTTGAAAGGAAGGGTCATCCTTTGATTTCTAAGTGCAGATATCATCATTATTTTAACTGTTTACCTTTTTAAGCACTGAGTTTTAATTGGTTTATTGGTAGACTTTAGTATTTTTAACTGTGCTCTGTGATTCTCAATTCAAAGCAGCTTAGAGATAACGCACTGATAATAATGCTGAGAGGTTGGGAAAATAGGCTTCTGTAAACTCTAAGACTCTTTCACAAGGCAAAGTTCACCCCTAATGTTTCTGCACTTAATTAAAACTTGTATTACAAGCATTGTTTTGATGCCGCATCCCTGTTTTGTACCCAGAGATGAACCAGTTACTAACTTTCTGTTCCTTTACTGAAATGAACCCTGTCTCCAGCAGGTCATAGAAATATTTCTGTATGTTACAGCCGAACTGTTTTCTTGTCTGTTTAGTGGAACTTGGCTATACTAAGAATAATTTGCATTACTTCATGGTGTGTAAAACACTCTGGTTATAGTATATGAGATATGCTATGTAGTATATGATTTAAGCAATAGTAAAGCAGTTGCATGTTTATTAAATCAATTACTGTATTTACACATGTAAAAATACTACTTCTGTGTGTTTGTATTTGACAAATAAATTACCTCTGTAGCCCTCTACTGATGAAATTATTGTCAGTGGTGGCATTGTTACAAGAACTGAGCTGTTCTTGTGATATGAAATGTGAAAATGTTACCTATGTCAGCTTAAATATAAAATTTAGTCAAGTGTTTTATAATAAATTCAACCTTACTTTAATTAAAAACTTAATTTACTGAATTCTGAAGAAATGAAACTTGCAGGATGCTTCTTGACTGAAGCAATTATACATGGGATAAAACACATGCTAACTAGCATCTGTCTTTAAAATGCTCAAATATGAAGTTAGCTTTATATGTATTTTTTAAATTTCATTTTGGGATAGGTATAATACATTAAACTATACTTATAATAACCCAGCAGAATTATTTCTTTACAAAGCAGTGTATAAAACAGGAGGACTGGAGACTGGACTTACAGTGCAAATAATTAACATGGCTGCTTATGCCAATCTGTTATCTCTAATGTGCTATGGCTACTAGAATGAAGCACCCTGTTGAGCATCCTTAAATAGGTTTGATACAAATTATGTTCACTATTAGTCGATTACAAATCTTTTCAATCGCACCTGAGGGTCAGGTGATCATGTGAAGTAGACTTTTATTGCAAAATAATGTTTCATGTCCAGTTTCAGAGCTACTGCAAAAATAATACGTCTTTGCTATTTGATTTCATTTTTGAGATCTGCTTTAGCCGAATTCAGAAATACTTTTCATTCAGCCTGAAGAGGTATCAAAATGTTTTTTCTGGCTCACCTGTAGTCCATGCTTTAATTGATGTACAGATGTGGGATAATAATGTGAGAGGCATTTTAGAGCCATTCTTTTGTTCACATGAGCAAGGAATGGGTAATGGGATGAGGTTAGAGATGAAACTACTTCATAAGAATGTGAAATCCATCTGGAGTATGAAGCAGATCAGCTCAAATACTCTTCTGTAAAATAACCTAGAGCTGAGATGGTGCTTGTAGATAACAGACCTTACTTTTGGTCTTTGAGATAACAGACCTTACTTTTGGTTCTTCACAGCCTTCACAGATTATAATAATTGTTATAGAAACTATTACTTTAATGTTATTAATTCTTTTTTTAATATTCATACTGTGATGCTAATTTGTTGCTGCTGTTTGTGACTCATATAGTTGAAATTAAAAAACTAACATCCAGAATACACTAAGCACTGAAATACGTGCTTTGATAGTGCGGTGGGAAGCTGGCAGAGTTTTTCTGGTTGTGTATACATCCGTGTAATTAATTATATAGTCTTTAGGCTTTTTCCAGAGAACTCTGTATCACTTGTGGTATGATGGTCATACATTAAGTATTTAATATGGAAAAAGTTCACGTGGGTCCTAAATACTGAGTCAGGCTTTGATTGTATTTCAAAATGAATCTATTGATTATTAATCTACTTCCTTATTTAACCATTGTTACATTACATAAAATTAGAATGCTTTTCCTTTTTGTTTTATCATTGCATATCTCACAATTGTTGCTTTCAAAGTTTTTTCAACCTTTTCCAGTTAAATTAGAGGATGATCTTTCTTGGAGCTGCATATAAACTTACTATCCCTTCATTCAGAAACTGAAAATGACAGAAC